>JAGPOW010000797.1:17197662-17280750 GCA_030014935.1 Caiman crocodilus | reverse complement strand
GGGGGAAGCTGCAGTGCATGGGGCTTCAGCTCCAGGCTGCTTTAACCAACTCCACCCACGTGGCACAATGAGCAGTCCTCCGTGGGCAGCCGAGTGGGTGGAAGGCAGCTAGGAGCTGGAGCTAGAGCTGGAGCTCCGTGCAGGGGCAGGAGTTGCACAACTGCAGCTTTCTTTCCACTTGGAGTAGTGCAGCAAGGGCAGGAGAAGGCGCTGCTGGAGGTAAGGAGTATGTGGGGGCAGTACCCAGGCAGCTGCAATCACACCAGAAAGCTATGTATGCTGGCCAAGGACAGGGCCAGGGTCAGTAGGTGCAGGCAGGAGCATGGCACAGGCTGCCCCAGGTCGGAGCAGGCAGGCCTTATCCCCAGGTAGAGCACTTTGGGAGCAGCTATAGGCCAGATCCAATAAATTGTCAGGCACCTGCCTGCAGGCCAGATTCAACCAATTGGCAGCTGGATACAGCCCACAGGCCATATTTTATCCACCCTGAGCTAGCGCAACAGGACCCAGACCTTTAGACACAAATGTAATGCAAAAAGTAATGAGGCTTTATCCAATCACTAGCTGGTTTAGTTTTGCTTTGATCTACATTCTGGATTAGGGGCCGAATCAGCAAAGCACTTATGTATTTGTAAGGGCCGAATCAGAGTGGTTGTTTAGAATCATGGTACAGAAATTTTTTGGAGTAAATCCATGTTTTGAGTTAGCCATTCACAGTCTGACTACGTTCCGTTTCAAACCCTTCCACTAGCTACCTAAGATTTTAATGAGCAAGGCTGGAAGAAAAAGTTCTCTGTCCATGCAACATTGCTTAAACCCTGAGAGTATTTCACTGTAGTGAAAAGTTAATCTTTCTTGATGGGTGATGCAAGAGCTGTGTGCATTAGATACTGAATGTTTGATATAGTTCAGTGATCCCAATAAATGCTGTCGAAGGAGAGGGGACCCGGGACAGGGAAGAGATCTGTCTTAAATCCCCAGGTCTGTCATGGCAAGACATATACACACGGCAGAGAGATGATAATATCTCAACACAGGCTTAGAGATGCTTAGCAGTTAATGACTAACTTAAAGCTACAGCATCTCCTTTCATAGCTACTTCCCTCCCTATTTTGTAAACACCCACAAAAAATATAAATCAAACCTTGGGACAGTTGTGTGGGTGGACAGCAAGAATCTAACACCTAGCCAACAGCATTGCCTAGGGCTATAATGTTTAAAAAGCCAATTTTTTTAAGGGACAGAATCTCTCCTGCAGCCCTGCTATTATTGACTAGAATGAGGCCTGGCAGAAGTGACTTAGTTTTCTCACCTCTGTTTTGTGGAGTAGGAGGACATCAGCACATTGATTTTTTTGATTTTTTTTTCCACTACCTCACGCCAGCTGAGGATCTGGGCCAATGTGCATTAAAAAGATTTGTGGGAGATTTTTCTCTGCAGTAGCATTACAGGAAGAGAGCTTTCCCTAGTGATAAACCATTATCTTGCTATCATTTCTCTCTGTGTTTATCTGCAGTCACCAAAGGACCTTGAATTGATCATTTTGAGAGCAAGTCCTGAAGTCCAGAGCTGGCCATAGGGAAAATGGCACCCTGGGCAAACTTGAACTTGTATTTTGCACCCCTCCTTCCCCCGCCCCCACAGTGCACCGGCATTGTGTGTGGAGAGTGTGCATGAGATGTGTGGTGGGTCGGGGGGGAGCAGTGTTTGGGGTGGGTGCGAGAAGAATTAACAATCTAAATAGACAAGATGGATAACAAGCAATAGGGGAAACAGAAGCACGCAGGTCTGATGTGATATCCTAAAGATCACACGGCAAGGCCGGGAAAAAAACCCAGTCTCCTGAGTCCCAGATCTACACTTTATCCAAAATTGCCTGTCCGAGTATGTGTAATCCTTAATACAGTGATTCTCAACTAGGGTGTTGAGCTGGAGAACCTGGTGCCTGGAGAACCTTGAGGGGTGCCATGGGTTGCCACACAGTGTTAGCACCCATAGGTGTTTAAATATGATTCACAAGATAAACCCAGAGATTTCGAATAAGAATCCATAATGTTAAAAATGCTCTACTCTGTTGTGGTCAAGTGAAAACTAAGAGGTGGCATTTAACCGGGGTGGGGGCTGTTTAACGAGGGCTATCTTGAATCTGAAAAGATTGAGTGCTACTGGCTTAATAGAAACTGCTGAGAAGAGAGGAGGCCCTTTCTAAGTCCAGGTGCATGCTAGGTTCCCCCTTGGCCTCATGTTGATGTCAGCTGCGTTTCAGCAGCACACATTGTTCTTCATGTCCTTCCAGATGTAGCCCCTTGAGGAATCCTCCCACTCCTATAAAGTGAGCAAGTTACAGCAGGATAAATAGAGGCGTATGTGTCATGTCTCTGGTCAACATGATGTCGTTTAACTCCTGACAAAAAAGAGCAGATGATCTGTTATACTCAGAGGGTTTCTCTGCCTGTTTGCGTGACTTGAGTGTTGACCAGGAAGCCTCCCTTTGTCAGTTTTAACCCGGCAAGCTTAGTTTCCTGGCAAATGCTGGAGCAAAAGCAATTGGATTTCAAAGCTGGTGAAAAATGGTTGTTCGTTGTGCACCTGCAGCTCTTTTAAGTCATTCACAAAAAGCAGTGGAAGAAATCAAGAAAACTGAACTGCTTGGGAGTCAAACTGAGCTGAGCCGTTCACACAGTTATGATTATCCAAAGGAGTCTGAAGAAGGAAGCAAGTGCCTAAATCTCATTGGCTTCTGGTAGGATCTGGTAGATGCCTAATTCAGTGAAGGTCTTTTGAAAATTGTAGCCTGGTTCCTGAAGCCTTCACACAATTATGCAGAACAGCAAACAATCTAAAAGCATGTAGCTTGGAGCAACGAGAGGTTGAAGGAACTGTTCCCTAGTGACTGAAGTAGAGACTGGGGCATGTGTACATGGCTCCCGTGCTGTGCCCAGGTGTAGGCCAGGCAGCATTCCCCACTCACTTCAGCTCCATGCACACACACTCCTAGAAAAGAGACAGGGTAGCTGCACACACCCAACACTGCTTCTAGGCTCTCTGTCCTAGCCATGCGTACTGGCACACACTCAAAGCCGTTCTAAGGTGTTTCCGTCACCTCACTTCTAAGCCTGTGCACACGGATTAGGGCTATATGCATGAGGCAGGCTTCACAGCAGCACTCCCTTGGTAAGCACAGAAGTGGTGTAGCCACACTGGTATGAATAAAACAGGGTTCCTTTCCTGGCAGTCAGTGACCCTGGGCTTAACCCCTCAGTGTGTTGTTAGAGCCTAGTTCTCCTCTCTCTGGCACCTCCAGGCCTTTGCACCAGTGCAAAGTGAGTGAAAATACTCTCAGACTGGAGCAGTGCTTAGCCATGCAGAAGGTAGGGTAGAGCGGTACCTTAGGACTGTGGTTCAGAGAGGCAGGAGCCTACTTTGTCAGATGCTACAACCATTCTACAATCAAAACGGCATATTTTAAGATCAGTCTCTGCAGATGAACATAGCATTAGAGGCAGTGAACATTTAATGGGGCTTTTAGCTGTCCCAGTTCTGAAGAAGTACAGTTTGTCTGTCTACAAGGCATGGTGTTTGTAAGGTACTTGGAGATCCTCGGATGAGAAGGGTCACACAGATGCAACATTCTTCCTCTTTCTCTCTCTCTCTCTTTTTAGTATGCATCTTGATGAAAGAATCAAATAAACTGTAAAGTATCCAGCAGCCAGGAAGGAAAAAATTGGAGCTGCTCACTAGTGGGTAATAGATATGGCTTTCCCAAACTATTTGTTATCTAAATTGGGGGAGGAGAGAGAGAGAGGAAGCTACTTGGATCCATGTCAAAGCCTTTTATCTAGCATATTTATGCTCATGGTTGCACAGATTACTCCAGTTCACATTTAACTGGCCTTTTGACAGTGCTAAGCTGATACATAATACTCCTGAAAGCTGACACCTACCAGGCAGTGTGTTAAAATCCCAGCTCACGTGAATATCAGAGAAGAACCCACAGGAAAGCTATTGCTGGTATGGTCTTCAGGACATTTTAACATGAGTCCATGTTTCTTTTATGTGCTATTCTTATGCATCCCGAGTATGTAAGTGTGACAGAAAGAACATCTATTTTAAAAGATGCCAAGCAGTGGCCCAACTACATATGTCAGATATCTCATAACAAGTGAGATTTTTTTTTTCTCATGTTGGCAAGGTCTCAACAACCAGACTGATTTCACCCCTCTTACCCCATTAGCTGTTAACTCCTGACCTATCTGAAATCCTTTTCATCAAAATAAATTTATCCTTCTCTTTAGTTTAGTTGGGTTGGTACCCTTTGACTGATCTTTTCAGTGTTTGGACTGCATTGGGAAACATCCTTTAGAACAGGCATGCTTATGGGTTCAAACAATGTGTTTTTATCCTATTGTATTGTATTGTATTGCATTGCTTCCCCTTGGACTATCAGAGGACAGGCAGCAATAGGATAGTTGTTCAGTATTAAGTAGCTGAAGATAGCATTAGCTAACTGCATTACTTCCAGCATTGGCAGGGGACCTTGCAGTTCTTAGATGTCTGCCATGATCTTTCTAAGTAACTGTATAGTTATTCATAGGGAAAACAGACAGAGACTTGAAGCATGATGTTGAATGCTCAATACTTGCTGGTTGCAATGGAAGACATTATCGTCTTGAGGGAATGGGCCTCTTACAGGACCCCGAGGAGAACACATCTCAGTGTAGCTACACCAACAAAGTGGTTTCAGTGGGTATTAGACATCTGCTTAGGTGCTTTTGGAGTCCCATTAGATATCAAGCTGAATCCCTAGGTACCTAAATACCACTGAGAGTCTAACCTCTTGGGCCCAGTTTCCTCTGTGATATAAATAGTTTCCATATTTTTTCCAATATATGAGGGGTTTTATTGGAAAGGTAATTCAAAGTGCAAGTAAAAGAAACCTGCTGCTTGCTTCTGTACATGAATGGCAGTAGCTACAATTTTAAAAGATTTTATTAAGGTCCTCTTTTGCTAAGCAAAGAACAGTTTTACTGCCTAGGGGACTTTTTAAGCTTCTAAAAACTTTTCCCACTCCAAATCAGAAAGAAAAGTCAATCTTCAAAATTTTTGTGGCCTGCAAATATACCAACAAAATGCCTTGGGTCCATCAAAATGCTTCATTTTAGTTTTTAAATTTTGAAAAATATTGAAACTAGTGTTTGCCAGTTTCAAATGTTTTCTTAATTTGTTTTCCAGAATGGGAAAGTCTTGGAAGCCAAACCTTCCTCACAGGCACTCCTGACTTTAATGGATTAGCATTTTCTGGCCAAAAAAGAGTTTACTGAAAGAATTCCCAGAATCTATTAATACAGTACAAAATGAATTTGCTTCCTAGAATTCTATCTGCAGAATTAAGGCGCCGGGAGCCCTATTTTCAGACATGGCAACTGTGGCAGGGCACCTTTGGGTGCCTGCCACTTTAAGGGCAGAGGCAGGCAGCTACCAGGGGCCTGATGGGGGCAGCCATTTTGGGAACCCTAGGCATATAAAGGCTGCAGTTTTCTGCTGCCAGCCCAGGCAGAAACATTACCTGGCTAAGCTGCATGGAATATCTAGAGAGGAGAGCAGGAGGCTCTTGGTCCTAGGCATGACCTAAAACTGCAGCCTGCCAGGGAAGGGTGGCCTGGTGGGGCTCCTAGTGGCACAGGAGCCCCCAGATTATGCCAGGCCAGTTTTGTCCCTGGTGGAAGGCAGGTAGTGGTGCCTTACCTCCAGCCCCCGCCATCTGGTCGGTAATTCAGAGAGCTAGGGGAGTAGTGGGGGCCCGGTATGCCCACGTGTAGGTGCTTGAGCCTAGCAGGGATGCACATGCTGGAGACCTTAGAGGGGGCAGTACGTAGAGTGTTGGGAGGCCCCGCACAGAGTAGGCCTGAAGGGCTGTGCATGTGAGAGGGATGATAGGGCTGAAGTGCAGGTAGGCCTAAAGGACTGTCCTAGGGGCGTGCTGAGTAGGGCCAAATAGGAGTAAGGACCACGTAGAGTAGGGGAACTCACGGGAACCAAAGGACTGAATGGTGAGACCAGTATGTGAGTAGCAAAGTCTGATGGCCCAAGAGGGGCCACTCAAGGAGGAGCCAGGGCGGGGGAGTGTGGCCCAGTAATGGGCAGTATGCCAGAGGCCCCAGTGAGAGCTTGGCAGAGTGTAAGAGGCCTGTGAGAAGGCAGTGGTATGAATACATGGGTGAGTAGAGCCCAACTCTGGACTAGGTTTGCTCCGGTCTCAGACTGGGGAGAATACTAATCTGAATGCCATCTGCAGGGCATGGGCTGCAGTGTGGGGGAGGTTCCAAGCCACGGTGGGGCAGTAATGGGAAGTTTCCTGCATTATACCATCGGTTTCTGAAAACAACAAAGTCGTGGCAAGAGAGATTGGGTGGGCTGGCAGGAGATTCGGCCCCAAGAGCTGCCCCCGTCACAATAACCAACACATTTCCCACTTATCTATCTCTTCAACAGCTGGCCTCACTGACACATCTAACTTCTGATGAAGGTCTTGACATGCATACATAGGCAATGTTGGCTCCCAGAAGCATGACAGCTTTAGGTAACCCATGTCACCACTGACTTCCCTTTCAGTACTGAACTTTCCGTGAGCTGTTATACCTAATTGTTTCCTTGTGAGGTTTTTTATTTCTACCTATTATGAGGTCCTAGCTCTGAGTTATGTCTGCATAGCCCTAGGGGATTCAATGGAAGACAACATTAAACTGATTTATACATCTACAATATGCCCCTTTAAAATAAACACATACTTGGGGCTTCCAGTTACAAAAGTCACTTTTTGAAAGTGGAACTAGAGTGCCTTGGAAAATTTGACCCATGATTCAAAGGCTTGGTCTTAAGTCCTTTTAAATACAGATGACACTTTGTCTCCTAAGTACGATAGCACTTTTAAAAATGGGACTTGGACTCCTAAATCATGTCAGTAATTTAAAAAAAAAAGTAGCAGGGGTATCTGAATCTGGATCCAAAACCTTCCAAACTCCAGTGCTCTTCCTGGCGCTGCACTAATATTATCAGTGGATTTTACACCTGAGGCAGGATGCTCATATCAGGCCAGGGTGGTATAAACTGCTCCTTCCACCCCTATGATATCACAATGCAGCATTTAGTGTATCATAACTGTGGTCTTAAAACAGTTTCCTTTTCTGTTTACTAAGGTACCAGAGGGCATAGATGACTTGTTTGGAGTAATTTAGTAACTGTGTTTAGATATGGCTAGTCAGATTAGTTGGCAAGCATTTTCTCTCGCGCGCACACACACAAATAGCTAAGGGGAGGGGGGGCTGTACCAACCATTTATATTGTTGCTTTCAGCCGCGCTTCCCTTTCCTGCTCTTTGGGTTTGTTTCTCTGTGTGTTTCTGAATGAGTGTGGTAGACAACATGATCACACATAATTAAAAATCTGGCAAATTTACCATGAAATGAAAGTGACAGTGCCCAATGAAGTGTTTGGGGGTGGGGGCAACCATTGCCTTTGGGAACGAGCGCTTCATCTCCTTTTCCGCTGAACGTATTGGTGGGCTGGGATAGCTCAGTGCCTCTGACATCTTAAAGTAGCCAGCTGTGCAATATTCTCCTGTTTATATATGAGTATGGCTTTAAGAAAGGAAGGAAAAATAGTTTTGAACCAACTCCTCAGTGAAGCTGGAAAAATGAAGGTACTGAATGAAAGCCTTGGAAGACAGTCAGGCCAGCAGAGCTCTAGGGAAGTTAGAACTGGGATCTGAACTTGCTATCTAGCCCTTTCTTTGAGAGTGATCAAAACAACCTCCAAACGCCAAGTAATATGGCAGTTCTAATTTATTGGTATGTGTAAAAAAAAAAAAAAAAAAAAATTGACAGGAAGCTGTTTTTCATGTTTTTTCAGTATCCTGTTTGTGATGAGAACCCTACTGTAAAGGGAAAGCATGTTCAAAGCCCTGTCCTTGTCCATTTTGGAAAGATTAGGAGCCAGTAAATCAAACTTCTGAGCTTTGGAAAGGTTCCTAAAGAAAGAAGCAGTGTAACTGAAAGATTTGTAAATAGGTTGCTGCCAGGTTTCAAGTGTTGAGGATTGTTTGCGTGCCTTGTTCACTGTGGCTATCAGTGTGCTTTGTATAAAACCAGTTGAATAGACAGAAGTGCAGCTCCCTGCTGTGACTCAAAATCAGGGATCCTGATTTTTTTTCTGATTTAAAAAAAAAACAAAACCCCAAATTTCAATTAAAAAAAAAAAAGTCACACCAAATCCACATTTTTCCATGAACTGAATCTTGGGGATTTTTTAAAATCAGGAAAAAAAATATATAGTGGTGTTTCATTTAAATCAGGGGAAAATGTGGAATTGGAGTTAATTTTTTTAACTGAAACTTGGGGATTTTTTTAAATTAGAGAAAACCAGAATCCCTGCTCAGGAAGTGTTCTGGGTTACAACGATCCCCCAGACCAAGCAGAAGTTCCCTGTTGGTTCCAGGAAGGAAGGAAATCCAGCTGCTGGTTGAAGTGGGCACCCATGTGTTCACAAGTCCCTAAACATAAACTCTTGCACCTCTCTCCCACTCTCATGGATGGAAGGGCCCAGCCCCATCAGCACACAGCTTCCAGGTGGGGCTGCTGGTGCTGCAGCCCCTGGGGACCTGCTCTACTTCCCTGTTCTCCTGCTGGCTCCAAGTAGCAGGTAGGGAAGTGGTAGGGATCCATGCTGCAGCTGGGCAGGAGCATGGAGTGTGGGCTGGGGCCAGCAGCAGCTCAGAGCCTACACCCGGGGGGGCAGCAGCAGCATGCAGCTTGGGTGGATAGGTTATGGGTGTGAGGGAGGCTGGAGGTGTGTATCGGGACCCCCTCATTTCCCCCATGGCGCACAGTCCCAAAGGCAGTGGCGGCGGCAGCAGTCAGGGATGCTTAGGGCTCTCATGCCTGGTGCTGGCCCCTGACTGTGCATGGCACTGGCCAGCACTGCACATTGCAGTGAGGAGCATAGACTGGGTGGACCACATCTATCACCAGTGCTCTCCACATACACTGTAGCTCTTACACTTGCACCACACTGGAGGGAAGCCCCACAGACTAAAGCTAGTTGCCTTCTCCCCTGGGGGTGCATGGCAGGGGATGGAAGCCCCAGGCACCTTCCCCTGAGGGGTAGGGAAGGCAGATGGGTCCAGGCATGGGGCTTTCCCCCCATGCCTGGCAAGTGTGGGTAGTGCCAACAATACAGACGGCCCGGTGGAGCCTGTGCCCCTCGCCATGATGTGCAGGGTTGGCTGGAGCTGTGCCCTGCTGCACCCTGAGTGCCCCCACCTGCTGCTGCTGTACCACTGGGAGGTATTCAGGGGCCCTCAAAACCCCTCATGTATACACAACCCCCCAACATACCCTATGCCCCCACACACACAGAGCCACATCCCCCCACACCCACCACACACAATGTCATATACACACATACCTCCCAACATCCCACCATACACACACACACACCACCACACGCATACACACTACACACATACAATATACAAGACCATCGTGAGGGGTTTGGCTGCTTTGACCACACTCCGCACTTCAGTGAGAGAGACTGTGGACTGTTGGGAAGGGATGGCCTTCATCTCACCTGGAAAGGGAAGAAGCTCTTCTTGGCCAGAATGGCTGACCTACTCGACAGGGCTTTAAACTATGATCGTTGAGGGACAGGGAGTGAATCAGTTCTATCCCAGGTCATACCAATCACAGCAGTAACAGCTTAGGTAGCCCAAATAGAACCCACCCCAATGAGAGCCCAAGGAAAGGTTGCATCCCACCACATAAAGCCTAGGGCTTCCCATGGCAGACTAAACTGCCTGTAAACAAATGCCAGGAGCTTGGGTAACAAGCAAGAGGAGCTGGCCTGTCTCTTGACCGATAATGATTATAACCTTGAAGGGATAATGGAGACCTGGTAGGACTCCTCCTATGACTGGTTGGTAGGTATAGAAGGCTATACCCTCTACAGGAGAGATCATGTTGGGAAGAGGGATGGGGGTATAGTTTTCTTTGTCAAGAAGCAGTACACTTCCCTTCAAACTGAGTTCATTAACCATGGAGGGCATCTTGAGACCCTCTGGGTTAAAATACAGAGGGAACATGCGGAAGGGGATATACTCATAGGAGTCTATTACAAACTTCCTAACCAGGAAAAGGAACTGGATCTTGACTTCAATAGGAAACTGACTGAGGCCCGGTATATGATTGTCACGGGAGACTTCAACCTCCCTGATATCTTGTGAGATGAGCACACGGCCAGGTCTGACCAGTCACACAACTTCCTCGCCTGCACTGATGGCCTGTACCTAATGCAAGAGATCTATGAACCAACGAGGGAAGAGGCACTGCTGGATCGGGTTATGGTCAAAAGGGATGACCTGATGAGTGATCTGAGGATCAAGGGCAAGCTTGGTGACAGCAACTATGAACTGATTACTTTCTCCGTCCAACACAGGGTGGGCAAATCCCTCAGTAAAACAAAAATCCTCAACTTCAGGAAGGCTGACTTCCACAAACTCAGGAGACTCGTCAGTCAGGCACTAAGAGACCATGCCCCCCTAGGAAGGAGAGTCCATGAGGAATAGTTGTTCCTAAAGAACTCAATCCTTAAAGCACAAGGGAACTCCAACCCATCCTGCAGGAAATGCAATCAGATGGCAGGGAAACTCCCCTCCCCTGGCTCAACAGGGAACTTCTGGGTCTCCTGAAATAAAAAAGAGAAGTCTACACCAGATGGAAAATTGGAATCATCTCCAAGGAGGACTACTTGGCACTAGCCCGTACCTGTAGGGAACAGTCCAGAAAAGCCAAAGCTGTAACCAAACTCAAGCTACCCACCAGAATCAAGGAAAACAAAAAGTCATTCTTCAGATATGTGAGAAATGGAGAAAGAACAAAAGCAACATTGGCCCCCTGTGAGATCAAATAGAACAACGGATTTCTGATGCCCAAGAAAAGGCCAATCTCCTAAATGATTACTTTGCATCAGTTTTCCACCTGCCCAAGGGGGTCATGCTGTCAGACTGGATGCAAAGCAACCAGGACTCAAGAGATGGGCCCACAATTGGCAGATCAAGTGAGAGAACACCTTGAGATGCTTGAAATCCATAAATCCATAGGCCCAGATAGATTACACCCCAGAGTCTTAAAAGAGCTGGTGGACATCATAGCATGCCCGATGGCCAAGATATTTGAAAGCTTGTGGCACTTGGGTGATGTACCAGAAGACTGGAAAAGAGCCAACGTGGTCCCAATCTTCAAGAAAGGGAGGAAGGACAATCCAGGGAATTGCAGACCTATCAGTCTGATGTCCATCCCTGGAAAGATCTTGGAGAAAATTATAAAGGGATCTATCTGCAACAGGCTAATGAAAGGCAACCTACTGAATGCAGTCAACATGGTTTTATTACTGGAAGGTCTTGTGGTAGGAGCACGGCAGCAGTAAGTGGAGAGCCCCCGCAGATGCCACCGTTGCTGTTAATGGCGGGGGGTTGGAGTGAGGAGCACTGACCAAGCATTGGCAACCACCTAGAAATACCACCAGCAGCGGTGACCAGCAGCAATTGCTGACCGCACGCAGACTTTACCGGCAGTGTTGGCAGTGGGTGGGGGAAGGGTGGCGAGCACTGACTGCCTGCAGATGCTGCTGGCTGTGTCGGCAGCAGGAGGGGAGGTGTGGCAAGCGGTGACTGCCCACAAGTGCTGCCAACAGTGTCGGTAGTGCCTTTTTGTATAGGGTGCACCACCACGCTCAGGGTGTGCATGTGCACCCCCTATGTGTCGCCAGTGCTTCTATGACCAGGTAATGCATTGCCTGGACAAGGGAGATGAGGTCACTGTCATTTATCTGGACTTCAAGAAGGCCTTTGACTTGGTCTCCCATGATGTCCTCATGACCAAGCTGGGGAACGGTAGCCTCCCGCCATCGGACCATGAGATGGTCGAGATCCAAAGGATATTAATTGATGGGAACAAATCATTGTGGTGCAAGATTATCAGTGGAATCCCCCAGGGATCAGTGCTTGGGCCAGTACTCTTCAGCATCTTCATTAATGACCCAAATTCAGGCATCAGATGCAGACTGGCAATGTTTGCAGATGGCACTGAACTATGGGGGACATGCTTGCAAAGTGGCCAGACCAAAACCTGATGGCGTTCAACATAGAGAAATGCAGGGTACTCCACCTTGGGAGAAAAAATCAGCATCATATTTATAGGCTCGGCAGTGCTACGTTCTCTAGCACCACAACTGAAAGGGACTTGGGGGGTCTTGACTGATCACAGAATGAATGTGAGCCCCCAATGCAATGTGGTGGCCAGCAGAGCAAACCAAACTCTGGCATGAATCCACTGATGCATCTCAAGCAAAACCAGGGACGTCATTCTCCCGCTTTACTCGGCCTTAGTGAGGCTGCAGCTGGAGTACTGCATCCAGTTTTGGGTCCCCCACTTCAGGAGGGATGTGGATAAGCTCAAGAGAGTCCAGAGGAGAGTCACCTGTATAAACAAAGGCCAAGAGAGCAAGCCTTACAAGGAGAGGCTATCAGACAAGGGACTTTTCAGCCTGGAGAAGAAAAGGCTCAGGGGAACTTGGTAGCAGTCTGTAAGTATATAACGGGGGGTGTGCGTCTGAATCTGAGAGAACAGTCGTTCACCACAGCTCCCCAAGAGATAACAAGGTCTAACAACCACAAACTTGTAGAAAGACAATTCAGACTTGATATAAGGAAAAACTTCTTTTCAGTCTGAGTGCCCAAGGTCTGGAACAGACTCCCCCCACAAGTGGTGCAAGCATCTACTCTGGACTCATTCAAAAGGCATTTGGATGCATGTATTGCTGGGATTATCTGATCCTTGTAGACTTCCTGCCTCTGGCAGGGGAGATGGACTCAATGATCTCATGAGATCCTTTCCAGCCCCTAATGTATGTGAAAGACTAAGACTTTATTTTTGAGTTATTATGCAATCACCCTTATATACAGTATGCAAACACAAATCATGACAAAAATATGTTTTGTAAAAAAATTAAAATATGGTATAGTACATGTTTAACTTTTAGTATATGATTTGCTTTTTTCTGGTTCTAAGATGGCAATCTCAGCCTCCCAAAAGGAGTATTTCTGAGGGGCAAGAGGACTTCCAATGGCAAAGGTCAGGGGTTAGGGGTCAGACTGCTGGTCCCAAAATGGTGAACAGCGGATAGGGAAACTATCAAGGGTTCGGGCTACTCATGCAGTCCTCAACAGCTCACCAAAACTCATTAAGCCGCCCTCCAGCCAAAATAATTGCCCATCCCTGTTTTAGGGCTTCCCCAACCAGATCTGGAGAGTGGGGTGAGTGGATTGGAGTCCCTCCCCACCCCACCTCAAGTAGAGTGCGCTTCTGTTTGGTCATGGCGGTAGAGTGCTTTCAGGAGCCAGATTGGGCAAAAATTGTCACTTCTGTCTGCGCCCTTCATGGTCACAGTGTTTTTTCTCGTTCCTGCAAGCTGATAGCAACTGTGATAGCAGATCCTGCAAGCTGATAGCAACTGTGCTCTTTTCTTGTAAGATAAAGAATAGGGGGTGATACTATGCATCCCTTCTAAGCAGAGTAGAGTGCTTTCATAGAGTGAAAGGCCCTCTCCAACAAATTTACTGTTGGAAATTTCCAACAAATCTTTGTGGAACTTTGCCAAAGCATTTTGTTCCCAACTGTATTGAATACTACAGTCTGTATTTAGAATAAGCAGTGATCTCTATGGGCAGTGTGGGGAGACAATTGTCATGAAGCTAAAATTTTAAATACAATAGGAAAAGTGGCCTTTTTGGTGGTATTAACTTGCCTTTCTTTATGGGATATTGCTTAGGGAAGTAATAGGATTTCTCACAACATAGTACAAAGATAAGACTGGGAAAAACAGCTTGGATAAAATGAAGTCATCAAGATGGCACCAATGTGCAAAATTTGGATCTTGATCTGAGATTAAGTGTGTTTGGACTCAGGGGCTGCATGTACATGAGATGCTAACTGAGCGGTCATTCCCGAGCAGTCATTTAGTACTTGTTTATACCAGAGTTACTGCACGCCAGCATCACTGAATAGCTTTTAGGTGATGCTGACTGTTCAATAGCTTGTTACTACTGCACAGCAGCATTGTCATGCTTCATGCCACGTAACGCTGCTGTGCAGTAGTAACAAGCTACTGCACAGTCAGTGTCTCACGTAGACATGGCCAGCGTGTTAGTTCAAGTCCACTTGAAGTTTTCATGTGTTCAAAAATTTTTGTTTTATTTCTTTCTAAGATTATTTTTTTCTCCATTTCTGCACTTCTGTCGCTGGATTTAGCTTTGTCTGAGATCTCATGTGGACAGTTTTATACATCATGGAAGGATTCTTTCCTTAACAGCGTGGGGCCTTAAAAGGATGAGGAATACAGCGCTGAAAAAGAACTAACCAAGACATTATTGGACTGTGTCTAACTGTATTGGGCCCTCTCTGTCTGCTTGGCCAGTGTCAACAGTATCGGTGCACTGTTCAGTCTTTCTCCTCTTAGTCTCTCTCACATATACTGGTTATGCATGACAGAGTCTGTACATCTCGGTTTGCCTAGCCACTACCCTTTCCTTGCTGCTTAAAAGAGGATCAGTTGTCCCAGAGTGGCTTACCCATGCAACATGGAGCAGATTCTCTCCTCCTATTCCTCCTTGTTTTAATATTTCAACTATACTCACATGACTCAACCCGCCATGCAGTGCTTTGTCTGATGTCGCCATGTTTCACATTAAATAATTTCTATGAAATTTTTCCCTCCCCAATCAAAATAAATTCAATGGAGAAAAATAGCTGGGTTTATTTTAATAGTTTCCACTCTGAGTTCAGTTTTATAGTACAGTATATTTAACTTGAACATATGGACAGCTGGATGCATTTAACAGCACAATGGAAAGAATTTAGCCAGTATACATTACATGGTTTGTATTTGCAGCTGAGCATCACATATTTCTTCCTAATATTTTGATGCACCCTGTTACAGATGGCAACGGGCTGATCAAAATATGTTAGTGTCAGGTAAGATTTGTCATAGAGGAAACACTATTTCTTTACTTACTGAAACTCTTCATATAGGAGGATGCTCATTTTCGCTGACATCAGTAAGTTGTGTTTGATGTTTATGATAGGGTTACTTGCCTTCTCCACAGTGCTGTAAAGGAATGCACTATAATACAGAAACAGAGGGCCAGAACATGATACTGTGACTTTGGGTACTCTATTCCTACAGTGGCTTCATTGTTTTCAATGGGACTGTACATAGAGCAAAATAACTGCTTATGGGTACCACAGTCTCATGTGTAGATATTATTTGAATACATCTTAATGAAAGAAAGCAGCTACCAATCTGAGATGTAGCTTTAAATACTTTAGATCCTTCCTTAAGATTTGCATCTCTCAGACCACTTGGATTCTATCATGTGTCCATCAACAGGAAATTAGGGAGATTTCTTCAGAGATAATAATTTTAAGTGATTTTGTTTTGTTTTATAAAAATAATTATGGCAGACATTTTCAACAATACTTCTGAATTCACTGGGCATTGTTGAGACATACCCATTAGTTATTAAAATCCCCCACTTTTAATCAAGGCACCTAGAAGTCATTCTATCTATACTATATGGTTTTATTGCTTAATACTTACCCGACTGTACCCAATCCTCTCTATTTCATTACCCAGCTCTCAAAATATCAAAATAGACTAACGGCAAATCAGGAGAATGACTTGGCCAGACTAGTTTTGGATGCTGTAAAATAATAATAATAATAATGACTTTAAAGGGCTTTCTTCTCTGCTACTCTAAGGTCACATGTTTAATACCAGTAATATGCAAAGTGCTGTGTTTAAAATATATTGTTATGATTATTCCAAGAAGATGTAAGAAGTGGAAGGGTAAATGGTACTTACAATTTGGGACAGTTCTGACATGTAATAGCATTTTCAGCCTCTCCTGCCATGATATTGTAGAGCATAAATTATTCTGCAAATAAAGCTTTTATATTTGATTGTATATATTTACTGTGTTGCATTTTAAATACAGAATAAAAGATGCTAAGGGAGAAAAGCCCCTGCTGTACCAGGAAAGACCAAATTGTTGGAAACCTCTGAAGTGCGCACATTAATGTCATGTCATTACACCGTATTGCTGCACAGGTTAATATAATTGGGTTACTGTGTGTGAGCAATGATCCATAGCATGTTATGGCACTGAAACAAATGACATTTAACCAAGAGATTTGTAAGGCACCTTGTTATCTGCATGGCGAACAATTGAAACGGATAGTCGGATTGCTAGACGAGCAGCTGATGAATTAGTTACTGGGTTTGCTGGACAGCCTGGATTTATAACTGCACCATTCTCAGATAATTTATTAGATCCATAAACAGAAAGATCCAGTGGTTTTATTTAGATTACACCCTTGTCAGACTCTCCAATCCTGTCCCATTCGTAGCACTATTACAGTCTATTTTATTATTCATATAATGAACATTTTCAGGGAGGCAGTCAGCCTTAGAGATCTACCCCTCTACTTTTTAGCACTTAAAGATCTACACTGTGTTTATACAATAATATTTAACAAATGCACATCGTTCCATGCTCCCTTTTTGCTCTTTCTGTAAGGGAAAAATGTAAGTGAAACAGATTAGTAAAAGGAGCAAATGTGGTCTGGGGAAAGGTCTTTTTCTTTCTTGATTATCTATTACAGCACATATCTATGGCCCCTTAGATGTATATTGAATATTAAAGATGAGAGCACCAGTTACAATTAAAGAAAAAGCCTCAGCCCTATTTGGTTGATGCTGGTGCTCCTTTCTGGCCTTGCAGTGTGTGACTGCGAATGCCACCGTTCATTCCCTCCTTTTGGGGATCATGCAGAGACCAGAAAGCTCTGCACTGGCTCCCAAATGTAAATCATAGACATACAGAGCAGAAAAGGACCTCAAAATGTTTTTTCCATTCATCTCTATCCCCCTGCACTGAGGTGGAATAATTATACCTGGACCAACCCTGGCAGGCATTTATCTAACCCATTCTTAAAACCCTCCATGTAAAGAAATTTCATAATATCCTGAAGTAGCAAATTCCACTCCTTAACTATTACTATAATCAAATTTCTTTTTTGGCACGCATTGTTCTGATTACTTATTTTTCCTACCTCTAGTGAATACAGAAAACAATTGATTTGACCGTCCCTTTTTATAGTCACCTTTTACATTTGTGGCAGTGTCTTCCATCCATCCTCAAGCCTCCCATTTCTTTTCTTCCCTTTTCTCATAGGTCACATTTTCTAAACCTTGCATCATTCTTATTTTTCTCCTGTGGTCGCTCACCAGTGTGTCTATATTGCTATCAAAGTGTAGTGCCCCAAAATGGACACAGTACTTCAGCAGGAACCTCACCTGAACTGAGTAGAACAGAATAATTACTTCCCTTGTCATACTCCCTGTGCTCCTATTAGTGCATCCTTGAATAAGATTTTACCTTTCCCTTTTTATTTTTTTGCAGGACCTTCACATTTTTTTCACATTCCTGATTATAACACTTGCTTCTTTATATTAAGATGATTAGTATAATCAAGTTTCATGCTTCAAGGCTTTAGCTAATTGCCTGCAGGGGTCAGGAAGGATTTTTTCCCCCAGTGCACAATTGTCTAAATGCATTTTGGATTTTTTTTATACAACTCTGACATAACAATGAGACTGATACAGCAGTGCTTTGAGGTGATACAGAGATTCCTCCTAAATACTTGCCTGGTGTGTCTTGCTCAATGTTCTCAGGATCAAATTAATTGACAAGTGTGGGGATCAGAAAGGAATTTCCCCCTCCAAGATTGTCAGGGATCTTGTGCTCCCCAATTCGTCGTCCTCCCCAAATCCTCTACAGCATGGAGTATGGACTGCCTGCTGAAATCATCTTGGCATAGCTCATATCACTGCAGGCATTGGGATACTATCTTGGTCTCTTCTGTTCTCTGTCTCTGCCTGTGGTATACTAAAGGACTGAAAGGCTTTAGTTTAAGCCCATATTATAGGACTCAAAAGGAGCATAATTGGGTAAAGTTTAATGACCTGTGATATCCTCACAGGAGGTCAGATTAGGTAATAATATGTTTCCATCTGGACTTAAATTCTGTGAAACTATGAAGTAAATGTCAGCCATGGTCAGTACCTTGGCTCAAACTGAAACTTTTATGACGTATTACAATGATCACCTTTGCACATCTGAATGCTGAGCTAGACTCAATCCGCAAATGTCAAGATACCATAACGGAAATTAGTCTTGCCTTCTGCCTGTTGGGCAATCTGAAATCAGTGACTCTTAAAGTTCAAGGCCTGTTATGTTTAGGTTCAGAAAAACATCTATTTTTTTTGTGGCTGTTTCCCTCGTAAACCTGAACTCTACTTCTTTGGAAGTTTACCCCTTTCTATTTAGTATTTAAGGACTTTTCTTACAAGAGGTTTGTACCAGAAATTGGTTTGTGCATCTGTCTAAGGCTAGTACTATGATAAGAGTGCATAAAGGCACTGGGTCAAGCCATGAAAACTAAGGACAAGTCCAAACCAAAACCACAGGTCTGTAAATGCAGAAACTGTGGGTAAATCTGAATTTCAAAAATGATTGGTATCTTCAACATGGCCTAAACCTTACCATTAGTTCCAAACAACCCTCAGCTCAGGATTATTCAGACATCTGGCTTTCTGTTTTGCAGGGTGAGTCCATCTGATGAAAATACGTGGAATGTTGGCATCTTGGGTCAATGTTTTTTATAAGCATGAGTCTTCATGAGGTATGGATGGACAAAGAGAACAGTTAATAGGACAAGTTCTTTGGTGGTACAAATTGATGCAGCTCCATTGAATGCATCCAATGCATTTTTTAATTAAGACACTGCAGCATATTCATATGCAATAAGCTGCTTTTCACTTGACTTATTAGTTACAGCTGGTAATGGGCTGGTCAAACAAGTCCATCAGGACTTCTTGGTGTCAAGCCTTATTGTTAAAATAAACATGAATTTTGCTACATCATATAATGTTTCACAAGGCTGAGGCACAGCAGTTGGAATACATTTCATCCCGCCTTAAGGTACAAGGCAAAGAAAATCAACAGTGGTCATGTCTATATGTGCATTAATGCACCATAGTTAATAACTCAATGCACTGTAATTGGCACTACTGCATGGTAGCACTAGCACATACCTTTTTAATGATGCTAATGCATAGTAGACTAAATCTACTGCACATTAGCACAATAGCATGCTTTTTGCCATGATGCACTAATGCACAGTAGAACTGGTGTTTGCACATTTAGCATCTCATGTAGACAGTGGAGTATTGTGAAGGTAAACTACTTATGTTTTTTATTGATTAAATAGTTTTATACAGCTGTCATTGTGGTTTGGGGGCAAAGAATATTATATGCCATGATATTTTTTTGTGAGCAATACCAATTCTACCTCCATACAAACCAAATGTATATAAGCAGTTTAAAGAATATCATACATAAAAACCATTGTATATACATAAAGATCAGCAACAATGGACCAGAACTCTATCATGCCATGTGCTGTACACACACATTGCAGAGAAATAAATGTTTGCAAGAACTGACAATCTACCTACCTCCTATTTTTCAAACATTTCCAATTGAATTCCTCCCAAGAGTGATGGACTTCTAAAATTTTCAGCCAGATTTATCCCTAGTTTAACTCTACTTCGGTTCCATCTGGGATGAATTCACTCTTGGGTGAATACAGTGTAAAAAACACAGAGAAAATGGGAACCATAAGTATTAGCATTATTTTCTTTGGGGGTAGAATCATAGTAAACTAGGGTTAGAAGGGACCTTAGGAGTTCATCTAGTCCACCCCCCTCCTCAAAGCAGAACCATCTCCAGTTAGATCATTCCAGCCAGGGCTTTGTTGAGCCAGGCCTTGAAAACCTCCAAGGATGGCGATTCCACCACCTCTCTAGGTAACACGTTCCAGTGCTTCACCACTGTCCTACTGAGGGTTCCTCACTAAAAAACAAAGTTAAAATAGTTCTGAGCTCTGGACTACCTAACTAAAGAAACATCAGAAAGCAGACCTGACTTGTATTCCAGTTCAGAAACCAACAGAACAGCTTTGCTGTCACATAAGTGTTCATAAGCACAGTTTATACAACCACAGCTTAAAGAAAGGAGGAGACTTGATATGTCTGCAAAGAAAATGTGATGATGAAAAGGTACAGAAAAGTGCATAAAATGCAATGAATCCTGTACCCCCCCACCCTTCATTCTAGCAAATGTGCCTAGCTAGTAGGGCTGTGCTAAGCTTCAGTTGCTGATTCGATTCAGAGATTCGGCCTGACTCGGCAGCTGAGAGACCAATAAAAGGTCCAAATTGATTCAAAGCCTCTGAAAGCTTCGGAGAAGATTTGGATATTTGGGTACTCCAGCCACCTCAGGGAGCTGGACCCAGACTCCATGTTGGTAAGTAGGGGGTGGGAGGGAAGGCTGGAAGGAGAGAACCATGGGGGGGAGCTCTGCCAGGCCCCATCCCCTGCCTGTTCCCCCAGCCCCCTTAAGGGCCCCCAACCCTTGCCCACTCTCCCAGCCCCATTAATGGCTGTCCTGCTCAGCCCCAGCATCCCAGCACTTAAAAGAAAAACAAATAAATAAGCCTCGCACTCACCAGTTGCAGCAGCAGTCATCAGGGCCTCTGGGGGCTCATGGCAGAGCCCCCCACCCACACAGTGGGGGGCAGTGGGGATCGCCCCCTCACCTGGCAGGAGCCAGTGAGTGCGGACCTCTGTAAGTGCCAGGACGCTGGGACAGGGCAGGGCAGCCATCAACAGGGCTGGGAGAGCAGGCAGGGCATGGGTCCTGTTCAATTTGGAGATTCAGCCAATTCAGCGGTGGCCAAGTCTCCAAATTCAGTTCGGCCGAATCAATTTGGGACAGTGATTCGAATCACTGTCCCCTGAATTGAACAAATACAAATCCAAAGTAAATACTAGCCGCTTTGCACAGGCCTACTAGCTAGCTACTTTCAGTTTTACCAGCTGATGCTGCTCAGGCTATAAAACTGTCTGCATATATTTTACACTAGTTTGTCTATTGATTTTAGGTTTTCCTTTCTAATGCTTTACTACTTAGCTTAGCTTTTTCCCCCACTACAGTAATCTTCTCACCTGGACAGACTACCCTTATAATTGAGTCACAAGAAAAACACTGAGGATGAGGAGGACCAACCCATGTTTCATAAAATTGTTTCTTAGGGACTCAAACAAAGTGGAATAGAGTCACACTCTGGCACAAAAATCCACTTATGAACCTAATAGGTGAAGTAGAATCTGGCCTCTGCTGTGCCGAGGTGATCCTATTTTATGCCTCACTTAGATATTTTTCACTTTAAGCTTACACTTTCTTTATTTCCAAAGCAAATAACTGTGTAAAAAAAAGGGCAAATAGAAGTTTGTATTCTCCAATTTCAGTCTTCTGATAAGAAAGGCCAGCTTTGGCATTCTTGCTAATAGCTTTTTGAAGGAGAAACTCAGCTGAGTGAACAGAATAAACCATCATGGAAGGTATTCTGAAAGGACAGAGGCTATCTGTATTCCGTGGCTCACTTATCAAAGCCTGTGATAGTGCTACTATATTTGCCATTGGGACTGAAAAAACCAATCATGCTTTCCACATTTAGGCTTAAGTGAAATTCAGGATTTGGCCCCAAAAATTCTATTTGAAATTGTCTGTGCACATGAGTGATCTTTAGAGGGGGGAAGAGAGCGTGAGAGATACAACAGAAGGGCTGGTAAAAGTTTATGAAGTTTGTGTACAGTAGTGACAGCTACTCTTGAGCACTGCAGTTTATGAAGTGAGGCAAAAAAAGCTGGTCAGGTGAAGAACTGGAAAGTCTGGTGTCACCACAAGCTGAGCACAGCCAAGAGCCAGAGACAAGTATTGAATTATAGTGGGAAGATGAGAAATGACATTTGAGAGAAGTTGTGAGATACATTCCTAGCATATGTTTTGCACCAGAGAGAGAACCACTGTGTTATACAGGTGAATAAAAAGCCATTTACTTGGGCATGTGTCTGTTATCATGTGATGATGTTGCAGAGGGGCAGTGACAAAGAGATATATCTCAAGCGATACAGATTTATCCATCAGAAGTAATATAACACGCCTGACTATTCGAGGCTTTTCTTAGGTTGGAAGTCAAAAACGATTTGCCCAAATTATTGATGGACTAAATGGAGTCTTGTTGGGTACTAAGCAAAGAGCAGCTCATGTGCAGTGCACTAGACTCTACCCTAGTCACATTTAGGTCTTGAGGCACCATCCTGTGGGAGGGTTTGAATATTTCATTTCAAATACCATGTGTTTACTGCATTTATAAGCTGTGTCATTTAATGAGCCACACATGCCAGGATGGGCCATAAAACCCTCCCACCTCTAAGGGTACATACAGACGTTTGGGGAGGTTAGATCATGTTAAAAATGGCCACCCAACCTAACTTAGGTAGCCCACATGTGGACCCTACACTTTAAGCTGCAAACAAAAAAGCAGCCCCTTGTTGTAACTCATGCAAAGCACTATGAGTTGCAATGATCTCTTGGACCCAATAGAAATTCGCTGTTGGATCTTGGGGGTTGGGGAATCCAGCTGCTATGTAGAGCAGCTGAGAGCTTGCAGCCACTGTCCCCTAGCAATGTCTCTCTTCCCTCCCAGCCCTGACACTGTTTTCAGAATGGGAGCATGGAAAGGGAGTGGAAGGAGCTCATTCTAAGGGTTCCTCAGCCCACACTAGAGGATGGGGCAGGTGGATTATATCCCACCACCTTGGGGAGGCTCCAATCCACCTGCCCCACACTCCAGCACCAGCTACAAAAAAGAAATCAAACTCCCTCTACTCTCTTTCCCCCACTCCCATTCTGAAAACTATGCCAGGGTTAAGAGGCAGCACAAACATAAGTTGCAAGAGAGGATGCAATAAGAGTTCAGATTTTTGTGGGATTGTTCTTTTTTAAAGTACTTTGCAGCCATGCACTTCTGTTTGGTAACAGCTGTGAAGCATTTCAGGGGCCAGATCAGGAGAAAACTGTTACTTCTGCCTGTTCCTCTTAATCCCTAGTTAGGTTGATCTAAGTGCAAACTGTACAGAAGTTCAGGAAAGTTAAATTAGTCTAAAAATGGCTGACCCAAACTAAGGGTACCTATACACATATTGGACATCTGCTCCAATGTATGCTAATTAGCACACGGAGCAGACTTGATTAATCAAATTTGCTGAAGCATGCTAATATACTTTCCAGATAGACATGCCAGGTATGTGAAACAGTGTTTCACTTCATCTATGTATTTTGTAAACTTAAATTAAACTGAAATATTCTCTGTAAGAAGGGATAGTGGATAATCCAGTTAAAGATTATTTGTTTTATTTGGAAGATCATTGTGTATAGTCTTTCTTCTCAGATTCATTATTCATCTTTCAGATTCCTAAAAGCAAATCTGACTGGATGTTAAAGGAGTGTTTACTTTAAAATAGCTGGAACCCAAACCAGCCCTCTCCCTCCACAATCCAGAGAATCCTAGTGGCATTAAACTAATAAATTTATAGATGTTTGGGTCGGAAGGGACCTCAGTAGATCATCAAGTCCAACCTAATGCCCTGAACAGAAAAGAGCACTGGGTTCAGATGACTCCAGCCAGGTGCATATCTAGCCTCCTCTTAAAGACCCCCAAGGTACAAGAGAGCACCACCTCCCTTGGAAACCCATTCTAGATTCTGGCAATCCTTACTGCAAAGAAGTTGTTCCTGATGTCTAACCTTAATCTGCTCTCTGTCAGTTTGTGTCTGTTGTTCCTAGTTACTCCAAGGGCTGTCCTGGTAAACAGAGCATCTCCTATTCCTTGCTACCTCCCCTCCATGAATTTGTAGGTGGCCACAAGATCACTTCTCAGCCTTCTCTTGTGGAGACCGAAGAGATCCAGGTCCCTCGATCTCTCCTTTTAGGGCTTTGCCTGTAGGCCTCTACCCATACAAGTGGCCCTCCTCTGAGCCCTCTCGAGGTTGTTCACATCCCTCTCGAAGTCTGGCACCCAAAACTGGATGCAGTACTGCAACTGCAGCCTGACCAGTGCTACATAGAGGGGAAGTATCACCTCCCTGGACCTGTTCATCATGCACCTGCTAATGCGTGATAAAGTGTGGTTAGCTTTACTGATCGCTTCATCACACTGACAACTCACGTTCATCTGGGTGTTAACAATGACTCCAAAATTAGGATGCCCTGGGAAGCAAAAGTATATTGCAAAGGTTCATACCTTCCATAATTCTTGGATCTGTTTGCCAGTTCTTGTGTCATACCAGGTAGAGAAATGCCTAGCCCAAAAATATCAGGGGGAAAAACAGTCTGTCTCCATCTTGGTATGGCATCTGACCCTCTGCTTGGCTATACAGAATATATCTTCATTTATCTATAATTTGGGTCCTAAGGCACCACTTCCATGCAAATCATTTTTCTATCTCATCTGTCATTGCATTCACCACTCTTCAGCTAAGGGTCAGAGAGCATCCTAAAGCTATCTCTAAAACAAGTATAAATTTTTACACATTTATCTAATGGCAACTGTGGACAAATCAGAGGGTTGGGGAAATAAATAATAGTGTTGGCTTTTAACCACACTGGTCCCAGAACTGACGCTCCATTCTGATTCATTTGCAGGTGAAACAGGATATTTTTAGTTATTTATTTTTGCCTGACAAATGCCTGCAAAGCTGTGAAGTTTGGTTTTTGATGTAGTGGGGTGCACTCTGCAAACTCTGAAATCTAAATTTACTCCCCTTAATGTGTTTTATTTGGAAGTTGGCTTTGTTATCAGTTTTCAGCAGAAAAGTATTGGTAGGAGAACTTTAACAGTTGTATTTAATCTTATCTGGTTATTCTTCTTTTTTTTTTTTTTTTAGAAGTTCAATGTGTGTAAGACAAAATAGAAGAAAAAAATGAACCACTAATCCTTTAAAGGTAGAGTTTGCTGAAAATTACACCTTTCATTAGAGTAGACTTCCTGCACAGAGTGAGATTAAAACCAGCTTTTTAAAAATTTGCTTTCTGTTGGAAACCGTTGCAGATCCTTTTCAAATAGGAAATGCAATAGAATTTAGAAAAATAACTTTCTAATCTGAACTGGTCTGATTTTTACAAAAGACCCACCACATTACAGACTGATGTAAGATGCAAATCATAAACTACTAAGCATGGGGGGGAAAAAGCATCAATTTCTTTGCATCTTAAAGTAGCTAGTGGGAAATGTTGGTTCTACTTACAGCAAAGTAACAAGGAGAGATCAGTCTCAGAATAATCATTCAAATATCCTTGCACAGATAGTTTATCATTGGAATCTGGAGTAGCCTGATTGCCTACATGATACAAAATATATCCTTCCAATTCAACATGCGTATTATGGGATGGATTCTCAACTGATGTAAATCCAAATAGCTCTGTTGTTAAAAAAGTTACATCAGTCTTTACCACCTGAGCATCTACCACTAACTATATATTTCATTATATGTTGTATATAATTTTATCACCCATGTATTGATGTGTGTTTTCCAATAAAGAGTTGAGTGTGCAAAAGTTTGAGAGACGAATATAACTTGTGTTTCATCTTTGATAAATACATCAAGTGCATTACTAAATCTTACAACAAATATGCATTTTTCCTGTAAGTAGTAGCCTTATAATGAAACATGCCATTAGAGCATCCTCTACAAAAAAGAGAAAGAGACTGTTACCATGAGTGTTTTTGTACATATGTAAACAAAAAGTACATGTAAAGGTTTTATTAGAATGAGCTTTTCCCTTTTTTTAAATATTCAGTCGCTTTCCATTAGTTTTAATGGCTAAATTTAGGTATTGTGAAGAAAAAATAAGGAGAAAATGGCCCTTTAGTATATCTAATAGAAGGATATCACTTTTACAATGTGTTTTACCAGTAAAATTGGCTTTATTTTAGTTAGGGCCTAAACCAACTTGTTGAAGTCCAGTGAAGAACTCTGATGGACTTCAGAGGACTTAAAGGCCCTACAATGACTTATTAGTGTGCTTTTCTTTAAACATACTAGTTTTGTTGAGTTTACCCGGCTAGATGTAGCACAATAGATATGTGTTAGGTTGCAAGCCCTTTGGGTCGGGTAAGTCAAGGATGAAGGGGGGGAAGATAAGTGATGTAACCAATGTTTTTCACTAACAATATTTTCAAATGGTAAACAACAAATACATGGGCTGGTGGGCAAATGCTTCAATGACTTTTATTTTCAGCAAATTATTTTTGGGATCTAAGACTTATAGTACAGTAATGCCTAAATCTGGTGACACGTAATATCATGAAGGGAGAGAGAAAAAAAGGCTAATACAGCTTTAAAATTATTTAGTCTTGAGCTATATGGCAGAGTTAAGGGTTTGTGGGTGCTCTGATTATGTATTCTGTCCTGTCCTGTTCAGATACATTAAACTCTGAATTTCCTGAGTAAATGATACTTGTTTTGGTGATAATTACAAAATTACCTGAATTACATTTTTGTAGTTTGAAACATAATTGTAAAATAGTTTGGTCAGTCCCTTCTGACTTCTATAATCTATGCAAATAAATAGACAGATTGTGTTAAAGTGGATCACAGAGGAATGGAAGCCAAAATAATTCATAGTCACTATATTTACATCAGTCAGTACTATTCAACCAGCTCTGTTACCTATTTTTAACAAAATATATTTTTATTATTATGATTATGTTGGTCATTGGGACTTTATCTGGTATAAATTACCATCTATGGTTCTTAAACACCATAGCCTAAATTAGGTCACATGGAGGAATCCAGCATCTGTGTGACACTGTGGGTCACACAGCTATTTGTAGCATGGATATTAGTACATTCTTTGCAAGTGCATGATGTATGAACTGTATGTATTTCCTTGATAAATTGTTTTTAAATATTTCCTCCTTTTTATTAATTGAAGAGGAAACTCATGCATCAATGACATTTTTATGCTGGTTTACACATAAATTATTTCCCTGCAATGTTCATTTTTATTATTATTGCCGATATTATAGCAAATGCATTTTTTTTGCCTTGTAAACAAGATTTTGCTTACAGCTAAATGAAAAGAAGTGAAGTTAATCACGTTGAAATAATAGGTTTAAAAAGGTAATTCAGTAATGTTGGGCTGATGTTTAATCTTCACCAATAGAAGCCATGCTGAGAGCAAGGACAGAAATTCTGGTTTTGTAATTAAAGAGTATTTATCATTGGCAGGACTACACAGCAGAGCTGAAACACTGCAGCCACAGCCTGCTCCTGGTAAATCTGTCAGAGAATGGACTTGAAGATCTGTTAAGACAGAGCTTTATCATGAGCAATGGATGCAAACACTGGAAAATGAAGGGCATCATCACAGCGTGCAGCGTGAGATCTCATGTGAGATCTCTCTCCTCACTAATTTTCAGGGGACGTGGGATTAATTTCTGCCTGCATGTATTCTCATGAAAGATCCAGGCTATCAAATGTGCCTGAAGATGGCACAGACTTCTGGACATGAGAATAAAATGGACTATTCAAGGTACCTTTACTGCCCTCATTACCATAATATCTGAGTATGCGTGACTTATAACAGAAGTACTATTGCCCCTGTTTTACAGACAGGGAACAGAGCCACAAGAGACTGAGATCCAGCTCTTCAAAGTTATTTCAGGGCTGAAAGACCAGGGATTACAGTGATACTTAAACATCAACACATCTGGATGATCTGGGAGTGTGACCTTTCCATAGCAGATTAATGGGCTTTTCTTAGTGTAGGGCCCAGATTCCCCCGTCACTGGAAGTCTGTTAGGGTGAAGTTATATATTACACTTCGACCTGCTAAATCTGTGAAATGTTAAGCATTGTTAAAGTTAGAAAGTGCTGGAGCAGTTGCACATTAAGGCTTAATACTGTTTCTTGCCTGCAAAGCTCTGACTTGCCTCTAAAGAGCTGGTAAGCAGGAGTGTGGCTAGGAGCCAGGACATCTGGGCTCTATCCCTGCTCGGGGGGAGAGAGGTTCAGAGTAGTGCATCCTGGGATGTGGGAGGATAGCAAATTAATTTTTTAATCCCTGTGGAGCAGACTGAAGTTACTCTAACATCAGCTCAGTCGCATGGTCTAGAGCAGGGGTTGGCAATGTTTTGGGGCCAAGTGCCAAAAGCCCCACAACCTGGACTTTAAAGATGTTGGTGTGCCAGGAGTGGCTGGCGGGAGAACTGTGACAGGCCTGATTCTTGTCGTGGCAGTGCAGCCCCAGCCTCTTCCCCACCATGCTTTCTGAAGGCATGTGTATAGCTACTGCCGACAATGAGCTAGGCTGGGCCTTCAAAACCTGGTGCAGCCACTTGCAGCCTTGTGGCTGCTTGCTACAAGCACCCCAGGCTCTGGACAGGTCCCTGCCACCTGCCATGGGGCCCGGGCTGCTCGCAGCAGGGCTTGCAGCCTCCCCACCACCTGTTGTGAGCAGCCTGGGCTCCATCCCTGACAGCAAATGTGCAGAGCTCGGGCTGGCTCTGGCATGCTGAGCAAAATGGCTTTGTGTGTTGTGCTCTAGCACGTGCGCTGGGGATTGCCAACCTCGAGTCTAGAGTTAATCCTCACCCGAAGTGATGTAATGGTGAGACACTCAGAGCATACTTAACATGCAAGCATTCACATGTGAAGTTCCTTTAGTATGGTCTAAGTATAACATGTACCTTTACCCTTAGAGCTTGAACTTCAGCAAGCAGTGGTGATACATTTCTTTACGTTGGCTTTTAGCAAGTCATTTTCATTTGATGGCATTCTATCCTTGAAGTCTCTGGTTTAGTCAGATACGTAGGAATTGATGCTATAGGCTTAGTAATAATAAGATGTCATAATATACTTTGTATGAAAATGGTTATTAAAGCATCTAGTGATAGTCTATCAGCAGTGTTCTCAGCAAAAATGTCTTTGTCCACCCTCAGGCAAAAGAAGACATGGTCGAGCCATGCTAGCAACAGCTGTATCCAAACAGAGCAATACTTGTTTCTGATCATGTTATGGGTTAGGTACATCACCCTTATGTACAAATCTGCTTCTCTGTCCCCATCACCTCCTAAAAGAAAACCATAAAAATACACAGCACAAGGAAGTAGAGCTTCTGATTGGGGAAAAAAAAAGTGCGTGGAAATCATTGTAGAGGCACCCATAGATTTTAGTGGGCTTTGGATCATACCCGTAATGCCAAAGTTGTCTTCAAGGCTATTCCCTCTGCTGTGCTGTCTCCTCCTGTGTGAATTTTCCAGCTATTCTGAGCAACAACATTTTTGCATTTCTCCTTCAGCTTGTTGTTCGTTTGGCAGCAGAACAGGCAGTTTGCAGCTCTGTGTGAAGAGCCAGGCAATTGAGCAAAGAGCATTTAACTTGTGAGCTTTGACTGAAAAGTTTATTCTCCTCCATTGTTTGAACCGCCAAGAAACATCCCCCTGCAGCTCCGGAAAATATAAACAAGCCCTTTCCTGTAAGAAATTGGTGTGATCAAAGCTCTGATTTGTAGTTTCTAGGGGGGAATGGTATCATTTGGGGAAGATCACTGCACATTGGAGTCACAGGAGTAGGTCAGTGTCAAACAGCATCTCATTAGGCAGGTTTCTATTGTTTGGCCAAATGGACATATCCATCACATGTTGTATCATATGGCTGTAACAGCAACTAGCCATTTTTCACTGCTGAAATAGAGGCTTTCCTTTGCCCCCTCAGCAACCACTGGCAATCAGCAGCCACTTTGAACCATACAATAGTGATAACTTCCCAGATGCAGCAAAGTAAGATAAGTGACAGAATGAACTGAGTAGCCACAGGCTACTTGAATAGTATGCCAGCTGGCTGGGATCTATGCTTATAGCATTTACTAACAGCAGAAATTCAATGAAAATATGTTCAATCCTTTCCCCTTGGCAGCAACCCATTTATGGTTGGGTTTTTTTTTTTTCTTTAAAAGAAAATGAACTTTACCCACAGGAATTTTTAAGACAGCTGGAAATAAATAGTATTCGCTTTAAGCGGGAGAGGGGGGGATCACATTAATCAATTCCATTTAAATACCTAACGTATAGGTCTCCAGAGCACTTCACTAAAGCATCCTGAGTCCAGATCATGAAGTCAAATTATGGGCCCTTCATGCCACTAAAGTAGAATAGAGGAGCTATCATCTGCCTGCAGATGCTTGCAGAGTCTCCACAGGGCCACCATGTCCTGCACCTGTGGTGCCGCTTGCATAAGTGGCAAAAGGATGTGGCAGGACTCTGTCACGATAATTTGCTGCTACTGTAGGGTCATCAAATAGAGATTCTTCGTCCGAGTGCAACTCGGAGCTTGACAACAGCTTTAAGATGTATCAAGGATGGAGTCAGCCTTTAGGATCAGTAAGAAAAATACGCTCTAGCGGTCTGGCCCCATTGTGTAGGTAGAAAACCGGAGGCAGAGGGAGAAGAATTGAGGTCTTCAAGATTACACTGACAGGTCTTCAGGATTACTCCTGCTCTTTCTACACTATATTCACCCATGTTCTGGAAAAACAAGCAAGAGGCCTACAGTCACCCTCCAAAAGCATGAGTGAAGAGCAGGCCACACAACTGATGCTCAAATGCACTGGAACATATATCAGGGGAAAGTGAAGTGTAAGCAGCTTAATCTTTCCATCTCAGCAGCCATAAGCACACCTACACAGGTTTCAAGAAGGTCTGGCTGGCACAGAAACGGGGTATGCTTGGGCCAAGCAAGAAGCAGCACATCCCACACTGAATCCACAAAAGTATATTTCATAGGACACTGAGGACAGGAGGAGAATTGCACTCTGTTGTTCTGTGGAGTGGGCAGAGCCACAGGTGCTCCCAAGACAGTTAAGCTGCTTACTTGTCTACTGGCTTATATGACAGTTTCCTGCAATAGTTAAGATTAAAGTCCTAGAGTACAGTCCATTTATGGCTATAGTAGTCATAACCCCGTTTCCTGCTGTGGGAGTGTCCCATGTGGGATGAGGCTCCAGAGGTTTTTTTTTACCTAACTTCCTCTGGATTTAGACTGAAATTGCTAATCTAGCAAATTTAGCTGTGATTTTCCCAGTTTTGCCTTGAAATTTTTCCTTGGTTAGCACGCCATGGAGGCAAAGAACTGGCCGTGAGTCAGAGAAATAGTTTCAAATGCAACCCAGATTTTAATAATTCTAGGACTTGGACATTTTTGTTCAAAATGAATGTGACCAGGGAAGACAAATGTATTCAAGATAAATTCCTGAAAATTCTTGGGAGAATTGGCTTGTTTCCCAATCAACTTTATTCACCAATTCACTGCCTGCCTCAGTTCTCTCTTGTCTTTATTAGCATTCTGAAGCAAAGAGTCTGAAGGAAAAGTTATTGAATTTTCACTAAAGCCTTCATATACGCAAAGGCTTTTTTGTACTTTAATGTTCAAAAAGGACTGAGTCTCAGCCACCATCTTCAGCATATGCCCATATCTTTTCTCATTATAGGCTGTGGTCCAAAACCAATACAAATTAAATAAATATCCCACTGAGAACTGTACTTTTGAAAATAGCCTTATTGCAGTGCAGATGTGTGCTATCTAAAACCAGCTCAAACTTCTTTTATTTTTTAAATATATATTTAAATTTTAAAAAAATTAAAATCTAAATATTATCCTGGAAGGAAGTGTTTGCGCTGGTGGATGTTTGATTTCATTTTTCTCCCAGCATGCTCTGTCCTTTCATCCTATAATGGTTCTTCTCTGTTAATCTGTCTCAAAAACCACAGGTAGAGATGCTGATTGATAAAAGGCCACTGTGCGGCTCAGTTTACAAAGGCATATTAAAGGATACAAATAATATATTTCACTTGATGTCTTCTTATTAATGCAATTCCACTCAGAACATTTTGGCATAAGAGGCCTTGCCAGATGGAAGATAAAACTCCACTTTTATGGATATTTTAAGGAAGAAAACATTTGGTTTACATCAGTTCTAAATGAATAATATTTATTGCCTTAATGATTTGTATTTTATAGTTAGGATTACACAAAGCAACGTCAATTACTTAGTATTTTAACAAGGTTTTTTAAAAAAAGTCTGATAGCATCGAGTCATTTTAAATGATCAAGTGCTTTAAAGCTAAACTGTAATAACCAAAAGCAATGGGTTATTTACATAATAAAAATAAATAAACAGTGACCACAGTTTGGCTGTATTTAAAGATTCTGTCATTTGTTACCACAAATCGCACTGCACAGCATGCTTTGGGGAACCCGAAGTGTTACAATTACAAACATATCAAACAGACACATTTGTTCTTCGGCACAAATCAGAATGCAGGAAGGATGAGCATACTACTGTGCCATGCAGGGCACTGAAAACCATGGACCAGATTCTGCAATAAATAGTGTAGAGAGCTTGTAAAGCTGGGAAGATTTGCGTCCTGCTCTTGCAAATAGGTCATCCTAATTAGGATCCCATAAGAAGCTATGCCAGCTTACGCCACTGGAGTCCCTTGTTAATGTAAGGTGGGGTGGTATCAGTGGCATGGTTGCATTTCTTAATATTTCCTACAGCTACCATTCTTTTATCGTACTCCAAGCTGCCAAAACACAGAATTAACAATTGTACAGTCCATCCAAAAACCCTGCCCAGCCTGGTACCGACACAAAATCCCCTTCACTTTGATATGGGGAGCTAGCTGCTTGGAGCTCATAGTGGCTTAAGTCACAAAGCTCTGTTACTGCCCTGCCTCTGTACTTTCATGCGTAAGTAGCTTCAATCCTGTACCCCTTCTTCAAAAAAAACTCTATAAAGGTCTCTAAAAATGTGAGGCAGGAAATGAAAACATTTCTTTTAACTTCAAGGGGAAAATGATCTATCTTTTTTTCATGCTCCTCTGCTTCAGCACGTGTATGTCTCTGTCTCCAATATGTTTATCGTCGCTACAAGCATCTGAGTCAGGGATGTGCTAGTATCCCCAAGTGTGGCAGAACTGAGAATTCTGCAGAGCTGAAGTCCAGGGTGACTGGCCCACAGTCGCACAGGAAGTGTGTGGCAGAGTTGGGAATTGAACCCAGGGCTCCCCTGATCCTAGCTAGCACCTCAATCATTAACACACCCTTCCTTTCTATAAATAACGCTAGTGAAAACAACATTTGGCAGGAGTTTAGTGCTAAAGATGGTGCTGCATTGCTAAGTTTAGATTCTGTTCTAGATTGTGGAGTCAGACCTGCCAAAGATTGAGGAGGAGCTGGATCTTGTTTGTTGGCTTGAGCCCAGTTAGTCCCCAATGGTAGGGAGAACTGGGAGGAGACCACATGCTTTTGATCCACCCGGGGAGGGAACAGTAGGCAGCCCACATGTGTGGCTTATTTTGCAAAAGCAACTGCACTTTGGGATTATCGCAAAACTTTGGCAGTGCAACTAGAAAGGTCTCTGTACTTTTCTTGCCAAAAGTAGATTTCTGAAGATCACAGAAGCGACCTTATTCGCATGAGATTTCCAGCCCAATTTTTGAAATGTTAATGTGTCAAAAGCATTCACTTAATTCAGGCAAGTTATACCAAATAAATAAGGATCCAAAAGTTCTGGGGCTTTGGGTGTGTTTTGCATGAGCTTCCAAAAGCATCGATGTTCTCAGCACTGAATCTGAATTTCACCCCTTTTATGGGGTCACTTTTTACTGCCAGCATCTCTCTGCCTTGTGGTCACTTGGATAGACATGTCAACTCCCCTCCAGAAGGGAACTTTGTCTCTCTCTTCATATGGTGGCCGGGCTGGATAACAGTTGATGTTTGAAGGTTGGCAGGAAAGTGAGAGGAGGGGAGTGCATTTTGGCAGATTCATATTGAACACTGGTTATGTTAAGGTTCATTTCAAACAACATTGGATTTATCCTGACATATTCCATGGGACCTAATATTGATTTTCAAATCATTTGGAATGCTGTTTGTATAAACAATTATTGGCACTTGGAGAGGTTATTTTTGGAAGCTCTTGTATGTACAGTAAGGGTTTATTTCTCCATGGTTTGAAGTGCAGCACGTCTTTTAAAAAAATACTGTTCAGAAAACATCTGCTGTCAATTAGGGAGTAACACATTAAGGCATATTAAAGTACACTCTTATTAGTGTTTCAGTAATAAAAAAAGGCTTTTCTATTTGAATCATATGTTCTTTAACACATCTGCCAGCCATCTGAATCTTGCAAACCTTTCTCAGTAAAAATATCTTCATAACCTTGTAGAAATTTAGCAAAATGCAGCATTTTCTTTTTTTTTAATGGGCCTCTTTTCTTTTAAAAAAACAAAAAACTCCCAGCTTTCCCTGATTGTGTGAGTTGAGTTCAGTTAATGCTCATAAAAGATATGTGGTTACTGACTCTGGCTCATGGTCAAGAGAGTGAAGATGAACAACTAATACCACCTTACCAAAACAGCTCAGGAAAGCTGGATGGACATGGTAAATAAAGTAGAACTTTCTTTCCATAGAAAATTTTGATAAATATAGGAATAAAAAATCTTTTTCTTTTTCTTTCTTTTTTTTTTTACAATTTTTTTTCACTTAAATGTTTAGCTTTTCAGACAAAAAAGGGAGGGAACCTGAAATAGTTTCCCCCCAAAAAAGCATAATAATTTGGCTGGAAATAGGAAAGGTTTTTTATTTGGAAATGTTACTATGATACCTCATAAATCCACTCTCCTTATCAGCCAGGTTCATAATGGAACTACGTTTCTCAGGATTCACCATGATTCATCTTTGTGGTAAGAGAGCATGAGTCTCTTGTCATGTTGTTTAAGGAGAATATAATCTATACACCACACTTTGCATTAAAAAGGTGGGGCTTTCACGTGTGGACAAGTGCTGCACAACATACAAGCAGCTTAATTAAATTTGCACATTGTTCTACAGGTGGGACTCTATAGCAATCCAATCTCTTGTAGAAATTCCCTCTAAAATTCTCTATAGAAGCTAGAAAACGCGTACGGCAAAGATTAGCTATTCCAATAGGCCTCTTGATTGGAGAGGCAGTTACCATCTTGGTACTATTTATCGTTGTTTTAAAAGTTAGCTTAAACCAGTTATAAGCATAGATATTTCTACATTTCCTCTACTGTTGGAATGAGTCTGATGTGTGGCTTTATCCAAATCACTTCCAGTCAGAGGGGTCTGGGACAGACATTGCACTGGTTAAACCCATTTGACCCAAATCAGTTAAGTCTGATACTACATTCAACCAAGTTCATCTCAGACTGGTTTCAGCCATTTTCACACTGGTTTATGTGCACCAAACATCTGTTCTGTTACAGGTTTAAACCAGTTTCTGATCGCTGATACCGGTTTGTGTGTAATGTCTGTCCCTAGCCCTAGTGGGGAAAACCACCCTTAATGCCTTGGGCTCCAAAAGACAGAAGCAGGACACACCAGACATAGGTGGAATAATCCAGATGTAATTACCAAACAGATGATGTATAACCAGAGGTAAAATAATTTAGCTTACAGAAGAGAAGGTTAAGAGTCAGCTTAATCAGTCTATAGGTACATAATACTTGGGGGCCCATTAATATCACAAACAAAGACGTAGCAAAATCTTACGGCTGGAAGATGCATGCATTAAATAGTTTGATTGATTGATTAATCATTGTAATGCCTTACCACAGGAGAGGATGGATTCTCCATCATTTGAAAACTTTAAATCAAGGCTTAATGTCTTTCTAAAAGATATGCTCTAGTTCCACCACAAGTTATTGGGCTCTATGCATGAGTTACTGGGTGAAATTCAATGGCTCATGCTATACAGGAGGTCAGGCTAGATGATCATAGTGGTCCCTGCTGGACTTAAGATCTATGAATCTCTGAACAAGACTACACAGGATAAGTCCTGGAAGCAAAACGATGGGATGGGGATGCAGGCATTTGATCAAAGCATCTGTGAATACAAATCAGTTTCTTTACTTTCAAATGTAATTGCCCTGAATAGTAATGCGCTATTTTTCCATCTTATCCTCTGACAATTACTCTAGAAAGCAAAGAAAATTATCGGTTGCTCTAGCAATTTGGGGTGCACATGTTGAAATAATATGCAGAATAGTGTTTTTCTAACATCCCACACAGTTTGTTTTAGATGATGACATACATGTACACACACACTGATAAATAGTAAAGCATAGGGCTTAAAAGGTTCCTGTTTTTACAGATTAATTGGTAATTACATTTAACAGAACTAAAAGTAATTACCATTTAACTTGCTTACTGGTTTTCAAAGACACAAATAGCTTGATTTAGAACTAGTCTATACCAAATATTAAGAATACAACCTGATGGAAGCAATCTTGGATTGGCTGGGAGTTAGACTGGATGAACCATTTGAATTGGGTGCCAGATTACGGCCCCTGTTTGCTGTTCCATTCAAAATAGGTGTCATTAAGGGACCCCTTCTCACACCGAGACAGAACTGCCCTAGTGTAGGAAGTGGCTGCAGAAGCCAGCCTCCTTTGTCTAAACTGCCTCAACCCCAAACCACAGCAGAGCATGTTTGCCAAGTGTTACCATAATTTGACTGCTACAGCCAGCTGCAAAGAAGCCATCATAAATCAGAAGAGCCCCCATGACTGTTTTAACTTATGCTGGAGGCCGCACTAGCTCCCAGCACAGGCTGATTTTACCTCCTCTTCTTTAACTGCACTATTTGTACTGCTCCTTTTCAGAAATGCAGCACAGAATCTAGTGATTGGGATCTAGTGGTCATTTTCTGTCTCTTGTTCCCACGGTCCTGGGAACTAGAACCCTGTCATTACACTGCTTGTTACATTCATTTTCCTGTGCCTTTCCTAGGGCCGATGTTTGACTGCTAACATGGAACCGGAGTGTTTACATGCCATCTGAGCCATTTTGCTTGTAGTGTCACCATGTCATTAGTTTATTACATCATTCTTTTCCTTTTTTTGTTAGCAGCAGCAGACTTCATCTGAGTTATGACCCTCTAAAAAGCAAAGTCTTCTCTCCTGTTTGGCAGGTCAGCAGCACTAATGGGAATCCCCCTTTGCCTCTGGCTCGAGAACACCATTCATTTTCCTTTTGTGTGAAGCAAAAGGAAAATGCTCCTTGGTCAGAGACTGTACATCTTTTCACTTTCCTTACCATACTGTTGTGAATCTTACCCATTTTGTTGCACCTCAGGGCCCAATTCAATGACTAAAATTGATTTTTTGGTACTTCAGTGGCCATGTGTGGAAACTGGAGGTATTATTTTCTTATTGAATGTGACCCTTGGAGTGCTAGTGCACAAGTTCTCTTCAATACACTATAATAAAGTAATACCAACATTTCCAAGCTCTCCATAACTTCATTATTCTGTGTCTCTTTGGGACACTACAGTCTTATAGCTAGAGTCTTCTATGCATGGCGGATTTCATGTCTAATGAAATCCAGGGCTTGTGTATATCTCTGTGTTCATGAACACATGCATACATATTCTCTCTGACTCTCTCTCCGTGTGCATATTACACTGAACAACTCAGTATAATATTTCCTCTTCGTATACATATTTGACAAGGAAATATTACACTGAGTTGCAAGTCAGAAGAGCCATATTAAATCCCTTTTACAATTAAAGCTGTGCAAATTGGGATAATTAGTTCTGGATCAGAACCTGTTTGCACACCCAGCAGTTTGAAAAGCTTCATGTTTGACTGAAAACAATTCTCTTGGGTAGGGTCCTCCTGGCAGACTTACAGCAGGCAAGATTCACTCTCTCATCGCTTTGCTGAAAGCATAAATAGAATTGGTTTCTACAGCCAACACAGTTAGTTCTCAAGGCTCACCTCTGCCATAATGCAACATCAGACTGCAATCTGATAACACTCGGGCAGATATTGAGCTGTGATGGCTGCTTCTGGTGGGCAAATTATTGCACACATTCTATTATTTGTCACCCCTGTGTTCTCCCACTTCCCCAGGCAACTCATTTATCTCATCCACCTGTCTTGTCTTGTCTTTTAGATTATATATTCTTTGGAAATGGACAGACCTCCATAAGTTTGGACAAGCCCTATCAAAATGGGGCCCTAAACTGTTTGCTCTTTAGGCAGTACTACAAAATAATTAATTATAAATATTTAACAGTTAAATTCTAATTAATAGCTATCTTGGAAAACATCACTGTGGGTTTGAGTTAGGAGACTGGGGGTGCATTTGCACATGCAATTAATTTGAAGCAATAAACTCTGGAACAATTTAAGCCAGAATAAACTACTCCCAGATGTAGCGTCTATACGTGTGCCTGACACAGCAGCAATTTGATCCAAGGTGGAGCAGCTTACATGAGGGCATCAGGGGTCAACCCCAGGCTCTGGGTGGTGGCAGTGAGGTGCGGAGGGGCTAGCAGGGGCACAAGGTCGCTGAAAGTGCTGCGCCATGTAGTTAGGTGGCAGGCAGGAGTCTGGTCCCCTGCTGGCTGGGCTGCAGGGGTGCAACTTATGCCTGCAGTCAGCACCTATACATGCATTTAATCAGTTAATTATGCTGCCATAAGACAGTACTGTCCCTGACAGTAGTGACAGTACTATCTTATGGCAGTGTTAATTAGTTTACTGTTGCCTAATAGCATTGCATGTGTAGATGTTGATACTTTACTCCACAGCTGATTAGTCTATTCTGCAGTTAAGCGCACATGTAGATGCAGTCAGGAAGTAGTTTTGTGGGAAATTAAGCAGAATTCCAGTACCTGTGTGCCAAATTATTCTTCCAGCTCCTCTTTACATCAAAGGAGCTCTCTGGTTGTGCCATGAGTTGCTCCTGTCGTCACTAGCATAAATGAGAAGGGAAATTAGGCACAAAAGTGTTTTTTTTTTAATTAATTTATGCAAAGGAAAATAGAAATGTTGGATATGGGGGAAAGGAATGTAGAAACAAGGGAAAAGACACTCAGAGGTCTGATTTCTGCTCTTGATGCTCATAGGATTTCTAGAACCAACTTCCTGCTGGGTATAAAAATCAGGGTTAGAGGCCAGGAGGCATATGTGGGGGACAGGACAATGCAGAAAATCCTAGAGAGATGGGCTCTGCCTCCCTTGCTATGGTGGTAAGTTAATGCCCCTGGGTTTCCGGGTAGGCAGAAGGGCTGTTGACGGGGCAGGACTCATCTGGGATTAGAATTAGAGACCAGGAGGAGACAAAACCCAATTCTGGTGCTATACATAGAAGCCTCTACTGGACCACACATTTGTGCAGAGAAAAGGGTCCAGGGCAGAGGGCCCTGTTCACAGGTGTGGACATACAGTACATTTACTGTAGATTCGTTTATCCTGGATTTGGCTTGCAATAAACTTATTCTCCATTTAGGAGCAGACACATCCCAGCAGTGCCCCTCATTCCCACCCCTCCATCCCCACTCCTAGTTCCCCACCCTTATTGCTGCTTTCTGTTGAGAAATTCTGGTTCCTACAGTCCCTTCACAGCATCTGATGAAGTCAGTCCCTATTTACAAAAGCTTGTGCATCTCTGATGTAGTCTGTAAAGAGCAAATCTATCCCATTCAGTTCTGCCAAGCTAGCTGCCCAAAGGAGGTGCTGTTAAAAGGCCTGGCCACTCAGGAGTACAGTCAGTTTACATTGAACAGAGGGCTGCCCCAGAGCAAAATTAACAGTGATAGCAGATATACTGGTCATATCTACACATGCGATTAATAGGGCTGAATAAATTCCAGCACAGTTTGCATCAGAGTTTATTGTTCCTGGGCACCTGGGTCTGCAGCACGTTGAGCCAAGTAAGAGCAGCTCTGGCTGGCATGGGGCCCGGTGGGTCAGCCTGCCAGCCTAGGGCTACTCCAACCCAGCTCAACATGCGGCAGAGGGGCTGGCTGAATCACAAGGGTGCTCCAGAGCAGGGCTAGCTGGCAGGCAGCCCCCACACTGAAGCGCCCTCATGCCCCAGCTAGCCCTGTCTGTGTCTACATGTGCATTGCAGTATACTGCCCCAGGATAATACTTGAGTTGACAAGTACTAACCTATAGCAGCTTTTATTAGTTTATTGGGCCTAATAGAGCTGCATGTGTAAACACTAATGGCATCTTAACATGTGTTCCGGGGGGGGCTGCATTTTAATTAGAGCAGCTCTTGAGACCACCAACAGTGTCTCATGTATTCAGCATCCCATGCTTCAAAATGGCAGTGGGGGGCGCTTTAACTAAAGCATGTGCAATGAGCTTTAGTTAAAGTGTCCCCACTGCCATTTTGAAATGTGGGGGCACTGAATACATGCGGTGCCAAGGCTGCTGGAGCATTCGAATTAGAAGGTTCCAGCAGGCTCCGCTAATTGAATCTGCTCTGATGCGTTCTAATTTGAATGTGTTGGAGCAGGCATCAGGCATGTGTACAGCTGCCCTGAGACTTTATTGTGGAACTAATTAGGTAACTCAGCACTAAACATCTCCTGTAGATATACCAGAGTCACTTGACTTCTGGCTTACTCAGAAGCAAGTAGACACAGAAGAGCAGCTGCAAAAGATGCAGCATATATCTGCATTGAGTCCCCTTTTATCCCAGCATAAATTATGTTGGAGTAAATGTAACGTGTCTGCATCCTGAGAGACCCAGTTTAGGACCTTCTGAGCACAATCAAGTTCTCTCCAAGCCAGTGACAGGTGGTCTAATCAGCTTGGCTGGGTTTACTGCCTGTGTTTGAGGTCCTACAGCAGTCTCAGCACAGTTTAAAACTAACAAAGGAAGATTTTGCATGCAACCTGTAATTGAAGTGTGGAATTCATTGCCATAGGATGTTGTGGAAGCTGAGAATTAAGCCATATTCAAAAGGAGGCTGGAAAAATTCTTAGAGGAGAGGGCATCAGGAGCTATTGAGCACAGAGGTTGGGGTACAGCACCTGAATCAGAACTTCCTAGACCTTAAATGCTGCAAGCTGCAAGAGGGAGTGCAAACCCTGGTCATATCCTTTCAGCACCCACTCTCTGCCACTGTGTAACACAGGAGATTAGGCAAGATGCATCAATGGTCTGACCCAGTAAATGGCAGTTCTTATAAAAAGAGGTCTATTTGTAGCTGCTATATAGCTGCAATAGCAGCATACAGAGAAAATAGTCAGGTGTGTTGCAGAACATGGGGATGAACTGAATAGCATAATTCTTGCTCAAGAAAATAATGTCCACAATAATGAATCAGGTCACTGCTTCATAAAAGCCAGGGCCATATCTTAAAATGATTTTTGGTGCTTTTCTTGATCACATGGCTCCAACTAATTAAGGATGTAGGAGAAATATAACATGACTCTTCCCGGGTACCCTTCCACAATGAATCCATTTCAATCTCAGAGCAGCCTCAGAATATATCCAGGTAAATATAGAGAACAAAATAATTCATAGCAGATTTCTGCTAAGTATTCACAGGCTCAAAGCACCAGACTCTCTGCATAGGTGCACTGAAGTCAATGCCATGAGAACGACCTATGGCAACTTATAGTCTTGATCAAAAAGTTCTAGCAAAACATAAGCCAGTTTGCAGTCACTGCTCCAACTTGAATACAGGCTGATGTTGGTCTTTTTGTACAATTATTTCTGCAGAAGGCCTGTGCCTGCCTGTCTTTTGAGAGGCCCAAAAGAACTCAAGATTCCTGTTACTTTCCTAGTTGAGATCACATTGAAAGTATTTTTCACCCATAGCTGCTTGGCCATCAATAAATGTGTTCCCATCTTTACTGGTCCATCCTGACTGAACACCAGAACTAACATTTAGCAGAGATGCTGCAGGTTTCTGCCTAAAATTAAAATGTACTACATAGCTCCTCAGTAAGACACAGGTAGCAGACACAGGTTATAATCACTTAGAGTGTGAGTTTCACACATGCTCAGCACCCTCCTATTGAAGCCAATGGGTACCCCAGAAAATCAAGCCTGGGTTAATCACTAAGGATTTTTAAAGACGGAGCAGCTGAAGCAGTGATTACTGGGGCAAGAGGAAATCTCCTGCAGGTATTAGTCTTATAGTAAGAAGTGCCAAAGGTTACTGTGGTGCTTGTGATGTGGAACCGTGATGAAATACTATGGGAAAAGCAAGTCCCACAGCTACAATGTATGCATTTGGTGGTCATGGATATGCACCGCTTGTGATCAATGGGTGTAAAGTCAGGGTCAGGGCTGCAGCGGCAGGAGATGCTGGTGCTTTGCAATCTAGCAGGGCCCCAACCAAGGGGCTGAATTTCCACGATTCATTTATCATAAACCAGCAATTTGCAAATGTTAGCACTTTTCCCACACATCATGAGCCCTGACTGACTTTAATAAAAGAGAGAGAGAAGAAAACCTATATAATTAACTAAAGTTCTCGGAATTGCTTTAATTGGGAAAGTGTTACCTTTTGTAAGTAATTGCTGCACAGGTTTTCAGTTGGTTTCCAGGTTCTGTTGTTTTATATCAGTTTTGCATCAGTTAATTAGCCAGTTGTCTCTGTTGTTGTTTTTTTTCCCCTCTCTCTTACCCTTATTGTTGCTCAGAGATGATTTTCCAGTTTGCTTGACTCTGACGGTCATTAAAAATTAGAACACCAGCATTCATTTGGTTCCTGCACTGTTTTTAAGCTTAAAGGCTTCAAAGGAGGGGGAAATGGCACAAAGTATAAATAGAGGTTTAAAAAAAAATGAGAGACTGAAAAGAACTCAGTTCCTCAGACACTCATGCAGTAAGTGTGCTTATGGAATAATATATACTTGGCATGCTCAAGCCAAAACAGCAGATCCAAAAGCCGCTGACCTTTGAAGAAGTTGTGGTCTGATTCTGTCCAGTCTCTACAGTAAGCAGTGAACAGGCTGTCACAGGACCCGAGTTCTGCTTGTTTCTGTTCGAGGAGAGGCTGAATACCAGCACTTCTGCTTTACAAAAAACAAGTTTTTCACTTGACTATGAAAGAAGCGATGTTCTGAGAAAGACAGAAGGAAAAAGAATCCCTGCTAAATGTTTAGTGCATCAGTGGATGTACCAGACCGTATGAATGCCATGTCATTACCTATTCCAAACTGCCAGATCTACCTTTTCCTTTTCTGTGGCTCTCATTATTGCTTTTCTGCATAGGACAAATCATTTTCCCCAAATTCAAATGATTTTCTTCCCATGCCAGTCTGTAAGATGATAGAAGCGGGTCTCCTTTTCCTTTCCCTCTTTAATGATACTGTCCAGTACTCAAACACATGCTCACAGACATTAGGATGCCATTTTGTAAGTCATAGGTGCAATGCCAATTTAATCTATCAGTGGCAAGGTAGGCAGAAGACATTTAAAATGTCAGATCCATTTGTTACTTAATATGAAACTTGTAAAAAATAAGGCCATAGTGCCAACTTGGGACTGTGGTGACATCACATCTGAGCCTTATTCTTATGGTTTATGATGTCACCAAAAGCCCTTGATGGCATTACAGACTTTTAAGTCATGATTTCACATAATTTATTCAATACATTATTCACCAAGCTGTTCAGAACAACCTAGGTTTAATATTTTTAACATTTTACAGGTGACAGGCAGACGAAAGCTGACCTTTTGCAAAGAAACAGTGTGGATGGAGACTGTAAAGTATTCTTTTTTTCCTACGCGGAAAGAAAACTGATGCTTTTGTCTAAAACAGAAATTTTATTTACATAACAAGCAGCGCAGACTCCTCCTCGGAGAGTCTACACTGAGTTGAGCACAAAATGACTGCTCTCCTCTGTGCACAGCAGGCACCTTCAGAAAACCTTTCAGGAAACCAAAAAATAAAAACAAAGGCATAGCAGTTGCATAGACGAATACACCAGCTCATACAGAGGAATAGTAAAAGGACATGGAGGCGATCACTTTTAATCTAAACAAGTTTATGCAAACCAAATGCCATTACTACATGATAACTATGAAATGGTCTCTATGACCTAAATTGGCCGTGGTGACATTGTGATGGTTCTGGGCCATGAAACCATGTCCCACTTACAAGGAAAGCTGCTGGAAAGGCTGTGTACGTTGTCAGCTCATGTAAGGGAATGGCATAAAATTTAAACTTCACAACAGATAAGGCCCAGCCCTTGGGGCCTGTTATGTAAGGAACCTTTGGTGACTAGGGCAAGAGAACTGCGTGCTGGGGTTTTGAAGGGTTTCTTCCCTAGGCAGAGATGCAGAAGTGGAAGATTGCAATGAACCTGCATCTGCTCTGACAGGCATCTTCATGCAGCACCATCAAGCTGTCACCTTTCACTAGCACCAGACTCCAGGAGTACCTCAAGCATTCAGAATCATTGGCCAAGCCCAAGGAAGTCATGACACAGATTTAAAACTTCTTAAAAAAGCAATAGTTTTGTGCCTCTTTGCACCCTGGCTTCTAAGCTTTCTGGGTGTGCTCAGGGCATTTACAGTCTTCTCTGCAAATATAACAGCTACAAACTTTTACTTATTTTTATTGGAACCAGAGATGGTCATATCATCACCTGAGTCCAGGATCTCGAGCTTTAAGAAAAATATTCAATGCCTGTAGGTTCAGGATAAAGTCACAAGAATTGGCAATATGAAGACCTGCTTTGAAACCACAGAGGCTGTGGTTGTCTTCTAGCCAGACTTCTTGCAAACTACAGTGGTGTGTGCCTGGGTAACTGTGCTTACCACATGATAATGTACTGCACTAAAGCACGCTTGCAGTCTGTGTCTCAGAGTGCCGTGGCGGCCCTTGTTTCCAGTTCAAACAATGGCCCGAGGTGGTGCTGGATGTGAAATGAATCCTTATCATGTTGGAGCTGAGCACTGCATATCTCTTAGTACATTATGTTTCCTTTTACACATTTTTTTTCACAATCTGCTGCTAAAATCTCTTTGCTAAGGCTTTTTGCCACCATCTCCACCACACAAGGAAAGTGTCTTTGTTAACACTTTTAGGGCCCGCTTTTAATTTCTACAGTATTCCCTTTAATAACAATGTCTAATTAAAACATCTGTTAAAAAGTCTGTAACATTAACTTTACAGGGAGAATTTAATAGAATTATATTTGAATTGCAGCCATTTAACGGGTTTCCTAATTAGGCTGCTTTTTTAAGGAAAACATTACACAAATTAAAATCAGGCCCAGTTTTTTTATTATTATTATTATAACACCGACTGTGGTCAAAAAAGGCAGGCAACATGTAATGGAGTATGAAGGAGAAAAAAAATGCATAAGCCAGTGGCTGAAATGCTAAAATGCATGACAAGGCGAGAAATAAGAACATGTTTTAAGGAGAGGAGGGGGCCTTTGGCAAATGAGAAATTCCTTGTGGTCCTTTAAAGTGAATCCTTGGAAATGTCATCTATTTTCTGATTTCCCTAAACCACTCTTGATTGGACCCTATTCAAACTTAGGCAGGGGCGAGCAATAAAAGCTGTCTGGCTTCCCCATTGCAGAAGCCTTGAAAAATTGATTTACTGTGAGTTTTGCTACAATCTGCACTTGTCCACAGAATATAAGCTTGGATAGATTTGTTATTGGGCCCAGGTTCTTTGCAGGTCTATTAATAATGCTTAGAAATTCTTATATAGCACTTTGCACACATTAACTAATTAATTCTCACAACTCCCCTTTGAAGTAGGTAAGGCATATTAGCCCCACTTCACAAGATGAGAGAGAAAAAATTTCAGTTTTTCAATGTGGCCTTTTGCAGTTCTAGATGTCTAACCACAGCTATCTTGTGCTTGTTTTTTCAAAGGTGCTAAGCCCATAAAAACTGCACATATTCCCCAACTGAGAAAATAGGGATCCTTTTGAGCTTGCTCCCCACCAACTTCCACATGTCTATTAGAGCATATGGTATGACTAAATGAGCCCCCAGTACCCCCAACGCCCGCAATGTCCCATTTTAATTCCAGTGTAAATTCCATCCTGGGGGGATACCTGCCACCCCAGGAACTTCTGTAGGAGTTGCACACACAGGTTTGCAAGGACAGGAGTTGCGCAAAGTACTTCAACCCCAAGGCATACTTGGGACTGCAATTAAAGTTTAGTGGGAACCAGGTTTTCTACGTTTGCAAGAAATGTCACCATTTTGAAGTTTTCTCTGTTCAAAAGAGAAAAAAGTTCCTGTGAAGCAAAAATCTGGGGGAAAATCCTTTTTTGTGTCAGTCAAAGTGTGCCATTTTGATCAAGCTGAAATATTCTAACTTTAAATTTAGAATTTTAAATGTAAAGATATTTTTAAAATTAAAACTTTCTAAAGTCATTTTAAAACCAAAAAAGTCCTTTTGGAACAAATAAGCAAAAGCTTCCATTCTGAAAATGGCCCAACAGTTTGATCTTATCAAAAATTGTTGTTCCCTTTTTATTTTAAATAAAAATCAAAACCTACACCTTTCCTTTAATTTTTTTAGAAGACATGGGTGGGGGGGAAACTACAGGCGTAGTTCCTCAATGTTTTCTTCACTGGCACTGATCCTGTTGAGGTCATCGGTACCACTGGATGGGAGAGGACTACTCATGGGAGTGAGGGTTACCAAGTTTGAGCCTACTAGAGAAAGGAAAAATATGGGACTACAATCCTGAAGAAATGAGACTCAGCACCAAGGAAAATATGCTAGAGAAAAAGATGAACAATTGATCTACAGTTACAGGTCTTCAAATCTTTTGTATTGATGCCCACCCATTTTGTTGTGTGCTGGTATTTACAGAGACTTACAACAAACATCAGCTTAAACATTATGCATGTGTATACACACACACACACACCCCTATGGCATCTGAATTTTGGTTGGCTCTATCTTCATTGTGCTTCAGACGCACATTGATTTTAAACTTGCTTATACATAATTGCTCAATGACATGACCCTGTTGGGCTGCAGACTCGTAAACAGGGATCCTGGTTTCCCTGGTAAAAAAATTGCAGATTCTCCGATTTAAAAACCACCAAATCCATTATTAAAATGAAAGACCCCTCGCTCTCCCCTCCCCACCAATACCCCCTACCCCTGCTGGTGCCTCTCATAACCCCATCACAGTACCCTGACCCTGCTCATGCCCCTCACTCCCCCCCCCCCCACAGAGCCCATAAGTCCCATGGCTTTGTTAGTGCCCCTTTCCTCCTACTCGCATCCCTGCCCCAGCCCTGCCTGAGAGGGGACCCAACTACCAAGGCTGTGGGGCCAGGACCCTGGGTCTGAAGTCCCCTGCCCCCAGCAGGAGGTGACAGCTGCTGCAATGGTGCAAAGCCTGGCTCCCTGCCACTGCCTGCCTGCTATGGGCTTGGGCAGGGATGGGGCCAGCTCCCCGCAGCTGCACACATTCCCAGGATGGGACGGACGGATCCTTGCCCCACAGATCTGTATGTGGGATGGGGAGAGACATGGGCTCCCACCCTACTGCCCTCCCCCCGGGCTCCACAGCCCAGCGGGGTCACCCAGCACTGCAGGGAGCAGTGGGGCCACGCTGGGAAGCTCCTTGCTGCTGTGAGCTCTGTGCTGCTCTGGCAATGCATCTGCTGCACGAGCTCTTTGCAAAATGGCAAAACTCACAGGTTTCTCCACTAAAATGAGAAATCCATGTTTTCCTCCAGTAAAGGGGAAAATCCACTTTTTTCTTCATTTTTCCATGGAAAATGGAAAACCTAGATCCCTGCTCGTAAGATCTTAGAAAGCGTGCATTGCTTTTGCGTCCATGGTTAAATATATCCCTGGAATCAGAAAAGCTGTTCTGAGCTGTCTCTGAGCCTCTGTATATTTTAATGCTCCCACGTTAGCACTGGTAGATTAAGAAACTTGGACCTTCAAGTCATTTTTAGAAGTCCTATTGTCATGTTATTATTTACATCTAAAATGAATGGGATTTGCATTTTTCTTGGAGGCAGGAAAATGTACTTTTTCATGTAAAAATCCTTGGTTTCCTTTTGGTATTAAATCTTTGTGCTATGAGTGCCTCTGTGTTAGTATCCGTGTTAAATCCACAAAGTCAAATATAACCAAAGCTGTGTGAGTAAGGTTAGGACATGTCGAAAAATCGGTCACTGTTCCTTCCATATGCCTCTATTTTCTGTTCAAGGTGATTTAGTCCTCTCAGATTATGCTTGTCCAGGACATTCCTTAAAATTGCTATTTTTGTATTGAAAACAGGAAAAATGTAAACTTCAGGTCATGGAGTGCTTGTTTTTTTTCCATGGGTGACACTCCGCTGAAATCAGTAGTTTTATGGTAAAGTGGCATAAAATTGGAGCAACAGGGTGATTAAATCTGGCCCTCACCCGTCTCATCTCAAAGACATCTCTTGCTAGAAAATAGGTTCCTTTCTGAATTTAATGCTGAATTGTTCAGTGAACCGGGGTCATTTTGTGTTAGGCTGAAATGGAGGAAAACACTCTACAGTTTCCCTCTTTGATGTAAATATTTCATACAACTCAAGACAGATGGAGAAGTGAGTAATTGCACAAACCTCTTGCCTGAAATGTTGGCCTCTGCGGTGGCCTCTGCAAAGCTCTCATAGACTTCAGCAGGGCCAGGATTTCTGCCTTTCCTTCCAATTTGCCACTAAATTCAAATTATTGAATGCCCCCAAAATGAAGGTTTGCTTCAAAGAAGCAACTCAAAATGTGGATGTGTATTTCTCTTGAGTTTAAACTCTTGGACTCTCCCCCCAGGCCCCCAAAACAAAAACAAAACCAAACAATTTGGAGAACACATTTATGGTGGTATCTGCTGCCTTAATTTCCAGCAAGGCCATAAATACTACAATAACTTCTCTTGGAGGATTTTCAGTGGTCCATGTACCAACCATAACCAGGAACAATAAATTGACTGGGACAAAAAACAATAGCAGTGGTTGTAAGCCTAGATTAAAAACATCTTCAGTCACATTTTTGGTGACACAGACTCAAATGAGCCCAAATTAAACATGAAATCTGTACACATATGGTCTTCATCAGTATTCAGTAAAACACCATATTTCACAGTCTCCCACCACCACCATTTGAACAAACCTTACAAGTCTGGGCTTTGTAAACAAGACCATGAGATAATGGCTATTCACTTGTAATAAGCTTACTGGCAAATGCTCCAAGTCACCACGACTCTGCTAAGCACAGCTCTGATCTGTAGGAAACTCTACCAAGGGACATTGGGCAGTGAGATATACAGCGGGAATGATTTCTCAGTATCCTAGAAATGTAGGGCTGGAATGGACCTCTGAAGGTCATCTAGTCCAACCCCATGCCTGAAGCAGAACCATTCCTTACAAATACTTGTCTAAATCATTATTAAAACTACATAGTCAACCCTGTCCACAACCACAAGGTGTTAGCACCCTAACCTACTACAGATAAAGCAGGGATCAATGGTGGTCAGTGCCCTGCTGCTACATGGATTGTTAAAATATGTACAAGAGATCCTAGGAAAAATGCTTCACATTCACTCGTGGGGAAGGCAAAAGCCTGCAGTTTCTATCAGTTTGACTATAAGGTAAAATTCCTTTCTGACCCTAAATGTGTCTGACCCTGAGATAAGGGGCAAGACCCTCTATCCAGAAACCTTTGGGTTTTCATCCCAGTAGAAATATTGGCATACCCCAGTCAAAATCCCCACTCTTGGCTACAGCCAATACCTCCAAAGAAGGTAGGGGAAAACCACAACATCCCACTGACACTTTTAACAACAGGAGGGGAAAAGAATCCTTCCTGGCCCCATGTAGCGACCAACAAAGCCCAGAAGCACAGGAAATGCCCACAGCACAGCATAGGCATATCTCCTCCTACATCACCCCTGACCAGTGTTTATACAAGCTCTTCTTGAACACCCACAACGATGGAGATTTCAGGTCTGTAGGCCATCTATTCCATTGCCTCACTGTTCTACCAGTGAAGAAGCTTTTTATCCTGATATCCAATCTAAACCTATTTGCTGCAACTTCAAGCCACTAGTCCATACCCTACTCTCTCTGTAGCATGAGAGAAAAGGCGTTCTCCATCCTCTTATGGCCAGCCCTTTAGATATTCAAAGACTCCTATTGTATCCATTCTTAAGCACCTTTTCCACAAGCTGAAAGTGCCTATTTCCTTGAACATCTCCATGTATGACTTGCCCTCCAAACCCTTTATCATTTTTGTCACCTGTCTCTGGACTCTCTCTAACTTCTCTAAGTCCTTTTTACAATGTGGAGCCCAAAACTATATGCAATACTGTAGACAAGGCCAAATAAGAAGGCACTATCACATCCTGCATCTTGTACCTAATGCTCCTATTCAGGAACAGATCCAGGGGGAGGCAGTTGTGCAGTTGCATTCCCCTTTGATTCCTGGCCCATCCAAAATTTAAAAAAAAAATCTGTTAATGGCAGCAGCACTTCTATTCAGACAGCAGAGACAGAAGTCACTTAACTTCATGGCTCGTTATAATCTACCTGATTCCTTCTCAAACCCTTCATTTTACAAAGAAGAGAGGGTCATTAATACCCATAAAATTGTTTTAATGTACCACTCACTAATCAAGCATTTTTTTAATGCAATTCTGCTGCCTCCTACCTGGTCCTGGTTATGTAGCTCGTGTTTCACACTGCTGTGGACTGCTTTGCATTCAAGCTAAAATCAGGTGTGGAAACGTTAACTCAGGTGAAAATTAATTCAAGTGTGGAAATAACTTTCAGTGAAGCATTGGATGCACTGTCAAGATGTACAAAAAGGCTTGATTTTGTTTTATGAATGTGAAACGGATGCACATTTAAATCTAATGACTACAGAACTAAACTAATAGGTTGACTACAGGATTCAGACATCTTTTGAATATTTTTGCCTAGTTTGTTTTTTTTAATAGATAATGTATAATATAGCAAATTACTGCACATTCCAGTAAAGTTATATTTGTTTTTGTTTTCATCTTAAACTGAATAAAATGTTTCTGAGCCCCTAGCAGATTATTACAGCTTCTAGTTTCTTTTAAACTTAAGAAAAATGTGTGTTGCATTTTATATGTGATGAAGCACCACACCATCTGCACCCTCCCTTTCAAAATCCTAGATCCCCCATGCTCCTATTGATGCAGGCCAAAACCACATTCACCTTTTGTCCTGCTGCATCATGCTGCAGACTCATACCGAATCTGTGATCCACCAAGGCTCCTAGATCTTTCTCTGCAGTGCTGCCGTCTAGCCATTGTCACCCATCTTCTAGTTATGTCTTTGATTATTTTTACCCAGGTGCAGCACCTTGTATTTGTCACCATGAATAAAGTTGTGTTCAAACGCATCTCTGAAAATCTGTCCAGTTGTTGGTGGGGAGAGGAGAGTTTGATAGCTTAGTGTGGCACTACACATTTGTGGAGTGGAAATTACAGTTCAGCATGTGGGCATACTTGATTGGACAATCTTTCAGTTGATGGGTTCTTCTGTTCAATTACTACTAAAATTCATCAAATGGAACCAAGCAGTTTTAATGCCAGTAATTGTTGTACAAAATGCTCTGTAATTGGTCTTACAAATGAAGCTGAAGAGCAAGATCAAACTCCATTGAAAATGAATCTGTCTTTCCACTGAAGAGTTCAAGAGTCAGTTCTAAAATCCATTTCACAGGAAAGTGTTTAGCCCATTCTAATTCTGGCTCATTTTGTTTAACATTTTCTATTTGCTTATCTTGACCTCCCATATGCAAATGAAACTGCTTACTCTTGAGACTTAGCTCCATGTGCTCCCTTTGCTAATCAGTCCAAAAGGCATAGTGGAATTCTAGGTTGGTTGCAGTTGGCAAACCTCAAAGCATCCAAGATGCATTCTGTATAAATCAAGTTGGGTTTCTGATCTAAACCACTATTAGGCTTAACAGACAAGATAGCAATAAAGGGATAGCAGTATAGCTGCCCGTGGGCCCGTGGTTATGAAGCAGACAATAAAACATTAATTAATAGTTTTTTAACATATTTTAACTTGCAGCTACAGTCAAAATGGGATGACATATTAGAGTACATTTTTGCACACCCACTGATAACTCTAAAAATTCTGGTCCTGAACAAACTAGGGGGAAAAGCTAAAACATGCAGACCTGTGGGCTTAGTGTTATAAGGTATTTCATGCAATAGATGAGTATCTTTCCAGAAGTGGTCTGATTTTTCAGCAATCAGCAAGCAACTCCTACCCTACTGAAAGCTCTGGGAACTAAACAACTCTGAAAAACTAAGCTAATGCTGTCTGAGTACCTAACTAGAAGTTTTGATGCTTCTCTGTAGTCACGCAACTTTGAAAATATGAGCCAGAAATCACAAGGCTGAATCTTAATGTATTTACTTTCCCCTTTCTTAAGTTAATATATGCTATCCCGCTACTTTCTGATGCAGTTTCTTTTCATCCATGGATCCAGAGTCTCTGATATCTAGCACTAGGTCTGCAGAACAGTGAAGTTCCCATGCAATTTTCTCTAATTTTCATGGAAGTGTCAGAAAGCACAAAGATGGATAGAGATATCTATCTATCTATCTATAGATAGACAGAGATATCTCTATCCATCTTTATGCTGTCTGACACTTCAATCTTCTACCTGACTCAAGAAGTCTGTGAACTGACAAGAGGTAAAGCACTACTTGGCCTGATACTGGCCAAAGGGGATGATCTAGTCAGCAACATAAGAATTGAAGAAAAGCTGGGAGACAGTGACCATGAGCTGATGACTTTTACTATTCATTACAAAGCTGGCAAGTCAGTCAGCAATACAGAAGTCCTTGATGTTAGGAAATCTGACTTTGATAAGCTCAGGAGGCTTGTTGTCAAGAAGGAGGGGAGTCCAAAATGATTGGTTGCTCCTTAAGGGAGCAATCCTGAAAGCACAAGGGATGTCCATCCCATTCCGGAGAAAAGGTAGCAAAAGGGCAAGGAAAACCCCTTGGCTCAGCAGGGGACATGTGGACCTCCCACATCTAAAAAGAGAGGCTTATAAAGGATGGGAAACAGGATTCACCGCTAAGGAGGAATACTGTACACTAGTCCAGACCAGTAGGGAACAAAGCAGGAAAGCCAAGGCTGCAACCGAACTCCAACTGACTACATGTATCAAGGACAATAAAAAGACCTTTTTCAGATACATGGGGAGTCAGAAGAAAGGCAAGGGTAATATTGGACCCCTGCTAAACCAAGTGGGACAACTGACAACCAACACCGAGGAAAAAGCCAACTTGTTTAATAGGTACTTTGCATCTGTTTTTCACCAGCCCAAAGGGACTACCCTGCCCAACATGATGTGAGACAGCCAGGGTGAGAGTGAATTTATACCCAACATTGGTGTAGACCTTGTAAAGGAATGCCTTGAAAGGCTAGACACCTTAAGTCAGCTGGTCCATAACAAACTACAGAGTACTTAAGGAGCTGAGAGGAATCATAGCCCAGCTACCGGCAAGGATATTCGAGAACTCATGGTGCTCAGGTGAAGTACCCGAAGACTGGAAGAAGGCCAATGTGATACCTATCTTCAAGAAAGTGAGGAAAGTAGATCTGGGGAACTACAGGCCAATCAGCTTGACCTGAATCCTTGGAAAGATTTTGGAAAAAAATTATCAGAGAGACCATTCTTGACAAGCTGGCTGACAGCAACAATCTGAGGGACAGCTGGCACAGGTTTGTTGTGGGTAGGTCTTGCCTGACCAAACTCATCTCCTTCTATGACCAGGTGACATATCACCTGGACAAGGGAGAAGAGATTGATGTCATATACCTGGAATTTAAAAAAGCCTTTGATCTGGTGTCCCATGACCTCCTTATGGAAAAATTGGCCAACTGTGGCCTCAGCTACATCATAGTCTGGCTGGGGAACTGGCTCCGAGATCAGACCTAGAGAGTGGTAATCAACAGAAGTGAATCATTATGGTGCCCTGTGACCGGTGGTGTCCCCTAAGGCTCTGTTCTTGGACCTGAACTCTTTAACGTCTTTATTAATGATGTGGACACTGGTGTCAGAAGCAGACTGGCCAAGCTCGCCGATGACCCCAGACTTTGGTGTAGAATGTCCACACCCAAGGATAGGCTGATGATCCAGACTGACCTTCATAGGCTTAGGAAGTGGGTGGATAAAAACCTGAAGACATTCGATACGGAGAAATGCAAGGTACTCCACCTTGGGGGGAAAAAAACCCTGCATCACACTTACAGGCTTGGCAGTGCTACGCTTGCTAGCACCGCGGCCGAAAGGGACCCGGGGGTCATGAGTGACCAAAAGATGAACACGAGCTACCAATGCAATGTCGCAGCTGGTAAAGTAAACAAAGCACCGGCTTGCATCCATAGATACTTCTCAAGCAAATTTCAGGATGTCATCTTCCCACTGTATTTGGCCTTGGTGAGGCTGCAGCTGGAGAACTATATCCAGTTCTGGACTCCACTATTCAAGAAGGATGTGGAGAAGCTTGAGAGAGTCCAGAGGAGAGCCACGCATATGATCAGAGGGCAAGAAAATAGGCCTTATGAAGAGAGGCTGAGAGCCATAGGACTCTTCAGCCTGGAAAAGCACAAGCTCAGAGATGACATGGGGGCAGCCTATAAGTATATAAGGGATGTGCATCAGGATCTATTCACCAGAGTGTCCCAAGGGATGACAAGGTCCAACAGTCACAAACTCCTCCAACACCATTTTAGGCTGGACATAAGGAAAAACTTCTTTACTGTCTGAGTCCCCAAAGCCTGGAGTAGACTCCCTCCAGAGGTGGTGTAAACACCTTTTGTGGACTCCTTTAAGAAACATCTGGACATTTATCTTGCTGAGATCCTTTGACCCTAGCCAACTTCCTGCCTCTGGGACAGGGGGCTGGACACTGTTCTTCTGAGGTCCCTTCCGTCCCTAAGGTCTATGAAATCTGTTTGTGTGTGTGTGTGTTGCTGTATATATAGCAACTACTATCCTGGACATGCACTGAACACTCATCATGCAATGGAGAGGTTAACTTGGCCTGCTTCCTATTGAAAAAGGTCCTTAAAGTTATTTCAACGTGTTTCAAGGCCCATTGCATAACAGCTGAGATATTTCAGGTTGACAGGTATTTGGTGGTGTTTCTTCAAGAGTTGTATGAGTAGGAAATGCAGCAGTCTTGCCATTCCTGTCAGCATATAAAAATGATGGCAAGGTAGGTGCTCAGATCTTATGGTGATAAAGGCCATATAAATATTTAGAGCAGGGGTGGGTAATTATTTTGGGCAGAGGGCCACTAACTGAGTTTCTCGGCAAGTCATCAAGGGCTGCATGTCAGGCAGCCTAGGGCAGATTAATATTAATTCTCTAAATTTTTTAGGGGCCCTGCAGGCCAGATAGAATGGCCTGGCAGCCCGCATCCAGCCCCCAGGGCTGCATTTTGCCCACCCCTGACTTAGATAGACAGAACCTAGGCAACAGAAATGCAAACCATACTGCAAACAGAGGTGAAGGATGGTTCAGCAGTGACAGGAGCGCAGGACCTGGATAAAAAATGTCCCCATTCCTTCACAGACTGTCTATGTAACTTGGGCAACTCAGTGTGCTTTGGTTCCCCCTCTTCATAAAAAGGATAGCAGTATTTCCCTACCTCACACAAGTACTGCAAGGATAAATGTGTTGAAGGATGAGACTATTATCCTATATACACAAGAAAAACATTCAGTTCTCAATGATATTTCTCAGGACTCAATCTCTTAGTATCTGTGCATTGCTTGAAATGCAAGACTCCAAGAAATCACAAAAGATTGTCCAGATATAACAGATTTAGCACCAAGGCTCAATTCTCATCACGATCTCTAAATCACACACAGTCGCCAACACTTCCCGTACCTCACACCCAGTTTCAAACCTACAACATATTGCTTGTGCTGTTTCCATCAGCTCTGTTCTGCTTTGCCTCCTTGATGCTTCCCAAGTATATCTCAGGACATCATCTTCTCACTGAACTCGGCCTTGGTGAGGCCGCAGCTGGAGTACTACATCCTGTTCTGGGCTCCACAATTCAAGAAGGATTTGGAGAAGCTTGAGAGAGCCCAGAGGAGAGCCACCCGCATGCTCAGAGGGCAAGAGAATTGGCCTTATGAAGAGAAGCTGAGACCCATGGGGCTCTTCTTCAGCCTGGAAAAGCGCAGGCTCAGGGGTGTCCCGGTGTCATCCTAGAAGTACATTCAGGGGTGTGCATCAGGATCTGAGGGAACGCCTGTTCACCAGAGTGCCTCAACAGGATGACCTGGTCCAATGGTCACAAACTCCTCCCAAACCGTTTTAGGCTGGACATAAGGAAAAATTTCTTTACCAGCTGAGGCCTGGAATAGACTCCCTCCAGAGGTGGTGCGAACACCTACTCTGGACTCCTTTAAGGAGTGTTTGGATGCTTATCTTGCTTGGATCCTTCGACCATAGGTGACTTCCTGCCCATTGGGTCGGGGGCTGGACTCGATGATCTTCCAAGGTCCCTTCCAGCCCTAATGTCTATGAAATCTAGGAAGGCTATGAAAGCATTACAGAGAGGCCTTGCCTCACTTCTCTTTGTATGAGTTGGAGCTCTCTATGCTGCTCTTGATAATACAAATCAGAGCCTGAGTTGAAAAGCCCATATGCTAAGCTAAGAACACTACCTGCTCTTCTCCCAAATGGATGTAAGCTTCTGCAAAAGATACAGTTCCTTTTTTCTGCATTCCTGGCTTATCAGCAGAACCAAATGTTCCCATCAGTATCGTCATTAGCCTGCTGTGGGCACTCACACAAAAAGTTTGGCACAGTGCAACCTAGAAAAGGAGTGTGTGAGCAGGTGCATGCATCTTCAAGCATGCGCCTGCACACGTGGGGAGGATCTGTGCAACATCATTGATTCTAATTAAAACCAGTGCGTAAATAAGAAGAGCAGAATTTCAGATTGCATCTGACAAAACTGAGAAAAGGTCATGGACAAGGTTGTTGGGTTTAAAAAAAAAAAACAAGAAAAAGAAAAAAACCTCCTAGCTCTGTTTATGAAATGTGATTACTTGCTACACATTTAGTGCTAATTAGATTGCAGGTTGTTTCCAGAGGTGGGAGAGGTTCAATCTGCTAATAATGGATTCATATTTTTCCAAACCAGCATTTTAATCTGGTTCCACTCCTCACCTCTTCCTTATTTTATATATTTTCTTAGCCCCCACCCTCTCCCCTCAGGAAAATAAAAGATACCCAAAAGACTCACTTTTTGTTTTGCCTTTTTCTTGTTTTTCTGTCCCTGTAGTTACTGAAAATTAATTAACATTTGTGTACAAAATGCCAGCATGGCTGGTGGGATTGCCTTCTTCATTTCCATTTTTTTGGTATATTGAAAGTTGTGCATATTATTCTCTATATGACACCGTTCCTGAAAGGCTGCCTTTTTTCAGGCAAATGTAATGGGCATGGCGCCAGAGACTGATCGAGGGAAATCAGGCCACATCACAAGAAAAGTGCAACAGTGATTTGAAAAGAATCTCAGTATTGTAAAAAACTTGCTAAAGTTTGTACACAACACTTCCCTGTGCTGAATGGGTTCTGAGTTTTGCCTATGCCCTAAAGTACTAGCAGTTGTACTGGATTTGCTGAGGGGCATTAAATTAAACACCAGAGTCCCAAAAATGTAAAATGAATGGAATGAAAAATACTGCATTCTCCAATTTAAAGGAGACATTGACCAGAGTAAAAGGAAATAAAGTGCTCTAATGCATCTGTTCCTTTTCATTGGTGAAACACGCTGTCCTTTTGAATTTTTTTTTTAAAAGACATATAGCTCAGTTTTTAGTTGCACCAAGCTCAAGCTCTGGTCATATCTGGGGTGGAGACAGGACACACAAGTTTTGCTAAGCCACTTTTTTTCAGGCATGACGAATTTGAATCAAATCCTGGTGCAAATTAAAGCAACCTCCTGGGTTTTCTACTTCATGTTATTTGGTTCTTTGTAACATTATACAGAACAGTTATACCCATGAAGATTAGGTAAAATGCCACATGTTGTGGCCTTACCTAACTTTTACTCTGTTAGTCAAAGGAGAGGGAAGGAGAGTTGGCAAAGAACTGACAACTTGGGATAGGGACAGACATTACACACAAACTGGTATAAGTAATCAGAAACCAGTTCAAATCTATAACATAACAGAAGTTCAGTGCACCTAAACCACTTTCAAAATGGCTGAAACTGGTTTAAAATAAACCTGGATGGATGTAGTATCAGACTTAACTGATTTAGATTAAATGGGTTTATTGAACTTCTGTCCCAGATCCCTTTGAGATTCAAGTTAACTCTCAGTCCTCAGCTTCCAAGAATGCTTTGTATCTCCCCCACAGCCCCTCCTTACAGGGTAGCTGGGGGGCTTTAGAAGAAAGCTGCCATTTTCAGAAAGCACAAAGGAGGGCTATAAAAAACAAGAATGAGCTTCCTAATGCTTACACAGGTACAGACTAGTCCTTGAGATCTACATAGCTGGAGATCTTAGGAAGGATGACATGAAACATTACATTACATAAGTCTGTAGTATAGGCAGAGTGGGTGTCTGAACCAAGTCTTTCTTTTCCAACATTCCCTTTAATTCTTTATGATTAAGTGGGATGGGGAGTAAAAGGAAGATATTTAGCAATACTTTCCCTTCCTTTTAAATAGTCTGTTTCTCTCTCCAATATTTATTCCCCTGGACACAATGAGGGCCTAAACCTGTATTTTCTTCTCAAATGCAGCTGAAGAGAGCTGGGACCTCCTCGCACCCCAACTCTTCTACCTTCCCTTACAATATTTTGTCATGGATCAGCATTGGATGTCCGCTAGTTTGATGAAAGACACCTATGTACCCTTATTGTCCAATCAGAGGTGCCTTTTTTTGTGAGTTTGCTGAGGGATAGTTTTTCCTATGACCCTTCTTTACCATCCAAGTTTCCAGAATCTGGAATAGACTCCCCACAGAAGTGGTGCAAGCACCTACTCTGGACACCTTTAAGACACATTTGAATGCTTATCTTGCTGGGATCATTCGACCCCAGCTGACTTCCTACCCCTTGGGCACGGGTCTGGACCTGATGATCTCATGAATTTCCTTTCAGCCCTAATGTCTATGAAATCTATTAAATCTATTCCAACATATATATGTCCTGAATTCATTCTGGTGTGTTCCTAAATCCTGAGGATGTACGCACATAGTTCATGATAAGCAAACATGTCTCTAAACAATAAATGAAATAAGCTGGGTTTTGGTTTTATTCTAGAAAAACCTGGGTACCCCTTTATCTGTTTGCTCCAAAAGAAGAATCTGAATTGCTACAGCAGGATCAATGTAGTTCATAACCTGCTTTATTACCTTGTATTTTACAGGTGGCAGCACTTGATAAATGATAATTTTATCTCCCTGGAAGGAATCTCTGCAGGCTGCAGGCTTGGTCCTTGGTCTTCGTGGACTGGTCAGAGAATGTCAGTTATACCCAACTGTACACTTCATTTCTTCCCATAGGATTGACTGTTGTTGTCTTAGGACTCCAACTTAGGGAGGAAAACTTATGCTAACGAAGGAACCAGGAGAGACTTTGGATAGAGGTATGGCAAAAGTGTTTATGATAGATGCTATAAGGCCTAGGTCCTCAGTGTGTTGATGTCTTCCCTATGTGTGGTTGGACTAAGGAAGCACTATGATTACCCCTCTTTAGCTGCTCCCTGATGTTGCCTTCTTTCCTCCCATGACTTAGATGCTACTTTTTTTTTCAACTTGGAAGTTAGCTCCCTAGGGAAATCACGTCAGACTATCCAGCAAGACTTCTCTATGGGGATCCTCCTTCTCTACACCCCATCCTTACCACACGCTTGCTCATTAATTCTAGAATAAGTCATTCAGGGCTGCCATCCTATCATGATCAGGGGCTGTTCTAGCTCTCTTTCCCCAAGGGTTGAAGAAACCAAAATGGATCACTCTCCAACCCATCCCTGAGACTGGTTCTAAACAGGGGGCCACTTCCCCTTTAAGTCCGAAACCCCTCTTACGACCCACCTCAGGTCAGGAAATGATCATAGTCATGGGGGGAAAAACCCAAACCAAGAAAAGAAACAAAATGAAGAGAGAAAATAAAAAAAAACCCAAACAAATACCTTAAGGCCCCAAAGAGTAGCCCTGCCCTCAGAAAGGGCTGAGCCCACTGGATCTTCTCACTCTCCTTCCCAACACCTGCTTATTGGAAGTTGCTTTCACCAGTGCACACCTGGCAAATGACCAACCCAATTGCCTTCTATGATGAGGTGCAGAGAGACTGGTGGATGTGGTGTACTTTGATTTTAGCAAGGCTTTTGATACGGTCTCCCACAGCATTCTCACAGGCAAACTAAGGAAGTATGGGTTGGATGAATGGACTATAAAGTAGATAGGAAACTGGCTGGTTCACCAAGCTCAGAGAGTAATAGTCAATGGCTCAATGTCTAGTTGGCAGCTGGTATCAAGTAGAGTGCCCCAGGTGTCAGTCCCAGGACCCATTTTGTTCAATATCTACATCAATGACCTGAAAGATGGCATACAGTGCACCCTTAGGAAGTTTGCAGATGGCACCAACCTGAAGGGAGTAGTAGATATGGTGAAGAGTAGGACTCGGATTCAGAAAGACCTAGACAAATTGGAGGATTGGGCCAAAAGGAATCTCATGAGGTTCAACAAAGACAAGTCCTACACTTAAGATGGAACAATCCCATGCACCAGTACAGGCTAAGGGCTGACTGGCTGGGCAGCAGCTCTGCAGAAAAGTCCTGGGGGTTACAGTGGACAATAAGCTGGAAATGAACCAGCAATGTGCCCTTGTTGCCAAGAAGGCTAATGGCATATCAGGCTGCATTGGTAGGTGTGTTGCCAGTAGGTCAAGAGAAGTGATTATTCCCCTCTATTCAGCACTGGCTAGGCCCCATCTGGAGTACTGTGTTCAGTTTTGGGCCCCCCACTACAGAAAAGATGTGGACAAATTGTAGAGTCCAGTGAAAAGTAACCAAAATGGTGAGGGGGCTGAGGGACAATACTTATGAGGAAAGACTGAAGGAACTAATCTTATTTAGCCTAGAGAAGAGAGCAACTGATGGGATATTTAATTCTTCAGCCTTCAACTACCTGAAGGGGGATTCAAAAGAGGATGGAGCTAGACTGTTCTAAGTGGTGGCAGATGACAGAGCAAGGAAAGATTAGGTTAGATGTTAGGGAAAAATTTCTCACTAGGAAGGCAGTAAAACACTGGAACAGCTTACCCAGAGAGTTGAGGGAAGATCCATCCTTTGAGGTTTTTAAAACAAAGCTCTGGCTGGGATAATCTAGTTGGGGATGGTCCTGCTTTGAGCAGGAGGTGGGACTAGATGACCTCTTGAGGTCTCTTCCAACCCTAATTTTCTATAATTCTTTGATTCCCCACAGTGGAGCTTCCTTTAGCAATGGTCCTCTGACCACCTGTATCTTATTCCCAGTGCCTCGGTGCTGCCAAACCCTGCAGATAGGCATTGAAAGGAGAGTCTTCCAGCATCTCACGCTTTCTGATGCTGAAGCTGGGCTTGAAGTACCTGGCATGGTTCACCACCCACCAATCTGGAGAGAGAACTCGCTCTGGAAGTGCAGTGTGCCGCCGCACATGCCTAAGGTGAACTTCTCCTCTCCTGAGTTAAGTACAGGGAATTAGTTCTCTTCTCGGGTGCCTCTCCTACCCTAAAACCCTTCCTGTGCACAAAGGAAAATGTATGCTGCTTAGATCTCTCTGTCTAAACAGCCTGCTCCACATTCCCTGCAATTCAAGACTTCAGAAACACCTGGACAACAAATTCTGGTCACTAGTGCTTCTACACTTTTGAAAGCAAATAGTGATTGTGGGAGCCCTGTTTAAACATCCAACTCGACACACTTTAAAGGGCTCAACATTTTCTGAAATATAGGTCCTTTATGGAGTCTTAAGTACAAAACACAGGCAGGATACTACCTCTCTTTTAAGGCTGTAGATTGTAATCATTTGGGACACGTGTATCCAGTTCTTACTATGTAGATACTATTTTTTTTTAACTTTGACAATTAGCACTGAGTTAATTCACAGCCGGAAACCTGGATGCTTTTCTCTCCTGTGGAAAATTTTGCCTTTTTATTAAAACCTTAACACTCTTCTTCTGCAAACTGAATGATTTTAGTTTTCAACCAATAAATGTTCAGGTTTTTCTCCAAGTCAAAAATATCGATGGGAAGGATAGACTTTTCCTAACATACCTAATCAAAATCCAGTTTTCTTTCCAAAAACTATTTTAATGGATAACTTTTGATCTTCCCTATCCCCAACTCGCAGTGCATTCAAATGGTGCTTACTACATTGGCAACAGATTGCCGTTTTCTTTATTCGTTATTAAAAATCATTTACAAATTTCTTCAATGGGTAATTCATACTTTGCAGATTACTTATAAACCATTTATTATTATTATTTGTGGCTCCCTGGGGTCACTTAGCTAAGTTATACAGTATCATTTTTGTCTCCTGATTGTCACGTAACTAAGCAACACAATGCAATCCAAGAACTTTACAATCTGAAATTCACTTCCGCAAAAATATTAGAGCTTAATGTGTTTAATGCAAGCATCTGCACTGGTGAAACTAAAGCAGATGAAGATGAAAAGTTATTACTAACATGGTTGGATCAAAATTGGCACTCAAGTCCATATTCATGGGGAAAGGACATTTTAATATTTACTCAGCTCTAATGAGTTGGGCCTGATTCCTTGGTAAAAAAGCTAATGTTTGAAAGAGGGGTAAGGAATAAGGACAGAGGGCAGAAATACACATGTTCGTGGATAATGTAGAAGGTTAGTGCATAAGAAGAGCAAATCTAAAGCTGTACAATACAGGGGCTTTCTCCTTCTGCAGGCATTACTTCTGGTTTTCAAAATGAACAATTCCAGCTAAGTAGTGGACAGCTCATTCATTTTCCCCAAGCTCGTGATGTATAGTTTTATGTTACCCTGTCCATTTAACAACTCCATACAGTGTGAATAATGAATCAGACACTAGACACTGTCTTCCACTCAGCACCAGCATTTTTTCTTTTGAGGTGTGCTACCTCCAAGCATCTTGGTGCACACCTAGCTTGTCCTATTTGTGTGTACAGGCAGCTGAGCCACTAATTGCATCAAGGCTTCAGTCCTGCTAGGCCCCAATTTTCTTTCAATCCCTCTGACTTCTCTGAGTGTATTTTGGGCCTCACCCCATTAAGACCTGTATTAATGTAAATGCAGATGAAGTTAAACATTGAATAATATTAGAGGAGTATCCTAGTTTTTACAGCTGGTTTTACAACCCGGTTTTTACACATTGATTTAATAAACCCAAACATTTGTTAAACTTAAAAGGCTCAGTTTCAACTTTGGGTGAAGCTTCTCATTATATGCTAATCCATTTTAATCATTATTTACTTAGCGTTTTAATCCAACCTCTTAATCAATCAAGTTTGATTTTCTGATATACCATAATACTTTGAAACCTATATTTACATTCCTCATTCATTCTAAAAAAGGGAATCTCAGTGTAAATGTGTTGGAGGACTCCACCCTGTAATTAACAGGTTAATATTTGTATGTACTGCTGCTTTCCCCTAAATGGAATCAGAACCAGACAACCATGTGTCATAAAGCATATATTTCTAATAGAGAATGAGGATTTTCCTTTAGTTCAAATATTAAAAGGCTCCTTAGCTCATGGAGATCTAAGCAACTGTACTGTGCTCCGTTACAACTGTGACATTCCAGGTGGTCACGGGTTTAATACACCTGGGTCTCACCTGTACTATATAGGCCAGATACTCAGTTAAGATCTAACCCATATGTTTTGTTTTATCCAGGGAATAAAAAGTGAATTCTCAGAGTGCCTCTATTTCGGGTGAATTGCCATGCAAAGGAATGTAGAATAAACTATTGAGAATTGCCAAAAGACACATATTTTATGGCTGTGAAGTCACTCAAATTACTTTCTCTGTTTGATTGTTTGGTATACATCACTTTCTGTGCATATGGTTTCAGATGGAAATGCTGAATTAGTCTATGGTAAAATGGATAATGCAGTCCTAATGCTAACATGAGCTAATAAGAAAACAGCAATGAATCTACTGTTGCAGATTGAAGTATATGCATTTCATATTATCACTCAAGGCTTGTCTCTCCGATTAGATGATTGCATAACCTTAATATTATAAATCTTGCATGATGTGAATTGTTCAGCTGTAACCACAATCAGTTTTTACTAAGGTGGCATTTCTGTCATCTTGTTAAACACAAACATTATATATGCTCTAGTCATAATTTTATAAGAGTTGCTTTTAGTAAGTGACAGCTTTGTCAGTCAGAAGATGCAGTTTAGCACACATACACGAAGCATGTACTTAAAGAGCTGGTCCTAATGTCAGCTTTTGCTTTGGAAAATATTGCTTTGTAGATTTTTAATTTTGCACGTGTAAATTTCTCTTCAAAGGGAGCTGAAAAACTTGCAAGTTTAAAAAAAACCTGTAAAAATCACTGCTTGGTTCTTCCAAGAATGAGTTTATTTAACCAACTAGAATCAGTTTTATAGTCAAGAGGAAGCACAGCTCATATGGCCCTCATCAAGTCCCATTGTTCAGCTCACACACGAGCCGCTGACTTCCCAATAATTTTGATGTGATTTTCCTGACCTATACCAATTGTTAACTATATGTGTATAAATTATAGAGAACATGGTGTTATAGTGAACACGTACTGCCACTGATGTTTAAGAGTTTAAGACCCAACATATAAACCTCAGTAGGACTCAGTTTTCCCACCAATTCACAGGGGATTTATGTACTTAAATCCTGCAACTGCTAATAAATTTGCAGGCACATCATCTAAAGAACAGATCCTGATGGGAAAGGATGTGCTGTGGAGCTGTGTTCTTGGTACAGACAGCATGTATTATTTAGCAAAATTTATCTCCTTGACAGACATATTGGCAGCATCAAGTAAAGAAACCAACATATGCTGCTTGCTTAGTTAATAAATGGTTTCCTATTTTCCACTGATGATCTTAGGCTGGGATGACCTAACAAAGAGCATTTTGAAGAGCTAAGCAGAGCACTAGTGATATGATATGTTGATGTGCTGTTGCCCATGGGAAGAACAATGAACCTGTATAATCAGGAAAGTAGGAATATAATACAAAGCACATACAGGATATTTTATTGCCTTAACCATAACAAAATTCATCAAAGATTTCCCATTGGCTTCAGTAAGATCCATAACCATTAATTACACTCAAAAGAACATTGAAGAGTGAGGCTAACATAAGAGCTAAGCAAACACGTTTCCTCAGAAAGTCTGGCAAAATTTCTTGCAATTGGAAGACATAAAATGCCTGACTGCCAGTAGTCTGATGTCTGTTATTTGGAGCATTATCATTTTTGCTTGTAATAACCTGAATAATAATTTCTGCACCAAATTAAAAAGCAAGTGTTTTTTATCCTGCCCATATTTTTTTCCAGATGATACACAGAAACCACAGAGTTATAAGAAAAGGCAACTGGCAGTGATTGGGAAAGGAAAGTTAGAGACAAAAGAACTCCAAGAATTAGTGAGCTGAAGCTGTGATGGAGAAGCCAGAATGAGCACCTCTTCTTCAGTATCCCGAGCCAGCAACCAGCCAGCCACCAGGTTGTATCTGATTTTGCACGGACAAGTGTCTGTGTCCCTAAAATGGAAGACGCATCGAATGTTTACCAGCAAATATCAGAGTTGCACAATGAAATCACTTATCTGGCTGCCTTGCTACCCACTTGGTGCATGCTACCATGTTTACATTATGGGCATGTCTTTGTCTATACAGTCTCTGGGGACTCTAGGGTGTATTGCAATGATTCATAGCGTGGTCCTTCCACACAGGCTACACCACCCAAAGTGGATGTGATGGATGTAAGCTCTAAATTTTTTGCCTCAGGCATATTTCTTGGTGCATTCCCAGAACTGTAAGACAGTGCTGTTCTCCATTACAGCTGTTTAAGGGCTACAGTGCATGTGAAGCAGATATCCCTTGCTCCACTGCAGCACTTCCTTATGTGGTCCAAAGGTGGCACTGACATGCCCGTAGAGACTAGGGACAGACATTAGACATAAACTGGTTTACATGATTGGAAACCGATTTAAACCTGTACCAGAACAGAAGTTCAGGGCACATAAACCAGTTTCAAAATGGCTGAACCTGATTTACAATAGATCTGGATGGACTTAACCAATTTGAGTTAAACTAAACCTAAACTGGCTCAGACCCTGTTTAACCTAAATTGGTTAAGTCCATCTACTGAACTTCTGTCCCAGATCAGAGGGGTCATTAGAGGTACCTTTTGTTTCATGAGAGGAGCCTGGAACAAAAGTCCTGATTCCAAACACTGCCTTAGGAGCAATCTGGACCCTGACTTTCTGGCTCAGACCCAGCTTTCAACAAGGACCTGTAAGTTTGATTACATTTCACTCCATAAAGCTGACAGAGGTATGGTTTGTGCAGACCCTAATCTTGCTGCCTCTGCCTGCCTTGTTCCCCATTGCAAGTCCTACCCAGCAATTATCCCCAATGCTCTGTTAGCTGCTTTACTATGCTGAAATACCGACTGACACTGGAGAGGATTCCTCACACAGACTGGCAAAAAGAATAGGTTTTAATATCAGTTTAAAAAAAAAGAATGTATGACCCCTATAAACTGTTAAACTTCACTTTATTGACCATAAATCTGTGTTTTGCTCAATGCAAAAGTTTTTCATCTTCTAGAGAAAAATGCTGAAACAGCTACAAATGCCAAAAACACAAAGTTTTCTCTCCCAGACAATTTATATGGAAGTTATTGAATTTCTTGTTTAAAAGCACAGTTACTGCACTGCACTGTCTTCCCCAGGTGAAGCTAAACTTTGTCCAGAATCTAGATAGTCAAGCTCTGGGCCAGTTTGTCACCATTGGAGATGAAAAGAAAAAATAACTATCATTTTGGGTGCATTAAATTTTGAGGTGATAGGCAAGAGAAAACAGGGTTTGGTGTCTCCAGAGCCAGGTTGGGATGAAAGAGTTTGATTGATTTAGATTTTCATATCTAAGTCCAGCCATGGCTAGCTAATGACCAGAGCTAAGTGAAGACTATCTTGGACTCTGATGCAAAGTCATTTTGTTACCCAGTCCCTTGCCCCATTATAGCTACAAGATCCAAGACTCTTCAGCTTTTTTTTCTGCTATTTGAACTTCTGCAATGACACAGCAGTGTAAAAAAACTCATATAATGTTTCAGCCAACAATGCCTCAGGGAAGGCACCATGTAAGGGAAGATGCAAAAGCACTAGTACATTCTAGAAATCTGAGACAAATCTTTACCTTGGAGGCTATAAGCAGGCTGGATAGTAGTAAGCATCCCTGAAATCCCTGCAGATCGGGGTAAGAGCACTAAAAAGTGAGGATGAGAGATCTTGTGAGTTTAAAACAGTTGGCAAGAAGCAAAACTAATTGGGAGCTTCTGCATAGGAAGCATATCAGGGAAGTGGTTACTACAGGAGCCTTAGGTTTATCCCAGAGGCCCAGCTGATGGCTAGGAGGGGATGAATTTTAATCTCCACACTGCCAGACCTCTACATAAATCCCAGTTAGCTCTTTTTTATGAGAAACAAGCTGGCACAGTGGCTGTGTCACTGGACTGAGACTCAGCAGACCCAAATTTTATTCCTAGCTCTACCTTTGTCCCACTATGTGAATTTGGGCAAATTATATTGCCTCTTTGAGCTTCAGCTTCCATGTCATAAAATCAGGCTAATGATCTTGACCTTCCTTTGGAAAACACTTTGCATTCTAAGTATTATGACGACTATACAGGCGTTTCTATCTGAAGATCTCAAAGTGCAAGAATGTGCCATGACACACAGGGAAATCAGTGTTGTCAAATGTGAACGGAGAAATTAGCAAGAAAAGGATATTTAATATCCAGCTTCCTTGATGATGCCTGACAGCATCCTTTTAAAATCCTTGTGTCTCCTGTTATTACTTGTACTTTCAGTGGTTCATGTTAGCAAAGCAGCTGTGTGTCAACAGATGAACCTTATTTGGTCTTGGGGGTCATGCCTCTTTTTTTGCACATGCCACAGAGGGAGAAGGGACTAATGAAATTAACTCTCTTATTTTTCTTCTCATCCCTGGCCATGTCTACCTGTGCTATTAAGGTAAGGCAATAAACTCTGGCATTTATCACGCTGGAGTTTATTGCTTCTGAGCACCACATTTTCCAAGGACGTGTACCAAGGACTGCATCACAGCGAGGTGGGTTTGAGCAGCCCTGACTGGCAGGGGGCCTGGGGAGTCCACCTGCCAAGCCAAGGCTGCTCTGACCTGGTTCAACATGCTGTGGAGGGGCTGGCTGGGGCACAAAGGTTCTCCAGTGCAGGACTAGCCAGCAAGCAGCCCCTGCACTGAAGCACCTTTGTGTCCCCAGCAGCTGGGGCAGTGTCTACACATGTAATGCTGTGGAGTTAATTCGTTTCCTGCAGCTTAATAGAGCCACACATATAGACATGAGACACGTATTGCAGAGCTAATTAGGCAGCTCCACAGTAAATGTCTCGTGTAGATGCACCCACTGGGCACCTCTACACATACATTAATGAGCCATAGTTACTGCACATTCAGTTAAGTACCTGTTATTACAGGTACTTAACTGAATGTGCAATAACTGGTACTACTGCACAGTAGCAGTGCACACCTTGTTTAGTGATGCTAATGCACAGTAGATTAATTCTACTGTGCATTAGTGCAATAGCACGGCTTTTGCTGTGATGCGCTAAAGAATTACTCTATCGCACATTTGGCATCTCAGATACACATGCTCACTGTGCCCTAACTTACAATGACTCTACTTTTTCTTTTTAACATAAGGCCACTTTCTCCTCAAAAATTCTTCATCAGATTCTAATATGGTGGAAAGTCACTACCCCATCCTATAAAAGGAAGACTCTCCATGGACACAAGGTACTGAATCATCACTAGGATGCAATGTTTTCCTGCGATGATAAATCATGATGAGAATCTTGTAAACAAGAAGCATGGTTAGCCCATGTAAATAAAGATAAAGGGGGGAAAGGGCTGTACAATTGTCTGGGGTAATCCATAGAAAGGGAAATACCATCAAAGGAAAAGGGGAAAAAAGAGGAAAAAAAGAAATCCTTCCAGTTTTAGAGGTGAAACCATCCCTATATATTTTTAAAAGATATTCCTTCACTAATGTCTCTGAGTGCATGGTTATGTGCCAGAGCTTCCTCCATCCAGTTCATTTTAAGAAGCATTCCAAGTGCTTTTCTTGTTCTGTTTCTAGCAATTTTCCACTGCTAAACCTAGCTTGTGATGAGTACTTTTTATCTCTTTTGCTAAATTCACGTGATCCTTTATCTGAAATAGAATGAATGTTAGAATAAAAATATTCTCCCAACTGAACATCTGATCCAAGCCATCATCAAACTTGGTCTGTATCCAAACCCAAAGGTTGTGGTCATGGTTCATTTCTAAGTTTAACTAAAATTTGAAATGAGAAACAATCCTTCACAGCAGCCTAGACTCCATGAACCTCAGCAACCCTTCAGTAAGCAACTGGTGTCAAAGAAGAAACAAACTCTATTAAGTAACCTGGTTTTTGCTTGTCTTCAAAGGGTCTTTTGATGAACAGTATCAAGAAAAAAGTCATGCTAAAAGTTTAACAAACAGAATAAGCAATGATAGAGTGAAGTCTTGGCTCCAGGGAAGTTAATGGCAAAGTTCCCACTGACTTAAATGGAGCCAGGATTTTACTCCTTGTGTTTACAAATCAGACATCACAGAATTAATTTGTTATACGTCACAGATGCGCTGTTCATTATTAACTAAGGCAAGGGTACGTAGTCACACTACTACAGCAATCATTTTTTTTTTTTGCCTCAATGCTAATGAAAACATAAAAGACTGGCTAAAACAGGTTAGAATTATGCAAAATAACATGCAAATTATACATCAAAATCAGTGGCTGATGTGGATATGCTGAAATTACTTCCATTAGGTGACTATATACATCTTTCTTGAGTTGTGCCTGCTAGCAGTGCTGTTAATTCATTAGTCCTGGACTCTGAGATGTCCTATTTCATTATACAGCATCTGTTCATCAGTGAGGGATGGTGGATATTGCAACTGTTCTTCTGACTGGCGGTGCATTTTCTCTTGTGGCTGTAGAGACTGATGTTAGACTTGCAGGTCCCGCCACAGTAGTTATAGGTGTACATGGTGTTAGGGGCTACCGTACTGATAGGCTGTTTCTTTTGATCACATTGCTGTTGTAATTTGAGTGACCATTTCTTGTTGTGTTGTTGCACTCCATGATTGAGAAGAGAATGCCACTTTGTCCTGTCTCCAGCTAAGGCCTCCCAAAGGTGTCAAAGAGCCTTCATGTCCTGCTGGCAGATGTCTTTGAAGTCCAGTTTCGGGTAGCCTACTCTTCTCTCCACACCTGCAATTTGCCCATACAAGATGTCCTTTGGGATGTACCCATCTTCCATCCTGTGGAGATGGCCAAACTAGCATAGACACCGCTGTTTGAGTAGTGCAGTGATAGTTGGCAGGTTGGCTTTGATGATGACCTCTGCATTGGTGATTCTGTCTTGCCACTTGATGTCAAGTATGCAACGTAAGCAGTGTAGGTGGAAGCTGTTCAGTTAGTTTTGACTGTTCAGTAAGCAGCTTAGGAAGATAGTTCCGTAAAAAGCTGTTCAGCAATCAGCTTAGTTTTCATTGTGAGTTTGAATTGTTCCACGTTCGTTTGGAAAGCTTACTGAAAGTGGTTGTCGGGATATCACAGGTTACGATCGTGGGGCCCGGCGTCCTGATGACATCCACTTGCCTTGCTTGTACCAGGGCAGGCATCAGTCAGCAAAAACTGGTCAGAGTTCTTCTCCGTTATCTCGCCTGCCACAACTTTAATGATTTGATTAAATTTGGAAGGATGGTAGTTTCCCTGACCCAAAGCTGACTGGTATTTATTCAAATGAAAGGTGTGACCAGATGAAAAAAAAGGAAAATAAAAATAAAGAAAACTCAAAAATCCTGACAGCATCTTCTCTTTCTCCTTCTCTCTTTCTCTGTGCCCACAGTCCAGGATCTCTGGGGCTTCTTTCCTTCCTTGTTCACTTCCTGCGTCTCTTGATTATGACTCCAGCGATTGAGCATTTGGGGGGGGGGGGGTTCTTCACTCCCCATTAATTGCTGTCCCACCGGCTTAATTGAGCACCAGCCTCAATCAATTAACGCCGCACTGGGGTTTCTACTCTCGCTCACTCTCTCAGTTTTTTTCTCTGAGCTCCTCCAAGCTCTGAAGACCCAGTAGGTCTGTTGCCCCATTCCAGGGGACTTCAGTCCTGGCCAGCAGGCAGGGTTTTCCCCTTACTGCTGTTCCCTCTTCCTCTCTTTTACTCCCCTTCTTCTCGCCAATGCCCACGGCCAGAAATGGCTCCTGGTGGTTTGATTAAACCAATCTAATTCACCCGGCGAGTTGATAAAGCTTCACCAGAGCAGACTGGGAGATCCCGCTGGAGCACTGCCAGGATGCAACAGCTGAATGGATCTCTTCAGTTGGGACCCTCCTTGAAGCAGGTACCCCCGTCCTTCCTACGTACCTTCCCCTTCAACTCGCCATTAGGCGGCTCTTCATTGGGAAGTGGTGGGGATGACTGCCTCTAAGCAGCCTTGTTCCCCCGACTCTTCTTCTTCATAGCATCTTGAAAAAAAATCCACAACCATGTTAGTTCTTCCTGGTTTATACTCAATATTAAAGTGAAAAGGTTGCAATGTCAGTGCCCACCAGGCAACGTGCATGTTGTCCATCTGTTTGGTTTTAACTCGCACCCTAACAAATAGTACCAGAAATAATTAACACCCATTTTATGGCTAGGTATTCATGCTCTACTGTAGCATTCAGTTCAGCTTCCAGCTGGTGTAGGCTACCGGTCGGGGAATTCTGTCAATCTCCTGTGAAAGGCCTGTGCCCAATGTCTTATCGGAGGCAGCCGTCTGTAGAATAAAAAGTGACTCAAAGTCCAGAGTTTCCAGTACTGCATCTTGACAGAGGGCACTGTTCATCTTCTCAAATGCCTGTCTACTTACTGCATCCCACTTAAGGGGGCCCTTACCTTCCCCTTGCAGCAGTCAGCTAAGGGGGCTGTTATTTCTGTGAACTGGGGTATAAATCATCAATAATCCCCTGCAAGGCCTAAGAACGCCCTAAGTTGTTTGCGACTCTGGGGTGGTATATAATGACATAAGGCCTCTAGCTTATCAGCTAGAAGCCGAATCTGTCCCTGACCCACCATAAACCCCAGGTACTTTGTTTCAGCTTTACCTAATACACTTCTCTGTTTTAGCCATCAGCCCAGCTTGATGTAATTCCCATAGTACAGCCCTTACCACTTTGAAGTGTTCCTCCCAACTTTGTGTATAAATAATAATATCATCTATGTAAGTGGCTATGTACTGCTGGTGAGGGGCCCAAAAGGTATCCGCCTAAATTCATACAAGCCCCACAGTGTACCAAATGCAGTGTTGGCCATGTCTTCCCTTCTCAAGGGTACCTGTCGGTACTCTTTCGCCAGGTCCAGGGTTGAGATAAACCTAGCCTGTCCCACTTTCTCCAGCAATTCGCTAATGTGCAGCATAGGAAAGGCATCAAAGCAGGATATGGCATTGACTTTCCTGAAGCCCATGCACAGCCATAATGACCTGTTGGGCTTAGTTATGGCCACAATGGGGCTACGTCAAGGACTCCGAGACTCCTGAACGATGCCTCATTTCAACGTTTTTGTAATTTCCTCATGGATTGCCTGGTATCTGTGGTATGGGATTCTTCTCCACTGCTTCCTCATGATCTGCCCAAGCAGGGTTACTATCTGATGAGTTATCCCTTTGGCACACCCTGGAATTTCACTACAAACATCTTGAAATCCCATAGCCAAATCCTTCAGCTCCCCCTGTCGCAGGACACTCAGTTGGGCCCCAATTGGGACCTCCACACCCCCTTTATTCTGATCTAGGCCCACACCCATATCCCGACCAAACTCCTCATCTGGAGGGAATGGATCAATCAACAAACCATCCTGGTCCCTCCATTCCTTGAGCAGATTAATGTGGTATATTTGCATCTCCTTCTGATGACCAGGTTTAAAAACCTTGTAGTCAACTAGGCCAGCTTGCCTTAACAACCTCAAAAGGGCCTTGCCAACACCTCAACAATTTACTCTCTGTATCTGGGAGTAACACCAAGACCTTCTGGCCTACTCAAAAACCCCTCCCTTGAGGGTTTTTTTATCATAATAGGCCTCTCTGCACTACCCTCAGATGTTCTCATGACAACTCCCCTGTTCTCTGCAACCGCCGCCTCAATTCTCTTGCATACTCCATGTGACTTGCACCCTCCTGGGGCATCTTCTCCCAATCTTCTGTTACCAAACCCAATATGCCCCTTGGGCGGTATCCGTATACCAGGTCAAATGGGGCACACCCCAGAGATGACTATGGAGCCTCCCATGCCACAAACAACAATGGTGGGATCATAAGGTCCCATTTGCAAGGCTTGGCTTGAACACATCAACACAGCATGTTCTTTAAAGTCCCATTAAACCTCTCCACCAGGCCATTGGTTTGAGGATGGTAAATGGGCGTATGCTGTTGTTTGATCTGCAAGCATTTACACAGACTCTGAAGGACCTCTGACATAAAATTGGACCCTTGATCAGTAACAATCTCTCTGGGGATCCCCACCCAGGTAACCCATTTGAGGAGTTCTTCTGCCACCCAGGGCCCGGTGACGATACGCACAGGGACTGCCTCTGGGAACCAGGTTGCATAATCTATGATCACCAACAAGTATTGATGCCCCGCCGATCTTTTAGGGAGGGCCCCCCCACTACATCAAGCACAATACAGGAGAACGGTACCTCTATTATGGGCATTGGTTGCAATGGCACTCGCACTGCTTTGTTCATGCTTACCTTCTGGCAAGCCGGGCAGGCTCAACAGAAATTTTTGACTTGCTAATACATCTTGGGCCAAAAACACCACTTTGTTAAATGGGCCTCTGTTTTGCTACACTCCATATGCCCACCCAGTGGATTTTCATGGGCTAACTGTGAGAGAGAAAAATAAAGAAAACTCAAAAATCCTGACAGCATCTTCTCTTTCTCCTTCTCTCTTTCTCTGTGCCCACAGCCCAGGATCTCTGGGGCTTCTTTCCTTCCCTGTTCACTTTCTGGGTCTCTCGGTCACAACTCCAGCAATCAAGCATTATGGTTTTTTTCTACGCTCCCCATTAATTGCTGTCCCACCAGCTCAATTGAGCACCAGCCTCAATCAATTAACGCCGCAGTGGGGTTTCCACTCTCGCTCGCTCTCTCCCTTTTTTCCTCTGAGCTCCTCCAAGCTCTGAAGACCCAATAAATCTGTTGCTTCATTCCCTGGGGCTTCAGTCCCAGCCAGCAGGCAGGGTTTTCCCCTCACTGCTGACCCCTCTCCCTCTCTTTTACTCCCCTTCTTCTTGCCAATGCCCACAGCTGGAAATGACTCCCAGCAGCATAATTAAACCAATTCGATTCACCCGACAAGTTGATAAAGCTCTGCTGAAGTGGATCAGGAGATCCCTCTGGAGCACCGCCAGCTGCAACAGCCAAAGGGATCTCTTTGGTTGGGGTCCTCTTCAAAGCAGGTACCTCCAACCTTCCCACAGTGGTAGCAGCCTTTCCAGTGCACACATTAAGCTCTTCATCCAATGATAGGTTGTTGCTCACTGCAGATCGAAGGTAGCAGAGCTTGTCCACTGCCTTGAGAGGTGTGTTGTCAAGACTGATACATGGTGACTGGCAAACAGCCTGTCCTTAGGACCCACAGCCTTCTCGACACCCCTAAGGGTGTCCAGGGCGCTGGGCATATCAGGCTGTGCAGGGTGAGGCGGCGAGTGGCCGGAGCACAGAGTGTGGGGCAGGCATTTATTACTGGGTTTTAACCTTTCTTTATAGACACCATTAAGCACATACATTTATGATAAACTTTTAACATGTAATTAAAATCCATGTGCTTAAATACTTTACTGAATAGCAATGGATTGTTAAATTGTGGTCCTCATCCACTCAAGTAAAGAACAGAAGTCAGTGACAAACAGGATAGCGAATAACTCTGAGAAAATCAGCTTGTGATCTGTTTCCTACTGATGAAATGAAGACAGTTACCAATTCTCCAATACTTTGAATGCCTTGTCCACTCAGCCTCAGATTTTCCCACTTCTTAAATTCTCCACTAGCAGAAAACCACACAAGGCATTTCTGGTGGAACGTTTTCATTTTGAAGAAGTCTAGAATATTGCCAATCTACCGATAATGTTTTCTGGGTAATACACCTTTCATTAGGGTTTGAAGGGGAGCATAAAGAAATGATAGTTTTCCTACTCCTCACCTGAAATTCATGTTGATTGTCCAACTCTTTAGATTTCCTAGATAGTTCAGCAGATGTGGTTGAATGGCAAGAAATGACAAGGTCTGTTCCCCAAGCTGGTCCAATACCATGGTGAAAGACACAAATAGAGGCTTTGTTTTCACTGCCAAAAGTTGTACTTTTACACTGACAAAACTTCCTTACTATGAAATCCCAGAGGAGCAAGCTTTTACCTTCATCTAATTAGTTAAAGTCAACCCTATATGACACACCTGGGGTTTGCCTTCGGTAGCTGCCTCAACCTGGAAGTTTTTCTCCATGCATACAGTGCTCCAGCAAGCTGAAATGGATGCAACCGGTTTTCATAAAACTTTTGAAAACACATTGGGTCAGCTTAGTCTTTCACTCCTTGCATCATGAGCAGGGTCAATGTACAGATATTCAGGGAGGTTAGGGAAATGTTTGATTGGGTTAAAAATGGTCCCCTGATCTAAGGTAAATTGGGAGGGGAGCTAGTGGGAAGGTTAAGCGGGGATCATGGGGGCAACAGGAGTCTGTGGGGGGTTGAAGGGAACAGAGAAACCAGTGGGGTCCAGGGGGTGCTAATCTGGATCCTCAGGGCAAGCAGGGTCTGGGAGCATTTGGCAGGATTGGGGGAGCTAGCAGGGTCTGCAGAGGAGTGAAGGGATGGGAGGTTGGTGGGATTAGAGGCTCTCTGATCCTGCCAAAGCCCCCCAGGACCCCGCAGTGCCACCAAACTGCCCCCAATCATGCATACCATTTCTAGGGCTGGTTTTACCTGGCTCGCCTGTCCCAGGAGCCTGACTGAAGTAAACTGGGATGGGGGGAGGGGCAAGGTGGATCAGTGAACTGGCAGCTCTGGGGGGGGGCAGGATCAGGGGGGCTGGAGGACCCATGAGGGGGTTGGCGGATGGGGGGACTCTTTCCCCCTCTGGGGCTGGGACTATTTTTAGCCCCCTAACCATTCCCACCCCCAGATGAGCAACCCACACAGGGAACCAATCCCCTTCAATGCTGCCTGCCTCTTGCCCCACCCTAACATAATTTGATCAGCTCCTGGCACTGACAGATGCTACTCAAACTGGCACCAGGACCAGCTTGTGGGATCAGGGGGTTGGCAGGCTTGGGGAAGGGGCCAGCTGGGCCATGGTGGGGAGGTACTAGCCATCTGGGGTTTGGGAGAAAGATCAAAATAACACCATGCCGGGAGGTGGGGAAGAGGGCAAAGGTAGGAAAAGTGCAGTCCTGGTGTTAGATACCCCTGAGGTGCGGTTAATTTAGATTGGGTCAGCCATTTTTGGAGTACTTTAACCTCTCTCAACTTCTGTAAGTTCACACTTAGCTTGACCTAACTAGGGATCTACGTGTTAGGTCCACACCTGTGCAAACCAAGTTCGATCAGGTGGCCCTTTTTAGCGTGCTCTAACCTCTCCCTAACCTCCCTGAAGTGCTCCAGCAGCTGGCTTGGATACAACCTTTTTCATAAACCTTTTGAAAGCACGTGGGGTCAGCTTCATTTTTCGCCCTCTGCCTCATGAGAGCAGGGCCAAAATAAAACACGCCGCCCTATTTATTTTCTGTCACCTGGTGTTTGAACTGGCAATAACAAAAGGGCCAGGCCCCCAGGGTGTAAATCAGAGCTATTGTTTGTTTCTTCTTCATTAATCATGGTCTCCATCTCTCCTCTAAGAAATTTGGACTCATGAATAGATCAGCTTGTTCACAGGAAACTGACAAACCCTGCGCCAGTTTCGTGCTCCCAAGCTGAGTTGTTGTAGGCAGGCATCCACGTGGGAGAAAGAGGGGAAGAAAGCTCCTTGATTGTAGAAGGCTTCTAAACGTTCGGAGCCCCAGCTCCATTCCCATCTCACCAGTCCTTTGACAAGCTGCCTTAATGGATAGGCAGTGGCCTTCACTGTAGGGGCTAAATTTAAAACTTTCCTATGCTTCTCTTGTCAAAGTTAAAAGCTTTTCATGTCTGTGTTAATGTTTTTTTTCTGTCTGCTGGCACCAGTGACAAATACTACATCTCGCTTTGAGTAACAGTATATTGAATGGCTGGCAGAGCCAGAATAAGGCACCTGTAATTTATCTCCGGGAGTTTGGGTTGGATGACACTGCTGGGAACAGAAGGGGGCTCTGAGCTGTCACCTGATTACTAATTCTAAGATTTCTCCTCAGAGAGTGAGAAGGAGTGAGTTAGGATGAAGGGTACAAAAAGCAAATCAATAAACAGGTTAGTGTTTGCATCATTATTAACACTCAGGCTGTCAACACACCCATTGAAACTATTGCTCACGGCAGCTTCAGATTTAATGGTCAGCACCACAGATTTACTGTAAATGTTAGCTAAGGCAGAGCAAGTGGCGGGGGGGACTCATTGACAAATAACAGAGACTTCAGTGGGATGCATGAAACCGTTTATGTGTGTGCATAAATAACAGAGAGATCACCTCGCTGAGGCTGGTGGCTTTCTGCAGTATTTCTTCCTAAGGGGTTGAACTGCATCCACCCCGCTTCTCACTTCCTGCTTCACTCACTGCAGTTTAGCACAACTGTACATTAACTGGATCCCTAACCCAGCTCTGATCACAGGATCTCAGCGCACACCCCTTGCCAACCTGGAGAAAGGAGACAGGGGGAATTGCTGTTTTGCAACATCAAATCAGCATATTTAGGTTGCAAAGCCCTACAGAACTGTTGTCTCTCATGGACTGTGACAAAGGAGTGTACGCAGAAGGGAAGAGCTGGCCTATATGATAGGCCCATCTTGGGAAATACGCTTGCAGCACTTCAGTTTTGGTTCTGCTGGTGTGGGGGGAATGTCAGAGACAGTGAGGAGAGGAAGACTGCAAAGTTTGAAAGTAAAGAAGCACAAAATGGTAGGATTGTGAGTTTGTGACCTTAGTAGGATGTTATACAACCATTAGGAAGCCAAAGTACTTTGTTCCTCCTAGTAGTAGAGCTTAAGAGAGAATTCAGTAGTTAATAGGCCACAGACTGGGCCTCTGGGCTAGATGAATCTGACCTGACGGAAGGGAAACTATATCTCTGGCTAGAAGCAGTTGTCTAGCAGAAAAAGAGCTTCTGCTCAAGCTTTCTCCTGCCTCCAGAGGCTGTGACCCTTGCTTGCAAATCTGAGCAGAGATAGCTAATCAGATTGAGTAATCAGAGTCTATGGACTGGCATTTGTGGACAAGCATGTTAGGCACTGGGATACAGAAATCCATCCTGTTCTTGCTGATGATGGGAGCATGAGAGTTTCGAAGGAGGCTTTATTTATTTTTACTTTGTTGTTGTTATTGATGTTCTCCTGGTTTTTTCTCCTCCCCGGGACTAAGTAATCTTAACAGAAAGATACATTTTAAAAGAGGAATCCTTGACAGTGTCCTTTCCACTGTGACCAATCCCAGAGCTTTCTTGTAACCAGACTGTACAGAGTGACATAAATGAAGGTCCAATTGAGTGCCCCTGCTCAAACTACTGATGCAATGATAAATCTGTGGTATATTAAATTGGCTGCATGCCCATCTCTCCAGGTCCTGTCTGCATTGCCACTTTCTCAAATGCAAACCTCATAAAGATATTAAACTTGTGAAAATGAGCTGCACATAAATTCAAGCTGTTTTCACTGTGGAGGACTTTCCAGCTTGTGGTGTGATTTGGAACAGGTCCTTCTTCAGGCATACACGGCTGCTTCAATTTGGGGTTTGAAAGAGTTTATACACACAGGCACACAGGCATCTATAATGTCAACAGCTGCAAACTTGCCCTGCTGTACATGTTGTCAGGCACTCTTACTGCTAAAGCACCAGAAGAAATGATGTGAGGACTCAATTGTATATGATGCTGAGTGACTCTGAGAGGCAACAGACTCTCTCCACTCCCACAGATGTATATGGGATTTCAGGGCTGCATGGTACCTTGAAAGTTTGAAACTGAAGGCATCGCACTGATACTCCGGCAACCTCTCATTCTCATTCACAAAGCTAACAGCAGGAAAAAGCAGGCAACAGGCCTCGGGAAACACCTCACACTATCAATTACCCACCAAGTATACAGTGAGCCAGGGGAAAGCTTGGGCACTGAGGGACCTCTGAGATAAAGGGTATTTTTGGTGTAGGGCCCTTGTCTGTGGAGAGAGGCATGACCCCAAGACTTTCTGAAGCTCACAGTCAGTGGAGAAAGCAATGCAGGTATAGAAATGGACCAGCAAAGCTTTTTATTCCAACCATCTCTCCTAAAAAGATCCCAATCAAGGGAGCATCAGAAAAACCGGGCAGAATCCCAGCGCACCAACAATGGTCAGGAACATACAATGGGAACTAGGACTCAACTCCTGTACATCTGAGCTGTTTGTCTGCTGCAGGGTGGTTAGCTGAACTGCAAATTTGCAGTGGAGGAGCAAAGTTTGCACAGGAAGATACACCAGCAGACATGGAGGCTCATGCCACAGGAGCATGCACCAGTAGACATGGAGGCTCCTTTGTCACAGTCCATGAGAGACAACAGCTCTAAAAAAACACTGAGGAAAAAAGCAGCACAGCACATGCCACAGGAGTGTGCACCAGTAGGCACGGAGGCTCAGCCCTCCAGGGAGATGCTCTGGCTGCCGGTGAGTGTCCCCCTTCTTTAGTTCTGCCCAAGCTTCTCTAATACACCGAGAGCCAAGAGAAGCAAGGAAAAGGCAGCTTGTCCTACAGGGCAAGGACCCACGGGGCTGGGCTGGCTTCGCGTCCAGCCACTTGCCACCCACACCCCTGCCACTGCTGCATCTGGGCCCCACACAAGCTGATTTGTCCTGGCCCCTGCACCCTATTACGATTGTCTCTGTTGCCTGAAGTGGGGCATTTTGCCCGGCACTGAAGCGCATGTGCAAGGGCGTGCACAGCAGCAAAAAGTGGCACTAATTTTTGTGGCTACTATTTTTGTCACTGCAAGTTTATGCCCCAAAATATTGTTTCAATCTCCTGTGTTTGGCCAGGCTCTCTAGAAGCTCTAAAACAAATAAGGAAATTGAAATGATGGCATTTTTTAAAGAAGAGTTAGCGCCACAAGCCGAGAGCTGGAACTGTGTCATCTCTGTGGTGTTCAGCTTGAATACCCCTTGAAGCATACAGACCAGAGATCATTTTGCTTTCTTTAATTTGCTTGTTATTGACTAAAGGAAAAACAATCCCACTTGCAAGTGTTAATTGGAGCGAGTGGTATCTGAAGATTTTTGTTTAAACTTTAAAAGAAGCCTGTCCAGTGGGACCTGTTCAATGATCAAAACCCTGCTGCACAGAGCCTAGATGTTAAAAAGATAACCCGTGGTAGAGAGTCACTGTCAGTTAGTGAGATATTTGGACAAGGTGACCTCACAGAATGCACATTAGCTATCTTATCGGCCAATAAACTGTCTCACTGCTTTACATATACATATGCCCTGCATATTGAAGGGGAAGATTAGCTTGATTATCAATGGGGGGATGAGCCAAACAATTACTTTCATTATTGAATATTCCATTAATTATTCAGGAGGTGAATCAATTATTCATATCTCATTTAAACTAAGGGGGGAAAAAAAAACATTGCCACTTGACAGAGCCTTTTTCAGTGTCTTTGGAAACCACTGTGATTCTGTCATGGCAGGACAGAATTCTTTTGAATAAAGAAATTTGTCCAGAAATGATCCTCGTGAGCCATTCATTCTTAAATACCAATGCAGAACCAAAGACTAAAGCCAGGAACAGTCAATTACTCTGGGACTCGCACAGCTTATTATAACTGTTGTGATTATTATGAATAATAATAATAATAATAAATATTTTAAATGTGAAATTCAAATTCCAGTTCAGTAAAATGCTGCTATTCAGGTAAGTGTTTGTGCTTAGCTTGAAGTTTTGAAGTCAAAGAGAGTTAAGTGCTGTCTGGAATCTGAAATTGATGTAAACATGCCCTTAAGTGTTTTCCTAAAACTCTCTTGTGGGGAAGAATGTCATGTGGAAAGCAGATTTAAAATGCTCTTTCACAAGCTGCATAACCTGGCACATGGTTTTTTCCACTGGGGTTGGTTACTATTTTAATGCAATGTAGTTTAGTTATTTAAGGCTAGTTTTTCAAAGTTGGTTAGATGCCTGTATCCCACTCCACTGGACTGAGAGTTAGTCACCTCCAGACCTTTATCAGTCTGTTCTTTAAACCCAGCATTTACTAACTGCTCTATCGGTCCTTTCATTACCTAAAAATCTGTTGTTTTGTTCAGGTCAAAATCAGATACCTTGGCTCTCGGAGTATATGTAGAATCAGCAGAGGTGGGAAGAGATGCAGGGGGCCACAATCTCATATCATTAATATTCTAGGGCACAAGGTCTTTGTTGGATAATAGCTCTCTGCTCTTAGTTTTAATACATTTGATTGTCCATGAGGGATCTAAAGTGACACGCAGTATAAGAAAGGGTGGAACTAGTCCTGTATGAGTGAATGTCAGCTAGGGAAGCTATTTTGAAGGGCACAGACTTTTCCATACCTTCCAGAAGATTTCATCCTCATAGCGAAGTGCTGGGGATGCTTCAGAAAACCCTGGGCTAGAAAGCGAAGTACTATGGGTTGGAAACTTAACCTTGAGTTTTTAGTATTTTTGCTGTATTTATGCAAGTGGAAATCTGCAGAGTTCCTATATTTAAATGCAGCTTACATTAAAATGCCTAGGGCAAGATCCCCACGTGGTGTAATTTAGCATTGGTCTATTGAAGTCATAGGACCAGGCTAATTTTACATTAGTGGACAAACTCAGTCCCGTCAAATATTTTCCACAGACTCTAGAATGCAACTGCCAACAATGCTCTGAAAGATGAAAACCAGCATACTTTGCTTTCCTGTTTTGAAATGTTTTCTGTAGACTAGTTTCCCCTTTGGACTCCAGAAAACATTTTCCAGCTACAAGGACATGCCTTGCTCATCCTCAATGCTTCTGGGAATACTGCTGTGATTATGCTAACACCGTGATGACTCAGATTGGAAGGCAAAGGACAGTCACTCAGATCAGGTTGTCCATTGCTAGCGTTAACATTTCATATTAACAAAACTATCTCAATGGAGCCACCTTCTCTCCTTGCTGATTTTGAAAGCCAAGATCGCATTAAGCAGAGGAATGTGCCTTCGTACTTGAAACATTAACCCAGGTGGCAAGAGACTGGGGTTCAGTCTTTTGCTCTGCCGCTGACCTCCCAAGATTTCAGTTAGGTCATAAGAGATTATTGAGACAGCTCGGCTCCCATGTAAGTTCAGAATAGGGGCCAAATTTTTAAAGAGCCCCCAGTTGCCAGTCTATCTCATCCTGACACTATCTGAACAGATTTTCAACACACCTCAGCACCCAAGATGCTGACCTCTTTCAGAACATAGATTCATAGATTCATAGATTGTACAGTCGGAAGGGACCACAATGGATCATCGTGTTGACCCCCTGCCCTGGCAGGAAAGAGGACCGAAGTCAGATGACCCCAGCCAGGTGACTATCTAGCCTCCTTTTGAAGACCTCCAAGCTAGGTGATAGCACCACCTCTCTTGGAAGCCCATTCCAGATCCTGG
>JAGPOW010000797.1:17177011-17197562 GCA_030014935.1 Caiman crocodilus | reverse complement strand
CCTAATATCTAACCTAAATCCACTCTCAACTAGTTTACACCCGTTATTCCTAGTCACTCCCTGGGGCGCCCTAGTAAACAGCACTTCCCCTATTCCCTGTTGACCTCCCCTAATAAATTTATAGGCAGCCACATGATCCCCCCTCAGCCGTCTCTTGTGAAGGCTGAAGAGATTCAGCTCTCTCAACTTCCCCCCGTAGGGTCTATCATGAAGGCCACTAATCATGTGAGTGGCCCTCCTCTGGACCCTCTCCAGATTCACCGCATCCCTCTTGAAGTGCAGCGCCCAAAACTGGACACTGTACTCCAACTGCGGTCTGACCAGTGCCGCATAGAGGGGGAGCATCACCTCCTTTGTTCTATTAGGCATGCACCTGCTAATGCATGACAAGGTGCGATTGGCCTTGGTGATGGCCTTGTTACACTGCCAGTTCATGTTCATCTTGGAGTCAGTTACGACTCCAAGATCCCTCTCCGCCTCCGAGCTGCTGAGAAGATCACTCCCCAACCTATAGGTGTGCTGGGGGTTCCTCCTTCCCAGGTAGAGTACTTTACATTTTTCCTTATTAAATTGCATTCTATTTCTCTCTGCCCATTGATCAAACCTGTCCAGGTCAGCATGAATCTGCTCCCTGCCCTCCGGTGTGCTAACTTTGCCCCATAACTTGGTATCATCAGCGAACTTGAAGAGGGTGTTCTCCACGCCCTCATCCAAATCACTGATGAAGATATTGAATAATATCGGTCCGAGAACCAAAACCTGCAGGACCCCACTGCCCACCTCCCTCCAGGTCAAGAAGGAGCCATCCACCACCACTCTCTGGGTGTGGTCCCTAAGCCAGTTGGCCACCCACCTGACCTACACGGTCACAGTGGGGTGCAAAACTATGTCGAAGGCCTTCCTAAAGTCCAGGAAGATGACATCAGCCTCAGCTCCCGCATCCAGGCAGTGTGTGACCTGGTCATAGAAGGCTACAAGGTTTGTCAGGAAGGATGTACCTGTGACAAACCCGTGCTGGTTTCCTCTCAGCATCGTTTCCTCTGCTGGGCCTGCACAAATGTGTTCTTTGATTATTTTCTCTAGCATTTTCCCAGGGATAGAGGTAAGACTGACTGGTCTAAAGTTACCCGGCTCTTCCCTTCTCCCTTTCTTGAATATGGGCACCACATTGGCCTTTGTCCAGTCCTCAGGGACCTGGCCGGAGCACCACAAGTACTCAAACAGCTGTGCCAGTGGCTCAGCTATGACACTGGCCTATTCTTTCAGCAGCCGTGGATGGAGGTCACCCTGGCCTGCTGACTTGTACCCATCCAGCTCCTCCAGGAGCTCCTTAACTATTTCAGAACTAACCATAGGTGGACTGGTGCCATATGGACATCTGTCAATGATTGAGGTGGGGGAATTGGCTTGGTCGGTACATAGAAATACTGAAGCGAAAAACTCTTTGAAGAGCTCTGCTTTTTCCCCCGCGTCAACCACCAACTGTCCTGATTTGTCCTGCAGGGGCCTATGTTGCTCTGAGCTTTCCTTTTGCCCGCTATATACCTGAAGAAGTACTTCTGATTGTCCTTAATTGTTGAAGGCAGCCTGAGCTCAAGCCCACCTTGGCCTGTCTAACTGATTCCCTGCAATAGCGTGCCAGGGAGATATATTCCTCCTTGGTGGCTGCTCCCTGCTTCCTCACATCTCTTTCTTTGCCCCCAGACTCTCCTGGTGTTTCCTGTTCAGTCAAGGGGGATTTTTTGCCCCCTTACCTCCCTTCCTACATAATGGGATAGACTCCTTTTAAGCCCCCAGGATCACGCCCTTGAGATGCCTCCAACCCTCCTGGACCCCCATATGCTCTATGTTCTTGAGTTGTATCCCCTCAGTAACTAGCCTTCTAAGCTTGCCAAAGTTGGCCCTTCTGAAGTCCAACTCCTTAGCCCCACTAGTTATTTTACCCACTCTTTGCTGGATAGTGAACTCAACCAAGTGATGGTTACTGTCTCCCAGACTACCATGTACTCGCATGTTCCCCACAAGATCATCCGCTGTTCCTAAGACCAGGTCAAGCAAGGCCTCTTATTTTGGTGCATGAATGGATGCTGAGTTTTTAAAATTCTAGCTCCAGCTGTGGGAACTGAGAAAAGTGCACTTTTGAAAAATGAGACCTCCATTCCCTGTCTATAAAATGGGGATAATAATCCTTTGCTTCCCCCACCCTTTGTCTGCATTGTCTATTTACACTGAAAGCTCTTTAGCACAGAGCAGTGTGCCTATGTATGTACAGCTCCTAGCACAGTTCAGCCTCAATCCTGATTGATCCCTCTAGACACTAATGTTATAGAAAAAAATGACAGCACCAACATGCAGCCAGTACAAGACAGACAATATCTAAAAATCCCACTCTACCATAGTTAATAAAACTCCATAAGGGCCATGCCAGCTGGCAGCAGCTGCTTGAAGTATATAGGAACAGAAGCGAGTAACAATTTTTTAGTTCAAAACAAATGGGTCCCTGGGACATTTAGCATCTGGGAACGCTAAACCCACTGTTTCCTCCATCTTGTTCTCCCATTCAGTTGCTTGTTTTCTGTACGTCTAAATCCATCCTTCTGGGACTCTTGATTTTGCATAGGCAAAAGAGATTGTATATTGGAAACAAAAGATCAATTACTGAATGATCAAACCCGCCATTTGTTTGTTAGATTGGCTCTCAAATAGTCCGATTAATTATAACTGATATAATTATTAAGATACACTGGTAATCATCTCCTCTTTCAGACAGAAGGAGAAAGTCTTTCCCTCTGCTTTGCTGTCATAGTTGCAGCCTTATCCAACAGGGCGATTTATCTCTGTCAAGCCAGTAAAATGATAATGCCAATTAAATCACACAAGTAATTGCTGTTGTATCCCCATGGAATTCCCCTGGCATATTCAGGTGGAATATGAATGAGGGCTGGACCGAGAAGGGTGGCCCATGCTATGTGGAACTTTTAGCCCCTGGTGAACAGTTCCTTCATATTTGATCATTACAATAGTGGCCTGAAGGCACAGGGAATGAGGCCACATGCACCAGTCCACAGGTAGTTGAAAGAGTGCATTAGTATGGCTAGGAAAGGAGAAATTAGTTTTGCCTTGAACAGCAGTGTTATTGGGAAGGCTTACCTGGGAGTCAGTCACTACCTGATTGCTCCTTTTGTTTTCTTCTTTCTCTGTCATTTTCCCTTCATTCCCCTCTCTTGTTCTTCTGCTTCCTTAATATATGCTTCCTGTGACTCCTGTATTGCTTTGCTTTGCATGTGGCCACAGGAACTAATCCCAGCCTATGCAGAATGAGGTCTCTATTGCTAACTCCTGGATCGGAGGATGTGCTGCAGGGCAATATGCTGCTGAAGGACAGATCAGAAGCACATGAATTTCTCAGGTTAGAAGCTAACATGCATGACCCACTTTGTGTGCACACACATGTGTTTATATGTACTACATGCCCTATTATAAAATTACTAAATCGATCTATAATAATAGATGTATGTGCATGTGTGCAAAATAATTATTTTGCTGGTCCAGTTGGTCCAGAGGGACTCTTAAATATAACTTGCATAAAAATAACTGTTGTGGCTGCTGATAAGACAGACAAAAAAAGTCCAAACCACTTGCTCATTGCCCACTGCATGATCTTGCAAATAAATGTCTTTATATCTGGATAGAAACTGCATTGAAAGGACAGAATAGTCTAACCCAATCTTGCACCTTATTCAATTAAACACCGGGAAGGCAGGAATGTAACCTTGTTAATAGCATATACATTAGTGGGAAGGGGGACAGAAAATTAAGATATACTTCGTGTTGTTGCTAATTAGAAAAATTGAGACTTTGCATCTGTGTAATGCAGAGCAACATGTGGCATTAACAGATGTGAACTCATTACACAGCTGCATCCAAGGAAATTGTGCTGCAACAGTGACAAAAATCTCAAAATCAGATTGCTCCAGATAAGTGTCAAATACCTCAGCCTTGCACTGGTTTCTCTGTCCCCCCTGCAAAATAATTGTTCTCACCTTTCTCGCCTTAGAAACAGCTGTTGAGAAGATGGGATCCGTTTCATTCCTAGAGACTAAAACCTCCTGGAAATCTTAGAGCAGGGGTGAGCAGCCCACAATATGTGTGCCACAAGTGGTAGGGGCAGCCTGTGTGTGTGTGTGACATGTGGCAGATCAAGGAGGGAGGAGAGAACACAGCAACAGACAGGGCAGGGAGCAGAGTAACGGATCCGGCAGGGGAAAAGGATCAGAGTGGCACTCAAGGTGGGTTCGAGGTTTACCTAATGGCATCTCTGACAAAAAGGGATGCCATTAGGTATCCCTTTGTGCCAGATGTTTTGTTAAGGGCCCCTGGCTTAGAAAATAGTCCATTTAGGGATAATTCTGATTATGTTCTTGTCTAATTATAGAACCATAGGCCTGGAAGGCTCGTCAAGCATCATCTAGTCTAACTCCCTACACAGATGCAGGACGCCCTATTCCTATACCATACAGGGCATGTCTACATGTGTGCTTCAACATGGGCTACTAGTGCCTCCCCAGTGGGAGGGGGTCCCCTGCAGCTGATCATGCAACTGGGGCAGGGGGTCCCCCCACAGGTGAGAGCACCAAACCAGAAGTGCCAGCAGCACATCTGGAAGTGGAAATGCCAGCAGCGCTCCTCCTGGCACCCCCCACTCCCCAGCCAACGCTCTCAGGGTGGGAGCCAGTGCTCCCACCTGTCCGTCACCTGAGCAAGGAATGCTGGCTATCAGGGTGTGCACCAGCACTCTCAGGGGGTGCACGTTCACCCCCATGTGCCCATGTGTCGCCACTGTAATTTAATGTGCAGTAGCCTATTTTACTATGCATTAAAGAATTTAATAAAAAACCATGCAAATATGTTAATGCACAGTAGTTAAGGCTACTGCACATTAGCACCACTAACAAAGCATGTACTTTTGCTATTATGCATTAGGGCAGCCTAATGCTCATTTATTTAGTACCTTACATTGGAGGTACTAAATGTAATGTGTGTTAGGAAAAGTGCATTAATGCACATGTAGATGTGTCCACAGATAATTATCCAGTCTCTTCTGAAAAACCTCCAATGAAAGACAGCTTCTGTAGACAACTTACTTTATTGCCCTGCTGTTTTATCAGAAAGGAAGGTTCTTCTATGAAATTTAAACTAAATCTGCTTTGATGAAGTTTAAATGCATCCTGGTCTGCTATTCGCACTAGTGTCCCATTTGGAATACAGATCCTGTTGTAGTACAAGGTGTAGATAAAAGCCCTTATATCAACTTTTATATATTCTATATCTCACCTTTGATGCATAGTGGGATTATCTGAATGAAAACAAGGTATTTCAAATGCTTCTTCACCTGTACTTCCTGCTCATTCTTCACCTCTGCTGATAGCAGTCAGCTCATTTCTAGACTGGCTTGAGACCCAGGATAGACGAGGGAGAAGGCTTTGTGTCCTACCCATTCACTGGCTGCCCCAGTGCAAGCTAAGGCAGGCTTGAAAACAGTGCTACAACACCTTCTCTGAAGACTGTTTTGATCCGGCCCAAACTGATTTTGATCCTGCCCAGCTTTGCTTTGAAGCAATTCCAACCTCAACTTTTTATAGTAAAAATCATCTTTAATGACATACTAGCAACAGTTGTTAATGCAACAGAGCATGGTATCCCACTTGGACTGGAACAGGCCAGGTCACAGAATAAGCAACTTTCAGCTGGAAACTTCATGCGTTCTTTCTTAAGGACATAGGATGCTAGAAAGAATTACAGCAGAAAATTCCAAAAAACCAGAGGTCTAAAGATCAAACTAATCTGCTTAGAAACCAACACACTCCTTTCCCTCAGTAGTCTTTACAGGTGCAGACCAAAAGGATATGCCATTTTTTCATTCAAAAGTACTTCTAGCCAATAAAATACAGTTGGTGTCTACTGTAAGAATGAGCATGTAAAAAGTAACTTCTAGGGCTGTGCGAAGCTTCAGGCGCTGTTTCAATTCAGCAGAGGTTCGGCCCGATTCAGTGTCCAAATCTCAGAATCTGAATTTTATCAGGAGTCCCTTCAATCTCTCTGAATCAAATTGGAGAGATTCAGTGATTTATACATAGACACATCTTTAAATGTTTTTTCTACATACCCCAAGGTACCAGGCGTGATTCATGAATGCTGTAACAGTGGGGTGGATGCAGCATCCCACAGGAGCATGGGGGGGTCCCCTGCGCACTCGGCAGCAGACCCAGAAGTGGACCAGAAGCACTTCCAGTCCACTTCTGGGTTTGCCACCAAGCATGCAGGAGGGCCCCCACACTCCTGTGGGATACTCCATCTGCCCCAGCATTACAGCGTTCATGAGCCACTCCTGGTACCTTGAGGTATGTAGAAAAAACATTTAAAGCTGTGGCTATGGCCGAATCACTGATTCTCTGAATCAGCATCAAATCTTTGGATTTCGCCAAATTAAATTGGGACAGTGATCCGAATCAACAAATTGAATCACTGTCCCTAATTCGGGCCGAATCCGAATCGTATGGGGCCCGTTTCTTACACCCCTAGTAACTTCTGGGACAAATAAAACCCTAACGGTTGGACTAAAATATTGTAGCAAACAGATCTCTGATACTTAGGATCTTATAGTCTGTGAATTATCTTGACACATAATAGAGTAAGTCCATATAAAGTAAACTCTTTTGGGGCTGTGTCTACATGAGAAGCTGACTTCGTAGTTGTTACTGCACACTCATTTAGTATTTCCATGCACAAGTGCTAAACGATGGCATTACTGAGCAGTGGTGTCACTTCATAGCTTTTGGTGATGCTGACTGTGCAGTGGCTCATTAGTACTGCGTAGTAGTGTTGCATCCCATGGTGTGCCACAGTAGTAATCAGCTGGCAAGCAGTAGTAACAAGCTACTGCTCAGTCAGCATCTTATGTAGATACAGCCTGGCACTATCAAGAAACTGAGGTGTGTCTATTGCATAATCAAAAAATATATGACAAATCAGCAAAACAGTTAAGCCTGTACTTAATGCCTTTGCTGAAGCAAAACCTAAGTGTACAAATCTATGCACAGAATGCATTCCCTTGCATGCTTCAGATAGGCTCTCACCAGCTGAAATATGCAAAGAGATTTTTTTTTTCTAGCGTAAAATTATAGCCAGTTGAGTAAAACATGGCTGCTCTAGAAAAGCTCTTAATTGCACTTGTGTGGGCAAACTGGAAAAGAGTGGGATAGAATGAATTTAACATAAACCATCCTGGGCAGTCCGTCATATCAATGTCCCCCTTCCTGCACCCATGTTTCAAGACTCTTTTATTCTCTCCTTGCTTGTATTGTGTGCAGCATACGATCCTGTACCCTTGTACCAGCTTGCTGAGGCCTTCAGTCCCTTTGTGCCAGATGTTTCGTTTCACAGACTTAAGGGTCACTTTTATTGTGGTCGCTGTTAAATGAAATCACAAAAGCAATTTAAAATCACTTAAGCACATCATGAAAGATGCAATATGGGGAAAGGGCTGTGAATAATGGTTAGCCTCAAGCATTGCAACAAAGGAGGTGACTGTGTTTCCCTTTCCTTGGTCTGTATCCTTCATTCTGATTTCTTCTTCTGCCTAGGTTTGGAGCAGAAACTCATCATGGTAGCAAAAGCCTGCATCAGATTGCTAACGCCTCTAAGTATTTATTCTTCTTGAACAATGCTTTTTTACCTTAATGAATTCCAGACACAGACACAGAGAGAGGTTAAAATGGAAACTGTTATCTTACAGCACTGATGATACAAGGGCTGGTAAATAACAATACAGTGATACCTATCTCCCTATGAAGTGACTAGCTGCTGGTGGGAAATAAATGTCACTCCACTCTGTGAACTTTAAATTCTGTTTTATCTGATCATCTAATGCTCAGCCACAACTTCCATGCTGTCTCCAACCTCTGCACCATTGGCCCAGAGAGACAGATACAAAGTCAGAGGTGATCAAAATGAGTCTGACTCTTCATAAAAGTCATTCCATCCCTTAGCAACTCCATCTCCTGCCCACAATTCATCATTTCAGGTGTAGCCAGGGATACAACTTATATGCCACAGAATACAGAGTCTTTTTATTGATTTCTCCAGAATCATATTTGCAGTGGCAGTGGAGAGGGTGGTTCATCCTTCATCAAGCCATTTATTACCACAACATTAGCTCTTTCTATCAAAAAGCCTGGTAGTTGGGGAAATGATCGTCTTGGACAAAATTCTGCCTGGATGTAATGGAACCTAGGCTTCAAGATAGACCAAGGCTCAGCATCTACAGTGGGGGCAGCTTTCAAAAAAAGCCTCAGCACCCAGAAGTACTCATTACTTGTATTACAGCCACACATAGAGACCAGGATGACACTGTGTTTGGGACTGTATAAACATATTTAAAAAGGTAGACTCTATCCCTGGGAGCTTGCAATTTAATGCAAGACTCATGGCCAGATTTTCAAAAGAGCTCAGAAACCAATGTGCTAAGAGCCTTTAAAAGTTAAGTCAATTATGTTGGCACTTAAATGGAAGCTGAGTACTTCTGATAATTCAACCCATTGTGTATTGACGGGATGACTGCAGGTGGGAGTAAACTTATCATCTACCATACAATCAATGTCCCATGCTAATTACCTGTAGCAGTGGACAAACTGAACCCTTAAATCTGAATATGATCCAAACACTACAGAAAGGTGGGTCCAGATGTGCGTTTCATGATTCAGGTTCATCTTGGCCCTTGACCCTTCATGTGAATGTGTCTGTCCTACTGGGTACATGCAATTAATGTGAAGCAATAAAATTCAGAGCAGTTTGAGCCAGAGTAAACTACTCCCAGGTGTAGCATTTATATGTGCGCCCAGGACAGAGGCAATTTGAGCAGGGGCAGAGGAGGCCTGGGCTGGCACTAGGCACAGGGGGTCAGCCCTGGGCTCTGGGTGGTGGCATTAGGCAGCAGAGGAGCTGACTAGGGTACAAAGGTGCTGAAAGTGTGGAGCTGTATGACTAGGCAATAGGCAGGAATCTAGTCCTTAGCTGGTTTTGTTGACCAGATGCAATTAATGCCTACAGTCAGCATCTACACATGTCTTTAATCACGGTAAATTACCCTGGTGTAAGGTAGTACTGTCTCCAACTATCTTACTATGGCGTTACTGATAGTCTTACTACAATTATCTATAGTATCTTACTATGGCATGAATTATTCTACTGCAGTCTAATATGTATAGATGGTGACGCTTTACTCTGCAGCAAGGCTACTCTGCAGTTAAGCACATGTGTAGATGCTGCCACTGAGCACATCTACACAAACGCTACTGGGCAGTCATTACTGTGCATTATTGAGTACTTGTATTAGCAAGTACTTGTATTAGCAAGTACTCAATAAATGCACAGTAACTGGAGTTACTACACAGTAGTGCTGGCAAATATCTTTTAGGTGGCACTACCGTACAGAAGCTGTCTGCACTGTGACACGCTAGTGCACAGTACTTTTCATCTACTGAGTAGTTAGCGGCACGTGTAGACATGCCCACTGTGTACAAAATGGATCCCTCAGAACCATTATATGCAAGTTTCTTTACTGGAGAGAAACAGTGCAATTGTGTGTGAACAACAACTCCTGGGCAAGGTGAAAGAAAACATAAGTGGTGATGATGGGAAGTGCATGCGTGTTGTGGGTAGAAGACTCTGAATACAGTCTCTGCATTACTTTGTTGGTTAGAGAGAAGGGGATGTGGTGGTACAGAAAGGTGAATTTTTCCTATGCATGATTCCATTTGCTGCCTTGCATATGATATCAGAAATTGAACATAGAAATCCTGAAAGTAACAGGAAGGTCATCACAAAGATAGCAGGTAAGATGGCACCAAAGGGAGACCTTTTGTGCTCTTCCCTCAAGAAGCTACTCAATAAATGCTTTTAACATATCCCTAAAAAAAAAAATCTCATGAAGCCTAGGCATGATATTAACATTCCTCACATTTTCAATTAGCCCAAATGATCTTGTTAAAAGCTATTAATAAACCACCTTTAGCTGAGGGCAAGCACACCACCTGTTTGTAGCACGAAGACAAGCCAGCTCTGGTAGAGTGAGAGCATCAGTGAAAAATTAACTGCCTGAAATTAACTTTAAGCGTCCGAGTGATTAAACCATTGTGCTGTGATTGTGTACGATACTCCCTTTCTTCAGCAATTAAGGCTGTATTGATCTGATAATGTGAGGAAAGGGACTAGCAGAGTAACACTCATTCAGACTGCCATAATGAAGAGTGATCATCTATTGTTCCAGAGCATGCAGTGTTCTGCTGGAGGGTTTGCGTACAGACATAGCACACCACTCTTTTGCCTCCCATTCTCCTCCCTCTCTCTAAATAATCCACACATGCATGGCACACAAGCATCTTGATCAAATATCCGCTTAAAATAAAAAAAAAAATCAAGCAGTACGCTGGCTTCAAGTGGCTCTTTAAAGAGGCTAAGATGAAAAGCAATGTCTTCCACCAGCCTTTAGTATTGATCAACACAGATTTTATATTTGCCATCCATCTGGTCAAACAAGTAGGAAAAGGGAAGAAACAGAAGGGTAAGCAACATGCTTGGAAATGCACATTTCACACCTCAAAACAAGCTTGGATCCCCCTTTACTAAGCTCCAATTGATTTTGTTCAATTCAACAATAATGAAAATCAGGCATGAGTTTTTTCTGAAGAAATGAACATTTCCCAGGAGAGATTTTTTGGGACACCTAATGAACTTCTACACAAATATCCAAATTAGGCCAGATTGTCTTATTATCACCCTTCTTAGGATCTACCTGTACTAGTAAATTGATCCAATCATTTTCCATTGAATCTAAGAGCTTTTCCCTTGATTGACTCGGGATTGGTTCTGGTCTAAGTGAAAAGATTTTGCAAAAGCTATTTGTTGGAACACAAGCTTTACGTTGCACATGATGTCTTTCATCCATATAGAACATGTGTCCAAGACACTTATCAAGTGGTGTTTGTACCAATTCATTACAACATCTAGAAAGAAGTCCTTTGACTGAGATCCGACTGAAAAGTACAGGCTCTGAGAGTTTTGTCACATGATGGACAAGACCCTCCTGTTGCAACTGCACCTTTCAGACAGTCATCTTATCTCTCTCCTACAATGTAGAGCCTTACGTATGGAAACTATCCCCAAACCTCTTGATTTGCAGCAGCAATACTGGGATTGATGTCTCAGATGTTCCAGAGTGCGCTGCTACATCCATGGTTGTAAGGAGTACTCATCTGTCAAGCAGCATTGCAGTACTTAAGCAGCCGGGTGCACTACTAATTTCAAAAGTGAAAGGCAAGAATCTTCCCCAGGGAACTGATTTCTTTGCAAGTGTTCCCTATGACCTCTGACAGAACCACAATCTGAACTGACTGTATCCCAAATTTCACTACATTAGCATCCCCCAAACCACATTTTACATTTTTGTTTGCTCTCTTCTTACTGCTTCTTAAGCAGATCATTTGTCTAGGTTATATCTGGTGTAAACCCAGAGAAGCCACTGGATTTTCAGCTGCTTAGCCAAGCATTGCATTTGGCTCAACATTTACATACAGCCTGGTGAACTTGTTTTATACTGTTTCTACAGTCCCACATTTGGGAATAAGGCAAGAGTGATAGCTGGTTCCTATTGTGCCATAAATCCCCATGGCTTATGCTTCTGGTCTTAGAAGCTTTATAGAGGACATTTTACTTCAGCTGAAGTACATGAACTTAATACATTCCCATATATGTTAGCACTTGCATCATGGGTCTCACTACATTGACCTAAATGGTGCTAAAAATTGGTGGTTGGGTCAAAAGATAATACAAGTCATTCCAGTCCAAGCAGGCTCTTTGCCGCTATTGCCTGATTGTATGTACAAGAAGCATTCCCCGAATAGTTGGGAAGGAGTTCCTGCTTGACCCAGAAGTCACATAATTTCCCCATGATTTTTGTGTCTTGCAACTTGATCTTACTCGACAGCTAAGAAGTGCCACTAACTAACTTTGCATGGGGTGTCCAAAACCACAATGCCACCACTGTCCATTAGGTAAATTATAGCTAGACATAGGCAGTCCTAAAACTATGTTAAAGGTTATTTTGCTTAGTCGTTCTAGGTTTAAACTTAAAAAATTACTCATAAATTGTATCAGTAGTTTGTATTTTAGGATCCACGCTGCTCAAAAGAATGAAGAATTTTGAGAATCAAGCATTGAAGATTTGGAGGAAAGGATATAGGTTTCTGTAATGATCTTGTGAAGACCATGGCATTCAACATTTGGAGAAACACTGCTGGGATGAAACCACACTGCTCTGGGAAACATGGGAATTGGGAAGCATCACAGACCTTCCCAACACTCTACTGTCTGGACTGTTACAAGTCCAGACAACTCAGGACCTTTCAAGACTGCAAGAGTGATTGTATCGATGTGAAAACCGGCATAAGCAGGAGTCATTTTTCATTAGCAGAGTGGATCTTTGTACTCTACAGAGTGATGGACGATGAAGAATGATACTTCCCACTTGTCATAGGTTTTTTTTCCTTGTGTGTCAGGACAAAACTTAGAGCACAGAAAGAACTGAGTTGCAGCCTCTTACATACCATCTGTGACAGAACCAGAACCCAGAAAGGCTGATCCCCAGCCTAACCCATTCATCCCTAAACCATCCTTCTTCTCATAACACCACGGCTTCCTCCAGCTCTCTTCATACATTCCTTATTCCTAGAGTTACTTTAGAAGAAAACAGGCATTCTACCACCCTTGAGAAGGCAGGATTGTGCCCTTGATTTGCTTTGCAAAATTATGTAAAAAACATCAGATCTGCCTGAGCCTCATGGATCATTGGGCTGGTATGATTAAGAGCCTCTAGTGTCTGCAGGCAGAAGCACACTGCAGAGTGAGGTGGCTTGCACTGTGTTCAATCACCTTTCACTCCCCAACCGAAATGACCAGTTACCCACCTACAGCTGGTGGTAGCTTTCAGCAGAAGTCTGGAGCAAGGCTTCACTCACACCTCAGAACCCAAGAGCAAGCTATATGAGCTATTTTACCACCATAACCACACAAAACTATATATAGCTACCTGATTTATAGTCCTATTTTATCATCTGCAAGGGCATAGCCTCACCATAATACAGCCAGTCGCCTTTGTCCTAGGCCAAGCAGATATTATGAAGGCAATCAACTTATCTAACCATCCTACTAAACATTAAACTCTGTTCTCTCTTCTGGTATCGAGTACATTGATCTCCTTGTCTTAGACCTAACCTCCCACTGACAGCTGGCATGTATAGCCACTGCTCACCTCTACGTTTTCTGTGAACAGTTTCTATCTGTGCTGCTGTTGTCCCGGGATGTTCAACTCCAGGTTTCTGAATCATGGAAATGGCTACAGTTCAGTAAAAGGGAACACAGAACACTTTTAGGCCTCCTGTGATAGCAAACGTTTTCTTTTTTTTCTCTCTCTCTCTAACTTGCTCTCTGTCCCGGTCAAACCCAATGTTACACAACAATTAATGTCAGAGCGCAGTAAAGGGTTAAATATGAAGCTCTGGAACAATCCAGTCAGTTGTGCCAGACTACTGCCCTTTTGCCTCTCCTTTATCCCTAAACTACATACACATTGTACGCATTCCTCTCCAGTTAACCCCATTAAGCTTTGACCTGAACTAGATATAGAACTAAATATGTGTGCACCTGTCCTCCTATAATGACCTGCTATTATCATTTTCCACCCCTCTTTTTGATTGATGGATATTATATGCATAATGACCCTCAGGATTTTTCCCCCCTTTTTGTTAGGCTTTGCTAAAGCAACCTGCAAATTAATTTAATATCCTCTTTTGGTTGGGAGCTATGAAACCAGGGCTCGAGGCTGATGATGCGTAAACCATTTGTGGCATGTATTTAATCTCCGGACAATGGATAGAGATGTTAGTGCATGCTACACTAAGTTCTATTTACGCTGGCTATTAAGTGCAGTCAAGCTGAAGGCAATCGGAGCACATTACAGGGCCTAATGGGAGAGGAAGCTAAACAACAGTACATTAAAGACTGAAAATGAATTAAGAGGGAAGCATGGTAGAGAAAGCAGACAAGTAAAGGGCTTTGTATATAGATAACTCTTATTGACAGCACAAATATTCATGTACTCTGAGTTCCCAAATCCAATTTTGGTATTGGATACCACTCTGGAGGGAATGTTTTGAACTCCATTTTCATGAAGATGCAAAATGACTTGCAATCAAAGCGTTCCCTCCCCCATCTCAGCCGTGGTAAATTTCATAACATAATTCTGGGAAATGCATCTCTGTGGCAGCTCAGCTACCTCGCAAAGCTAAGCCAGACCCCTCTCAGATACTCAAATCAGCCTGACTTTGCTCTCCTTGGCCTGCTAGGGAAATATGATCGCTGTAATGTTGGAAGGTACAGTAATTATGAAATCACTCTCTTGCAGTACTGGGCCAGCATTTGCTCTCCTCAGCACTTCCTAACACTTCTTGCACCTGCTCTTGGAAGACAGTCCAGACAGCGGACAACCAAAAGAGAGCGAGCCCTTTGGGAAAAGACGGCGAGCAACCCCATCCATCAGGAATGGCCAGTAGACAATGTTAGAAGCACATGTTGTGCCAAAAATATACCTTTGCCTCTAGGTTTCATCTTGTGTTTTGTACAGAAGAATTTAAATGCAACATAGTTTTTGACCTACCCTCTTTTCGAATCCAACCTTCTGATCCTCCTGATGACAGTGCATTATTTATTTATTTTTTTGCTGGCATGGAACGTGTTTCTAAAATTTAAACATTTTCCCACATGCCTTGATACTTTTGAAGTTAATGTTTCATGTTAAACATAATTCTCTTCTCAGAGAGAACAATCACAAAATACCAACTCAATTTTCCTTAATAAAACTCTGCTTTTCTTGATGTTCTCAGAATTACGGTAAAGTTTGAGAGAGAAATAGCGTTCAAACTAGCTTAAAAGTCAAGATGTGTGTCACAAGAAGCTTTCAGACCATTTTTAAGTGCAGCTTTACCTATGGATTAGTCACAGGAGGAAGTTCTACCTGCGTGTTAACCCAACGGCACATGAAGATACTGGTTGCAATAATGTACAGGCAGTCCTTGGACTTGTGACACAATTGGTTCCTGAAAACCGCATCTTAAGTGAAAACGTTGTAACTTGGAACTGATGTTCTCATAAGAAACAATGTTATAAATTGGGGATTGGTTCCTGAACCAAGGTACAATACCCTGTTTTCACCAAAAATACCCCAGAATTTTATATTCAATCAATTATAGATGAGTAATATAGCTACATTAATATATTTATACTGTAAATAGCAATCATATTAATTTGGAAGGACTTCTTTGAGGTGACTCTGCTGGACTTTTTGAAGGGCTCTTGGTTGGACTTGTTGAAAGGTTCTTGGCTGGAGTTTTCTTAGGAGTCTTGGCTTCAGATTTTTCTAGAGTCTGCTTGCTTCCTTTCTTAAAGAAAGTGTCCAAGGAAGTTTGGACAGATGTTTTCCAGGGACATGAGTGACACAGCAAACTTGTCCACTGGCATAGCATTGCATTGGATCAAGTGTTGTAAGTCGAAACTGGCATTGTAAAGTTGAAACACAGTGTCAAATTATAAATGTAAGTATGAAATGTTGTAACTCGAAACAGTGTAAGTCGAGGACTGCCTGTACCACATATTATATTTGTATTGACCTAGTGCCTGGGGGTCCTACTTGTAAGTTGTAGGTGTTCCTATGGCAATAATAGCATAACAGCTTTCTCAAACTCCACCTGAGGCTTGGTCTTCATTACACAGTGTTGCTAACCTAAGCTGCCTTCCACTAGCTCAGGTATATAAGCATTCAGAATCAAATGTTATTCCTGCCAACAAAAGCCCAACTTCATCATCAAAACAAAACCCAGAATGACACTAGTCCTCAGCTCAACACCTTCCACCAGCAGAATGCCAGTGTAGATATTGCATTGCCCGTACTGGCAAAAAACAGCCCCCCAGCAAAAATCCCACAATAGTCCTATCCCCATAACAGTGACTGCTCCCCAGAAGACATCATGATTGAAAGTCCTGCTTTTAAAATCACCTCCTGGTTGAAAGAAATGCCTTTTCCTGCTGGCTTACTTTTGTAAGCATCCTCACCAGCCTGCATGGCACTCACAGTGCAACAGAAGGAAAGAGCTTCAGCTAAATCTTGCACGGCTGCTTGGACCATGGTGGATCGTAGTCTCTGGAGAGAAGAGGCAGTGGAATAAGGTGCTGTTGTGAGGCATCTGTAGAAACAAAGTTGTCAAAGAGGTTATTGCAAAGGCAGTTCAAGATCTGGTCTATGGCGGGTATATTAAAATCCTGGAGGAAAGCTAAAGGAGCTGTAAGAATCTTCCCAGAAGGCTAGAAGAAAATATGGGGGCACTTTCATGGTGAGTCCTATGGCATAATTGATCACTACTACTCCATATGTGACAATGGACACCTCTTGAGACTCAGAAAAGGGAAGCTCAAAAATACCAATTTCCATGAGTTTACTAAGGGAAACTTGAAGGGTAGGAGAGAATAACTGCCAAGAATCAGGATATCTTTGATACCCAAATCAAATTCAGCCCAGGCTCAGATAAGCCAAGGGACAGACCCCAGCAAAGAAGAGGAAGGGTATTAATTAGGGTATTCATGCAGACACTTTTCATTCACAGAGTCTGTAAATCTCCCAGCCTGCCCACCCATCCTCCTCCTCCTTTTCAAAATTTTCTTGCATGGTCAGAGAACAAAGGAATTGACTTTTCAAGTAGCCAGTTTATTTTAAAAACACGTACTGGCAATAAAAGAAGAGAATATTAGAATCATTTAGTAACCATCATGTTTTGGCAGCAAGATAGAATTTCAGGTCTCATAAAACACTAACATACTAAAAAATCAATTCACTTCTAATCTAAACAGATATACACTGAAACCAAGACCTGAGCATAAAAATAAAGGACACAGGAAATGTAAAATATTCCTACCAAGCAATGCAGTGGCTGACCACTCAAACGACCTAATTTTTAAGGGTGAAATTGTAAAGTAAACACTTAATATAAACATTGTGAAAGGTAATGCTTTGGTTTTCGAGTCCAGTCTCTCACGTCCAAAGCAAATTACTCTCGTGCTGTGTTTGGACGGAGGTAGAGGAAAGAGGTAGCGGCAATGCTGTTCTCTCAAGGAGGTTTGCTTTACTTTGGCTTGCTGTGCAAGGCAGTGGCAACATAGCTTTTTCCCTTGTGGAGTTTCTCGTTGATCTGTGCACGAATATCTGGTTTGTTCTGTGGAACGTTCTCAATAACATTTTCTAGGAGAAACTCCTAAATCTTTCCTGGACATTTCTAGGAAAAGCAGCCTCAGTTCTGCCCCCGAGAGGAGACCATGCCACCCTATGATAAGCTCTTTTGACACCATTGCTGTGAACAGCCTAACGGCATTTAGCCCAAGATGACCTAAAGATACCTTGAACATGTGCTTTCTGTCTGGGCCTTTGCACACTCAAGCATGCTATATCAGCTATAATCCCTGTTGTCCATTGCACTGTCCCTGCTCAGACCCTGGGACTTCCAGGGTAGTAATCATCTCTTACACACAGCCTCTTACCGGTGCCCCCAAGGTTTCTAGGTGCTGCTGAGCACATCATATAAACACAAAATATTCATATTGTGCATTTTTCATGTCCTGAGCACCCAATTTGATATTCTGGGTTGCCAGGAGCTGCAAATTGCAACCTAGCCAAAAGGAAGTCTGACCTCTTATATATTTGTAGGAAACTGTTTATAGGAAAAAGTTTTAGGGACATTGGGGTCTTACCTTTTCCTTTTTTGCTAACACTGTGAATCCAGCAATGTCTTTGTCTTTTTTATCTATTCTTGGGAGTGACTCCCCATATGCACCTGCTGGAAACCTGACTTTGAAGAGGAGAAAAAGGAAAGGGACAGAAGACAATGTGTTTTCTGGAGATTCTCCAATACATAGCAACAGCTGACCACAAGAATATGCATGGGAAGACCGCATGCTGGAGGCAAAGCAGAAGGAGCAGGACTGGAAGGATCCTGTGCTGGAGGAAAGGCAGGAGGTCTGAGGGGCAGGTCAGAGGGACTGAGAAGTGGCTCCTCAGGCAATTGACAGACTTTGGGAAAAATATTCCTAAAGGCTTCCATCCCCTTAGTCTTTGTTGGTAGGTTTGCATGAGGGGTTATATTCCAACAATTGTCCATGTAGAGCAAACTTTCAGCATAGCCTGCATCCTTATCTGTACCACACTTCGGGTAAAAACCAGACCTGCACCTGTGATAGAGAAGTCAGCAAAGACCTTGCACTTTGCTTTTTCAGTAAGTTTTATTCCATGTAATAAGCACACAGATTTTCCAGAAGTGTTTCCTAGGGTTCAAAGTTTACTGTATTAGTAAGTTTGTTCATTCTTATTAGTGTTGAAGTGATGCTGCCATGATTTTCCTTTCATTTTTATTGCCATTCACTAAAACATATTTTAAAATAATGATCTATTTATTGGATCTAAAAAACAGAAATATCACAGCTCAAATCAGCCCCCTCCCACTAAATTTATAGCAACCAGTCACAAATCATTTAGAAGCCATACTCAGCCAAGCATACAAAAGCTGCACACTGCCATGTTATGGTTCACTGATCTTTTAAAAGCTTCCTTTGAACACACAGTATTTTGAAGGGTTCTTATAACTGCCCTTGCATCTGGTTATTCCAAAGCAACAGATTATTTTCACTTCACCTCTTCACCTACCTAACTGTATTTCTCCTTTTTCCATAAATATTATGCAACATACAACAGGAAAATTTGCTGCACTGAGATCTGGCCTTGTGACAGCTAGTTGATCTAGCGCATCTATCCTGTTTCTGTCCTGCATTTAAGATGGAGCAAGTTCATGCATAAATACAGACTAGGGGATGATTGGCTAGGGTTCAGTATTGCAGAAAAGAACGTGGGGCTGGTAGTATACCATACGCTGAATATAAGCCACCAGTGTGTTTCTTGTTGCAAAAAACTCAATAGCAACCTGAACTGTAGTAATTGGAGGGTTGCTTGCAAGTCCAGGGAAGTGGTTCATCTACTCTATTTAGCACTGGGGAGGTCTCATCCGGAGTAGTGTGTATCCCACGTGGGGCACTGCACTTCAGGAAAGACATGGGCAAATTAAAGGCCAACAAAAATTATTAGAGATCTAGGAAACATGACTTAGAAGGAAAGGTTGGAAGATCTAGGATTATTTACTCTGGAGAAGAGAAGATTGAGGGAGGAATTTAATAAGTGTGCAAATACCTGAAGAACATTTATAAAGAAGACACACAGGGGACAGGACGAGGAGCAATGGACTTAAATTGCAGCAAGGGAAAGTTAAATTGGATATGTGGAAGGACTTCCTCACTAAAAAAATTGGGCATTGGAACAGATCACCTACAGGGGTTTTAAAATCTCTCACCTCAGAAGTTTTTAAGAGTTTAGATAAATATCAGACTTAGACAGGGATGACCCTGCCATGAACAGGGGGGCTGGACAAGGTAACTTCCCGAGGTCCCTTCCAGCCCCACTTCTTCTATGATCCTATGATTCCACTTATATTTTTCCTGAGTGCTGTCCAGGTTTCCACTACATAGTTTCATAAGGCAAGGAAATACAGGGTAGGATGAGTCTTCCAGAATTGCTACTGGCATCACAACCTCGCTATTGTGACATGCTGGGAAACAATGTCCTTGTGTTCCTAAAGATATGAATAGCATTCACTTTCCCTGAGTGGCCAGCATTAATGCAAGTGAAATGTTTATGGCAAGCCATCGGCACTGACATAACCATAAAAAAATCCCTTTCATTTTTTGTTTATGTGCTCAAAGTCAAAGGGACAGACAGAGGGTCAACTGGGTAGGTGTCCTGTGTATAGCACCTCCACACTTCAGCAAGCCCATTCCTTCAGACATCTCTATTGGTGCTCACATATTGCCAGAAGTCAGAGTCCTTGCAGTGGAACATGCTGAATTGTCTTTCACAGCTGGTAACCGTCCAAGCATGCATATGTTCTACTGACCTAGCATGTACACAACTGCATGCCAGCAATAGCCCTGTTGGAAAATCACTGGAGAAGATGTGGCCCTACCTTGTTTTGCTTTGCCTTATCTTGGCTATTTTTTCTGTTTCATAGATTCATAGATTCATAGATTCTTAGATGCTAGGGTTGGGAGGGACCTCCATAGATCATCGAGTCCGACCCCCTGCATAGGCAGGAAAGAGATGCCTATCTAACCTCCTCTTGAAGACCCCCAGGGGAGGGGAGAGCACCACCTCCCTTGGGAGCCCGTTCCAGACCTTGGCCACTATAACTGTGAGGAAGTTCTTCCTAATGTCCAGTCTAAATCTGCTCTCTGCTAGCTTGTGGCCATTATTTCTTGTAACCCCCAGGGGTGCCTTGGTGAATAAAACCTCACC
>JAGPOW010000797.1:17162660-17176911 GCA_030014935.1 Caiman crocodilus | reverse complement strand
GACTGACTGGCCTATAGTTGCCTGGGTCCTCCTTCCTCCCCTTCTTGAAAATGGGGACCACACTGGCCCTTTTCCAGTCCTCCAGGACCTGGCCTGTGCACCATGAACATTCAAATATTCCCACCAGTGGCTGTGCAATGACGTCAGCCAGTGCCTTTAGTACCCTGTTGTATTGCCACTATCCATAACAATTTTGATTATCTTAATCTGAACATTTCCTCAGTTGCAAATGAGATGGAAGAACCGTGTGTTAGTTCAATATGGAGGATGATGAAAACTCAGAAACTGTAGCATTAGTTACTGAGGTCTTCAAGGTATTTAGAGACATAACTTCCAGGCTCTGGCCCTTGGGTACTCCAAAGAGCCACAGAAAGGGTAATGTTTGTTCAGAGTAAACTGACATGAATCCTATGACATGAACAGAGCACTTCTGTTAAAGATAATTATTTAATTTGTGAAAATGATCTTGTTATGATTTGTGGGAATTGTGTGAACGAAAGGGATTGCAACCTCTCTCCTTCATAGCTTGAAGATATGAACAGTATATTGCACCTAGTGGAATGGGGGGCAAGCTCTGGAGAAAAATGGTTCAGCTCCCCTCAGAGCTCAGGAGGTGCCCGGCTGGCCAGCAGCCTAGTTGCAGCAGTGCAGGGAGGGGGGCCAGCTGCTGGTCAGTGGGCACCACTTAAGCTTGGAGAGGCCTGATCCTTTTTTCTCTGGAGCTTGCTTCCCCATATGCCACCAAGTTGGTACGGGTGATGGTAGGAGGCACTACAGCCACTGGGTGCTCGGGGATTGCAGCACTCACTCCGCCTGACATCCCTGGGGGGCAAGGTACTGTGTCCAGCCCTACTACACCCCAGATTTCCTGCTCGCACTGACTCACTGCATCCTGGGATGCTGGAGGACTTCAACTTGTGGAGAATAGCTGTAAGGAGTGGCCATGCCTTAATGGAACAGGAGCCAAATTAGGCAGATTACATCCTGGAGGAGGATAACTTTAAGCCAAATAATGGGTTCTTTAAGCCATTTAAAGATGTTGATATGCAGCCAATCCAGGGATTAAGAGCTCCAGAAGCCACCTATACATTTATCTTGTAACAAGACCCTGTATATCAGGTAACCCATAGCAATTTTCTCCACAACAAAAACTTCATCCTTGCTACTAAGTAGCTAAGTAGTTACCAGCTACTTGTGAAAGCAAAACCTCAACCTCAGTCTCTAGATCTAGCTGAGCCACCTAACCCTATACGAAAGCGCCACTAAGCTTAGGTAAAAAGGATTTGTAGTGTCTGTTGCAAAGTGAGTTAGAGTCAACACTCAAGTAAAACACTCTACAGTGAAGACTCAGCCAGTGATGTTGAATCAAGATGCTTAATGATACTTAAAGTACTGGTCAGTGGGCACATCTACAAATGCATTAATGTGCTTTAGCTAATGCACACTAAATCTAGTACCTCCAGGCACTTTTACACATGCTCCAGGGATGGGGGGGAGTAGCGCTTTAATTAGAGCAGCTTTGAGAGTCTGATTAATAAAAATGAATCAAGTCTGCTGAAGCACAGAAATTGATGCACTCCAGCAGCCTTCTGCCTCATGTGTATCACCGTCCCTGTGCATCCCTATGCTGAAAAAATGGTGGTGGGGCACTTTTAAATAAAACACATTTGATGAGCTTTATTTCAGTGTCCCACCACCATTTTTCCAGAGCAGGGATGCTGATATACATGACACACGGGCACTTTTAATTAACACAGTTTGCTAATTTAAGTGCCCAGTGCCCTAGCCCAAAACACATGTAAAAATGCCCACAGTTTTTAAGTAATGCTTAATGCGCATTAACTAAATAGCACAGTTTTTTCAGTGATGCTTTAATGAGCATTAAAATAGGCTAATGTGCATGACAGCACATGTGTAGATGCTCCCAGTGAGAGTAAAAGTGTCCTGGGTAATATTTACTTTTGTATCTAATTGGTTTATTTCTCATAAATAATAAAAGCTTCTAGATAACTCTAGACTTCCCAATGCATACTTAGCAGTACAACAAAATCTCAATGATGTTAAAATCATCATTCAGACAGAAACCTAGCTAGGTAGTCACCTTCAAAAAAAAACCCCACTTCTTTCTGTTCTTTTATCTTGTTGAAACTCAAGCTGTCAGGCTTCTCAAATAGGTGGCTTTAAATCTAATATCAGATGTCTAATAAATACTTTCAAAGTTTTTTTTTTAAATAGTAATCTTTACCATTTCGTACAGCTCAGATAAATTTGCTTGATCAGGGACAATTATTTTAGGAAATTGATCCAATCAAATCTATTTACTAAGGCAATGACTTTCTCTTTTATGTTTCTCACCCGTTCTTCAATCAAACTTAGGGTTGCTTCTGCATGTTTTGTTCTAGTAAATGTTGGTGGGGAAGTGTTTTCTATATCCATTGCAGTGTCTTTACCTGCTTAGAGTGGAACAATCTTTCTTGAGTGCTTCTATTTTCTCCTCCCAAAAATGTCAATCCATACCAAATATGAGAACAATCTGCTGTTGAATTTATTTTTAAAAGACAGAAAAGTACCTGATTTCTCATCTTGCTATTCCTTCCAACTCTTAGCATAGCCCTTGATATTACCAGCTTCTCCAAAGATCATATGTGCATTTATTTTCTTGGATTGGTAGTGGGGTTGGTTACATCAGGAACTAATTGGTTATTCACCCATTTTTACATAACTACCTTTGATATAACACCTTTGATGTTTCAAAACCATGGCAACACCTTTCTTTCTGTCTCTGCTTCTTTCTCAACATTGTTTCCCTTTAACCAGCAGAATGTAAATTGAGCTGCCCTGTTCAAAGAGCACAGTGAGTAAAATCCCTCCACACCCTAGTGGCTCATTGAACACTGGGACCTGACACTACTTGAAATAAATGAGCAATATTGTGAGGTCCATTGTTCCCATTCTGGATCCATTTTATCCACTTTGTGCTGGACCAATGTACACGTGCTCTCTTCACCTTCAAATCCCCAGTGGCCTCTGCAATTAACAGCTAATTAACAAACAAAAGCAGAGCTGCCAGGTGGAACACTACAAAGACATTTGCAGCTCACAAAAGGGAGCAATTAACTACTGCCAGCAAATGACAGAAAGAACAATATTTTGTTGTAGCATGAATCAATGTACCCAAGACTGGATGTCTTTCTAAAACACATTCTCTAACTCAACCACAAAAAATGGGCTTTGATGTAGGAATTACTGAGGCAGGATAAAATTCAATGAACTATGTTATGCTGGAAGTTAGACTAGATGATCATAATGGTCCCCTTCTGGTTTTAAGATTTATGAATCTACTGCTTATTTGTGTTTCCAAATGCTTTTAGCATGTGCTGTTTAGCCAGTTGTGGTCATTTGTGTAAGCTATGGAAGTCACTCCAGCTAAAGAAAAGATTGGCCGCAGACCTCACCATTTTCAGAACTAATGCAAAACAAATTAGTTTTCCCTCTGTAAATGTAGCACGTGCACACAGAAATAAGCAACAGCAAAACAAACACTGTCAGCTAACCAAGGTATTTCTTTGATAGGCTAAGGAGGAGTTCCTGTCTTGACATCAGAAAATAACTGAGTGCAGGTTGTGCTTAGCTAACCCGTGCTAGCAGAAACCTAGGGCATTTATAGACGACACAGGGGTTTAAATCTCCCTAAATTGAAGCAGTGCTTTTTTTAAAAACGCCACTTCAATTTAGAGAGAAGTAAACCCCCATGTCATGTACACCCATGTTGGAGCCTGATCCTTACCTGCCTCTCCAGTGGTGGGGAGGAGACAGCAAACTGTTGGCAGGCCAAGCAGGCCCTGAGCTGTGGGGTGGGGTTGGTGCTTCCCTCCATGGCAGCAGCGCCCGACCCCCGGTGGCACCCATCCACAGGCATCCAGCTCGGGCAGTCCCGGGGGGACACCACAGCCACAGAGGGAAGCACCGGGCCCCCATGCAGTTCAGGCAGGCAGAATCCAGGGTGGGGGGGAATCAGGCTCAATGCTTTTTTTTTTTCTTTTCCTTTAGTGCAGCCTGCCTTCCTGGGCTACTGCCAGGCTGCCTGCATGGGCTGCCTGCACAGAGTCTAGTGCTTCCTTCCACAGCTGTAGGGTAGGAAACTAAAACTCCTCATAGATGTTTTACTCTGCAGCACCCCAAAGTCATTTGCTGCGTCCCAAAGTCATTTAAGGCACATTATGCCACCGAATGTGCTAAAGCAGCTGGAATTAACACACAATACACCACCAAATGTGCAAACAGCAATGCTATTAAAGCAGTACAAAAGGCATTTAACCCACTTTACACCTGTTAAAAAGTGTTGTCTGCAAACAACCCTATAATATGCAATTCAACCTACCAAAATCAGACTACATATTTCTACACTGCTTCTCAACAGGGTAAATTGGCCTGCACTGAGCTCCATGTTGCTGCAGCTGTTGTATTGCCAGTACCTAATCTATCTCACTTAAAGGTTGCTCAAGTACCTGTATGCTATACTGCTGTCACTTCTGGGACTACGGTATAGGTCTACAATGTTCCCTTAACCTATAGTATGACATAATGAGGGAATCTACACGTGCAATTAATGTGACAGAATATACTCTGACTCAATCTGAACCAGAGTAAACTACTCTCTATATCACTATCTACATGTTCATTTAAACACAGTAATTTACTACGCTGTTATATACCATTTGTATCTGATGGGACTATCCAGCAGAGCAGTAAATTAGTCTACTGCACCCTAATTGCAGTGCATGCATAGATAGTGACAGTTTACTATGCAGCAAATTAGTCTGCTGTGTAATAAAGCATCTCGTGTAGATACAACCAATATATATTTAGCTCAGGTTCTGCTGATTTATGTTCTCTCCGCTCAATTTATATTTAACCACTTTTCCTAATCAAGACAAGGCCTGATTGACTGCCTTGAGTTGCTTCAAATTAGGAGGCATGATTCTCTCACCCGGTCCATGTTACCTCTGCATAACACCAGTAAATGCCAGTTATGCAATTACAACAGAGAAGAGAATTGGGCCCATAGGAGCTTCAAGATTTATTGGGGAAGGGTGTTGTCCTTTCAGCCAAGAGTGTTTCAGATAAAAGAACATGTTTAACCCTGCCCCTCTCTTTTAGGATAACCTAGGCACAACTATTGTTTGAGATTTTAAAACCTTTGTGTTAATGCTTTTTCTATAGTGACCTACATCTTAAAAGGACACAATCAGATACATTTCTAAATGTGCTGGAAGTAACACTTCAGCTGATTAAAATAGCAATTATGTGACACTATAGTTTACTCTTCACTATTTGTGCTGTGTTTACATTCGCTTGCATTTTTCTCAGCACCGACATTGCAAATGGTCTTGACAGCTTCACTGCTGTTTCTTTTCAGTCGCACTTTCTAGTTCTCAGACACTAGCATCACCCTGTGATGTCTGGCTTGCTCTTGAAGTTGGAACTGCTTTATGTCATGCATTTATGGAGCCCGCTGCTCAATGTGTATTACTTGCTCCCCTACTGTGCCAAATCCACCAGTTGTATCGTTCTCAGATAGCTTCCAGCTACAAAGTCTGACAGCAATTCATGCTTTCAGCTCTACAAGTCATTGGTTCAGTTGTGATGTATTGGCCACAATGTTTGTCCGGGATTTGACACAACAGGTACTCAGTCCCAGATTGGAGCCCCTTGGAACTATCACAATATAAACTGTAATGATAACAATAATTTTGAACTGTTATAAGAAAGTGAATTTCATCAAACCTATTTAGTCTAAGATTAACCAACCCTACCAAGTATTTCTATGTGGCCATGTAACATAACCTTCCTCCAGCCTCAGTGCAACTTCCCTTTGATATTTGTTGTTCCCAAATATCAAAGCAGCAAATAGCAATGAGTCCAGGGAACAGCAGACACTGATAGAGCGATAATAACACTTGTGCTATTCTGTGCTGGAGCTCATGTGCTGACATTTAGTACCAGTATGCCAGGCCTATCCACTCAGACTGCTGGGATACAATGTCATGTGTCGTTTCTGCCTCTGCAGAGAACTCTGCTCAGAGCTAGTAGTGGGATTTCCCAGCACACTGATGCACATAGAAGTCCACGTGCCACATGGATTGGCCAATAATCCTGGCCTGTACAGTATTTTGGGACTTCTGCCCATGATTTGTGTACCTTGCAATCCCTAATTCCAATTGTGTAAACAAGGCATGGCATAACTGGTATGCCACTGAAATATGCTATATAAAGTTGATTGCTGTGCTTCATTCTTTTAGAATAGCAGTCACCATAAAACCATAGATATGGCTAGAGCAATTTATTTATTTATGTCTCTAAGAGAGCTGCTTATGTTTAGACTTTACAGAGTTATCAAGCTTGACAGGCATATGCTACAACTACTTAATAGTTCTTATAACAGGTCATTCAGCTTTGCACTGGCAAAGATTTTTTTATCCAGAGATCATAATATCATAGTACCTAGATGTCAAAGGGGACCTGCTCAGGTGCGCACAATAAAGAGTCTTCAGTTGCCCGCAGCTTCAGTCCCTGCCATCTCATAAATGAAGGGCCTAGTGATCTCTGAGATGCTAACTTCTGAAAGGATTAGGGGTCTATAACTGTTCACCTTTGTCCCTAGCACCAGCCAGCAAAATCAACTATTGTGAATAGGATCGTTTACTCTAACTTTCAGAGGGGAAGTGTAGCTGGCACAGTGCCCCCCGCACATCAGGAAGCTCTAGGAACACAATGCATCCCAAAATTTCTTCTATGTATCCCAAAATTTCTTCTTTTAACTTCATGCAGCCTTATCCAACTCAACATGTTTTACAAAGGCTGAGTGGATAAGGCAGGCACAGAGAAAATTTGCTCAAGGCAGTGATTTGCTCAAGGCAGGCAAGGTTCTTTGGGTAGATGTGATATCTTTTATTAGACCAACTAAATAGTTGGGGGAAAGTTCATTGCAAGCTTTCAGGCACAACACCTTTCCTCAGGCAATGGGAGACTCTATGATGTTATGAGTTCTCCAAGGGAGAAAGGTATCCTGGTTGTAGCTGTATTGGTCTAGAGGCAAAAGGAATATGAACTCATGGTAGAGGTGTTATCTTTTATTAGACCAACTAGATGTTGGCAAAAAAAGTTCTTTATTTGCAAGCTTTCAGGCACAAGCACCCATCTTCAGGCATACGAGAAAAGATTGTAAAAGTTCTCCTCAGTAGAAATGAAATTTATATTTCGTAGGAGAGTTGAAGGTGTGGTAAAATTTCCTGTTTGGAACAGGCAGACAAGGTTCCTTGGGCGAATTTGATATCTTTTATTAGATCAAACCAAATGGCTGAAGAATAGTTATTAAACAAGCTTTCGGGTTCAAAAACCCTTCATCAGGCTAAGGAAGCTGCAGCAGTCAGTGTGTGCTCTTCCTGGATGGAATGACAAGTAAAGAAGCCAGGGGCTGGGCTGGGCTGGGCTGGGCTGGGGAGTCGGTTATCAGGCTGATTATAATGTATCAAAAATCCAATGAATGCACACCAGAAAGCTATCAAAGACAGAAATGCCCAATTACTGGTGGGAGCACATTTCTCACAGGAGAGCCACTCTCTCTCCAATCTCTCAACTTACACAACACTTCCCAGAGACGAGCCTATGAGCTCCATTTCATCAACCTGCTGGATACTAGAGATCTTGGACTAAACATAGACATTGAAGAAAAAGGCTGGCATACTGCAGGGCCATTTTGGTGCCCATGGTCTGGAGGAAGTGTTGGTTGTTGAAACTGAAGTTGTTGTGTGTGAGGATGAAGTATATGAGTTCAGTGATATCTTGAGGTCTGTACTATGAGTTGTAATCTTGCTCTTGTAGATATGTGAAGCAGGTTTGGATGCCACCCTGATGTGGGATGTTAGTATATAAGCTGACGAGGTCCACGGTGGCCAGGAAGGTATTGCTGGGAAGGTGGTCTATGTTTCTGAGTTTTCATAGAAAGTCCGTTGTGTCGTGGATAAAACTTGGACTTTGGGTGACAAGAGGTTTTAGGATGGATTCGATGAAACTTGACATTTCTTCAGTCAGGGTTTCATGGTTGGAAATTATAGTTCTGCCAGGGTTTCCTCATCTGTGGATTTTCAGGAATATGTCAAAGCCACCACTAAGTCACTGGAAAAGGGGAACAGAACTTGAGACTCCCTGGTTCTGACCCCACTAGCCAAAAGCTGCCCGTGTGCCAAGAATAAACAGCAGGTTTATTTCTCATAAAAACTTAATCTTGCAAACTGTGGCAATTGCAAACTACTATTCTACATACAGGGTGCATCTACACGTGATGCTACAGCAACGTAGTGTCAGCAATCACAAACCCTGGTGCCACAGCTACATCACCATAGCAATATGTTCCCTCACTATATTGCATTGCTACGGTGATGTAGCAACTAAAATAACCATTTGCAGTGTGCACAGCACAGTCCAGACTGTTACTGTGCCATCATTTAGTGCTTCCAAAAGGAAGTACTAAATCATGGCACACTAACAAATGTGCCATAGGAGCATGTGCAGATGCGCTCACAGGTGTCATAATAACCATAGCCAAAGCAGCAGGCAGAGAAAGCTTCCCAGAAGTCAAAGGCAACTTTTTCTGCTGGGCAATGCCAAGAGTGTTTCTTCTAAAAGTCTCCAGTTCCCACTAGAACAACCAACTACAACCTATTTTATCGTTACCCTCCTCTGCCAGCTTCTCGCTCCTGATTAAATGGCCCTTCCCTTGCACAGTTGGCAAATACGTCCTGCAAGATGTCCTTTACAAAACACCTCCCTAGGGTTTTTGATATCTTACTTACATAAATCTGTACAAAATCAAGAACTGATGGTCTTGGAAGCTCTCAGACAAAGCACTCTTTTTCTATAAATGTAGTGAATATGATGTATGCTTAAATGCAAGTGAGCTGGGAACAAAGTCCTCTGAACCTGAATTGGGGAAAACTTTCAGCTTTGGGGTTCACCATTTTCACTTCTTCCCCCAACATTTCACTTGGCGTTTCAGATTCAAATAGACTCCAGAAACTTAGGTGAAGCCCAGCCCTGACCAGTGGAGTTTTGCCTGAGTTCCAGTCAAATCTGTGACTGCAGAGTTCACTCCAAATCATGCACTGCCTTGAATTCACCTAAAATTAGCCTAGTTATATCCAAAGATTAGAATCTCCTCTCAGGTTGGCCCAAGTTTCAGTCATGTAGGAGATTAACATGATTTCACGTCTGGTTACAAAATGGCTGTGAGCAAAGAATCCAGATCTGGAGTAATCTAAGTCATTAATAATAATAATTTAATTAGCATCATTGTAGGCTACAGGCAGGAAGGACTTTTAACCACTATTGCATGAGTTCAAAAGCTCCCTGAAAGGCTTAATTTAACAAGTCCATTTAAAACCCCCCAAATCTTCCTATTAACTCAAAGAATCACATAAGGTCCTGTATTTGTACAGTTAAACCTGTAGCTGCTGGTAGTGTCACAAAGTCAGCTACGTTCTGGGCTATAGGCATCATTCTAACGAGATGAAAAATTTAAGCACACTTTTACATATGCTTTTCTCTAACCTGATTCTATAGTGCAGTCTCTCTCTCTCTCTCTCTCTCTCTCCAATACCTTTTTGAAATGGTTTTTCATGCTGGAACTGTACTTGATTATAGTCTAATTGGAATGAAATGTAAGACCCAAATCTTGGTTCTCATTGGCATGGGGACACTTGTGTACAATCACAGTATGCAAAACAGCAGAAGCCTGAATTCATAATTGGACGTTCCAAAATGTAATTATGAAAGATGAAATGCTCCTTTCAATGAGAAGGCCGTAAATAGAATAATTAATTTTGTGTTTGCTTGAACAATTCTGTATTATGGACCTTACACTGGAACTGAAATTAATTAAGTGCACCAGGATTTATGGAGGAGGTGAAGAGAGAGGAAAAAAAAGAATTAATCTGAAGTAAAAGATAGATGACTTTGTGTGTGTAATGATGCGTTAGTCTGGGGTATTCTTTAACAAATTTAGCAGGCATGTTCTGGGTACAAACGGCACTCACTGACAGAATTATCTCAGCTAATGCAGCTGCTGGACTCTGAGCAAATTGAGATTGCAGTTGAGTACTTTAGATTTAGAGCCATTAACTCTTTCTGTGCTGGAGACTGACTCGTAGTTTGGTTGGAATTATGATGATTATTATTGTGTGTTGTTTACATTTTGCTGGTACCTGCAAACCTCCCTCAAGGATCAGGACCTCACTTCTTACTACACAAATGTAAGGAAAAGTTGGTCCCAGCCCCCAAAATGCTGCCTGCTGCAGCATTTATACAATTCTTTGGAGAAAGCAGAACACTTTCATGAATAGGAAAGCACAGACAGTAAGGTTAAGAGAAATTACACCCTCCGTTGTATTTAAAGAAAGAAAGGATGGCTCTTTAATGCAGATGGAGTTTCTTAAACAGTGGATTCAAAAGCATGAAGCGTTGAAGGTGTAATTTAAACTAAGAACTGTATTTGTTTGGGAGTAACTCTATTCACAAAGTATAAAATATTCCTTTATTGAATAAATATTCATTTTATCAAAATGAAATAATTCTCAACCCTTAATGAACTGGGAATATCAGGTGTGCTCTACCAGATCAGATTTCTAGTGCACTAGTAACATGGCAGCCTGTATCTGGCTCCTAAAAAAGACATATAAGATGATCTTATTTTAATAAATAACAATACCAGCAAAGCATACGTCACAAGAGTAAACAAAGCAGCATGCCTCCCCATCATCAATACTAGCTTTTAATAAGTTGGCCAACACTGCAGTAAGAAGCCATGCAGGAAAGCACCACGGGCATACCATATTTAAGGGTCACCAGCTTCAGCTGGCAAAGAGCCAGATCCTCATAGGTACCAAGCAGGAAACCAGCACCCATCTCTGTCTGAAGAAACAATTATGAAGTTGCATAACTGATCACAAGTACCAAAGAGACATATCCTGATCCCTTAGCTCTAGTCCTCTAAATTTGCTCCAAAACTCCTATGCCAGAGAAAAATTCTTACCATGCTGGTGGTGGTGGTGTTAACATAATTGGTGTCATTGTTGCTGTTTGTGCCACAGCAGTACTGAAAAGCCACAGTCATTCACCAAAACCCCTTTGTGCTAGGCACTATACCAACTCAGAATAAAAAGGCAGCTTCTGCTACAAAGAGTCTGTCAGGTGTTTGTAATTGTTCTGCCACATCCAAAAAAGGCATGTGAGCACCTAACTCCTCTTAAACTTAGTGTGAATTAAGTAACCCACGTACCTTTTGGGATTCGACCATAGGTAAATAATACTTTGTACCTCCTATTATCAAATAAGCACAATGACAATATTCATTTTTCCCACGCCAACTCACGCAGAACACTTGCCCCGGAGAAAAAAAAGCCCAAGTAAAAGAGTTCTTGTTTGGTGAGCGAAAAGGGAATGAAGGAAGCGGGGGTCATTTGTATGATTCTATTTTTCATGCAAAGATATGGTGAATTTTGTATTTGTTCGACATGGGCACCTTTTGGGTCTGGGTCATGATCACATGCCAGTAAGGTCAAGTTGCTCTCAAACTGCAGTGATGAAATCAGTGCAGAATGAAGAAGCAGACACTCTGCACCACTGAGGTAAGTTTGTCCCAACATCACAACCTCAGACCACACTGCTAAGAGAGCCTCCTTCACAAACAGATGGAAACAAGGTTTCCCTGTGGAAGATTGTTACCTTGGATTATCCCAGTCTGCCGTCACTTCTCCCCTCACCCACAACGTTCAATAGAGCCATAATGGTTCTGTCGCACAGATGAACATTACCCAAAAACATTACATTGATCTCTGGGTAGCAGAAGGTACATTTCTAGGTACCTGCATATTTGCATATTGATATTTGTTTTCCTCTTACCCAATGCTATGCTAAATATGAACTATAGTTTGTCCGCCTCAAATTTGCTACAAGAGCTGCTGCATTTTCCACTTGCTTGATTATAGCTCTTTAAGTGATACATTATATTGTTTGCCAGAATACTTCTACAAAGTCTTTGCTTCATTTAACTTGTAGAACAATTCAGCCAGATTGGTCTATAAAAGGTGTACTTAAAATCAGGATTACCCTGGGATTCAAAAGTGCTGGGTGCTAAAATGTATTCTCTCATTTCCCATGGCCTTCAAGCATTTGCAAACATATTTATACCTTTTGCATTGCAGCAAACTTAATCAGAAGGACAGGCTTGCTAACATCTGTGCAATCCATTCACTTCTGGACTCTTCTCCGTCTCTTACAAAACCTGATTCTGGCTGTCAAAATGCATAGTTCTCTATGGTGTGTATCATTTGGACATTTAGACATCTGTCATCATGAAGTGGGATGGATGGTTTTATTAATGGCAAAGGCTGACAGTAAAAGACTCTTATGCAGGGGGAAAACATTTTGTAAACCTTACAAGTATGCTTGATACTTTTCCTAGCCTACTGTTTCAGACTAAATAGACCAAACATTTGGAAGTGAGAGATGTGTTGCACAATTAGCTAGTCAGACATATTTTTGCCTTTGTAGCTTCTGACCACGTCAAGTCACATACATGATTTGCCATCTCCAACAGCAATTAAGAAAAGGGTTTCCAAGATGAATTGACCTCCAAGTAGAATGGAGCCACAAACGGCAGTTTTCATAGCAAGCTGCCATTGGCAGTAGAGTGAGATTTTTCAAAGATGTGTAAAGGAACCAGAAGCCCCATTTCTTATTAAAGTCCATGGGCATTTATACACATACTTTTTTTCCAATGACACACCACAAGTACGCCACATCAGAGCAGACTCAGTCAATCGAGTCTCCTCTGCATCAGGTGAACTGCTCTGTGCCAAGTGCAGATGTATAAGTGACGAAATGCACATTGGCACGCAGAAAATGGCGTTGGTGCACTTTTGAACTAACGCACCTCCGAGGTGTGTTGGTTCAAAAGCGCTCCACTGCCATTTTCTCAGCACTGATGTGCATTTTGCCGCTTATACATCTGCATGCATTGCTTTTCAAAGTGCCCAATGCTGCAACACATGCATGTGTAAAAATGCCCCGTGGTTTTTACAACTCACCTAAAATGTTTACGTGAAACCTCAGTTTTACCCACTAATATTGATTTTTTTTTCACTCAAAACTTTCAGCAATGTTGTACGTGACTAAAACACTTCATTCTGAATTCCTAGCTAGATTTCGGGTAAGTTACTCACGTCTACATCCAGAGAATCCTGGAGGCCCACAGCTGCATTCAGTGACCAGATGTCTTCCCCACCAAGATGGAGTGACCCTTTAAATAACCTTTCTGACCTCATCACCTGGACCCAACCAAAATTAGGTAGTTTCTGAGCATCACTGATGCTGGCCAGTCAGTTTGAAAAAGTCAGACCCTACCTTGACCCCTGCCTTAGGACCACCTTCCAGGTCAGTGGTGGGAAGGTCACACAAAGGACCTGGACACAGGAAGAGGGAATCCCCCCATTTCTTAGGGGATCACCTAGGCAACCAGGTGGTTGCCTAAGTGACCAGGCTGACAGACACGTGGGCAGAGAAAGAGAAAAAGAGAAGAAGAAAACAAACAACCCAAAGAGGAGTCTGTCGTGGATGGATTTTTTCACAGTTTCTGATCACTTTTATACTGGTTTATGTGTGATTTCTGAAAGTCTAGTAGGAATCCTTCTCAGGAACTGATTGCAAAGTTTGCTGATTCTTATGCTCAGTCTGCTATAAAATCAGGAACAGCCAGGGATACCTAAATGCTTTCCCAATATTGCTTTTTTCTAAAGTCAATTACTGTAAGTACAACAGAGCTATTATAGGATCATAGATGGAAGCGGATGTGGTCCATACAGTAATGAATGAGAAGATGTGTTCATTGCAATCACAAATAAGAAGGAAGATGAATCTTTCCACTAAAATATGGACAATGTTATGAAAAAGTTTGAGGTTTGCAATCTGCTGTTTAGCTTTCTCAATGCAAAGGTCTGCAGGTGCTTGGCACTTTGAAAATCAATTTGTAAAGTGTTCACATTGGAGTCCCTAAAATAAAACTCCTATTTGGATCTGGCAGACGAGGTTCCTTGGATGAATTTGATATCTTTTATTAGACCAACCCAGATGGTTGGAGAATAGTTATTAAGCAAGCTTTCGGGTTCAAAAACCCTTCATCAGGCTAAGGAAGCTG
>JAGPOW010000797.1:17108511-17162560 GCA_030014935.1 Caiman crocodilus | reverse complement strand
TCCCAGGTGTTCTCTTCAGTACAGATGCGGTGGTATCTGAGGGCTTGGCTGTATATCACAGCTTTTTGGTGTGTTTCAGGTGATTGCTGGTTCTGTGCAGATATGTATGTTAGTCTGTGGATTTCTTGTATACGGTAGTCTGTATTTTACCCTTCTGGATACTGATCATTGTGTCTAAAAAGGGGATGCTGGTGCTGGAGTACTCTAAAGAAAGTTGGATGGAGGGATGGTGACTGTTGAATTTCTGCTGGAACTCAATCAGAGATCGCAGGTTCTCACTCCAAATGATGAAGATGTCATCAATGTATCATAAGTACAGCAAGGCTTTGATGGTACAGTTCTTTGGATCTGGGCACTTGGGCTTGGGCCTTCTGACCTGATGATCCAAACTTTAGCCTTCTAGTCTATCTGATTAATGCTCAAGAAGAAAATAATGGGGGGGGGGGGAAGATGGGTCAGTATTTAGAGTGTTCGTACAAGATTGGGGAAAAGAGTACTTAATTCTCAGCTCTCCCACAAAATTTCTGGTGGGGTCCTTGGTAAACTCAAAGAAATCAGTGTGATTGGTCCCTAATATGTTGGAGGGTCTTGGCCTTAGGTTTGCTGTGTCTGTATAAGTGTTGTGAGAATATGAACATTAAAAGACTGTGAGGTATTCTCATACTACAGGAATAGGTGCCGTATAATTAATGCAAGGTGCTTTTAAGGCAGAAACATTTTCTAACATATTACAAAACTCTGTCCATTGGTGAATATGGGTGCCTATATACGTGTTCCTTCACGTTCTAATTAGAACATGTTGAAATAGATTAAGTTAATTGAGTTTGCTCTGGGTTCTAATTAGAACACTCCAGCATTGCCTGACCATCATGTATGTTAGGCCCCCATGCATTTCAAAATGGCCGCAGTGGCGTTCATCTAAACCTTGTCTAATGAGCTTTAGAGAAAGCGTCCTGTAGCCATTTTGAAATGCACAGGGACTCAATACACATGATGGTGAGCCTTTTTAATTAGAATGACTGTCCAGGAGCCACTCTAATTAAAACATCCCCTCCCCACCCTTGAGCACAGGTATAGGTAGCTTATATCATTCCAGATAAAGAAACTAGATTGCCCTTTCTGCACTCATTTCTAAACATCAACCTCCTTAACACCAGCTAAATGAAAATGATGATCCCCTTTTTATGCAAAATCTTTAATAGTTACATTTAGTATTTGACTTTCCCCATTATGAAACGCTGAATTTGAGTCTGTTGTTTTATACCATTGAGCTCCTCTCTAGATTATCAATACATCTAGGGAATGGGGGTTGCTGCCTCTCATGATTTTATCAAAACCTTCCGGTTTGCGATGTTTTCATTAGAGCTCCAGCTTCTGAAAATAAATGAGTCTATAAGCATCTCAGCTTTTATTTGTGGGGGGAGGAAAGGGCAAGTTTCCAGTCTGTCGACTTTTAGAAGAAACTTGAAGATATGACCTAAATGCACCCAAAAAGCTTGAAACCAGAAAGCACATTAGAAAAGGCCTAAAGTAAATTTATCCATAAACAGGATTAAAAAAAAAATAACTTCATGATTTTTAACACAATCTGGGGCATGAGTTTTGATATTTTGCTGTTGACAACAATGTGTTTATTAAATAATAAGAATAAAGGACTCTGCATTTTGCAGAAATACCATGACCAGAAACACCCTGTTGATGGCAGCAAAAAAGGCAAATCTCCCTAATCACTGTAACAGGATAATTCAAACTAATTACATAACCTGCGGTTTTGCAGTTTTATATTATTAGAAGGAAAAAAACTACCAATCCCCATGACACTGATTCATCAAATAAATTAACTGCATTCATCAGTTAACTCTCTCTGGTCAAACAGGGTTAAAAATCTTGGATCTAATTCACATTGCTAATTTCTTGGAGAAAAAAAAAATCCATGATAACAAGAGCCAAATATGCTATTTTACCATAACTGACTAAACCTTAGGGGGTTTGTGTTTTATTCTTGTAATATTTCTTTTAATAAAAAAGTGCCCGATTAAGACATCCTTTTAGAAAACATTAATTCAGAAGCTAAAAAAAAAATTCAAATGAACTCAAATAGATTTTCTCTGGTAAGTTAACATTGCATTTAGGATAATGGATAGGGAGAAGGATGGATTTCATGGGTATAAATCAATAGGCAAAGGGGGTCTGATGAAATTGCAACTTGTGAGAGTAAAGCCCCTGTGGTTTGTGATATCATCAGGAGCCCAGGATTAATTCATTTGACAATCCAGCCTTCTACATTCATTATTTTAATAACATGCACACAGGACCAGTTACACAGTTTAACCAGTGATCTGAATGTTTATATTCACTTTGGAGCCCAATCCACCCCTTGACTTCTACAGGAGCAATGTTGGGACAGGTGAACGGGTATGGTTCTACTAGGTTATAGAAGGGGAAGGATAATGGAGATGTGAGCTGATTTCTAAATGGGAGAATGACAGAGTTATTGGTCCCAAAGATGGATAAGAACTTGACTCGCCATTGTTTCATACTGAGTGACATTTCTTCTATTGCTTTCAAAAGAACTTCATAAGGAGTAAGATAGGACTCTGAGGCCACATCTAAACATGTGCTTAACTGTGGAGTAGACTAATTAGCTGTGGAGTAAAGCATCACCGTCTGCACATGCAATAGTATTAGGCTTCAGTAAACTAATCAACACCACAGTACTATTTTACTTGGCAGTACTATCTTACATCAGGGTAGTTTACTGCAACTAAATGCACATGTAGACACTGACTGTGGGTGTAATTTGTGCCTAGTCATCCCAGTGAGCTGGGGACCAGACTCCTGTCTGCCACCTAGACACATTGCTCCACACTTTTAGCATCATCATGCCCAGCCAGTCCTTCTGCAACCCGATGGCACACTGGGAGCCCAGGGCTAAGCAGGCCTTGCATAAATTATTCCACCCTCACTCAAATCACTGCTGTCCTGGACACGCATGTAGACACTGAGCCCAGGAGTAGTTTAATTCAATTCAAGCTGCTACAGAGTTTATTGCTTTAAATTAATTGCAGCCTGGGTGTATTGGGTTTGTACTTCACTCTCCAATTGAGGGAATTATTGGCAGGGCAGTGTGCTGTGAAGGGACACAACAGCCCAGTGACCGTCTCTGTCCCCTATAGAGTCACATCCAGTCAATCAATTACTTAACTATATACAGATTTATTATCACAACAAAACCATTAAAGGGTAAGGACACATATATATATAATTTATGTAAAAGTTTACAAAGCAATAAACCCTATTTTATATATATATATACACACACACACACACACACACACACACACACACACACACACACCACACCCAGTTTGGGGCGGGGGTGGCCTTCCCTGTGGGGACGCTCTCTCCAGGGTAACTTACTACTACTTTGCAGTCCTGGAGGGTTGCCTCTTGTTCTCCAGGTCAAGTTCTATCCCTGCTGGGTTTTTCTGCCACCTAACTCTGCTGCCACCGTCCTGGCTTAGGACCACAGGCACCACTTTGTGTAGTGGGCACTTTGCCTTATGCTAGGGGTTGGAGGCCTGGACAGCCTTGTGCAGCACAGGGGCTTGGTCTGTTCCTGGACCCTGTGGGCTGCATCATCTGCACTGAGCTGTGTCAGCAGCTGTAGACCCGAGCCATCTCAAGCAGCTCCCAGGTCTCTCACCCTCCGTGCATTGACTCTTTCACTGAGCTCCCAGCCATGTTCTGGGGGCTGAGGACCTGAGCCACCCCAGGGGCTCCAAAGGTCCTGCTCCATGCGCCAGCCTGTGCACCGTGTCTCTGGCTGCACAACAGAGGTTGCAGACCCAAGCTGCCTCACGCAGCTCCCAGGGTCTGGACACCGTGTGCCATGCTGTGCACCGAGAACCTAACCGCTGGAGCTGTGCCCCGCTCCCCGCTAATAGAAGTCTTCAGGGGCTCTTCTGGGCTACTGGGCAGCTCTCCTCAGCTCTTCTAACCCTTGCTCTTCTCTTGTCTCTGTGCTCGATGCATCTCCCCTCATGCTAGGCACACAGCTCCTTTGATATGCTCCAGGGCTCCGTCCCTGAAGTCTTCTGGATCTGACAGTAGGCAGGGGACAGGGGCAGTGGGGAACAGCAGGGATCACCTCCCGCCTGGCAGCAGTCTGGTGAGTCGGGGCATTTTTTTTCAAAGAGCCGGGAGCTGGGGTGGGCAGGGTAGCCATTGCCGGGCTGGAAGAGTGGGTTGGGGATGGGCCTGTGCGATCTGGAGATTCAGCTGATTCAGCAGCAACTGAATCTCCGAATCACATTTGGCTGAATCAATTCAGGAAAGTGATTCAAATCACCAAATTGAAGATTCAAATCACCAAATTGAATCACTGTCCATCAAATCAGCTGAATCTGAATCCAAAGTGAATACTAGTCGGTTCACAGAGGCATACTGGAAATGTTTTATTTTGAAAACAGAAAAAAAAAATTAGAGGCTGGAGTCTTTAAGGACTATTACTATTTGCTGCCATTTACTATGCAGGTTATTTAAGACTAATGACCGCATCTGGCTTACCTTACACCTGACCCAGTGGCCACTGAAGTCCCACTATGCTTCCCATTAACTTCAGCTACCCTTGGATCAAGTCCCGGATGCACTTGCATTGTCCCATTAGCTTCAATTGCACTAGATGAGTAAGTTTGGCAGGATTTGGTCAAAAGTCCTCACATTTCACAATCTATTATGGAACAGTGCTGTCAAATGTAGAAACCCTGCCATGTTCTTTTGTCAGAGTATATGAAGCTATTCTGCCCAGCTGGAGTTAAGTGTATCTCATTACTCAAGGAAATTTGGATTTGGACTATTCTTCACTGATACATAACATATTGCTGTAATTAGCAGCAGTGGATTGGGAGTCCCAGAAATTGATTATATCCAGTATGTCAGTTTAGGAATATGTTGTTTAATTTACACAGGACAACTTCATGCAAGCTGAGAATGCTTTTCCATCCCCAGTGATATATCTCTTTGGTATCCAGCTTATGTGCTGTGCTATTAATATAATAGCTTTGACACTTTTAAAGTGCCTGGTGGTCTGAACACAGGATTTAGGATCTGGATCTTCTGTGGACTAATCCAGACAATAGAAAGGTTCAGACCTTTCCATAGACCCTGTGATGAAGTTTAGATCTAAACACGTATTCTATCTTTGCAGTTTGTGTTGGTCTTTGGCACCAAAATACTAGAAAAATGAAGTAGTGATGAGAGAATGAACAGAAGAGTCTTCTCAACCCCACTTGAGTATTTTGTGATTTTGGGATTCTCAGTTCTTTTTCTATAACTCCTTTTCATTAAGTGCTAACAGTCACCAATGCATCTACTGTCCATGACACTAGATGAGCTGCCAGGTAGAACAGCACATTAATTAATGTACAGGCGAATAATATATTTCCACAATAATTATGACAGGGAACTGAGACACCCTCCAAGTATTCCTTTGAAGTGAGGCAGTTAGATACCATGTTATGATCACCTGAAATAATGGATTGCCATTTTTGCTTTCTCTGTCAGTCTTGTCTTGTAATTTGAGACAGCTCATGAATTTCACTGCATGTGTGTGGGCACACCTTTATTTTTGTTCTGAACATAAAGATGAAGTCCAAGTGCTTTCAGCTTTGTAAGGTATTCAATAACCACAGCTGTGTTTCCTGAAAAATGTAGGCTAGGGAAAGGATGATCCTGGGTTGGGGAGAGCATGCTGAAAGTCAAAAGATCTGGCTACTTCTCCCAGCTCTTCCACAGACTTCTTACGTATGTGACCAAAAAACGTGTCTGGGACTCAGGTTTCTTCATTTGCCTAGCTTACCTCATTGAGGCATTTTCTTTTGCTCCTCACAATAAATGTCAAAGGGAGGAATAGTGGATCCCAAATACTTGTTCATTGCAATCTATGATATGCAATGCCTCACTACGTACATACATTGCTGCTGCGGCAGGACTTCAATGGTTCTGAACCAGAGAAGACGGCAAAGGCAACCAGAGGTCTCACAAGCCATCCAATGCACTGCTAGCCAATTCCTGAACACTAAAGGTGATGTATTGTTTCCAAAAGGCCTTGAGATGCTCAAATGGGAGACCCAATAGAAATTCACAGTCTTAAGTCTTTCAATACAAATATGCCCTGCTGAATTTTCATAATAATGGGCCAGCTTCATCAAGCATGAAGTTATACTGCATATGCCTCACCAGAATCTTTATCAGCCACTCAGCCTCCCCTTCCTCATCAGGCTTGTTTTATAATCAAAGCAAGGCACTCTAACTTTTTAATGAAACTAATTTTCATATTGTCCACATATACATACAGTTAAGAAATTACAGTGACAGTGATAAAAAATGTTAATTTTTCTTTCCAGATGCTTGTAAAACAGCCTTAACATATGTCCGCTGTTTAATTAACAGAGCGGCAGCATGGTGGAGAGGAGCCAAACTAATAATTTAAAGAAGCATTCTCCCTCCCTTGATTTGAATCCCAAAACACATCCATCATGTGCATTTCTGAAACTGCAAAAGATTTAATTTTCTGAACTTTCAGCAAACATCATAAAACAAGTCAAAGAGAACCCTGGAGTCAGGCAAGATCACCGCTGAAAGAGTCCAGCTTCGGAACTTGTTCAAGAAATTCATTTTGTTAAGTGAATAAAAAATCCAAGCTACCCTCCCCACCTCCCCACCCTACACCAGCTTTCATTGTCCTCTACTACTGGAAGGCCAAAGATGCTATTTACTGCCCAGGTTCTCCTCCTTGGTTGTATTTTGCACAGCTAATGGTTTCTCTAAAGTAACATTTACTCCTGTGTAGAGAGTCACCATAATCTAACTTAGGTACTAATATGCTTCCCCCTCTGCCCCTACTAGAATATGTGATTATCTCAGAATCTTTAACCTATCCACCCATATACCTCTGTGAAGTAAGAAAGTGTCATATCCCCATTTACAGAACTGACTACAGAGAGCCTCAGTGTCTTGATTAATGTCACACAGGACAAAAGGAACCAAACCCAGGTGTCCCAAGTCCCAGACAGGCCTCCTTACTGCTGAGCCATTCTTCTGCCCGCTACATTATAAGTTCCATGAGGTACCTTTTTAAATACTCTAAATCCATTTAAAGAATTTTGAAGAAGCAAAAGCTCTCATCATTTGCAGTTCTGGCAGGCAAATTTCATTCCTTCATACTGGATGTATGTAGAATAGACCCCAGCTTCGGAGTTGAGATCCAGTTTCCTCCAAGATGTAAGTGCTAGCAGCACGGGTGTCAGCTTTTCTGAGTATGTAGACACACAGACAGCCAGTACTACCTGCAGAAATGCTTTCACCCTCTGTCTTCCCTAATTCTATTAACTGCTCATGGGGAACCACCATGCCTTGAAAAAAGGTGATGAATTTGTTCTGTTGTTCAAAACACCGAGTCAGAAGAGACTCTCTTCCAAAAGAGACTTAGTGTAGAACATAAGGGAGTAAGTCATCAGGGCAAAATTCATCCTATCCTGTAAGAGTGGTTTTCAACCTTTTTCCATTTGCCTAAAAATTTTCAAATGGAGGTATAGATTCCTTTGAATTGTAGTTTGGATATTCACATATTGAGATTTCTCAAAGATGATGTCAAGTTTTATTATTGCCTGAAATGGAAGAATATATAAAAGCCAAATGTTAAATATTATCAAAAAGTGGGGGGCAGGATAGTCTTTTTATACACGTCTTTGGAAAGATAATTCCATCATACAATAACAGAATTAATCTACTGACTGATCAAAAAGATTGCAAGTACTGATTTACCTTTTCATCCACTGCTTGTTCTTTTGGGTCTTTCAGGGGATGATATGAATCTACACATGCGCTTTACTGCAGAATACACTAATTAGCTCCACAGTGAATGTCACTGTCTGCACATGTGCCAGTATTAGGGCACAATAAATCAATAAGCTCCACCATAAAAGAGTACTCAGAGACAGTACTATCTTATGGCATAGGTGCTTACTTTGCCAAAATGCACATGTAGGTGGTGACAGGGGCTGGCTGGGGTATGAGGGTGCTAAAGTGCAGGAGCTGCCTGCTGCCTAGCCACAGCTCCACAATCTCAGTGCCCTCAAGTCCCAGCCAGTCTCTCTGCCACCTGACGCCATTACACACACACACACACACACACACACACCTCTCCGTGCCACCTGCAACTGCTCTGATCGGGCTCAAATGGCTCAAATTGTTGCTGTACACATGTAGACACTGCACCCAGGAGCAGTTTCCTCCAGCTCAAATGGCTCTGGAGTTTATTACATCATATTAATTGCACATGTAGATGCACCCAATGAGTCTGAACATACTAAATGAAATTTACTCTCTTAGCAGGGCAACATGCAGATCTCTCACTGGATTGCTCTGTATTTGCTAAAACCAGGACTTGCCAAGGTGGAGAAGGTCTCTACCATGACATGGAGTCTATCCCACATATGGGCAGACAGTCAGAGCTAGGGGCCTACAGTCTTTGGCATGAGTTGCCAGATGGTCCTCTGCTTTACAAGGTCTGCAAGGCCTGGGTCAGATGGAGTAGACTTCTACTAAGCCCGAAATGGGCAGTATTTTCACCAATCCAGAGTCAACAGTTTGTTCATCCGAACATAATACAATGGATTGACTTGTCTGTTTTATCCTTTCAGTGGAGATAGCAAAGCAAAAATCAGAGAGGCAGCACAGACAGTATCCATGATATAGCTCTGGGGAACATTTCTCTGTTGTAAAGCCTCTGATTTAAGTGGGCTCACACTAAGGATTATTTTGCCACATTGTTTTAAACTAAGGACCTTAGGCTGTATTTCCACCAGTGCTTCAGCCCCCGTATTTAGAAATGATTACCCTACAGGCAACAGAATGATACAGACACAAAGAACGAAATGTATCACACAGGTTAAGTCTGAACCAATCAGAAAGATCCAGACTCATTCATCCTGTGGGCTATCCTCAGAGCTAATATAACAAGTAGACAGGAATTACCCACCTGCTGTGTGAGTGTGTGCATGTGTACAGACTATTTTAGATGAAGTTTATTATATAACCAAGAGTTAGGAATAAACAGCTGGAACAACCACAAGCAATGAGTCAGTTAATATACCAAGGACTTTCTCCATAAACCTGGCCAGCTATTTCCCTTAAAGAGCCAGCCTTGGCTAGCTCTCCAAAGGAGGCTCAGTGATTGTGTGTACATTAAAAATGCTATCACCATTATGGTTAGTTCACTAAAGGTACAAGAGCATGACAAATATATGTAATTTGTAAATTGGCCGGTCTTTTGCAATAATTTAGAGAGACTAGTTAGAGGCAATAGAAACCCAACAATTACTGATGTTTAAGGTTTGCATTGTTGCTCTGTGAATATTTCATGCATAAATGAACTTCCCCAGGACCAACTGCTGTTTCTGATGAGGCACTCTGAGGCTTTATTGCCAAATACACAGCAGGGCTCCACCAATGAGCCACATAACGGATGATGCATCGCCTTCACAGCTTAAATAATGCAGGGTATCTGCAGTTTATAGAGTGGTTGTACACTTTATTTACATATCAATTGAGTGGCCATACTGAATATGAAGAAATATGAGAAGGAAAGGACATGGCACTTTTAATATTTCATATTGGTAAGCACCCTGCAGAAAGAGGATATGCCGACTGAGATTTTAGCTCCGCTGTGTCTGTATGTGTGTGTGTGTCTGTGTGTGTGTAAATGCACGTACACATTTGACAGAATCTTTTCCCAAAGCCAATAAAGCATGTGCATTTTCCCATGCCCATGAACTTTCTCAGAGCTAATAAAACTAAATGACATAAATCTGCCAACCTGAAGATATTTCAATTGTGGTTTCTTAGGAAAGAGAAACAAATCAGCATGTTCTCTCCTAGGGCATGCTGGGGGCTGTAGTCCACTTTTCATCAGGCATACTGAAGACAGGCAAAAAAAACCTTTTACCTTCGGGCAGCCCATCCTGGAAACGGAAGTGGAGGTAGAGAATACAATGCTATTGGAAAAGGCAGCAGCCAGACAATGGAACATGGCAGTAGCCTGGGTGCAGGCATCTTGGATGAGGCCACATTCCCCATCTGCTCCCAATGCGGTGGAGTTTGTAGCATAAACATACCACAAACCCCATCTTGTTTTAAAAAAAAAAATAGTTTGGCCTTTCCATAACTGACTGCTGAATCAGTCACTTGAGTGAGTTATGTGTCTAGAGGAAAGAATGAGCCAGTATACGCCTTACCTGGTTCCGAACTGCGGGACTGGTGGGGTCTCTCTCTCACATACCATTTCATAACTCTGAACAGTTGTTCAGTTTGTGTGCATAAAACCATTCTGCAGTGACGTATCCTCTTGATTGTACCTCTGTCAAAAGAGAACTGATGTGTGCCAGTCCTTTTTGTAAGAACCCATTAACATTCCATTACAAATTACTAGATTTATAATCCGGGCTTCATTAAGAAATAGTTTCCTGCTTTTCCTTGTAATAAAATTATTGGCTGTGCAGATACTCTGGTTCTAGACTAATTCAATCTCCTATTAGTTCTTCTACTAGTGTATTTTGGAGCCGGGTGTGTGTTTATACGTATGTATGTATGTATATGCAGGTGCATGTACAAAAATACAGAGTATTTTATAACATGTATTCCTGCAGACCATTAGATAGAGGGCCAACCATAAATAAAATGGGAAGAAGAGTTGGATATGCGTGTGTGGTGTGTGTGTGAATATATTCTATATACCTGGATTAAAAATAAACTGGGACATCTAACTGTTGCCTAGCCTCTACAAAGTAATGCATGAAACAGCCATGTTGTGAAAATGCTTGATTAGTCTCTTTTGCTCCTTCCATCCCTGGGGGATCTTTTTCAACTGTTACTTTAACTGCTCAACTTGCCTTTTCCACTGTGATAGTCAGCAGATGAAGCCCTTCACATTTAAGTATAATAGTGCCAGAGAGACCAACTGCTCCTCAGAGTTACGACCTATAAATGTCGCTTCTGTGTCAGAACGAGAGTGTGCAACTGAAGATGCTGAAGTCTGCAGAGGGTTTACTTGACAATTCATGTAAGCCATTAGATTTGCTCTTCCTCTCACCCCCACCCACTGACCCGTACACTGGGATTTCTTTTTTTTTTCAGGGTTTCTGAATGTTTCTTCATACTCTGGCAATAACCATGTGGTTTATCTAGCTCTGCTTTCAAACAGTACAAATACAGCACGGCACGTGCACGTATCAGTCTACAGCTGCTTTTGTTTTCACTGTCACAAAGAATGCGGGTTCAAGTGCTTTTCTGCCCTGCTTCTAACTTGCCTTCTACAGCAGCCAATAGATAACTCTTGCTATAGGGCGCCTATTTCTAAATGGGGGTGTCCTGTGGCATAATGTACTTATGTGCTCTGATGGATTTGTGCTCTCTAAATCTGTAGACTATGTGGTGGGGAGCAAGAGTTTCAAGGCAGGGGCCTATTGGGATCCAGGCTCTGCTGGCAGCTCTAAAATGTCAGCGAGAAAAAGCAGCAAAGCTGGCTGCTGGGGGACCTTGGGTTGCTTTATCTGGGAGATTGCTCAAGGATGCAGTAGTGAGAGAGACAATGGCATACTTTGGGTGGCTGGGACAGGAGGACCATGAAAGGTAGAGACAGGCTGGTAGGAATCATCTACTCAGGAGTCCAATAATATGTCATCAGGATTTATTCAGCCTGAAATTACTCCTTTTAATCAACAAAATAAAGACTATGCTAGGGCAGCAGTGGATGACCTAGATACTCATGCCTTGATTTGCCACATATGGAGCCCATGTTCCCGTCTCTCTTCTTGAACAATAGGACGCTAAGGCAGACCCAGAAAGAGAAATAATATTTCAAACCACACAGCAACCAATCTCATTTGACTAGTTAAACAACACCATGGGAGAAATCTAGCTAGATCTCCTTGGTCAGAAGGTCGTACACAGTGCTTGAAGGGTAAAGAAGGAGATGTAAAGGCATGGGGGGAAATGTGGGACTTTCTTGAGTTGTGGCAGAGAAACAGAAGACCTTAGGGTGAAAGACTCATCTGACATGAAGAAAATCCAGTTTTTCTTTTCCCCTCCAATACCTTAGTTTTGCATGAATCCCTTTTCTTGTAATAAGTTTATAAAACATTAATTGCAGAGGGAATAGCAATTTTAAATAAAAAATCCTTATGGTTAAAAACCAGGACCAGGAGCCAGGGCTCTGGTTACAGTTCACAGCTCTGCTATAACTTCTGGTGTAATGTCGTAACCAAATTCAGCACTAGTAGATGCAGCAGTCCTTTGGCTCAGCAGGCGTACATGCAGTTACAGTGGGCCACTATCAACACCTGGTTGCTCATATACAAAATGGGGATACATAGTATTTATCTATTTATATGATTTATTACTTATTTAGTGCTAACAATGTGCTTTGTGCTGTATGTGACTGTAGGAGACTCCTGGGTGTTCGTTGTCTACCAGGCAGATACAGATAAACAACCAGGGAAGTCACTGCACAGTGCAGGTGTGCTAATTTAGAGCACTGATTGCATTGGGCCACATCCTCAGTTGTTGAAAACTAGTTTCTGTGACTTACACCCACTAAGGTCATGCCAGGCACAGAAACAAAGGGAGTGGCAAGAATGAAACAACTGAGGGGAGTAAAGGGGGCGAGTGAGGGTTCGGTCAGAGGCAAGGTGTGAGTTCTGTGCCAGAAGAGAGTAATGCAAGTGAAGATACGACATTTAAACATGACACAGCATGTAAAGTGGAGCCAGAGCAGGGAAGGAATATAGGCATTCAGATGACTGGATGTGGGGGATCAACTGCTTTCTGGGTAGAGCACAAGAGGCAGTGTCTTACAGGAGTGCTGTTAGATCCTTATGCCAATTAAGCTACTGACATGTAAAATTTATGGTTCATGCACAAGGAAATCTGGATGAATGGGCAGGTTGTGGTCCCAGAAATTCAGAAACTGCTCTGCTAATGCTTTCCCCCCTTGTCTGAGCCATCTTCCCTGCATGACTCGCTGACTGCTTGCATTTCCAGTTCTTCTCACTCACCCAGTTCTCTGCACTATGCTGGCATATTGAGCCATTTATCATAAGGATGCTTCTTGGCTGGGGTAGCCTGTTTCACTCCAGTTCCAAAGCTCTGACATCAGGAAGGATCTTTCTATTTGAGGTTGTTCCCCAAGTGCTGACACCCACTCTACAAACTTTGTTGACTGTGTGGATACCAGGGACTCCTGTTAATGCTATGAACATGCACAGCTGAGGACACAGAATATTTTTCATCCATTTGACTGGTGAAGCTGGCTGGGGCCTTGGCAGGGGGAAGAAGACAAGGAAGGAGGGGCTGACATTTTTTGAGCGCACCACCTGGGATTGCCGGCACTTCTACTAATGCACACTGAACAGCTAAATCATACATTATTGATTTGTCAGGCGTATTTGCATATAAATAAGCATGATCATTCATACAAACCTTAATGTTGTTGTTCTCCCTTTAGTGTTGTGATCACAGATGAATGACTCTAGTTAGACACAATTCAGGAAAGCTTGTACCACTGCAGCAAAGTAAGCGGCTGATTTAAAACTACATTTATTGGAGCATGTAAGTGTGACAGTCTATTGGTGAATTTGGGGATAATTAGTCTAAAAGACAAGATAAATGAATCCTGGAAGTAGTATTGTGATGAAGAAATGATCCCTCCATGCTAGTAAAGCTTTGATGCCAGAAATATTGCAAATGATAATTAACAGGGAAACACAGAGAAATTATGTTTCAATTGTATTTTCAAACGGACTTAGAATTTTACAGACAAATTGATTGGCTTCTCCACCTCCCCCATCCCCCCTGCTCCATTCCTGCGATTATGAAAGATCGTCTAATTTACAACATGAACCATGAAGCATATGACAAATCATTGGCTTGCCTTTACATATCTTGCTTTTAAGTTGCACCTTGGCAGATCTCCCTTACCATTTTTAAGGAAAGTAATACAGGTATTTTTCAGTTAGTCTTTCGCTAGGCATAATCTAGACAGATCTGCAGGCCAGCACAACACACTGACCCATGAAGATTATCTCTGCTGTATTAATTCATTAAGCTTTGCAGGATCAAGCAGTAAGATCTCCCCCTCACCCCCCCACTCGCCCCCACCCCTCCATGATAACATCAGCAGTATGAGCTGGGTACATCTGAAGCCCCCCCTTAAAAGAAAATGTTATAGACTGTGCAATGCAGGGGAAACATTGCTCGCTAACACTTCATTTTAATTGTCCTAAATTAGAGCTGAAGACTTACAGAACTGCGCGTGACAGCCAATGAATACCAAATGAATTCATTAGGATCAGCACTGTTACCGTGAATAACTAACGAATCTGTAATGATGGGGCACCTTTCTGCACCTCACCCATTTGCTGCAGCATAAACCCAGGAAGGGATCAATCCTGCACCTTCATTTAGATGATACCAACATACTTTGCCCTGGGGTTCATAATAAATGGAGTATTCTCAAAGAGTCCCTCAACCAGGTTCTTTATGCACAAGAGGGGAGAAAGTGCTCAGGAACCTTTTTGGTCATAGGAGGCAGACATCAGGCTAGTGAGGTCGAAGGGCAAGATTGTCAAATCTGCCTTCAGAAGTGGCCTGGCTGCATCTGTCTCTGCCACGTGCTAAATACTGCCTGGGTTGCTTTGGGGACAGCATTAGCTATAAAAGTCACTGCCAGCCTTTTCCACACGTACCACCCAGGAAAAATTTAAGTTTTTTCCTTATAAAAGAAAAAAAAATCCTTATCAGGAAAACCCAGACCATTGAGCACTGGCTTAGCTTTGCAAGGGTGATGTGGGTTTTTGAGTGTTCCCTTAATCTCTGTTATTCAGGCTATGGGTCAGCGTATGATGCAGACACTTCTGTGGATGTGCTAGTCTGTGATCTCCCCCAACCTGCCAATGAGCATAAAGCAAATGGGACAACTGCTCATTTGACTGGCACACCAAGGACCTTCCAAGCTTGAAGATACAGCTTGAACTAAAACACTGTCATATTAGGTGTCTTTACATGTGCTCTGAGGGTTGGGGAGGGATGCTTTAATTAGAGTGGTTCTGAGAGCCTCTCTAATTAAAGCACCCACAGCATCTCATGTATTCAGCATCCCGCACTCCAAAATGGCCACAGGGGGCACTTTAAACATTCAACGAGATTTAGTTAAAGGACTCTTACCACTATTTTCAAGCACAAGGATGCTGAATACACTAGATGCGGAGGCCACTGGAGTGCGCTAATTAGCATGTTCCAGCAGGCTCGATTAATCGAGTCTGCTCTGGTGCACTGTAATTACAACATGTCACAGCACTGTCCCTGCATATCTACAGGCCCCCTTGGAGACTGTAGGAACTCCTCTGTGGACAGGCCAAGTGGAAAGCCTGTATCATACACTTATGATTGTGTTCCCCAGGTATACTGATTCTCCCAGACTTTCCAGAACCGTTGGCTGCTTGGATCCAGCGTTTAGATTTTGTTGGCTGGCTTGTCAAATATAGCAGAGACAGATGAAGCTGCTCTTGAGTAGCCCTGTTCTGGTCTTTCAGAGAGAACATAAGGGGCACTTACTCCTCTTCTCATTCAGTGTGCATGTGAAACAATGCAATAAAGAAGTTGGGGTCATATGCTGTATTGTATTCAAAATGAGGGCAGCACCCAATTCTCTACTACTATCCCAAATAACAAGCAAGTGGCAGATAACCAGCCATGCTCTTTTTGCTAAAAAAAAAAAAATGGACAGACTTGAGTCTGTTCTTAGTTACACAGAGAATCAGATCCAAGATGCTTCTTTCTAAATACCAACCAATACCTAACATCATAACTCTCTAACAGCACGGAGGGAGGGGCATTGAGTCGGTTGATTCAGTGCTGGCTCAGACTTTGACCAGAATTTCGATGCATGTGTTAGCTGGCACCTTTAGGTTAACATATTATAACAATTTGGTGTAGACAGTATGAACTAGCGGGAAACGTATGGCCAAGCTAGCCTAAGCAGAGTCTCAGGGAAGAATGTTACCTCGTAAATCACTGGTTCCACTTTATTTTTTATTATAAATTTGGCTCACTGAATTATGTTGGAGTTCCTGGTAAAGTGCCAAACCGTGCATGATTTGCTGCAAAGGCAAGCAGGTAGCATATTGCAGGGCATTACTTCCAGGGAAAAGACCCTTTGAAGATGATAAAGGTATTGAACTTCCTAGACCTTAAATGGTGGAAACTGCAAGTGAGAAAGGAACAGTGAAAAAAACTCTGGTTATATCCAGTTCATTCTCTCTTTCAGTATCCGCTGCTGTGTGCCACTGTGTGACACAGGATACTGGGCAAGATGGACTTATGGTCTGACCAGGTAAATGGCAGTTCTTATGTTCTTATTGGGTAGAGAGCATTGAGCCCACCTACCTCAAAAATAAGATCTCTTAATAATGTGGTTCACAAGATCAAGTTATCTTACAGAAAGGGCTGAGTCCAGATGCTCTAGAAGGTACAAAGCTCTCTCTGCTTCCATCGGTTGTTGAGCGGAAGAAGAATGGCCAGGCAGCTGCTTCATCTGCATAAGTTATTTACCCACAGCTCCAGATGGACATGAGTGCTTGAGGGAAAGAAGCTCTGTCCCTCTCCATTGGTGAAAGGGGCGGGAGGCATAGCTACAGAGAGGGTTTCATTCTCCAGCATAATCATCTTATACAGACTTCATCGTCAGAACTGCATACAAACTCAGAATTAGCTGGAGAATGGACCCAACAAGAAAGAAGAGGAGATAGGGCAGCATTCCCTATGCGGTGGTAAGGAATTGATTCAGGCTCTTAAATGTTACGAGACACCCACAACTTAGCTTTGTGAGTGAAAGGAGGACTTTTCAATGCCAGAAGACAGAAGGTCAGCAGGTAGCAGCAGAGGTGGTTGAACTCTGGTAAGGCCTCTTTTGCTAAAGTAATAAAAAGGGTGAAGCACTGTAGCTGGTTTAGATAATGTGACCTCAGGACAGGATCAGGCAACACTTCACTGAGGCCTAGAAACAGGCCTGACTGAGTGCATGTAAGGATTTGGGGTCTGTACTACCCGATGACCCCAAGCCACAAGTGGGGAGTAGCAGATGCAGAGAAGAAGCAAACTGCTTAACAGATATCTGCCAGCTGGATATTCATACCAACACGTGAGGAAAAGAATTAGCAAACTACTGCCAACCTTATCAGAAAGCAACATTTTCCTTGTCATTCATATAATTCATGCTGTGTTCCCTTTCCTTCAGTCATATCTTCTTTGTTTCACGCTCTGACCTAATGCTTGCAAGGAAGGGACTATGTCCTATTAAAGGTGCCCAGGGAAGGTCTTTAATGATCCAAGACAGGCCAGGTTCTTTGGGTAGATGTTATACTTTAATGATCCAAGTTATTTTTGGTGGAGGCTAGAACTAATGGTGTTTGCTGATGTTAAGGGAGTCTGCTAGCTCTTTGCACCTGGCCTGCGACACTGCCCACCAGAGTGGGCAGAAGGGTTACACAGAAGTGACCGGAGTCCCCATCAACACCTGTGTAGACAAAGACCTGTACACGTGAGTTAGCTGATGGTGTTGTGGGTTGTATCCTCCTAACTTGATTTAAACAGGCACGTTCTTTTGTCACTTACATGTGTTCAGACAGGTTCTGGGGCCCTGTTGTCTATGAGCTATTACCACAGTTCATGGTCATTCTTCCAAGGTCTTCAACTGATTCCTTTTTGTGATACTCTTGTCCAAATTTTCTATTAGGTGTTTCAAACTCTAGGAGTTCAACAGAAAGGCTAAATCCTACCTCAGCCTCACTTTGATGGTCTTTAAAATGTGTTTTCTAATGTTGGATGCACTTTGCAACATGGTAGTGAAGCTTCATGAGTGTTTCTAGAGCTTGTTGAGTTCTTTTAAGGAAAGACTGAACTTGAGTATGAAGAGTTGTAATGTACTGAGGTGAAGAAATAGTTGGCATTATGGGGGAAAATGTGTCCCAAATCTTTGTTCAGCTATTTGAAGGGGACTGGCACCCTTTCTGTAATGCCTGCTCCATCCAAACCATATGAACAGGACATTGCCATTAACGATCTGATTTGGGGAAACAGAAACCATTCTGGAAATCTTAAGTGAAGGCCACCGAGTGCAGACAGCCTGTGCAGTGTGCAGATTCTGTGTCCACTCAGGCTGTTTGCAAACCCTCTGCATGCTTATCATCATGTAATTGAAATAATGCATATTGACAGAGACTTGAAAACAACTGCTCAATTTTCCTCGAAATTCAATTAAACTTCGTTTATTCTGGGGATCGATCCAATTAAAAGGGGGGAAATTTCAGACAGTCCGAGCCATACAATCCATCTTAACACACTGTGTCTATCACTGTGATGTAATAATTCCTCCAATCAATGCTTTAAAAGCATTTAGTAGTCTTGATAATGAACTTTTGTCAAAATAGCCTTACAAAGCAATAAATGAGAGCAGATTAATATGTAGTCATAAAGCTATGAATGGTTTAACACTTTGAAAGGGTTGCTTCATAAATTACAGGCTTATTTATTTATTTCCTTCTCAGAATCCTGCTTTGTGATACTGTTGCCTGAGACCCGGAGGGTTTGGACTTCCAGAGCAGGTCAGTTCTTTGCCGGGACAGAACGAAGCGGGTACTAACTAAAGAACCTCATTGTCAAGTCAACTCTAGGTACAGAAAGTAATTGCTGTTAGCACCTTGAACAAAACATGGTGCTGCAGTGGTACAGCTTGCCACTAGATACCAGATTTCCAGCAAAAGCAGACCCAGGCAGGCTACTTTCCCTACGTCTTTTACTTCTCAATTAAGTGACTGAACCACCAAGCTATCAGATAAGCACTGCTACCAACACACAGAAACACACAAAAGCCTGTGTTTAACACATCTGGACACTCCACCCCTGACCTCAGAGCAGCTCTTCTTAACAAACAAAGCTTTAGAAACCAACTTGACCTTGAAATTGCAGAACAAGAAATCACCTACAGACTGGACTGTGTGAACCTTGATCTCAACAGGGACGGGTTTCATATCCCATTACCCCAACTAGCTGCTAACTCCAGATGTTAACTACTTTCATCTCAGCCAATCTATTCAACCCTCTTAACACCTCTCTTAGCAGCTTTCCCTCCCCCTGTCCTTTCCCTCCTATATAAAAGCTTTTTCTGCTAGTCCTTTCATGGTGTCTGATGATATAGATACATACATTGGCAATCCCTCACAGGCAAAGATGTTTGTCTCCCATGACTGCCTTACTGTGGGTCTGAAGATGGCTGACACGGCCAAGCCAGGGTCAACAGACTTTATTGCAACTCAGGCACATGTTTCCATGAGGCGTGGGTGGTTCTGGATTCTTGATTCGGGCCACAACCTACCATTTCTGCCACTCCTACTTTTCTGTCTCCTGGTATCATTGTAAGATTTCAAAGTACCAATTAAGTTGTTGCCTAGGAAAGTTCATGCCTTTCTGAGCCAGTTAATCTCTTTGATAGCAGTGGAGCCTCTGTGGATAAATTAAGTCCTGAACAGTTTCCTGCCACCTCTGTCCATTGGTTGGGGGTAGGAAAGTGAGCTCTCCCTAACCTCCTTTAAATGTAGTTGCTCCTCAAAAATAGCTGGCGCTTGTTATAGGGAGGAGAAGTTAACCGTGAGCCAACCACTGCAGTGTTTCAGAGAAGGAAGAACTGCCACACGAGATGGCAGAGGCAACTGGACTTTTGCCTCCCAGGTGTCAGCCTCCTGTTCTCCTTATGTAAAAACCTATGTTTAATTTGAAAACAGAGAAGCCAAAGTTTCCTGTCAATAAAATTTGATAGAGAACTTGCACTGTATAAGACTGCTATTGGCCAGCTTCCATATTACACACTTATACTGGAACTTTTACCGTCTTGGAGGGAGAGTTTAGTAGCTAGTGAAGCTGGTAGGTAACACACACATGCACACACACACACACCCCCTCACAACTCCTTCCAATAAGATGCAGCTTTCTCTAGAGCAGAACACAGCAGCTATTTTAATAGCTCGCAGCAGCAGTACAACAAATTTAAGGAGCAAAAATGAAAAATGTTACTTTGCCAAGTAGAAGCTACAGAGTGAATTGAGGTGGAACCCTCTTCTCTGATACTGCCAGTTGAAGTGGTTTCATACTACTCCTATTCCTTGGGCTTCTGCAGCCCAGATATATGACCAAACTATAAAATCCTGATATGCAGATATTTTCCATTGGCCCAATAAATGCAAAAAGCACCAACACCAAAAGAAAAAATGCTATCTACAGAAAACATTTTAGCTCTGCAGGGATGGAACTAAGTGGTGGCATTCCCTTTTTGCAAACTTTCATTGAAAGCATTGCATTTGCACATGCTGTATGAATTGGAAAAAAACCAGTCCCACTCCACCTCCACTGAATCCACACAGTTTTATGTGACATTCCCCTAAAGCAGAGGTGTTTCCAGGAATGCAGAGTTTAAGTGTGGAAGACTGTCAAATCAAAAACAAATTTTAGATGGCAATTGCTGCTGAAACTGTTACATAAAAGATAAGAAATGAATATCTTCTAGAGATCCTACCCCTAACCAAGGTTGCTTCTAACATGCACAGCCATGCACAATTAGGGGCCCTAACCCATTTTAGGCAGCAACTTTTTCCCCTAGACCATATTAAACCAGTGATACCCACCCTTTTCCATGCTACAACTCCAAAAGTTAAGCACACATTGTTTACAGTTTCTCCGTATTCCTTCATTTTCCTATCTATCAGCTCAGAAGTGGCAGTGAGGCAAAAGAAAGTCTTGCTTGTGATTCAGATGCTGTGACTGAGCACCCAACAAGCATTCAACAATAAGGAATTATATCCACTGTAGTCATACAGATGCACCCGAGTTAGTTCCATATCGACGTGACAGGCTGCTAGCTTGACTTCTTTTCCAAGCTGTGATCTAATATAGATGCAACCTTGATAGGAAAATGTGGGGGTCTCTCCCAGGGGATGCTCCTGGGGATCTAAGGCTTCCTTTCCTCTCCTAGAGCCACTTCTATCTCCTGGGGGGCTTGCTGGTGGAGGGACTGAGGCAGTCATCCACTTTTTGGTAATAGGTTTGGTAGATTCAGTGGAAGGTGTTAAGTTGATACAATGCTCCAGAAAACTGCATTCATTCTGGGGTCTCTCCTAATAGATCCTGGGGTAAAAAACATTCCTTCTCAGATGCAAATTAGTAGTCTCTGAGCCAGAAATGCAGCTGATGTCAGTGCTGAGCCATTAATTCACCAGCTGAGGATCTGGCCCATAATTTGACCAACTACAAAGATTCACCTTTACTCCCCTTTCCACAATCTACTGTCCCTTCCTTTCCTCGGAGAGTTTCGAACTCTTGCATTCACTTCCCGTGGGTGGGCAGTTTGGGGGTGGATAGGGGAGGACTAAAGCTTATTTCTGAAGTAATCCATTTCTCCAAGCTTTGATTCCTTCTGTTTCCTTTACCATTCTTTTGAAATAAAGAACTATTCAAGCAAATCGAGGGGAGATATTAAAGAAGCTTACTAAATCCTAGATGTAAAAAGATTTACAGGTGGAACCATTACAGGTTAACATTAAACTTATTTCCTTCCTCACATCACAAAAAAATTGCTAATATAGTCCCCGCAGCCTCACCCCCCTCAAAAAGATATTTTTGATGCTAAAGGTGCTGCTGCGGCTTTAAGGAACTGGCACATCAAACATCATTTGGAAAATTTCAAAGGCTTGTTTCAACAGTATCACTTTCTACCAGTCTCCCCCTCCCCCGGCCTTTTTATATTTTGGTTCCTGATGAAGTTTCACGCGCTCCTGAAGTCAGTCCTTGTGTTCTTGGCTATCAAAGAGCATTGCAACATCAGCGTCAGAGTTAAACTAAAAAAAAAGCATCCCTTTTACTTTGGAGATCAGAAAGTCAAATAAAAAGGATGCTGATTTGTGGAATAAAGGGTGGGATTCCCTGCTGAGACGATAGGCATCTTCTGACTTAACTGAGTTAAGATTTGAATACATTTGGCCCAGACAAGGGGGAAAAAAATCCATTAGTTTTGAGAAAAGCCTCACACAGTTTCAAAAGGAAATATGTTAATATAAAAAATGATTTGTATGTGTGTTTCAGAGGCCAGGAGTTTAATACTACCAGCCAGAAGCAAATAAAGAAATTAAATTACATGACTAGCACAGAGTCTCATCTCCTACAGCCAAGACATGCACTAGGAAACAGCAAGCACCTCTAGCAGCTCTGCCAAATGCAGAGTGCTGTGTCTTAGGGCAAAATATACCTATCTGCAACTATGACAGCTGCAAATTCAACTGGGCACTGCTAACCTCATCCATGTTGCAAGATGCAGCCCTCTATTTGGGAAAATCTATGGCTCAAATTCTTATGCGTCCCTAGGCAGAACCTTATTGAGACCTAAGTGACATATTGGAGAGAGCCGTCTCAACATGTAAGCCCTTCATATCCAATATAAATACCACATAAGGCATATGATCCCTCTCTCTGGGACGAATTTCACCCTTTATTAGTCTGACTAGCAAAGGATGTTTGGACCATATAACAGTTGCTAAACCCGACACGAGGAATGATCTAACTCCCACTGAAGTCGGGAGGTGGTTTATATTAGTGGTTAGCACACTAGACTGGGACTCAAGACCTGAATTCTGTTCCTAATTTTGCCACTGACTTTGGGCAAGAGATTGTATCTCAGTTTCCCCTTCTTCACTGCACAATGGGGGGGGGCATTATTGTACAGACAGAACTCCTTTATAAAGTGCTTCAAGTTCTGATGAAAAGTGACATGTATGAACTCAAAACAATGAACTGGCAAGATCCTAGCTGACTGCACTGGGAAACAAACCCATTACATCAGAAGTGAAGGCTGACAGGTGCTCAGTATCAGTATTTTTTATGCAGCAAGCAGCAATTTTCTTGTATGCTTTTTGGGGGAAAAGGGAAAAATGGGGGGAAAGGGGACAATGGAGAACCAGCCTATGCATATTAATAAGAAGAATGTTATAACAGTGAGTCTGTCCTTCACCCCAACTGCATACAATCCATCAGTCCCTCCAAGTAGTATAAGTACCTCCAAGAAAGCCAAACTATCCATCCATCCATCCAGATCTCTGTGACACTGTAACACTATGCCCAAAAAGAAACTAGTAGATGCTTTCCACCAAATAATATATTAGAGGAAAAGAAAGAAACTTGATTGCGTTCTCACATAATTTCCATCACCTCCCAGTTTCCTGTGACATTCATGTATTATCAGTCTTCATTTTGATTTCTAGACTCCATTGAAGGGATTTGCCAAGTTTTACTTTCACAGAACAAAGGTCACTCCCATTGACTTCAGTGAGGTAGTCATACTGTGCATGGCTATAATCAAGACTAAAGTTTAGGTTTAAAAAAGTCAAGGTAAACAATCTGGAGACAGATACAAAGAGTTCTTCATCGGGCAAACCACATATTGACTTCAGTGTTTTCCTGAATGAGTACTAGACTGGGCAATTTGTTTCAGATCTAAATTTTCCCCTGGGGTGTTGAAAACTCAGACACAAAAGCACTGTCCGAATACATGAACAATAAAATAGAAGTGACTACATTTGTGTGAATAATCCAGGTGATCAAATTAGTCTCTTCTCTGCTTTTGGAATTACCACAAGCAGATCTCATTTCTTTGTCTGAATATATTCTTTGTCTGAATTTATTCCATAAACTTTTAAACTTTGTTTTTCATCAGTCACCCGATATAAGCAAATGATTTCACCCAGCACTGACATGAAGCCACCTCTGGTACAGAGCACAGCAACTGTTAAAGAGCAGATAGCAACCCCAAGGAGGATGGAAATAGAACAAGACAGAGACTAAAAGGAACACTAAATTGAAGTGAGAGGTGGAGGGAAGGGTAGAGAAGCTGAATGTAATCTCCTAAATTGGAATTTTGCCGGAACATGTGGATCACTACCCCTTAATCTCACAAAACATCTTCTAGCCATGCCACTGTCTGACCACTGCAGATCTCAGGAGAGGCTTTGTTTTCATGTCTCATCTATAAGTTTTGCTCCATCTTGCTTGAAGAGGGATTTCGTTTGCCAGTACACATGGCTTTCTGCTCAAGGGTTTGCAAGGAACAGCTAAACTTATGCATCACCCTTGGTAACAGTGTCGCAGGAACACCTGCATGGAGAAGCTTGGGGATGGGTCTAGTTCGGCCATGAAGATGGGAGCACTTACAGTGACTGCAGATTGTAACGTGGAGTTGTCAAAAGAGCAGCGCAGTATTAAATCCTTTTGATTGTCCTCCTGCTGAGAGAAGAGATGATATCTCATCATTAATGGAGTTGAATTAATATAAATTAGTTGAACATCTCCTAGCCGCTTCCGTTCAGGCAGAGAAAAGGGGTTTATTGGGGAGGCGAAAGCAACGATCCCTTTCACCTCACATTCACTCTGCCATCTATAAAGATGCTGCTGACCTCGCAGTCTTCTTTCTCCTCCTCCCCCCCCCCCCTTTCAGGACCTGGGAGATGTAAAATAAAATGATTATGTGACACACTGGGAATACAGTGACTGTCCATATTACAGACCTCTTGTGACCTTTACAGCCAGGCTAGGCGACCTTTCTAAATCCGCCCTGGGGAGATTTGAGATAGCTAGGATGACTCAAACCTCTGTGGTCCTGCAACAGCGGCCACACCACTTGACAATTATAACTCACATCCAGTACAATAGGGGGGTGAGGGAGACCTCTCTAGAGGCATGGGCTGGGCTCTAGGGTTATTTCATCTCCTTGTCTTTGTGCCTCACTTTTCTTTTCTTCTTCCGTTTGATCTGAAGGTTGCATTCCCCCCCTCCCCCTCCACACAAAGGCAGAGACGAGAGATTTTCTTGTGCTCTCTTTGAATTTACGAATGAGTTTTCAGCTCTGAATTTCCAGCCACAAGCACATCAGCAGAAAACGCTGTAAAATAAGGTTTAGTCCAAAGAACCGCCCAATTCTCTACATATATAAACAAAGATAAAAGAGGTCTGCACAGATTTCGAAGGTGGTAAGGATTATTTTTACTGCAGGGCAATAATTCTTTAAAGGCAAGTATAAATCTTAAAATGTCTTTTGTAAAAGGTTGAAGCTCTGGACAGGTTTTTGTGTGAAGGTTGGGAGTGAGAAGTTCCACATCTTAATATACAGGGAAACCTGGTTCTTTTTTTTTTTAATATAAATTGTGGCCAGGCCATACAATGCATATAATTTTACACATAAAAATACATTAAAAGAACACTTTTTGTTTGGAATTTTTGTGGGTGATATCTTTTATTGGACCAGCTGCATGGTTGGTATAGATATAGGCAAGTTTTGAGTATCACCATACCTTCCTCAGGCCTCTTCTTAGGCTGCAAAGTCAAGCACTCAGAAGTTAGCTTACACCAGAGCTAATCTAGTCTGTACAATCGTCATTTGTCCTCTTGTGCATATGCATTATGACACAGTTTCCATTTCTCCTCAATGTTCAGCAAGTGGCCCTATACCATATTTACTGAACACATTTCAAATCCTGTGCTGAGGACAGAATCTTTAGCTTCCTTATGGTGCTTGTCACTGTTGTCTTCATCCAAAGCATTAAATGTATTTTCACAATACCTTTTTGGAGTGAAGGAGGGATATTATCCCCATTAATCAGGTGAGGAACTGAGGCCCAAAGAGGTTTGAAGTCAAAAGAATCCACCAATTTTGAGATGCTTTGGGTGTGATTTTTGAGACCACTTAGCATTATATAGCACTTTCGACTATTCATCTCCCATTGGCTTCGGTTACAGCTGTGAGTTGTCACAAATCAGATTCCCAGTCAGACCCCCACAAAAGGACAAGTGTGAAATTAGTTTGAAACACCTCCTGTGAAAAGTTTGGTTTCAGTGTCATGAAACTGGAAGGCACAGGATCTCTGGGGCAGGGACAGGGAAAGAATCTGGTTCTCTGCAATGCCATTGCTTGCTTTCACCATAATCCCATTCTTTCTCTTCGTGCCATCAGTGTTTTATCATACTCACCTTCCAGCATCAGGAATAATTGGAGCTGGAGTCCTACGGACGACAGCCACTTTTACTACAAAACCCTGATTCATCCCCAAAGCACATCCATGCTGTGCACAGGGAGGGGCCCTGTGGTAAAGATAGCAAGGGATGACGTACAGAATTCTGTGTCACACTGCACGCACACAAGGTGGGTGTATTAAAGTTGTGCAAACGCACAGGTTTTTAAGAAAAGCAAATCGTGGCATTGTACCAACATCTGCATGGCTTATTTATAGGGCAGAAATCATAAGATCCACCACATGGACCTCTCCCCTTTGAGTGACTGGTAGCAGTAGATTGTCATCTTTATATGGAGCAGCACAGAGGTGGATGAAAACCTTGCCACAGTGGCCTTTCAGTCATTTGCTAACATGAGAAAAGGCTGTATTTATTTAGGTACCTTGGGCTCCACTCCAGGCTTGAAAGAGGAAGGCACAGACTCTTCTGCCCGTACCCACAACCATATCTGTCCTGTCCCGGTCTTGTTCCATTCCTACCCTTTCCTTGGCTCTCTACTCAGTCATTCCCAGTCTGTTACTGGCTCCAGGCCCTCACTTCCCATTCCCTTCTCCAGCCACAAATCCAGGTGTCTGTGTCTATTTCCCAGAACCAATTTCCCAATCCAGTTCCACATCTCAGTATCCTCCACCATCTACTTCCCAGTCCTTGCTTCCATCTTCTCCCAAAGACTCCTTGTCCCAACCCACTTCTTCCACCCTTGCAGATTCAGTCTTGATCTCCACCACCATTTGAATCAAGCAGGTTTCTTCACACTACCAGGAGCCACCAATGGAGACCCAGCCTTTCTGCATGTAGTTCAGTACACATTTGGATATATAACAGCACACAGGGACCTAAACTTGCAACTGCAGGGAAATTCTTGCATGGGCCCAGGCATGCTCAGTGCAGATAAAATCTTTGGAGTATTGAGGGACAAAAATCAAAGTAATCTGTCCTGAGCAAGACCTAACAACCAAGCCAAATTTGGATAGATTTTCTTCGGAATGGAAAAAGACAAGGCCACCCCATCACATTTCTAGCCTGAGCACCTAGATATAGGGGTGAGAAGGTTTTCCTGGAAAAGGCTGTCAGATTTTCTTAATATGAGCAAGATGTCATTTTTCCCTAATGTAGATGAAGCTGCAATTTAAAAAATAAATCAAAAGCCAGGCTCTAAAGCAAACACGCAGTCTGGAAAATTTCAGTGCAAACCGTTAAATTTTGGGGAAAGCATAAACCACTGATAAGAGGTTATTATAATGAGAAGTGTCAGGTAACCTGTGCTCCCAGCTCTGCATACAGTAATGTTTCACATACAGTAAAGACTTTGCTCTTGATTCTTATCATCATTAGCGTGGGGTTTTCAGTAACTGGCTATCTTATTGCTGAAGCAAATGCCATTTGAATTGATTGACTTTGGGTGAAAGGATTTTGGTCATTGTTACCAGCTACAAGTCAAGTAGCAATGGGAAACCTTGGCTGAGGTGAAAAACTAGGCCCTGAGAGAGTATTACTATGTGGCGATCTCTTACTTCCTGTCTCAGTTACAAATGCAGTCATTGGAAGCAGCAAACGTAAGCCCCATCTGTAGCATGAGGCTGATAGAAAGAATCTGTTGGAGGGAGGAGGAGAGAGAGAAAGTGAGAAAGAGGAATGGGGGTGCTTTTGCTGTCTATCTGACTTAAAAAAAAGAATTCAAATGAACTAATTTCTTGTTCTAAGACCTTTCTCCCTTCTTTGCAGCTGCTTCTGATACAAAGGCAGAACCTTATCTCCCGGTTGCACTGATCCAGGACTACAAACAACTGCCTTGTTATAATGCACAGAATGTTTGGCATCTGACAGCAGCCTACATAGAGATGGAGCAGAAGGAAGGCGTATTCTCTTCCAATTTCAGCCCTGGTTTTTTTCCTCTCCTCCTCCTTGCTTGTTTGCTATCAGCTTGTATTGCTTCCATCTTCCTCCATACAGATATCTCTGAAACTCATGCTAATGAATCATTTGGGGAGCTGTTGTAAAAGGGAACTGCATCCTTCCCTCTACTTCATCCCTTCTTCTCCACAAAAGGTGTCTATAGCTTCTGGACTTCTCTGTTCAGTATGCGTCATGAGCCATTTCCTGTGAATCAGACACTGAGGACACAAGGCCTTCACAGACACCAGTTGCAGACTTGGCTCCTTAGCTCAGGCTGCAGAGCCTCTTGCTTTTACAGCTGGATGCTACCAACCCAGCTCCCAGGCTATCAAAGGAACTTAAAAAGTACCCACTACAGGATAAGGAATCCTTCACCATGTTAAATGCAGTTATACTGACAACAAGCCCATGAGATTGGGGACTGCTACTATGGGAAATTAATATTGCCAAGCTTATGGAGTCCACCACATGAAACTCATGAGCCTGGCTGAACAATCACAGGAGTCTTTCATATATAGAAAAGTTGGGGGTGTAAGTTGGAATGCAGCCACAAATATAGCTATATATTTGTATGAATAGGGATGTTTTAATTTGCCTTTTGTCTTCAGTCAATGGACTGGAGAACAGCAAAATATGGTACTGTGACAGGGTGGTAACAGGGCATTCAAAAACTAATTCTTCCCGACCATGTTTTTGGGGCTGACTGCCCTGTACTCATCTGCCATGCCTTGCTGTTCTGGGCTGTGTGTGCGTGTGTGTATGTGTGTGTGTGCACGCACATATACATATATACACACACTAGACTGCAGGAGGCTACCCTGATCTTATCTGTTTGACCACCGTCATGGCCCTGGCCTTATGGGCCAATTACATGGCTCCTGCCTCCCCTGCACCATGTCCCATGCCTCACAGATGGCATTCTACTAGTCATGTCTGGTTCATGTCACATCCAATACACACCCACAGCTGGGCTGCATTGCAGTTCATGCCCCAAACTAGGCCACACTTAGTTGTCACATCCAGTTACTCTATCGTCACAGCTGTTCGTCATATCCAGTTCCCACTATCGTCTCATCTGGTTCAGGCCCCAACCTGGCCATCTCATAACTCATGCTGCTCCACCTCCCTATTGAGGTGACCGGATCCCCATGGTCCACATGGTCTTTCTTCCTGCCCCTTGCTTTTCTGTTAGGGTGAGCTCCCTTAGCCTTTCTCCTCCACAGGGTATCCCACAAGGCAGTGGGGGCTGAGACATTCCAGTGCCCCATCTTCACCTTTCACTGGAGAGGCAAAGGTGTGACATTTCCTGGGGTCTGCCACACCACAGGCAGTCCCACCACACCAAGCAACTCCAACAAGGTAAAATTTTTGGACTTGCCCAGGACTAACTCATGAGGCCTACCTGGTCTTCCTATACCTTCTAACGGGCCTCCTCTGAAGATATAACCCCTGTCTCTTGGACTGATGTCATCAATCCCTCTGACCTTGGCTCCTTTTTATAGTCCTCCTGGCCCTAATCCTCACTTGGACCCTCATCCAATAGTGCAACTCTTTGGATGACTCTTACCAGTCATTGCCACACAGGCTCATGATGGCCCTGGCCTCAACCTCTCTGCAGTGGTCCTACTATATCAGGACCTTCAGCCTCTCTGAGACCCTAGCACCATTACCAGGCCAATCAGGGTGCCAGGCCCTCCACAGCAGTGGTCACCCTTCACAGTGGACTTACTCTTTTCAGTCCTAACTGAACCCTAGCCCCCTATTAGGCCAGTCAAGGTCCTCGAGACCAGTCCCATTGGCCATCAGCCCTCCTTCATCTTGGGTCTTCCTCCTTTGACCCCTACAAGTCCCTCTCTTTTCTTACAGAGTCTGGAACCCCTCCAAGATCTTATCACTAATCCTCAGGTACACTCTAGCCTTGCACTCAACCTCCTGGGCCCTGGCCCTAGATCTCCAGGCTCACTTGGTCAATCCTTGTAGCCTGACTCAGCCTTGCTCATGGGCTGGTCCAGTCCTTCCCTCTGGGCCCTAATCATCTGGCCCACTGTTCATCCCAGACCTCAGCTTTTCCCCAAGCTGGCCTGACTCTTCCCAGACCCTGGTTTCCTCTGCCCCTTTCTCACAGGGCAGACCTGACTTCACCCAGGGCTCTGGGCTTACAGCCCCCTTTTCCTTATGGCTGGCCTGGCTCTTCCCAGGCCTCTCGCCTCCTCTCCCCAGACCACTCTTGCAGCCTCTCAGATAGGTTAGGGACCCCACCTTGGGTCACAAGAAACCTCCAGCTCCCCAGTAGTTCCTACCCTATCCTCCAGCTATACAAATGGCCTTCCAGAGCTGGGCTCTTCTCAGGGGTGAATGGTGCTCTCAGCTCCTCTGGTGTTGCAGCCATCTGATTGCACTTAGCCTGCGCTTATGCCTTGTCTCAGGCCAAGCTCTTGCCAGTCAGCCACCCCCTCAGCAGTCATGTGAGGCCTCCTAATTCACCCCAGCTGCCAGCCTCTCAGTCTGCTGACTCCTTAATGGGATCTGCGTCACCTGCTGGAGCTCTGCATCCTTGCTGGCTCTCTTATACTGGCAAGCATGACTAGTGCTCTGCCAGGTACATACTTTTAAGATATAAAAAAGAGGATCCAGGCAACTACAGACCCATTAACCTGACTTCAGTTACATGCAAGGCTTTAGAACAAGTTTTGTAGGAAAGAAAATGACATGGAGATAAAAACAACATGGGATATGCACCTTGGATTCACCAAAGAACTAGGCTGCTTTGAGGATCTGTGTCTCGCTGATTTATGGTTATGTTTATAGCGGCAGGCTGTGGAAAAGCTGGAGTTTTGTTTGAGGTACCTTGCATCCCAGGCTTGTACCATAACCACTGCATCTCCCTTTCCCTCATCATTGATGGCAGCCATCACACAAGCACAGTTTTTCCAAGTGCTGAGTGACAACATGAAGTCAGTGGGTGACGGAGGCACTCATGTACTCATCCCTTTGCAATTCTTGAGGGCAGGTTTCCAACATGCAGGTGTAAAGTAACTTTCAGATTTTATTGTGGCGATCACTCATCTGTTAGAAATATTTTTCTTAGTATTTCTTTAACATATGTAGCTATGGAAAATAGGGGGAGGGAGACAATGAGAATGAGTGAACTTCAACAATCGCTTGCTCCTACCCACTCCTCCACACTGCAAAGTATGGAATTTTCTCTCAAACTGGAATGCGGCCTACTTAATAAGGCCACAGAAGCGAAGATGCTGCATCTGTAATGTTTCTGTCAAAGCAAATGAGGTCATTAACAGACGAGTTCAGTGATGGAATTGTCTCTCATAGTATTTATTATATGGTCCTTTTCCTGACACCTCCCACTGAGAGAATATTAAATATTTAATGCACACCAAGGCTCTGCTCATTTTTCATTCCCACTTCAGCATTCAAGTCGGCTCCAATCTGCTGCTAGCTACAAAGTCGACTGGACAATGGACCGTAATGAATTAACCCTTTGGAAGCCACCGTAGCATTTACAGAATTGCAGAAAGACTGGGTGCTTTATCATGTCTGACTCGTGCTGGTGCTCTAGAATTCAATTCTCAATTCATTAAAACAAGGGCGGGGGAGAATTTGGGAAATAGGCTTGTGGAAAACAAAAAAACGTGGGGGGAGATGAAAATGTTAGCCTGCCAAGGTGACAGAGCCTTATTGCTTTTATAATTTCTAGATCCACCATCTCAAAAAAAATACAGTCACTGCTGTGGGCAAATTAAAACCATGCTCAAAACCCCAGAATATCTGCTAGTCATGCAAGCAAAAAAAAACCCCCAAAACCCACCAAAACCCAGGAGCAGAGAGGGAATGCTTATACAAAGAGAGAACAGAATGATCACACAGGGCCTGAAAATTGATGGACCCAAATAGATACTGTAAAGGATGGAGGTTCCCCAGACGCATCATTTGATTGTCTGCTGCAGGGAAACTTGGTCATTTGCCACTGGACAGGATGGATGAGAAACAATACTAACATTCTCATTTACTGGGGATGTATGCCCATTTTATCTAGGTATAAATGGCAGTGATGAAGACAATAAGAATCTAGGTCCCTAAACTAAGTAGGCCCCATCCCAATCTAGGTTCTGTAGGTGGTTAGTTTGTGGGTGATTGAAATTGTCAAGAGCAAAAAGAAGCTCACCCTACGCAAATTCACTGAAAGCTAGATAGCTGAGCTCTCCAAAGCTTCTTTGAAAATCACAGCCAAAATGTTTAAATGAGACTGAACTTCATGTGGGGGGACTGGGGCAAAGGAAGTGTCACGTGGATCCCTTAGCAAGATTCCAACACCGAAGACCACTTGAAAATTGGCAGATCCCGAGGAATATGCACAAAAGCCTTATGCCTTCATACCAGCTCTGAGAGGCCTCGCCTCCTTCCTGATAGCATAGCTCTATTGCAATGCTAGGAATTTCTCCTGGCGCAGCAGTTCCAAGGATTTCCTAAAAGGGCTCTTCACAAAATATGGACCCAGTCTCCGCAGGGCTGCTTGGAGCAGGGTTTTATGTGGGATGTCCCATAAACACGGAATCCATTAAGTTCTCTCCACCCTGGTTCCATCCCAAGCCTTTGTCAGGAGAAGTCTACAAACTTCCATAATTATAACAATTTTATAATTGATTTATAAAACAACTTTTATAATTTGATATTGTTTTCAGAACAATAACTTCATTCTTTACTGCATTCCTTACTGTTTCCTGAGCAAATTAACATCACAACCATCAAAATCATAGGAAGTGGATAGTTATGGTCCAGTTCTTATGGCTGTTCTGATCAAAGAGGATGCATTTACATGTGCACTTTACTAAGTAGACTAATTAGCTCCACAGTAAAGCGTCACCATCTACACGTGCCAGTATTGGGGTGCAGTAAATGAATCAACTCTTCCCTAAGACAGTGCTGTCAGGCAGAGTCATTTACTGTGCAGCAATACAGGTGTGGGCAGTGACCAAGGCAGCAGCAGTTTGAGTTGAAGTGGAGCAGCCCCAGGCAAGCAGCAGTTTGGGGGATCAGCCACATGATTCCAGTTTCAGCACTCTCACGCCCCAGCCAGCCCCTCCACCACCTGACGCTGCCACCGGACACCTAGGGCTGAGCCTGCTGTCACCTCAGGTCTGCTCTGCCCCAACTCAAAGTACTGCTGTTCTGGGCACGTATGTAGACACTGCGCCCAGGAGCAGCGTACTCTGTCGCAAACTGCTGCACGTTTTAACCTCACATGAATTGTATGTGTAGATGCACCCAGATAGTCAAAGATCATCAGTCTGCTTCCTACCATGAAGGTGCCAAACTTCAGGCAAATCTAATCTACATGCATACACAGAACCTTGGAAAGAAGATCCACTGGCACATTGCCCTTTGCTTCATGCTTATACTTTCCCACTTGCTTATCTTGTTAACTCTATTTGTCAGTTCCACTGAAGTACCCATGGTCAGAAAGCAACATGTATGAATTTGACCTCTTTAATGTTTTGTAATTTGACTGTGGCTATACCCATATTTCCTTGTCAGTGGCCCCATAACCTGGCAGGCAGAAGTGGAAAAGACAGACAGTCAAAAGACAAGCTACTGCAAGCGAGTAACAGAGGAGGCTCCAGAACTCTGGCATGACTGAACTCTACACCCTCGGACCAAGGAGAGGGACGAAGCTAATGAGCCTAACTGCACATCTGGGGGCTTTCTTAAAACTGTTGGTGTTGCCTAGTGGCTGAAACAGGTCCTGAGTTAACACTCCAAATTCTGGGTTGAAATCAGAACTATTCACAAACACTTTTAGTCATATATAATTGCATTATTCAACTAAGGCTTAGTCATATATAATTATAATATTCAACTAAGGTTTAATTTTTTTTCCAATTTAATTATGCCAGTGATAGTACTAGTGTGAACAAAGTTATTGTTATGAGGGTGGTTCACACCAGCATAATTACTTCCCTTCCAATCTGGGAACAGCTATGCCACCATAAATATTTTTATAGCCGTGTAACTGTGTCCACTCAATGGATAGTTGTATTGCTTTAACTCTGGATATATTTAAAGCTACACAACTTTGTATACAAACAAGCTGTAGTTTACTATAGGTTACTCATCAAACCTTTAATTTGTCTGCGTGTCAGGCTCCTCACTTATAAAATGGGGATGATAAGAAGGTTCTCTGAGGCTTGATACTTTTTGTAAAGCACATTAAGTCCTAGAATAAGTTTCAGTGGAAATGCAAAGTGGGATTAGATATTTTACATTTAGAAATTAAAATCTTCCCTGCAAGTACTAGCTTTCTGCTGTGAAACCAACAACATCTGAGGATAAAAACAGATGTGTGTATAAGTACTTCAAATTCTGGCTGCATTAGAAGTGCTTCTAATTTGGAGTATGTCAGTACAGTACAAATGAACAGCTTCATTCCAGCTAAAGCACCATAAAAAGTTCTGGAGCTGATGCTGTGGCACCACTTCACAGTCAGAGAGCTGGTAAGCAGGGACCTGGAATCCTTCACAGCCTCGACTGGACAAACGGATGCATAACTGATGACCAGGGATCTGGGTTTTCCATTTCCATGGCTTCGGCCATGCCACCCGTGGGGGTACGGAAGCTGGGATTCATGTGCCGCCATAGCAGCCGCCACCTCCCACAGGTGGCAACCAGTGGGGACTGGGCCTGCGGGCATGGGTCCCTCGCCCCGTAGCCTTCACAGCTGGGGGTTTCCTCCAGCAGGGCTGGGGAGGGCAGGGAGCTGTGGGTGGGGGGTGAGGGGCACCAGCATGGATGTGGGGCTGTGACTTGGGATTGAGAGGCCTGGACCTACATCCTGGTGAGCTAAGGGGACAGAGGGAGATCTGATTTTACATGATAAAAAAACCCAAAATCAAATACCAAAATTATAGGTACAGGTTTCCCTCGCCAACCATGGTTTTGCCAACCACGGTTTTGAGTATACACACTAAATATTTTATATATCATTTTGGCTACCACGGTATAAAGTTTTGAGTAACCATGGCTTTCTGTGGCCGCGCATTAGCCTGCCATCTGCCATTTCAAATCACCCACAGTCTTGCTAGCTACCCATGGCGCTCCCATCTCCTCCCACACACTCAGGCTTGTGTTGTGCTTCACAATGTTAACATCCAGTCGCAAGTGCACCACATTTTTCTCCTGATTTCTTTGTGATTTTTACATTTTGCCCTTAATCATGGCCTCTAAGGGAGTGAGTGGTAAAGGTGAGCAATTTGTGAAGAGGGCAAGGAAGCTGACGTCCTTGGAAACAAAATTGGAGTTGTTGGATCGTCTAGCACGTGGAAGGAGTGTGGCAAATGTAGGGAGGCATTTTGGTCTGAATGAATCCACTGTGAGAACCATTAAGAAAAGTGAGGCTAGTATTAGGGCTCGTGTTGCAAGTGATACACCAGGAAGTGCTAAAGCGATCTTTATGCCATGCGATCATAGCTTAAAAAAAAAAATGGAAAAAGTACTCAGTATCTGGATTGAAGATAAGACACAGAAGAAAGTGCCTTTGAACAGCCAAGTGATACATGAGAAGGCAAAGTGAATTTATGACCATATCGTCCAGACCTCGGGGGGTAAAGGCACAAGTGAACACAAAAGTTTTCAAGCCAGCAAAGAGTGGTTCAAAAAACTGTAAGAGGAGACATGGGCTACACAGCATGAAGATTATGGGGGAATCAGCTTCAGCTGATGCTGAAAATATTCATATTCAAGCCCCTAACCCCATTTTTCCAATAAGCCTTTTGTCTTACCAACCATGGTTTTGTCAACCACGGGTGTTAGGTTCCTGAAAGTTCCCGTGGTTGACGAGGGAAACTTTTACTTACTTAGAATTTATTTAATTATAGTGATGAGGTACTGGTAGGCTTTCAAATTGCTTAAAAATTGTAAAACTATATATATATATATAAACTTTGTGTGTGTATATATATATATATATAGTTATATATATAAACTTTGTGTGTGTGTGTGTGTGTGTGTGTGTGTATATATATATATATATAATAAATTATATATATATATATATATAATAAATAAAACGAAGTATATGTCTGTCTGCATGTAAGTATGTATGTTCGCATATAACTTAAGGCCCAGTCCTGTCTACTCTAAATCTTCCAAAATCACTGAATACCACCCGAAGAAAAATATAGATGCATTTTTTTCACTTGACCCTTTTTAGGGCTTCCAGTGACTATGTAAGGGACCAATGCTTTTTACATAGACAGTTATGTGTAGCTTGCTCCAGAGTTGGTAGTTGAAGAGGGTTGTATATACTAATGCCAACAGGAACCACTGTGAACATTGTTTTCAAAGAAGTTCTACAATAAAGAGAATTCATTTGGATGTCATTTGAAATGCCACTCCACGTTAAATATTAAATGTTAAATGTGTTGTCCTATGTTCATTAAAAAAAAACAATATTTTGACCTAGATATGTTGTACTAAGTTCTTTGAAAATAAAATGCTAGTTTATCAATAAAATGTGTTCAATTGATACCTATATATACAGTAGCATTTCATTTTAATTATGGATTTGGGAGGGGTTAATTAGGGAATTTGTGATTTTTTTTATCAGGGAAAACCAGGAACCCTGTTGATGACCAGGTTTCAGCCCTGTGCTGCCTACAACTACAGGGTGAAGCAGTTTCACCTCAGAAGGGCCAGTTTCACATGCTTTGCCTTTGAAGTGGGAACAGAGAATGGACACCTACCATGTCTTTGCCCTGCCGTCTCCCACAGAGCAGTGCCAAGAGGGTACTGGCTCTATTCTTCACCTACCTAGCCATGCTTTCCACCCTCTTCAAGCATGTCTTCCAGCAGTGTGCCGCAGCATACCAGGAGCGTACCATGTCTCAAGACTCCATCAGCCTGGTATTCAAAAGGCACTTCCTTAAGCTGTGTTAAGTCATGAGTGCAACATGCCCAAAGAGGAAATAAAAAGGGACTCCTGAGACAGGCTGAAGGGGTAGGAAGCAAAGCAGTGCAAAATGCTGGTGGGCTGATCAACTCCTTGTTAGGCTCCGGTGGGGAGACTAAAAGTAACCTGATGCCTGACGCCTTTTCACACTTAGTTGCTTCAGTTGTTCATGTATCATCCAGGATCATTTGTTATATAGTTCAAGCCAGTTTGCAATGTAAGAACACCACATATCATTTATTCCTTTTCTTTTTATATTACGTGATGCTCTGCAAATCACCCAGAATAAACCAGAACTCTCCACCTCCACCAGCAAGTCCCTCTAGTGTCTCCTTGTGCCCCTAGTGTCACACTCCCCATTCTCACCACCTTCTCCCACTCTGGCTCTTTCTGCTGCCGTGAATGGCTCAGTAAGGTGCAGAGCCTCCTCTACCAATTGAGGCTGATGTCTCCTTACCCATTTTTGCATTTCCCCATCCAAATTGGTAAGGAACCATTCAAAGGCAAAAATGTCCAAAACTTCTGCTATCGATTTGCCCTCTGGCTGAGCCCATCTCTCTAATAGGCTCTCCAGCATCTAGACCAATAGCTGAGGTCACAGCTCCTCCTTCTTCTTTTCCCCTCAGAAACATTACCTATGATACTCTGGGAAGACCTTTAAATGGCATAGGATGGCCCTTTTTATCTTTTCAGAGTCCATTGCATTGGGCCACAACAGTGCTCTGTAGGCCACTTGAGCTGGCCCTACTAATAGCAGGCCCCGTTAGCTTGCCCCTCTGGCTGGATCTCAGCCAGCAACCAAAATCACCCCCTCAAATGATTTCAGGAAGGCCTCTATGTCATCTTCTGGTGTCATGGTTGGGAACATCATCCTCTCCATGTCATGGCTGCTTGCTGGACCTCTAATTTTTTGCTCAGCTATTGCTATCATGACAGAATCATGATCCAAGCCTCGGCTTCTTGGGCTCTCATCCTCACTAAGTCCTCCATCTGCGCCTGCTGGTTCTAGAGCAACTGCAACATAATCCCATGAGCTTGTTGCCAGTCTTAAGGTTTTCCCATATCTGTACTGGCTTGCTCCAACTTGCCCTTTCTCCTTCACAATTGGTGGCCTCTCGAGAGCCCACATTTGCCAGTCATAGGCAAGCTTTCATGAGGCTGAGTCCCCAAATAGTCCTCCTCCCTCCCGTTAGGTCAGATACTGGCCTAGTAACTAGTTACAAGTGTAACATATGATCACATGCAAGAATACTTTGGATTATACTTGGGACTTAGAAAAAACTAAATCTAGGGGGGAGAAGAGAGCACAAGCCTTGCGTTTTGGCTACCGACGCTTTCTGGGTGATACAAATAGAAGTTCAGATGGCCTCCAAAGAAAATCCCATTTATCCTTGATCTTATGAAAAAATCACCATTTGGGCTTTTGATGGGAGGGAGGGAAAAGTCTCAAGCAAGATCTGACAACTTGTAAAGCCTGGTCAAAAATACAAATGACTCATAAAAGTTTTGTCTGAGTGGAATGGCATGGAGAGACTCTGGGTAAGTTAAGATAGCTTCTATCATTCAACCACCACTGGGCATTGTCCCTTGAAATGTCATTCCTGCAGAGCCAAAGTAGTCCTGCAGTCGTGTGAAGTGGGATATTATGATGTGAGCCTATGCTGAATGGATGACACTGAACTTCAAAAACATGGGCTCTGGGTGATTTCAGGTAAATCTCTAATAGACTTATAGAACTCTTTCTATTCCAGATTTCTACAATGCCTAGCAAAATGAGATCCTGGTCCATGGCTAGATACTACTGAATTACAAACAGCCAATGATTATACTTGGTACCAACGTGAGACAAAGACGCATCAGAATAATCACAGACATAGCCACAATACAGGCAAAAGTTGTTCATGAAAGCATTAGTATTGCTGAGCGTCTTTAACTTCTGTTACCTTCCACACATCTAAAAAATGTTACCATGGATCCAGCATACTCCACACTGTACAGTATCAGGCTCTTACTCACCTCTCTGCAAACAATGGTGAGCCAAAGGTGCCCACATTCCATCCTTACCATGTTTGCCATACTTATGTCAGACTAAATATTAACAATCTTACATTTTGAAAAGAGAACAGAAGTCAAAATCCAAAAAAAGGAAGCCATACAACGATGGGTGCAAGGCAAGAGAATGCTTGGTGGTTGCTTAACTCATTTAGGAGAATCAACTACAATAAACTATGTATTATTATATGTAATTATCTATAGTTATTTTGTTTTCAGGGAGATTTCCATCCATTTCCCTGTTACTTTATGCTAGGAGCCACTATATTGTTGTTGGAACAATTCAATACACCCCAGCTCAGAAAAATGTTTTGCTAGCTGAAATCAACACAAAGTGGAATCATTTCAAGACTTAGTCTCCACTTATTCGCTCTGGCTTTGTACTGAGATGACTGTTGATTTCAGTGGTGAAATAGGTGATGCACTAGTACAGCACACGCCTTACCTATGTAAGTGAGGAGAAAACCCAACTCTATATATTGTACCATCCTCAAGTATCTTCTAGAGATGGGTCCAAGCTTCAACTTCCAGATCCTCCATCTGGTCCAGATTTGATCCAGTCCAGAATTCAGGGGGTTTCCTGCCTGAAGACAAACAATTCCAGCAACCTTGTGGTAAATGAGCAGATGAGACAAAGAAGGAAGGAAGGAAGGAAGACAATAGTAAGTCATCTAACTAGTCTTAGCATAGCATTTGGGCCTAAAGCAAGGAACATTAGCCAAAATATGGGATGGAAGTGTGATTAGAAAACACTATGGTGAAATTCTAGCTTATGTGATAATATATTAAATATATTTCCCCATATTAGAGATATACTATAGACATGTAAGCGCATAGGAAAACCATAATAGCAAGTATTTTGGATGCCATCATCTTGGAAAGGCAGCTCTACATCACTCATAACATGAATATTTTTTACCTTGGCAATAACAAAGTCAGGGATTCCCTGACCTTAGCACCATATTTCAGCATGATCCTTTACATAATGCTGATCAGATGTTGAATGATGTCTCCAATACTCTAAGGCACAAAGTTGCTATTGCATTTATTTAACTAATTCCCATGGGGTCTCTCTATTTACACAAAGTATTTGTTTCTTGAGCAGCTCTGGTTTGGTCCATATGGCTGCAAAGCAAGCTAAATGATTGTATCCTAGGCAGCATGTTACTGAGTGAGCTCTAAAGACATTTGTACATATGCATGTGCTGCAGTGCCAGGCGCTGCAGCATATGCAGTTGTATAAGCAGCGAAATCCATGTCAGTGCTGAGAAAATGGTGGTGGCATGCCATTGAACTAAAACACCTCAAAAGTGTTTTAGTTCAAAAGCACACCACCACCATTTTATGCGCACTGACATGTATTTTCCCACTTACACAACTGCATGCGACACAGTGCAGTGCACATCAGCTTATGTGTGGAGCAGACTCAATTAATCAAGTCTGACTCACTGGATCTCTGGCACATTGTGGGATGAAAAGGCATGTGTATAAATACCACAAATCCTCTCAAGGTTATCCACATTCCTCTTGAAGTGTGGCACCCAAAACTGGACACAATGGTGGGGTCCAGATTTGGGGATAGTTAAAAAAAATATCAGGATAAACAGAGAGGTGTTTTTCAACCCTGCATCCCAAAGTGCTTTACAGAGTGGTTGGCCAAGTACCTTCATTCCCAATAAAAAGGAGGAAACTGAGGCAACAAAGTCATATGGCTCCACATCTCTTTGCTTATTCTATATTCACATACACTTGACTCCTCCAAGTACCTTAAATTCTAGACAGCATGGTAACATGTCTGTAAAAAGGAGAAAATACTTTCATCCCTTACAATGATTTGGGAGGATGAATTGTGTGTGTAAACGTAAAATTGCTATCTACATTATAACTTTGAGCAAGTCACTTAGCTCCAGATCCTCAAAGTTTAGGTGAAGATTTAGGCAGAATCAATGGGAATTAGGCATTTAGGGTGCAGACAGAAGTGCAGCTCCCGGCTGTAACAGAAAGCACTTTGCAGGAAGCAGTCTGAGTTACAACAATCCTCTGGACCAAACAGAAGTTCACTGTTGGTTCAAGGTGGGCAAGGAATCTAACTGCTCACAACAGCTTCTCCTCCCCTGCCAGCTCCCTGCCAGCCATGGTTATTTTTAGAATAGGAGGAAGGAAGCGATCAGAGGGAGCTCTTTCTAGGGTTTCCCCCGGCAGTGTTGGAGGGCCTCCAATACACCCACCCCACCCTCCAGCAAGGACTGAAAAAAACCAGACCAAATTCCTCCCACTCCCTTTTCCCCCCTCCCATTCTGAAAATAGTGACTGGCTGGGAGGCAGCACAGATACAAGTTACAGAAGATGTTCTGTTTTGAAATGTCTTCATCTGAACCCTCATGCAATGAGGGTTCAGTTTTTCACCCAAACAGCCATTTTTGAAGCAGCCTGCAGCTGTGCACTTGAGTTTGGTCACAGTTATAAACCACTTCCAGTGGCCAGATTGGGCAAAAATTGTAATTTCTGTCTGTGCCCTTAAATACCTTTTGAGGGTCTAGGCCTTCATTTTTCTGTGCCCTTGTTCCTCTTCTGGAAATAAGGCTAGTATCACTTCTCTTTATGCCAAGAGTAGAGGGCACAGTGGAAGAGTAATTAAACAATTGCACTATAGCTACAGATGTGCAGCTTCAAATCTCACTCAGGACTCATGCCAAAGGCTGCCCTCTGGTTGACCAAGCTGTTAATGGCTACCTGACCATTTGGGCTGGGACATCAAAGGAAACATATCCATATTGAGTACCAAATCTGAACCTGCCTGAGCCATGCTAGCTTGACGTGACATTACAGTGGACCTTTGACCCCTTAAAGGTATTGGGAGGATAAATATATTAAAGGTTGGGAGAAGCTCAAATACCAGTGTTGGGGCCAAGTCAATGTCAATAATAATGACAGAAGGGGTTAGTGTGACACAAAAAACCCACAAAGAATAGGAAAGTTTGCAACCTACAGCAATCCAGCTTGCAGGTCTGAACGTTTCAATGTGTTTCTTTCTGCAGGAATAGTTTAATAATACTATGTGGCAAAAGGAAATGCCACATAGCCAGACTGAGACCCTCACCACCTCATTCCCCACAGGATGCTGAACAGTTGTCAAAGGTAATAACTTCAGGCTATAAATCCCAAAGGAACTTAAGAGATTTAAGGACTCAAATCCTATTAAAATGCAAAAGGAGTTTGGCACCCTAAAAAATCTCAGTCTGTAGTTCTTGCCAATATATTATTTTTAAATAAATGTTGCCAAAAGAGGCAGGGAACTGACCAGCTCCCATTCAAATCACATAGCACATGCTTCCCTCCTCTCTACCCCCCTCTTCTCTCCTCTCTGGCTCTCGAGCGCTGATGCAAGAATTTCAAGCAACATCAACCCTGATGTAACTCCACTTGATTTACTGGCAGCTGGAGGCTATCCTCTGCTTGCTGTAGTGCTGAATGGTGGAAAGCACAAAGCCCTTTTTCTTGCCCTGACAAATCTCAAGTTAAAGCTAAAGGTTGTTCAGAACTTGACATCGCAGATCAAATTGGGAGGACAGAAGCAGGGGAAAATGGAAGATCCACCAGCAGGATTGAAATGGAAGCGACACCCAACATATTCACTGTAGAACATGTTGTATCAAAGGACAGTAAAGCCTGAGCTAAGGGATGGAGAAATAGGTCTTCTGACATCAAGGAATCCACAAGGATCTCTCTAAATCAGTGAGATGGAATAAGCAAATCTCTTATACATGCACAATGTGCCGCACACTAGGGAAGTGAATTTGGGTATGTTCCTAGATTAAGCTGTACTAGGGTATAATGGTGGATGGAGCCTGTCTCCAAGAGGGGTTTAACCAGGATAATTACAGCAATACAGTTACATCAGTGTGAATTTCCTTAGCATGGGGAGGTGGTAGAATTATACCATTTTTTTTTGGTTGATTGGCCATTCTGAAAACATCAGGAAAAAATATTCACTTTGTGTCAAAGCAAAGTGCATTGTTTTGAATTTTTTGACAAATTAAAAGATAAAGAAAAATTAGCTGGGGTCAAACAAAAGAACTTTTGGGTAATTATGAACATTTTAAGTTAAATAGAGGGGCATTGAAACAAAAAAAGTTGTTTGGGATCCAAATATGGAAAAGTGATATTTTGAAAAAGTTGAAATAAAACCTTGAAGTTTCTGAAACACTTTGGGCATATCTACAGAAGGCTTTTAATGCTTATTGGACTAATTCTACTGCCCATTAGCGCAGCTGGCAGATACCATGCCAATATGCTAACGGGCAGTAGATTAGTCCAATAGACATTAAGCGTCACTTAAAAAGCATTCATCTGCAGTAATGCGCAGTAGTGCCGATTACAGCGCATTTAGTACCTGTTATTACAAGTACTAAATGTACCATAACTACGGTGCATTAATGAACATGAAAACATGCCCTCTGTGTGGGTTTTTTTCCACCAATTCACCAATTTTCTAAAAGTGTTATGATTATCAAATCAACACTTTTCCCCCCCCAAAAAAGAATGGGCTGAGACCATCTTCCCAGCTCTATGTAATGGTTTCTTAAAGAAGGAGCCTTTTAACAAGGATGACTAAGTCTCTTATTTGAAAACCTGAAGAAGAACCCAGAAACTGCCATGATCCTAGATCCCATATCCAATATTACTTATATTAGTAACTTTACCTGAGTTATTCCACTAGAGAATACTCACATGAGCAAACTTATTCACATATGTGTTTGCAGGATCATAATCTAAATCATATTGATTTTCTACCAAATACTGTTATATTTCATATAAAGCCTTCAAAATGCAACTCAGGAAATACTTTTACTTATCTTAAACATCTGCAATACAGATAATTAATAAGACGGGCTTTTAGGCTGAGATTTTTAAAACTTCCTGAGGGATCAAAGTACTTGGTCCCCATTGAAAGTGATATATAAAATGGGATTTGTTGCTACAATACTGTTCGGCTTCTCAGTCACTCTAGACAGAGGGAGAGAGATTTGAAAAATAAAGAGAGAGGAAGAGAGCCACAGCTAGTGTAAGTTATCATATTTCCACTCATATCCTCAGGTAGTGTAAATGTTCATAACTTCACTGAATTCAATGGAACTATGATTTACACTAGCTGAGAATCTGCCCCTATTATTATATGTGTAAATCTATTCACTGAATTTTGCATGAGAGCCTTAAAGCAATGCACAGCTGAAAAGGCAGGTCTTATCACATGCAATTTGGCATTGCAAGATGATTTGGAGCATCTTCATTGGGCTGATTTCACCCGTTGTCACTTGGGAGGCTTTCCTTTGACATCAGTAGGCTTTGGGTCAAACCTTTAATCAGCTGTATCGATTCATTATAAAGTGGGACTGAGACTAGATGAGGAATTGACAAGGTATTTATTTGTATCCTGGCCCTAACCACAGCTTTTTCTCTGAGTTTGTTGTCACAGACCTGTTTGTCTTAGTTTCCTTACTTGTTAAAAGGAGATAAATATTTCCTATTATAAAATGTTGGGTATAACAATTGGAAAAGATCACTATTACTAACCACCATAGGAAGTCAAGGAAAAAAGATTTACAAAGAATCAAGCTGAAGTACTTCGCATCTCAAATGCACTAGGGGTTCCACTCATGGAGCTGCAGCTGATTCAAATAATTTTGTTTTGTAAGAAATTCAATTGTTTTTTCTGCAATAAGCATTCATGGTGTAAAAGGATGATACACTAAGGATAAGATCAAGCAGATAGATAGATACATAGAGGGAGTGAGCTTAACACTCGGAGACGGAATATGAGATCTAGAGGTGGCTAAACTGCAAGTAAGGAGTCTAACATGGATTCCTGAGGTGAAGTGAGTGGGTTGCAACAGCTGAGAGCATGAGCTGGCACTAAGTACAATACAGCTGACTTACACATTTTGACTGGGAGAAGCATTATGCAGCAGATCTCTCCAGTTCTGGCATAAGATAATGTTTGTTCTGCCTTCAGATTGATTTTCTATTGCCCTGCCCTTTGCACAGTTATTTACGCTTATGCCAAGTGGATGTAAAATACTACAGCTGGGTGACTTGGTAGTGTCTTACACCTGCCTTATACAGACTTAGCACAGACATAAACAAGTATCTGAGATCCAGAGCAGAGGCAAAGCAGCCCCTGTGTAGTTATGGTGGGTGAAATATTAAAAATGAGAGTGAAAACACTTAAGTGGGTGTGAAATACAAAGCTCACTAAAAGCAAGAGGGGAAAGCTTAGCTCTACTAGGGCCATTTCAGAGCAACGTCTCTGATTGCCATGGAGTAACATCAGCGTAATGTAGATTAGAATCTGAACCAAAATGCCTGATTGTCTCTTCACTTAATATGAGTTATAAACCTGTTAATCTACTCTCACCTGTGAAACTACACCCTTCTATAACAACTGTAAATAGAACAGAGGGTCATAGTATTTGTTACATAATGGACCGGCCTAAAATACAAGCACATGCTAACTTTGAAGGTTGGAACTTTCTGGGTAGACCTCCTGTGCTGTTCCTGTCAACTCTGGGGTGCCTTATAGTGAAACAGGGTGAAAAGTTGCAATGTGAACTCAGTGATACATAATCTCCACTAATACATAATCATTCCCCATGTGTATTCCAGGTATACACTTAACAATGTAAATGCTCTAGCCAACACTGACACAATATAGCCCCAATCTGAGTTGTACAGTGTATTCTCACATATGTCTAGCCCCTTCAGTAATTCCCATTATTAGCAGTGATACCTGTTGTTGCAGACATAACAGTTTCTAAACCACAGGCTCTCTCCTGCCACTGATGCACTTAAGTGAACAAGCTGCTGCAAAGCAAACCTCAGCCAGATGGCTCTGGTCTTGGCCAGTGAGAAATTTTACAGATGATTTTCTTCTCCTCCTAAAGGAGCCAGAACTGCTGTAGCTGAGATCTAGAGATGCATCCCAGAACAGCAGGATGCGACGTTTAGGATTTTAACAAAATAGCAACCCAAATCCCCCAAAACTCCAGATCAGAATAATGCATAAGTCTGCACAGGAATCATCTGTGATAACAGAAGGCATGCTGCTATATATGCTCATGAACCATGAAGTCCTTCTACCCAGAGGCTCATGGCTGCTTACCAAAACTGTCATTGAAGCTAAGTACAGACAGTCAAAAAAACCCAAGGCAGAATCAATTCAGTCTTCATAAATTAGTCTAAGCTGAGTAGGTTAAATCAACAAGCAAGTGAACAGACATTCACTTTTGATTTGGAAAATGCAGCCACATGACTGCAGTGACCCAGGCCAGAAGCCAGGGTGCACTAGAGAACACCTCCCTGCTCAGCTGGAGCAGACAGAGACAGCTTCTCCCTGAACACCAATTTACCCCCTTCTTACTTATGTGGTTCAAACTGGCAATGATAGCAAATGAAACAATCTTCTTTGGTATTTAATGACGAGGACACTTTGCTGGGTGTTCTAGAATTTGTAAGGTCCAACGGGATGAGAAAGAAAGAAAGAATATCCATCAACAATCTAATCCCATTCCTTGATTAACAAGACTAAGGCTTGGAATATAAGACTATAACTCCTATTAATTTCAGATCCTTGTCCACCTTTTAGGCACTTAGGGTACCTATACATATACTCAGAGGTGGGGGGTGGCATTTTAATTAGAGTGGTTCCTGGAGAGCTGCTCTAATTAAAATGCCACAGTGTCACGTGTATTAAGCTCCTCTGCAAAAGCTCATTTGACAAGCTTTAGTTAAAGCGCCCCAGCAGCCATGTTTAAACCCTCAGGAGCTTATACACATAATGCTGCATTAATGCTAGCGTGATCTAATTAGAACATGGAACAGACTTGATTAATTGAGTCTGCTCTGATGTGTTCTAATTAGAATACGTCAGAGCACATGTATAGGCATCCTTAAGTGCAATCTTATTCCACCCTACTTGAGGCTGAAAATCCACTAATTTATCTACTTTTGTACCATATTTAAAGCTAACCACAAAAAAGCAGTGAGAAAAAGGATGACCCACTCACTTTTTTGTTTTAGCAACTGTATTCACAATTTTTGGGGGGGTTGAGCAAAACAGAGAAAATCTTTGATCTACCGACTCTCTCTCTTGCCTCTTGACAGTAAAATACATCCTCTCAGCTGGTGTGTAAATGGGAGTTGAGCATGTTTTTAAAAATCTAACCCTATATATTACATGCGTATCTATTTATCTGAGTATCTAGGTACTTACCCAGGCCTGAATGAAGGAAAGCACTTAAGTCTCATCGACTTTGATGTGCTTCAGTGCTTTCCTAAATAAGGAAGATTTCCTGAACTTGTGATGGTCTCTATCACCTTAATATCTAAGAGCCTGTATGCTTGATCTGACAGTCTGTAAGAATCATCTTCAACATTAGAAAAACAGCCAATATCAATGCACACTGAAAGATATTTCCCATAGTGGAACTATTTAGAGTGACCTTTGCAGTTGTTTAATAGAACCATTTCTTTCTTCTTAAGTGAAATTTTGCTATAAGCAGAATTTCAATTTGCACATGCCAGTGCTTTGGAACAACTTTTGTGCTTCAGCAAAACTGGAGTTCTAACTCCAGATACATTTGCTGGAAAAGCCCAGTTCACTGCTGCACCTTGTCAAAAGTATTGTGCATGGGTGAGTTTTTCCTGTGTTGCGTTGCTGTGAGCGACCCATGGTAATCAAAGGTCTCTAGCACAGGTAATACCCTGATACAAGAACCAAACCTATAAAAGGAAGCATGATTTTACACACAGAGATAGTTCCACGATTCTGGAAGAAATACTGACTCTGTTTATCATGGCTACGCAAGCCATTCCTCTGTCTCTGCATTTAGAGTCCTTGGGGAGCTCTGATGCATTTAATAAAACTTTGAAAATATCCTTAAGGAATCACTTTTCATGTAGTCCATTAATTTGTCCTAATGTTCTCCGATTCATGTATTTTATAGTTTATTTTTGATTGCCTTTGTTTCTAATTGTGGTATTTTTTTACAATGATTCTAGCTGCTGCTTCTGCAGCTGAAGGATTTGAGGGTCTACGTAGAAATTGGCCTTTGGCTAAGTGAACATATAAAGGATCCTTACTTGATGTCTGCAAGGAAATTAGGTGGTTTTCTTTCCTCCCCTCCCCTGGTGCCTACCCCATAAAGACTAAATATATGTAAAGGACTTAGGCCAAGCATTCTGCAGAAAGCCTGGAGCATCATTTGCAACTGTCCACTTCCACCAGATGGTGCTGCTATCACTAGCGCTCAGGAGTTTGTAAAGTGGTAATTAAAAACATAGAGCCTGAGAGGAGCTAGGCATCCCAAGCCTCTTGTAGGACCTGTGCCCAAGAAGTGACCTGATGGTGGAGGAGCACCTGAAAACTCACCTAAGGCTCATACAGCACCACTCTTTACAGCATAGTTCCTCAGCCACAATTATTTTTGGCACTTTCCTTCTCATCGAATACAGACAGATTATCAGAAAGTGCCTCAGCTTATCAGAAAGTCCTAGCAGGGCACCCAAGAGGGTCAGCCAACCAGCCCAGGACTGCTCCAATCCAGCTCAACATGCTGCAAAAGGTTGGCTGTGGCATAAGGGTGTTCCAGTGCAGGGCTAGATGACAAGCAGCACCCTCATGCCTCAGCCGGCCCCATCAGCATCTACACATGCATTGCATACTTGAGAATGGTGCCACAGGGCAGTACTAATGTGTGGTAGAGTTAATTAGTTTACTCTGTCTTAATTGCACTGCACATGTAGCTGCTGAGATGTTTATTGTAGGGCTAGTTAGGCAACTCTACAATAACTGTCTCATGTAGACATGCCTTCTGTATAGTAATTTCCACCCAGCCTACAACTATAAGAACTTGCTACAAACATGCTAATTTAGCTGTTCTGGTAGATAGCGGCACATCTGTGCTTCATCTGTTGCTTCGACAACAGAATTCTCTGTTTGCATGGGCATGCCTATATCCATTGCATACAGAAAGGGAAAAAGAAATCACTAGGCTAGCAAGTGAATCCCCTGCCAAGAGAGAATGGGTCTCTTCAGCACATTTACTAATGGGTCATTCTGGCTAGTGGTAAAGGTTCCACATGCCATGGCTTCTGTGTCAGCTTCTTGGGACTGCAGTTCTCTGAAAGGCAACCAGGTTAACTCTTAAGCACCTTTATAACCTGTTAATTCTGACCAGAGCTATCAGAGTTCCCCTGGGAGTCGCAACAGTCTCCCAGAGCTCAAACATGCCTCAGAAGGAGCAGCAGATCTTAAGCAAGACAAGAGAAGCTCGTTATCAGTGATGGGGTGGGGGAGGAAGGGGGAGAGAGAGAGAGAGAGAGAGAGAGAAAGAATTTCCATATGAAATCTTCTTAAAATATCTTTCTCCCATTTCAAGTCCAGCTATCTTGGCTGAACCTGAGTCACCTAGTTAATAAAAATTCCATGTTCAGTCTGTAGAAATGCTTCCAGCACAATTAGATCAATTTCCTCTAAGTAGCAATAAATGTGTTTTCCTTTAAAAGGCCAACACAAGCACATTATCACAGCTCATAATCCCCATTCTCTCTATTAGCTCAAAGTACATCCTAAAGGCCAAGGGTCACAGCTAAAGACTAATCAGTCTCATTAGCCTGTCTAATTTATCTTAACTAGGGAGACATAAACACACTAAAACTGTTAGCCAGACTTTTTGATCAGGATATGGGAGCCATTCATCAGGGACTCGCAGTGTCCAGAGGCAGGAAGGAGAAAAATGACTTAGGGATAAAGCTAGTCTCATAGGATTCTCCAGGCTGAAATGCACCCACATGAAAAGGAAGGGGCAAAAACTGCCAATGAAAGTCTTGCAGTCATATGGAAGAAGACATCAACAGATGAGTAGGAAGCCGAGGAGAGGGAAAGCATCTCTGTCTTGTTCCCACACACACTCCTAGTCAGTAATTGTCCCTAGGCCTCCAGCAGTCTATTTCCAGACTGAGCACCATGGTGCTATACATATTGAGACAACAGATTTAACTCCAACTTGTTAAAGTTTAACCGTTGCACAGGATGCACCCTCCTTGAGCCCTGTAATTCGCCCCAGTGACTTCAAGGATATAAGTACAGTACCCCTCCTTCTTTCAGATGCATCATGCTGTTGTCAGCTCTATATATTCATCCCCAGCTCTTCCTGTGCACCCTCCACTGTGTCTGTGAGAAACACTACATCATGATGCTGTTGTTGTGGCAAATGACTCTGAAGGGAATGCTACCCCTGTCTGCTTTGTTTCAGAGCTCATGAGTCCATGAAGGGAAGTGGGACTGTTTTAATCAACTGCTGCTCACACATGTTGGTCAACTCCACCACTTTAAAGTTGCAAATTCATGCTGTCCTGGATGAACAGAATGGCTTGTCTAAACCAAGTTAGATCTTGTGAAAATGATTGCGCAGCCTTTGCCCAGCCAAAATAATCAGACACTTTCACAATGCATGCATCATTGAAAAGAAGTATGTGCTCCTAAGTTGCACATGTTCTTTGCAGTGAGCAAAGCCAGCTCCTAAGATTGTGCCATCCTTGGTTTGGAGAGTAGATGCATGGCTTTAGTAGGACCAATCATAGTAAAAATAATTAGGTGATTTCTTTGGCACAAGGGCTAGGTTCAAATCCAGGCATCCACTCTGAACTTGAGGACATTTAGATCTAAGCCAAAATCTACTGACCAAACCATCTTGGTTGGATACTAAAAAATAAGGTGGCTTTCTGCAAAGAAAGAAGGGAAGGGAATAGAGATAATTTAAAATAGGCGAAATAAGAAAAGACTAGTCAGGTTGTAAATCAAAGCAACCTCCTGTGTGTCTTCTTCCAAAGTTTGAGTTGCATATTCCTGTAATTGGTAAACATTGTTTGAGAACGTCTGTGATTCCATATACTACGATATGATGCCACAGTTACTACAATCTGTATCCTTATGCAAATAATTCCTCTTTTCAGTATCTTGTTTTTACCCCTTCCTGCCTTTGATGTTACCCTTATTAAATCAGTGATGGATAACTGTTGTACAGAGGTGAACAGAGCATCCTCAGATCTAGCTTTCACCAGTCATGTAAGAATTCTTTGGTAATCATATAAGCTGAAAAGTGTTGCCGAGCATGGCAATGACATGAGAAATGCTTCCAGAAGATAGTATAAACCCTTATTTCCTTCCCATCCTATTTCAGTCCTGCTGCAACTAAACAGCAAAGAACTGCAAATTGTTCATAGCCTGAGGTTTGTTTTATGGAGAAGGATATGGCCAAGGAAAAATGGTCTATTGCAGGAAACTATATATTAACAAGTAAAAAAATTACAATGTGATGTCTTTGAGCAGGAGATACCAAATTCAGGTATCTGAATTAACAGGACAGTTTGTGCCATCCTGTGCTCCCTGTCAAAGGATGAGAACTCATCTTTAATGAGTTTCTACCCGTTCTCAGACAGGAAATATTTGGAGGAGTAAGAGTAACCAACTTTGTGAAGCTTTCCATTGACAGTGGCCAGAAGGACAGAAGTTATAGCATGAAGACAGCACTCAGTAGATCATAAGTGTTGCAAAAGAATAATGAAAACCCCTTTATTTAGCAACTTTATCTTAAAAGTGTTTAAAATCTCAATATAATAATGCATCTCAGAGTTTCCAAATTGCATATACATAACTGCATAGTCAGGAATGTGTACTTAATTTTGACATGTAATTGCCCTGACCTCAATCTTAATCATTGGAAAGGAAATGTATTTGCAAATACAGTGCATGTGTTTACATGAGATGTTTACTGTGGAGTTGCCTAATTAGCTGCACATTAAAGTCTCTATGTCTACATGTGCAGTCTTATTAGGCTACAGTAAAATAATAAAAGACGCCATAGGTTAGTGCTTGTAAATACAAGCACTGCAACACATGTAGATACTGATGGGGCTGGCTAGAGCACAAGTGTTCTTTAGTGCAGGGGGTAGCTAGCCCCATATTAGAGCACTTGATTCACTCCTGTAGGGGTCAAGATGTTGCCTGCAGTTGCTAACCTTTGAATATATAGCCTAACAGATGAGAAGATCCACGTTTAATAATTCTCAGGTGTGACTCTGGTGGGCCTCACATCCAGTATCACCCTCTGTTAGGTAGCCCCTCCCCTCGTCCCACCTGCCACAACTTTGATGTTATAGGTGACTCAAAGGAGGGCTTCAGTGGAGCTCTTTTACCACAGGGGTTCCCCAACGTGAGTGTACTCATGTTTGAGGCTTCCATTGTTCCATGGGGCTCCGCCACCCCAACACCCTGTTCACTCATCAACCAATCACTTGCTGGTGAGATGGTGACTTGCTGCTATCCGCAGGTTTTCTTGCTGGTAGGTGTTCCTGACCGTAGGGACCTAAGCTTCAGTTAGCCTGTCTTAAAATCCTGCTGACTCCGCTGCTAGCTAAGTCGTCTCCCTTTTCCTTCCCTGATTTTAGAAATAATATTCCTCCAGGATGAGGAGACTTCCCAGATCAATGCCCTGGCCCCGGCAATCCCTGGGGACTACTCCTTCTGCCCCTGCTGGGGGGTTTGGTTCTCGCTTCAGCTGCTGAGCTGATACAGAGCCGCTTGACCGAGGCTCTCGCTCTGGGGAAGCCACAGCTCCCCTCTCTCCTTCCCTGGCACGTCTCCTCTCTCCTTCCCTGGCTCCTCCCTGCCGCGGGGTTTGGTGAGGTTTTTGAACTTTCCTGCTGTGGCCACCGCGATTGGCTCAGCTGTTCCCCTTACCAGGAACAGCTGTTTAAACAGCCGGTGTAATGCCAGCTCACGCGGCTGTAATGGCAGCTGCGGCTGCTGCCGCGTTCCCAGCTCCGACACTGCCGTCCCTCCTGGGGGTAAGTAACCTGGCCTGGGGTTCTTTTTAGGGGTTGTTGCTGCCCCCCAATCCTCTCTGTCCCCTGTCTGTGCCCGTGATGACGTACATGGACAGAATTTCAGAAATGTTCAGAGCCCAGCAGCTGCCATGGAAAATAATGTTCCTGACTTTGTCTATCTGTAAAGTGGGAGTAATATTTCCATGATCAGAGGGATTTTGGAAGGCTTAACCAGGTAAAGTTTAAAAAATACCTTCTGGTCCAGGCTAGCTGGTCTAGCTGAGGGAGCTAAACAAGTGGAAGGTACCATTACTCCGAATGTTCGCCCTTTCTTCTTTCCCCACCTTCAAAAGCCTCTGAATGTATCCTCCTCCTGGCAGCAGTGAGAGTTGGATACAGCCCCTTCTTGAGCACAGAAGATTCTGGTCCTCTGTCTGGCCATGGAAAAACAATGTTCAAAGGATGCACATGCTGCCTGCCTTCAGTGCACACCCAGGAAGTGATCCAGGAAGTAAAGGTGGAGAGTCAGGGGTGGACTTGATTTTCTGCACTGTGCCTCCATGGAACTGGGCTGCAGGCCCAAATATTTTATTTTTGAAAGCACTCATGATGTTGTTCAGTCCATCTGTATTTTCTGCACTGTAGTGTTTTGACAGTACCATGACATCTAACAACATTTCTTTACACTCATACATGGCCTTCTGAGCCATTTAAGCTCTTAACAAGGGCATTAAGTAGGGTTTAAGTAGCACATAGTCCCTTGGGTAAATTCTCTACATTGGGCTAAAGTTATCCTTATGGGTTTGGGCTCTTAATGAGATTTCTCTACAGCTCTGAAGAGCTTCAAAACATTCTGGCCTGTGGTCCCAATTCACTAAGGTGCTTAAGCAGGTACCTAACATTAATTACAGACTTGTCTATCTTGATTCACCTGCTTAAAGGTAATAGTGTTAGCTAAATCCCATTAACTTTACCTGCTCATTTATAAACTGGTTTTCTGAAGAGACAGATTCTGCCCATCTCAACTCACACTGAGAA
>JAGPOW010000797.1:17091560-17108411 GCA_030014935.1 Caiman crocodilus | reverse complement strand
AGAATGTACAAGTCCCACTAATTTCAGTAGGACTACCTGCATACATAGGTGGTATTCAAGAGGAGCAAGCCCAGCAGACTTTGATTCTAAGTACTTACCTGCACTTGCTCCTGAGCAAAAGTCAAATCCCTCTGTGAAATCACAAAAGAAATGGTGATGAGGTTAGAAGCCAAGGACTGTAACTTTGAAGATCTGTTTTCGTCTTGTACACAGCCTTTGCTATTTATCCTTAAGGGCCAGATCTTCAGGTGACTTGTTACCAATATATATCACCCTGGAATCCTGACACACAAATTTCAGCCATGTTAATTTGTTCTCTGTTCAAAATGCAGGGGTGGAAACATTCATAATCAGTGTTTTCAGCCTGGAAAAGAAAAAGCAGGCCAGTAGGACAAGAGAATCATTTGCTGGGATGAAAAATTAATAGCGATAAAAAAATTGCTTGACACTGTCCATTTAAATCTTAAATCTGTATTACCCCAACTGAAGGGGTCTGTTGCTTAGCACTTGTTCCTACTGATTACCATCTTGTTTCACATTTTCATATAACCTTGAAATAAAATAATGTCAATGTATGCACAAGGATTTTTCTTTCTTCTTTTCTTTTTTTTTTTTTGGTAGATAAAGGGATGTTGTAAATGAGCCTTTTCCTCTTTTTTTTTCCCACATGCTGATCATCTTTACCTGTGATCCATTTCTCAGTCCCGTCTGTAAACAGCCTTCCTGTTCCAGGAATAAGAAGAGGCAACGTGAACATTCAGAGTGTATGCAGCACTCCGAACCATCGTGTGTAAAACTACTGGGCTTCGTTGCTTTCAAAATATTATTGCAAAATCAAAAATATAAAACCTATAATTGTGTTTTTATTTCCTATCTGACCTGCTAGTTAGGAACATGCAAAGATATGACCCCCATCACTGAAGGACGATGCTTTATATTGCTTACTCGTCATGACAGCTATTGATGACTTCATTCTGCCTCCTCCTCCTGTTCCTTACTGAATCTATCTCCATTGTTCTTAAACCTCTTGGTTTGAGATGCAGCAGTTCAACATTTGCTTTGCTGAAGAACATGGAAAGCTGGCTGGGTATTTTGCAATGCAGATAAGCATTAACTGCATAATTTTCAATGGAGGTACACAGAACTGAAGATACCCTTATAGTAATCTACATCTTCTTCCTTACGCACTGAATTCTACTCTCCAAAATATATTGCAAGCAGTGTCCTTCTTTTCCAGATCTTATATCCAGCTGGCTTTTGCTGACTACATAACCTTCACTAACCTGAAATTCCTGAGTAGTCCCAAGAGCTCAATGCATCTTGGAATAAAATTTTTGTAATGTCATTTAAGGGTATCCCTAATCCAGAATTATTGAGGAGGCTGGGGTCCTGGGAATTGAGTTTGACACTTGACAAATACTTGGCTTTGTGTAAATGGACAGGCCACTGAAATAACTGCCTTTGGATGTCACATGAAGAGAAATTAATTCTTTATTAACTTCCGCAATGATAATCTAATAAACTCGTTTGGTCTACTAGTTTCAGCACTTAAAATGCTCACTGGATTGGATGCAAATAGATTTTTTTTTCCTCTCTGGAACTTTGCCTTTGCAGCATAAAAAGGGACAACTAGCCTGAAAGTCCAGCTTTAGCTTTTTAAGAAATCCTGTACATTTTTAGACTCCTAACTGTTGTTACAAAGTGATATGGAGAGAGAGGGAAGCCCTAACAGCTGGAGCTGGGCAAATCCTGCTTTTTTAAAAAAAAGAAAGAAAAAGTAAGTATGTTTCTGTGAATGCTAATTTAAATCTGAAACAAATGTGATCAAATGCCCTCTGAGTTTGATTTGATTCTACTAAATGAGTTTGTTGAAAGCAACATTCATGGAAACAACCTATTAGTGGCTTGCTTATTATTGTAGTTATAGCACAACCCAGGAGTTCAAACTGAATCAGTACCCATGGAGCTAGATGCTCTATAAACATATAAGGAGTCACAGTTTGTGCCCCAAAGAACTTATCAGTATATATTTTAAGAAAGAAAACACAGGATTCAAAAATGTATCAGAACCAAATTCCTGACTCTAAGAATTGTGGTCATCCAATCAGAGAACATGACATGTGGCCAACTGGCCAATAAAAGCTGACCAGCACAGCTCGGATTTTGACTTCAACACTAGGGGTGAGTCCCTACATGCGGGGGCATGTGGTTTACGGTATCACAAGCCACACACAGGGAATGAGAAAACGGGTACTACACTGCAAATTTGCAGCACAGTAGCAAAATTTGCTACCCAGAAATCCTGGTAGCAAAAAAATACTCCAGAGAAAAAAGAAGCACAGGGCACATGCACAGAGTAGCAGGCACCAGAATAAATGAGCAGCTAGCCATTCAGAGCAACACTCTCGCTGCTGGTCAGGCTCTGTGCTGCCGGATCTGCACCCCTGCTGCACCAGGACACTAGGTAATACAGATTTTGGCCCCAACCTCCCCTACCTCTGTCCAGGACAATTTGCTGCACACCAAAGCATACATGCCTGGCATACAATGAGGAACAAAGCAGTGGCACAAATTTGTGCCACTGCTTAGTCCTCTACAAGTGCACGTCCCTGCCTCTAGGGACCTACCCTAAGTGTTTGATATCAGACACTTGAAATAAGCAAAATTACTAACCAAAAATTATTTGCAAAAATTATTCCACAGATACCCTTCAATAAAGCCTCATCTTAAGGGTTGGGCTTCCTAGGCTGCAATAAAAAACAAGTATGTAGAGCAGTAATGTGAGGCTTGCTCTAAGCATAACTATTCTATTGATAAAGGGCCCCTATACACCTGCAGAGAGCCTGCTCCAATGCACTGGAAATCCAGTACATCAGAGAAGACTTGATTAATTGGGTCTGCTGGAGCACAAAAATAAATGCGCTCCAGCAGACTCTGGAATCAAGTGTATTAGCTTCCCCATGCCGAAAAATGGCAGTCGGATGCTTTAGTTGGATGAGCTTTAGTTCAAAGTGCCCCACTGTCATTTTTCATCATGGGGGGCACTAATACATGTGATCTTGGGTGCTTTTAATTAAAAGTACTTGCTAATTAAAGCACCCGCCTCCCATGTCTTCTGAAACGTATAAAAATACCGAAAGACTTTCATTTCCAGGGCTATCTTTCCATCCCCATTGCCCATCAACAGTTTCACGCCGAGAAGAGATTAGTCACTGTATAAACTAGAACAAAGCAAGAGAACAAGTAGCAATAGAAACGTGTACCATGCCACACTGCCATTGCTTAGCTAGAAAGGAAAGTTTATTGAGAAAATTAAGTCAGTGATATGTAATAAATAGGTACTGGAATGAAACACAATTTTCACATCTGTAATGTCCCATTTGCATAGGCCCAATATTTATACAGTTTACTAAATAAGCAGCTCTGCAACAGCATGAACAATATTGAAGGTTTAGTTTGTAAATTGCATGTAAATATGTAATTTGCCCAGGAATATTTTTTTTACATCTGATTAGTGACAATTATCCTATGATGCTGCTGCTGAAAATATTGTACAGGGTTTGTTGCTTGCTTCTAGTATCAGCATCATTTTTTGGCTTCTCTCACCCCAAAGGGATTTGAACCCGAAGCCCTCACGTCCCATGAAGGTGCCCTAACCACAGGGTGCCAGCTAGGCTATGGGAAAAGCACCCTCTGTTGAAACAGTCCTAATAGGCATCCAGGAGTACAAGAGCCATAGAGCCGGAAGGAATTTGATTCAGTAGGCAAGTGATTATGGCAGTCCCCAAGGAGTTCTGAGCTCTAGTCTTGGCTGCTAGCACTGGGTACTTGTTTTACATAGGGCAATATTTTGTTAAAAAACAGAAAACACAGGAACAGGTAAGATCACAGGACTATTCACTATTTAGGCTGCCTAGGTGCTAAATCCCGTCCATTTGGATCACCTTTCCGGAACAAGGCACCTACAGTTTAGGCACTGAAACACTAAAGTGGTGCTTCCTACCACTTAGGGGTTCTGTCTCTAAGGTCCAGACCCTCAGTGGTATTCAGAAGTATAAGTCCCATTAAAAATCAATGGAAATACCTCTAAGGATCAGGACCTACATGCCATTAAAATCAGAGGGGCAGTAGCTGCCTAAACACATTCAAAGATGCAGCTCTAGTTGTCTACCTTTCACGGACATTCATCTGAAAAATAAGCCCATTGTCCAGGTGAATTATGCCATATATTTTTATATCTAATCATATTTAACATTATATATGTATTGCTAAAAATAAGTGAAAAACCAGTACACAACCATGAATACCTCAGTTTTTAGCACAACTTCTTGTCCAAATGTGCAGACAGGTTCTATGGTGGCCCAAGAGTCAACATAGCAGATTTTACAGGAAAATTCCTGAGAGGATGGGAGCTCTCCCATGGAAATGAGTTTGTAGCCAGAATGATAGCTACTTTGTAACATGGATCATTTAAAAATACCTTACAGTTCAAAAGCCCTACAAGGAGCAGGGTTTTTCTGAGTGCCACCAAGTGCTTTTTGTTGCCACCAAATCATTGGCAGTGAATGGCACTCAACATCCCAGAGGCATAGACCTTTAGGGAGTTTTGTACAACCCATTAGGTGCCCTGTACCTGCTCTCTAATTCTTACCGTTTCTGTTCTGGCAGTAGATGTCTGGTAGTTCCCAAGCTGATCATCGTAATCCCTGTGTAGGGCTGACAGCCATGCTTTTCTCTGTCATTATTAGGCCGCTAGACTACTGTCATGGCATTTAATAAAGACCCTTGCAACTTCTTCCTTTCTCTTAGCAACATTTGGGGCTTGACTGTACTTTGAAGTCAATGGCAAAAGCCCCACTGACTTAAGTAGAATAGTAAATACTACAGCCCTATATATTGCCGGAGGAGAGAATCCCAAGCTGGCTACTACAAACACTGGTTTCCCATGTTGGGAGCATGGTTGCTCTAGCACTAGCTGCTATCATGTTGCCTGGGAAAAGCAGACATTAGTTATAGGCCCTCCTGCACTTCCCCACTGTTACTGTAAATAGAATAAATGAAAAGGTATGTAATGGGACCACCCCTCCCCCTCCCACATTTGGGAATACATTATCATAATTCTCACCAGTAGCATCTGATTAGGAGGAACACCCCGGATGTGAGGTGAGATTCTGCTTCTCTCGCCTGTAGACCTGCTGTTATCACACTCTGTGCTGCAAAGAAATGATTAACATTGAAAGCATGTGGATTTTGGAAACTGGCATTCTGAAGAAGCTGGTTTCTAATTAAAAAAAGAAACAGAAGTATGATGTTCCCCACACCTTCAAGTTCATTAGACAATTCTTCTGGTCAGATATCTTGTTTCAGGAATCATCTGTTACTTTTCCCAAAGTCAATGCCAGTAACTTCTAACAAGCTGAGAAACGCGTGGGTGTCCTGAAACAGTAAACAGCCAGCATTCTGCAGCATCCGAACTGTCAGGTGTAGCAGTTTGTATTACCGTACAATATTGCAGGAAAGGAACTAGTGGGGCACTCTCCCTGCAGATATCAGAGGGAGGCAACAATGTTTGCAGGCCGGCTGGCCACCATAATTCTGCAGAGCATTAGCTTTCAGTCTCTCTGTGAAACTCATGGAGGCCAATAGTAGCTCCACGGGTAAAAGTTGCACCCCAGCACTGAAACAAACAATTCTTCCAAGGGAATAGCATAGGCAGATGTGCACCTGAAACCTGTGCCAATCTCTTTGGCCTTTCCCAGACTCTGTGTCAGAACCCAGTGTCCCAGTTTGTATTGCAGCAAGCAGAGAAGTAGCATGCTTCTTAGACCTCATGCCTGTATAGGAATAATATAACAAGGAATGGCTTGAGACAGAAATGCAGGAATTGTTATAAGCCAGACCCCCGGTGTGAGTAAACTGCCACAGTTTAACTTTAAACCATCTTGCTTTTTTTCTTATACACATTGCCTCTGGCCACAGAGCATCGAACCTTAGGCTGACCGATGGTAGGATATTCAGGTAACAAACCAGCAGATCCCAATGCCATGCGACCAGTCATTTTGGCTGGAAAAATAATGCTTTTCTTTTGCCTACCATGAGGGTAGGATTTTAAACAAATATGAATCAGTTGCCAAAATACAGTATGAGGTAGTTTAACATTGTTACACCCATTTTACTTAGAAAACTGAGGTGCAGGTAACTGATCTAAATCTGCACTGAGAGTCAGTGATAAAGCCAATGCTATAGCTGAAGCATCTGAATTCAAGATATCTTTAACCACTATATAATATCCTCCCATGCCACATGGAAATCGTCCCATTCATTTCCATGGGCTTTGAATGAAGCCCTGTCCAAGTAGCAACAAGCATGTACCATAGTCTCAAGATTTCCAGTATCACTAGTGATACAGAATATGTGTAGATTTTTAAAAAAAAATAATTGGCTCATCCACTCATTTAGGCCAAGGCATCACCAGGAGCAAGCAGTAACCACCACAGAGCTCTCTAGATTCATATGAAAGAACATGCGGTTGAAGCAAAAAAAAAAAAGGAAGAGCTGGTACTGAATTTAATTTAGTGCAAAGGACAGGATATGTAGTCCAATCTCCTACTAGCAACATTATCATGAGCCCCAGCTCCCTACCTACTGTTTAGTAATTTAAATTCACCTAGTGAAGTAGCCAGTAATAGACATTTTCCAGGTCAAGCAGCATATATTTTGGACAGTGTCACAAACAAATTGTATCACACTCACTCTCTCTCTCTCTTTTTACAAGGAGGGAAGTGAATTGTATCTATGTGTAAATCAGGAGAGAAACTCTCTCGCTTCAGAAAAAATAGACAGGTTCCTCTCAGCCGAGAGGACAGTTACTGTGGTGACAGTAGTCAACCGTTAATGACTGCTGTATGCAAAGAGGCATCAAGAAAAAATGTAATTAATACAACAACAGGGCATGATGAAACATAACAATGCCATAAGGTTTTCATATTGCATTAGTTCAGGTCCATTGTTATCACCTGTTTAATTTCAACTTTTGCCCACCAATCTCCTTGTGTAGAATTCAAAATCCCTACATTTATATTTGGGTATAATTTGAGTGTAATTTGATACATAATTAGGGGAGAATAGAAGACTGAGTATTTAACTACCCATACATCTCTCTCTAATTTAAATAATTCCTAATATATCTAACAAGTCTGCCTCATATTGCACTGATGTGTATTGAACTGGGGATAATGAAATAAGGAATGTGAGGGGGGAAAATGTTATTTTAGAGTCTGAAGATTACCAATTAGTGGTAAGAAAAACCTAGTGGGAATATCTGTGCACTTAATGCCCCCTCTGCTTGGACTCCAAAGTGGTCATAGTTTCTGACATTCAGGCTCTGTGAGTAATCTTTAAAACAACTTGCATTTCTACGAAGGTTTTTCAATGTGATCAGATGCCCCACCACTTCTACAAAGGGCTTAAGTACATAGAAGACGATTACTCATTGACCATACAATTCTGGTGAGTCCATCTATAATGCCATTGCCAGCAAATACATGAGAAATTATTAAATGAGAAATAGGGAGGGCAATGAATTTTTGCTGCACTTTATTCTGTTTCAGCAGCATGACTGGATTATTAGACTACAATTCAGGAAATACTTAGCTATGTGCCCAACTGTAGGCACATTTTGTTATCACCGAAGTTGCAAATGCCTGGACTTATATTAAATTATTTTTCTGTCTATTTGATAAGACTAGTCAGACAAGACAAATAAGCACCTGTATAATTGGTGAAAAAAACACAGTCCTCACTGGTGTGAAATTTTGAGGCTTCAGAGTTGCATTCAGTTCAGAACTCGGATGGCAAATCAAAATTTTGAAGCCTTTTTCAAAATAAAATTGTCCAAAACGGTTCAGTTTAATAAGGTGAAAAGGTGTTGTAATTGTTTAGTCATTTTGGCCGTCACTACATGATATAAAAATAATAGTTGAAATGTTTTGATTTAATACAATGCAATTTAAAACAGTGCACTCTAATATAAAAGTTGAAAAAAATAAAATCGAAATGGAAGGTTCATCCATTTCACTAGAAATGTCAGTAAAATCAGTGCATTCCTGCGAAACATCTCGATTGAGTCAGGTCCTTGTTCTGCAATAGAAAACTGTTCCTTCAGGAAATTCTCAGCCAGCTCTATAATTTAACAGCCAACAATCATGGAGTACAGAGCACAAGCCCCAGAGAGACAGAAGACATGCTTCCTACCTAACTGATTTTGACCACCTTCCTGGGAACTATGCCGATTATGTTAAGTATGGTGTCAGAGGGAAAAGTGCCATTTTGTCCCAGTTCCTCCTTAACCTATGAAAATGCAGCCAGACTTCCTTTACTTAGAGAGAGACCCAAAACACCACCTGTGATTTAAAGCTTCCCCCACTCTGCCTCCAGCTGTTAGGTACGTTCAGGTTCAAACCTGGATCCAACCTGTTTGGCTCCATCCCCTTTTTCCTTTTAAAGTGCACAGCGCAAACACTACCCTGTTTCAAAGGGAAAACGCAAGTGTGGGTCTGACCTTAAACAGGGGAGATGCATAGGGGGTGCACACTGCACCCCCTGTGTAGCTGGCGGGCATGGGCGCTGGTGGGAGCACAAGCACCCCCCCTGCGAGCACCAGCCGGGGAGCGGAGCTGCCAGCCAAAGCAGCCATGCCACTTCCAGAAGTGGTGATGGAGCTCCACTTTTACTGTGAGTGAGATTGGCACCCCCATAGCCAGCAGGATCGGGTGCCGGGGGGGATCCCCTTGGCCACCAGGGGACACCCTCCCCAGCCAGTGGAATTGGCCACTGGGGGAGCCCCCGCTCCCAGCAAGCGGGATCACCCGCCAAGGGACACTCCCCTAGTTGCTGACTCAAGCACCCATGACCTTAAAAGAGCACAAGCTCATAGAAACCTGCATGCAATTTGGAGTAAGAGCTACAGGTTGGGGCAGAGGAAGAGTTTGAAGGAAAAAAACAGAAAGTTAGTCTGTACACTTATGGCTTGAATGTGAGTTGTAATTGCAGCACCCCCGTAATTAGCTCCCTTGGGGGGGGGGGTTTCCATTGGCCAGCAGCCAGTCTTACACACACCCTAGCTGCCTCATCCAGTTGCCAGGAGCTCCATACAACATTCCTCAAGAAGACATACCAAAGCATGCTGCTATCCGTTCACAATACTATTGTTGGGTTCACTGCTTTCCCTCTACACTCCACCGCCATTTACGTTCACCCTGACCTCAGCTCATCAAACTCTCTAGCTAGGGGCCTGGCTCCCAAAGGAGGATTTTTTGGAAACTCCCAGGAGATCACGTCTTCTAATCATCCCCTTGCACCCCAGCCACAACCCCCACTGCCATCCGCATTCAATCAAATTCCAAGGCCTTCCCACAGCATGCCAACAGCATTCCAGGCAGCAGGAAATGTGCTTTCTCTCTCGTTCTCTTCCCTCCTGCCCTCTTGTCACAGCTTCTTTCTGTACAAAACAGATGGGCAGAAGCTGTTGGGGAATAACTTTCCTTCTCCCCTAATCCCTCTTAAAAGATACATCACAGGAGTGGGTAGCTAGCCCATCTTGGCTGTCGTCAGAGCACTCTTTTCAGAGAGGCAGGTAAAAGTTTAACCAGCTTGCCTTTCAATGGTGGAGGCAGAGCCCCCATTCACAGCCATGATAAATTGCTCCTGTCAAAACTACATGAATGCTCATATTGAAAAGCACTTCTTTCTTTCTTTCTAACTTCCCCCCCCCACCCCTTCCCAGTCACACAGCGTCTCTCGCTTGTTAGCCAACATTTAATGCCCACTTAGTCAATGGGCATTTCCACTCCTCCTCGTCCCTCTGTCCTGTCCCCTGGGGCTGCTGAGGCTGAGCTGTCACAGAAATACTGACAGAAATAAAATAAAAAAGAAGGGGGAGAGTGGGAGGGGGGAAATGAAGATATTCTTTAATGTTTTAAAGCATGTGGCTAATTCTTTTCAGTTTGGTTCTTCCGCAGCCTTCCATACACAAGAGACCCGAGGTTTTCATTCACAGAGAGATAGGTAGATAGAACAAAAGAAACAACAAAAGAAACTTTTCCAAGAAGAAGCAATAATTTCTGACCTATTGGAGTGTTTATATTTTGTGACATTTTCTAAAGGCAACGAGTAAACAAGGTAATACAGAATGACCCAATTCTAGCTCCCTTTCAGCAGATGAACTAGGCAAGGCCTAAACAGTGATGGCACCAGAATGAATCTGTTATAAAGAGCCCATACAAGGTGCTTAATAAAGTTTTAAATGGTCCTTTGATGCAAAGAGAAGGAGCTGCTCTGTGGGAGACCCTCCAGTCTAAAATTCCCTCCCCACCCTCTGCATTGGAAATAGCCTGAATCTGTTGGCCTCTGGGGGGAAACTACAAAGCCCATCACTTGGAGCAGGTGCTGGGGGAGAGAGAGACTTTTGTGGGAATCAGAGGGGCAGTGGTATTTTTTCCTATAATGTTTCTCACTGGCTTGTTATTTTTTATAGGTAAGCTTTCTCTCATTACAGGCTCCATTTCCATTTGGTAGCAGGGTGCGGAGGGCTCAGGCAAGGCATCTGTCATGTTCCTGAAGGTCGAAAATACAAGAATAAATTAAGTTAGGTCCACACAGGCCTGTGTAATGCAGAGCTGGGCTCCCCATAGGTCTTGCCAACCATGAAAGGCAATTAGAGGAGGGCATAGTAGAGAAAATGGTACTACTCAGGCCTAGACTCTGTAAATCTGTTGGGAAGTCTGGAGGATGCAGAGCATGTGGTGGTTACTGAAGCCTGTGGACATCTGGAGAACAGATATGAGGCCCTGGCAGCCCTGGTGGAGAAGGATGAAGGGGATGCCTCCAGTGGGGACAGTGCCACTCCATGCACAACACCAACAGGGCAGGTAGGGGTGCAACACGAGGAAGAAATGCCGGGTCCTTGTCATCGGGGATTCCATCCTAAGGGGAATGGAGGGCCACATCTGTCAACCTGACCCCATGGCATGAGAGGTCTGCTACATGCTGGGGGCTAGGGTTCATCATATCACAAAGAGGATCCCAGCCTATATTCAACCCTCAGACCCATACTCCATGGTTCTTATCCACGTGGGAACAAATGACGCGGCCAGAGGCAACCCAGACCACATCATGAAGGACTAAGAGGCCATGGGGTCCAAACTCAAGGAGACAGGGGCACAGGTGGTATTCTTCTTTATTCTCCTGGTGAGTAGACATGGACAGCAACACGAGGCTTGCATTGGCGAGGTCAACTGATGGTTACGGAGATGGTGCCACCAGGCAGGCCTCCGGTTCCTGGATAACAACCCCTACTTTTGTGCAGGGGCCTTGCTTGGGTGGGACGGGCTACACCTCTCCCCTAAAGGCAAGCATGTCTTGTCTTCCAGGTTAGCTGATCTCGTGTAGTGTGCTTTAAACTAGCTTCGCTAGGGGATGGGGCCACAGGAGAACTTGAGGATGCCTCCCAACCAAGACAGGTGACATGCACAAGGAGTTCCCTGGTAAGTGACAAGGGTCTGGATAGTCCCAGGAATTGGGGGAGGTGGCACATGCACCAATTCAAGGCCTTAAATGCCTCTATACCAATGCTCATAGGATAGGGAATAAGCAGGCAGAACTCACCCTCCGGATAGCTAGTTCAAACCCAGACGTAGTAGGGCTCACAGAAACCTGGTGGGATTCATCCCACAACTTGACGGTTATCATTAAGGGCTATAAACTATACAGGCAGGATAGAGCGGGGAGGAAAGGTGGTGGTGTGGCCCTATACGTCAAAGAGCAATGCACATCCTCAACTAGGAAGATGGGATCAGAGGAGGGGCAGGCTGAAGTGCTCTGGGTCAGAATACCAGGGGGGTCATGGGGAAAGGGACTTAATGGTGGGGGTCTACTACAGACCTACCAACCAAGGGGAAGAGCTGGACCGCGAATTCTTGGGTCAGCTTATGGAGGCACTTAAGGCAAGGGATGTAGTTGTCATGGGTGATCTAAACTACCCGGACATCTGCTGGGAGGACAGGTCAGCCAGGTCTGACCACTCACAAAGGTTCCTTGCTGAAATACAGGACCTCCACTTAACCCAGGAGGTACACAGTCCCGCCAGGGGAAATGCTCTGCTGGACCTGGTCCTGGCCACAGGCGACAAACCGGTGAGGGGACTCCAGGTTCTTGACCACCTAGGCAACAGTGATCATCACCTGCTGGATTCCAGCACAGGGTGTCAAGGGCCTGCAGCAAGGCAGTAACCCTTGACTTCAAGAGGGCCAACTTCAATGAGTTGAGGAGATTGGTAGGAGAGGCACTGGGGTACTGGAGAGTAGGGGAATGGGTGCCCAAAATGAGTGGTTGTTCCTTAAGGAGACAATACTCAGAGTCCAAGGGATGACAATCCCAATGAGAATCAAAGGGGGCAAGAGTGCTCAAAAGCTCCCTTGGCTCACCAAGGGCATTTGGAAATGACTGACTGCCAAAAAGGAGGTGTACAGCCAGTAGAAGGGAGGGGCCATCACCAAAGAGGAGTATACCTCCATCACTCGTGTCTGTAGAGGGACTGTTAGGAAAGCTAAGGCAGATACGGAACTAGGGCTAGCATCAAGGATCAAGAACAACAAAAAGTCCTTTTTTAAATAAATAGGGGGTATGAAGAAGGCACTGGGTAATGTGGGTCCCCTGCAGGATACGCTAGGCAATCTGGTGGTTGCACCAGAGGAAAAAGCAGAACTTTTTAACAATTTCTTTGCCTCCATTCTTTTGTGCAGGGACCAGGACTCCCCCACTGAGATTTGGGACAGACTCAGGAGAGACTCTGCAAGGCCTAAGGTCAGGGAGGACTGAGTTAGGAAACTTCTGGAGGGGCTGGATGTGTTCAAATCAGCAGGTCCACATGCTCTCCACCCTAGGGTGTTGAGGGAATTGGCAGGTGTTATCACGGAGCCGTTGGCATGGCTTTACAAGCACTCGTGCTGCTCTGGCCAGGTGCTGGATGACTGGAAGAGGGCCAACGTGGTGCCCATCTTCAGAAAAGGGAGGAAGGAGGACCCGGGCAACTACAGGCCCGTTCCTCTTACTTCAATCCTGGGGAAGCTCTTTGAGAAGATTATCAAGGAGCACATCTGTGAAGGGCCAGTAGCAAGGATGATGCTCAGGGACAACCAGCATGGTTTCATTAGGGACAGGTTCTGTCAGACCAACCTGATTGCCTTCTACAATCAGGTCACAAAATCACTGGATGCAGGTGTCGCAGTGGATGTAGTCTTTCTGGACTTCAGGAAGGCCTTTGACACTGTCTCCCACCCCATTCTCATTAAAAAGCTAGGCGACTGTGGCATTGATGCCTACACACTGTTCAATTTCTTTATTAGTAACTTGGACAACGAGGTGAAAAGCACCCTGTTTAAATTCATGGATGACACCAAGATTTGGGGTGAGGTGGGCATGCTAGAAGGGAGGGAAAGGATACAGCTGGAGCTGGACAGGTTACAGGGGTGGGCAAATGAGAATAGGATGGGATTGAATATTGACAAGTGCAGGGTGCTGCACTTGGGCAGTAAGAACCAGCAGCATACCTACAGGCTGGGGAACTCCCTTCTCGAAAGCACGGTGGTAGAAAGAGATCTTGGAGTCATTATCATTTCCAAGATGAACATAGGCCACCAATGCAAGGACACAGTCAGTAGGGCTAACCACACCTTGTTATGTATCCACAGATGCACCACAGGCAGGGCCAAGGAGGTGATCCTCCCGCTCTATGTGATGCTGGTCAGGATGCAGTTGGAGTACTGCATCCAGTTCTGGGCACCGCACTTCAGGAGGGACGTGGACAGCATGGAGAGGGTCCAGAGGAGAGCCACTCACATGATCTGGAGACAGCAGGGCAGGCCCTACGAGGAAAGGCTACGGGACCTTAACCTGTTCAGCCTTCACAAGAGAAGGCTGAGAGGGGACCGGAAGGCCATCTAGAAACTTACTAGGGGGGACCAGCAGGGAATGAGAAAGACCTTGTTCCCCCGAGCGCCTCGTGGAGTAACAAGAAATAACGGCCATAAGTTGTTAGAGAGTAGATTCAGACTAGATATCAGGAGGCACTACTTCACAGTCAGGGTGGCCAGGATCTGGAACCAACTTCCAAGGGAAGTGGTGCTGGCTCCTACTTTGGGGGTCTTTAAGAGGAGGCTTGACGATTACCTAGCTGGGGTCATTTGAGCCCAGTTCTCTCCTGCCCAGGGTAAGGGATCGGACTAGAAGACCTGCAAGGTCCCTTCCGACCCAATATCTATGAGTCTATGAGGATATTGAGCACAGAATAGAGAGGAAGGAGATGAGGACTTTGTTCTAGCTACCACCACAATGAAACCCAGGCACAAAGCTTGTACTCTTGGGTTTGAGGAAGAAAAAGAGAATAGCCTCACGCACTATTCCGAATGTGCACAAAGAAGGCATGTACAATGTACCCACAATACCACCTGGGCTTGAACACATCCCCAGAAGAAATAAGAAAATCTAGGTAGTGGTGAAATGATTTAGATCAGGGGTGTCAAACTCATTGGGCCCTGTGGGCCAGACAAGTGAAGCAGGGCTGCTCTGCAAGCCTGATAATACCTGCAGACCAGACCCACAGAGGCACTGTATGCACCACGTGCCCCAGCCCAGCCAAGATCCATGGCAGCACCTTAGGGTAGCTGATAACACTTCACAGGCTGAATCTGGGTCATGGGCAGGATCTCTGGTTTAGATCAAATAAGAGCTGACCTGCCCATCCTTGCTGACCTAATCCAAAATTGTTCTTGTAGTGTTTCCTGTGAGTTTTCTCGACCTGGACTGGCTTAAGGGAACACAAAAACGTTTGGGTGTTTCTAAAAAAATGTTTTAGTTTGTCCCTCACTATTTCAATTAGAAACCCTAATTTTTTAATAAAACTCTACAGAAATTTTTACAGGGGAACTCACACTTTCCTAAAAAGAACGAGGTAGGCCTCCACATATTACAGCATCCTTTTAACTCTTACAGTCATTCCCAACCAGTATCCCCAGACTTGGCAGGTCTTATGGTGCTGGCTCTTTCTTGAGTCCTGCTGCTTTCACAGACCTCCAGTCACTCTCACAAAAAAACAGCACCTAGCCTTATGCACTAGGAACTGCTGTTGCTCTAAGAGGACAAAACCACTGTTATCATAGTAACACTGTTACTGTTATCATAGACCAGAATGGCCAACAAGACTGAGTTTACCAGCAATAAACAGGACATAGATTCTATGGTTTATGTAAGGCTCCTAACATCCTGCTATCTCAGCTTATATGACATACTATGTATAAATTATTTGCCAGTATCATGTTAGCTCTGCTTCTATACACTACTATCCTATCATACATCCTTCTCATCCTGAAAGCTAGACAACTAAATGAAAGTAGGTCCACTTACAAATGACATTACAAATGTGTTCTCTACATTGTAAACGTATACCCTGCTGATTTAACACATTATCCTAATGCACAACTATTTAGTCAGCACATGACTCGCCTACATGGGCAAGGCACATTTTCTAAGCGTTATTCCTACAAAGAAAAATAAAAGGAAATCTTAAACAAACTGACAAGTATTTCTGATCCAGGCATGTTCGCTAGCTGAAATCTTGTTCCTCACAGCACCAAAAATCCTTGGCTGGAATTCATCACTATACACATCTGTATAAGCAATGATATTAATACCATCAGGCTCATTTTTATTAGGACTTGCTTATTCATTCATTAACCCTCCATCCATCCAATAAAGAGCTAGTACATTATTGATAAGCATGGCATTGTGTAGTGTAAATAAGAGCAAGATTTGATCCTGTTACCGTGCACTCCCCTTTTCAATTGTTAGAATAGGTTGATTCTACTGGAACCACATCAGAAAAACATGGCCCCTAACCATCAAGATGAGGGCATCTTAATTGAGGACTCTAGCAACCTCCCAGGCCCTAATTCAGCACGTACTTCAAATATGTATTCAGTTCCACTGGGACCAAAGTCTATGCTGAAATGCTCTGCTGGAGCAAGCAAAATCTGCACGTGTGCACAAATTGGATAATTACCAGGCAACGTAGCTAAATGGGTAGACCCCAGGACTAGGAGACCTGAAAGATCCCTCCCACCTCTCTCACTAGCAAGCTCAGTGACCCTGGACAAGTCAGTTTAACGCTCTGCCTCAGTCTCCCTGATCTGTTCAGTGGCAGTAAATTATACTGACTCTCCTTTATGACGTGCTTTGAGATGAAAATTCCATAAGAATGAAGTCTTATTAGCACATACCTATAGATAGCTACCTGCAGCTCTCATTCCTCTCTCATGCAGACCAGCCCTACCTCAAATGCAGTCAGGAGCCCCGCATCTGGACACACCACTCCAGCTGTAGGGTTCAGCTTGTATAAAGGAGTTCCACAGATAAATGAACTACCAATTTTCCAGTGGCTTTTGCTGTTACAGGGCCCTTTCTCCTTTCCACACACCTATTCAATTTAGCTAAGTTGCCCTACAATTATTGTTTTTGACTGACTTCTTGAGTTAATTACAATTTCACAGAGTAATATCAAGCATGATTAAAACAATTAGATGTTCCACCCACATGCAATCCCTCCCTCATCACGTCCCTGCTTCACCCCCCCCCCCCGGAAGTTAGATATGCTTCTGCGCCAGTGCAACAAATGGTATGGTAGAATCTGAAATTATTACCCTTTTAAATGCATTAAACTGTTCATAAAGCAATTTGTGATGCCAGTTACCAAACTACAGCACGCATCCCACTCCAACGCCTCCTAAATGCAGGAAGATT
>JAGPOW010000797.1:17074713-17091125 GCA_030014935.1 Caiman crocodilus | reverse complement strand
TCTCTCTCTCTCTCTCTCTCTTTACAGTCGATGCCTGAAACTTAGGAGAAATCAATGCAATTATAGATATGAAGGTTCAATTACTGAGAAATGTGATCAGATCCAGTCTTTATCTTTGAGTCCCTTAAACTAAATCAAGAAGGGCTTTTTTTCTTCTTTTAAAAGGAGTATTTAATCATGTGGACTAATGTGACGCAAAATGATCATTTAGGAGAGGAATGAAACAGGGACATTTCTAAAGCTCAGTGGGCTGCCTCTGCTCTTGCTTTACTCTGATTTTATATCTCTGTGACTCCATTAATGTCACTGGGGTTATTCTGGATTTCCACTAGTACAAAAATCTATTGTGTTCAGAGAACTTATGCCTGATTTACACTCATATCAGGTTTCAAGCTGATTACATTTCCCAAACTGTGCAGGTCTTAGCCTCCTTATCTACAGATTCAGGGACCCCCTTGTCCTTTTCACTGTTTAATTTCTCCTATTCAGTAGTCTTCACCTGCCACATATCACATCTGCTCCCTCTTGTACTACTGGCTCAACACCAGTGCTCATAACAATAATTGCTGAAGGTGGCAGATCAGGACTGCGAGACTGCCTGTCTTTTCTGGATTAATATGTAGCCCTTCTCTAGTAACAGGTGTGCCATTGTGCTACCACAAAAAAGTTATGAGTGGCTGGGGAGGTGCTCAGATCAAAACAGCCATGCTAGAAAACTAATGTGCAAGCTGTATAGTCATGGAGCTGTGTCAGTTTACACCAGCTGAGGAACTGGCTCAAATGAACCTTCATGTTATAAGGCTTGTCAAGTAGATTCTATTAAAGCACCTTCCAGAAAAGGAGAATTTAATGGGATCCATGTAGCTGAAATGGTAAAGTATCATAGGGCAGATTCTGCATATAATTATCCCAGGATAACTCCTGTGAATTAAACAATTCACACAACTATAGAGAAAAGAATTGACCCTGTCTGTCCTTTGTACTTGATATATATGAGGTCTGTAGGGCTCTGACTCTGGGAGTGGGGACACAGCATATTTACCACAAGGAATGAACTCTTTATTCCTTAGTAAAAGTGGAGCAAATACACAAGACACAAAGGCTTACCATTAAGACTCTCTTTTCTGGGAAAAAATTACTCCACAGAAAAATTGTGGTAACTTTACTGCAGGTATCTGACTACAAAATAAGCATTGTGTGCCCTGTCCCTCTATCAATTTCAAAGCTGTTTGTTCAATTCAAATTGGCTTCCCACCCACCCAATGCCAAAGTGCTATAATGGCACCTACTAGAGGCCACCACCTTTGAACTACTGCTTATAACCACTGACTTATACCTTGATTTTAGCAAGGCCTTTGTTACGGTCTCCCACAACATTCTCACAAGGAAGCTAAGGAAGTACAGGTTGGGTGAATGGATTGTAAGGTAGATAGAAAACTGGCTGGATCATTGGGTTCAGAAGGTAGTAATCAATGGCTCAATGTCTAATTGGCTGCTTGGTATCAACTGGAGTGCCCCGTGGGTCAATTCTGGGGCCAGTTTTGTTCAAAATTTTCATCAGTGACCTGGAAGATGGCTTAAGGTGCACTCCCAGCAAGTTTGTAGATGACACCAAGCTAAAGAAAGAAGTAGATATGCTGGAGTATAGAGCTAGGATTGAGAGAGACCTTGACAAATTGGAGGATTGGACCAAAATAAATCTCATGAGGTTCAATAAGGACAAGTGCAAAGTCCTGCACTTAGGATAGAACAATCCCATGCACCACTACAGGCTGGGTACCAACTGCTTAAGCAGCAGCTCCGCAGAAAAGGACCTGGGGGTTACAGTAGACAGTAAACTGAATATCAGCCAACAGTGTGCCCTTGTTTTGAAGAAGGCTATCAGTGTACCAGGTTGCATTAGTAGAAGCATTGCCAACAGATCAAGAAAAGTGATTATTTCACTCTATTTGGCACTGGTGAAGCTATATCTGGCATACTATGTTCAGTTTTGGGCCCCCCACTAAAGAAAGGATGTGAACAAATTGAAGAGAGTCAAGTAGAGGGCAACAAAAATGGTGAAGGAGCTGGGGCATATTACTTGAGAAGAGGTAGAGGGAACTGGGCTTCCTTAGTCTGAAGAAGAGAAGACTGAGGTGGGGATTTAATAGCAGTCTTCACCTACCTGAAAGGAGGTTCTAAAGAGGATGGAGCTAGACTGTCCTCAGTGGTGGCAGATGACAGAACAAGGAGCAATGGCTTCAAGTTGCATTAAGGGAAGTTGAGGTTATAAGGAAAAACTTTATCATTAGGAGAGTAGTAAAACACTGGAACAGGTTACCCAGAGAGGTTGTAAACTCTCCATCCTTGGAGGTTTTTAAGTCCCAGCTAGACAACGCTTTTGGTCCTCATTTGAGCAGGGGGTTGGACTAGGTGACCCCCTAAAGTCCCTTCCAACCCTAATTTTTTATGATTCTATGATTTTCTATGATTCTATGACAGCATTAACTACAAAGTAAAATCTGGGGTAAATTACATCATAGTAATCGTTTCACGTGTCCACACCCTTCTTTGTACTTCTCCTTTAATTAGCACAATGAGATCCCAAGCCTCACCTGGCCTCCTAAAGTACTGCAAAACAAATAACCTGCAGTAATTAACAATCATTGGCAGCAAAAATTGATATAGCATATGCATTATATATTTTGTAAATATACATTAATTCTATTCTATATGGATAAATAGTCCATAATAGTTAATCTACTGTAATTTCTATATACATACTATACAAAAAAAGAAAAATATGCAGCATAGTTTATTTTTTTCCTGACATAGTTTATTTCCTGACATAGTATAGGATACTGTCTACTGTCCTAGCCAGATGACACAGTAATAACAGCACGTGTGCAACCCCTTTCATTCGAGAATTCCAAATCACTGTACAATGTTCTGGACTTGCAAGCCGTTTGCGCTGCCTTTTTTCCATGGGACAGTACTATAGCCACTATAGAAGCAGGAAGCTGAGGCAACTTAAGTAAGTCTAGTTTCAGCAGCCAGTTTGTCTATCAAGTCCTTCTTCCATACAGCTTTTTTTTCAAAGGCTTCTGCATTTTCACACCCAGTAATATACATGTACCCTGTGCACATATATCATAAACCTGATGCACAAGGGTGGATATCTCTCTTATCTTATGGTTCAAATCTCTCTTAACTCACCAAAGAAGTACCCTGGACATAGGAGACTCTGCAGAAGAGAGGGAATCATCCTTCTCCATAGGATGCAGAGGAAAATGGTTCGTGGATCCAGGCATCCTCGAAATGTCCCACTATAGAGTCAGGCTAGGACACAGGGAGCCTCACTGAGAAGTGTTCTTGCTCCCTGTACAGGATCTGGATGTCTTGTTAGCCCCAATCTGCACAATAGGCCATTCAGTATCCTCCAGAATATTAATAAAGGAGAATTTGGAAGTTGGGGTAGAGCAGGGGTGGGCAAAATGCGGCCCATCAGGCCATTCTATCCAGCCCACCGGGCCCCTAGAAAATTAATATTTATCTGCCTCTGGCTGCCTGTCATGCGCCCCTCGATGGCTTGCCAAAATTCAGTAAGCGGCCCTCCACCCAAAATAATTGCCCACCGTTGGGGTAGGGAGTGGAGACAGAATTAGTCTCTCAAGACCCGTTTCTGTTGTTTTGATATTTTCAGGCAACTTCTAAGGCACAACGGGAAAGAACTGCCCACCCTCAACAAAAATACTCCTACTATAAAGCTAATGATAGTTGAGTGCTTGCCAGCTACTCACAGGTGAGCTGATCAATGAACCACCACCTAATGGCCTTTCAATAATAGTTACAGACTAGCTACAGTATCACTTTTTCTGTTAATCTCCTGGGTTACTAAAGTTGGGATGGCAGCCAAACCTCCTCTGTCACCCTCCAAACCTTCAGGACGACACCAAAAAAAAAAGCCTGTGGTTGTCAGCAGCTGTCTAGAACCAATGCTTTCTTCTCCTCCCCTCCCCAACCCTAGCCCGGTGTTTCCAGAAGGCATGAGTCTCCTAAGGCATCCTCACACTCATCAAGACCAGTTCTCTGGGCCACTGCTATTCATTACTGTGGGACAACATGCAGATGAAATCGGTACCACATTTGTGCCTGGAACTGCAGCAAGTCACAACTTCATGTTACACTAGGAAGTTCAGCACTCTCCAAGCTACATATTTTTAACCAGTGAGGCTAAATGGGCTGTGTTGTGTATTTAAACAAAACCCGGTTGCACCTTGCACTGAAAAAAAGGAGATGCGGTGAATGTTAATGGTAAAACAGAACCTTCTAGTTAAATCAGAATGGATTCCTATTCTTCTAGGATTGCCATGGAAAAGTGGCAAAAGCAATAGTAGAATCATCAAAAAACACTCACATGTCCAATGCCCACAACCCCATGCACATAGAGTACTTTAAAAACCAGTGGATTCCTGGTTCTTTTTCTTTGCCTTCTGATTTCTGACCCCATGCTCAGGTCCTATTTTCAAACTTTTCTACACAGTTTTGAAAGTTAGAAACTTACATTTTTTTTAATAAGAATTGAGATTCTCATAGCACCTGGCTCCAGAAGCTGGGGCTTAAAATTATTCTGAATATTGCAAGCGTGGCAATGAATTCCCTGCATATTCAGAAGCACTTAAGCAAAATGGGCATTGAACTCCCCAGCACTTCCCTACATGTTTAGGTATCAAAATACATTTAAAAAATTGAATCCCACAGCTGCAGGCACAGACATCTGTTGATTTATGAATCTGTAATGTCAGCATGCAATGGAAGTGCACAAATCCACACACCTGGCCTCCCTGTGAAAACACTGAGAATCGTGTTAAAAAGTGGAGACGGGTCAGAAATGGATGTGCTGATGGAACATCCCCCTCCCTCCAAGGTTTAAACACACTTTTTTCCCCCCTGGTAATAGAGCATTAATCTTATGGTAACCTGAGAGTCCATAAAGAAATCCTGCTATAGCTCCAACCTCATGCTAAAGGCTGTCCCCATTTGACCCAGCTGCTAATAAGTACCTGCTATTTCACCTGAAGAGTCAAGCCAGCCAGCTGTGGTGTTCATCTTACCACTTCCTTGTGGGCTGCTGCTGTAGAAATTGGTATTCCTTACCCATGTTAGCCTGATGGACCATTTAAGCTCAGGCTAAATGTTAAACTTTCTGGGTCCTAGAAGCAACCAGGTGGTAGGCCTAAGATGTTAGGCACTGTACAAACATGCAGTAAATGAATATGTGTAAAGCTAAAATTTTCTGTTTGGAGATAGGTCACTGCAGCAACCTCACACGCACTTTGGACCCAGTCAGGTCTGGAGCTGTTTGAAGTTCAGTGAAGTGTTTTGGCTCAACTGTAATCATGGCAGTATGGGTGCTGACAGAAGTGATATTTGTCACTTGATCAACCCCTCAAAAGCACTCTATGGCCTCGCCCTGAGAAAAAGTGCATGGCTACAGAGTGCTTTAAAAGTGACCAAATCATGCAACAAAGTAGCCCTCATTTAACTAGGGTTCAGATGAAGGCACTCCAAACAGAGCACTTTCACCTGACTTCTGTCCCCGGTGCCAGCTGCAGGATGGGAGAGAGGAGAAGGGGGAAGGAAACTTCAGGCTGGGGTTTGCCCAGCCTGCGCTGGATGTGAGGGGTAGATTCGAGGCCTCCCCCCAACCAAAAAAAACAGAGGGCTCCAGCACAGCTGGGCAAACTGCATCCTGGAGCTCCTTTGCCCCCCAGTCTTGCAGACAGCACTGGGACTAGGGGGTAGGGAGGGGGTAGGCTAGGGGATAGAGGCTGCAGACACACAGCTCCTCCTGGATCAGCTCCTCCATCTCCCCCACCCCCCAACCCAATAGCAAACATCTGTTGGGTCGGGGGGCAGGGAGGTGTCACTGCAATTCGTGGCACTTTCTGTGAAGCACCATGAGTTACAGCCGGGAGCTGCATGTCTGTCAGTGTCCTATGTTCTTTCTTCACAAGCTGTTCAATGGGAAACCACATCTGAGATTTAAAAGGCTGTCCCAAAATGGTTTGGTTATAAAAAGCCACCAAACTGCATTTATTAGACCATGATTCCCAGGCCTGTGAAGCAGCACCCCCAGCCATTGGGAACTGTAGGTGGTCAGCATTTCTAAAAACTAAGCCCTGTACCTTGCAAAGCTCTTGGCTAAATCTAAAACACACAAAAGCCATGACAGCATATACTCCCAGTCTACGTACTTACTGGCCTCTACATATTGCTATCAAATTTCCTTGCTTCAAAAGGAGGAAAAAGTCACCAGTTCCTTTGCAATCCAACTTCCCGTTAGTATATTTCACGTTTTCCAACCCTTTTGCTGTCTCTTTCAGCTATACAAGATAAGCACCACGTATGAATACACACCAAGCATTTAACTTGCTCCAGTTTTTCTTATCCTCATGTAACAATTGTCCCGGAACCTGACGTTGCTCCCTGGCTGCTCGTGTCGATGATTCTTTAACACCAAGTACAGAATTCACAATGTTTAGGAAGAAAAATGGAGGAAGAGGTTTGTAGCACTGGCAAGAGTCTCTGAATGCAATAATTTTGTATCACATTCATTGGTACAATTTTTATGAATCAGTTTCCTTATCCTGGCTTTAATTTTTCCCCATGAATTTCAAAAGTATCTCCTAGTTGCTTTCTCACACCATCCCACAATAATTACAATAAGCAGTTTGCCTAGCAGGAGGTAAATATATATATATATTTTTATAGCAATGACTGACTTTGCAACATTTCCTGTGATGAATGTAAATTCAGCATTTATGCTGCTTTTTTTGTTACATACTTTGCCTTTGCTTGTTTATTCCACATTTTGTTTCTATCCCAAGATTGAGCAAACATTCGACTGGGGGCTCAGAAGAATGACTTACTTCAGAAGCTAAAAATAAACAAATATATACATGGCTAAATAAATCAGACATTGATATATTAAGTCAAGGTTGATAAATATCCTGATTAAAATTAAGCTCAAATAGATGGGGACAAATTACCAGGGACTAGACCCAAATATTTTTGAGGCATAATTCAGTATACTATATGTAATTATAAGCTAACCCCTATAAACTTTGAGTTCTGCTTTATTGTGCCAAATACTGTAAAATCTTTCACTCTGCAGTTTTTAAAGTAACTCTGGCTATTATCACAAACATAAACTAAATGAAATATGATTAGGTGAACAGATAGATGCACAGACTTTGCCAATCCTTTTTAACATACTTGATGATGACTCTAAAGAGCCGACACCTAGGAAATGGGAAAGTGTTCAGAAACATTTCTAGTGTTTACTGCTACGCTACCCAGCACAAAAAAGTTACAATCTACTCTACAGATACCTTACCCTCTGGCACTAAATTGCAAGTTACCTCCAATTACAGTCTCTAAAGCCATTAGCAGTTAAAGGAAAATAATCCTTGCAATTTGCAAAGCAATAAGTATTATGCATGACTGAGGAATATGCAAAACGAAATGCAATCCCATATGCATTCTGCAATGGAAAGCAAGTCTCTCAGCTCATGAGTGCCACCTCCCTGTTCTCTGCAAAGTGGAAAGCTGCTTGGACTTTTTTTTGGTCTTGTCCTTATTAAGATAACCCAGGGCCAGTAAACCGACCAGAAAATACTCATACACAAGCACATATCATTTGAGGATACCCTAAGGAAATTATATTGTTTCTCTACCACTCTGAATGAAGCATCTTGGGCCCAGTGTTTCTATGCTCAGTATCCACCTACCAGCTGTACATTGAATACCAACTAACTCATCCTTTAGACATTTTCCCAGTTCAATTTCTGCCCACCCCCCACATACACACACTATAATTGCAAACAAACAAAATGTTTGCTCTCCCATGCATTCCCTTTCCCCCTAATCTACCTGCATGCATTATTTCAGGAAGGGATAATAAATGAGCAATAAGCTTCTTGGCGATGCAATTTGGCCTCTACATAATACAACTGAATTGATCCATTATATATACCCTGGAGAATTTGTTTTTTTGGAGTATGAAGAATCTGTTTCTGGTTTCATTCAGTATGTTGGAAGTGGGGCAATATGGAGTAATTTTAGGCTAGAGAGATGTGCCAGGTTAATATGTGAAATTGAGTTCCCCTGCCAGAAACGGTGAGCTTGCCTTAACATTGGCCACAGAGGGAGCCTCAACAAGACAGAAAGACTGCTATGGCATTTTAACCTTCAACTCATTCAGTGTTTGGGCTCTCTGCTAAGATTAGCTGCAAGAAAGCATGGCATGAATGTCCTCTAGAACTGAAAGGGAATCATGAATGTGTTTATCCAGCCTTTGTGGTTCTTGGGTTTATTGATTATTTCTAGAGATAGAACCAAGCAAATACATTTGGCTTAAACTGTCTTAATTTTACTGAAGTGCTTCTCTGCTGGTATCACTATTTTTCAGGTGCATGTTTCTTCATTGTTGCTTTGGGAAATGTCATCAAAATGGTGACATTTTTTTGGCATGACAACAAAGCTAATCAAGTCTTTGCACACAAGCCAGCAAAGCTTTGGACTTCTTAGATTTCATGTTTCAGAGTTACTCCCTCTCAGAGATCAAACATGAAATCGTGCTACTGACATTATAAACCATAAAAAATGGAAGTTACAGGGGGCAACTCAGTAACTCATTTAAAGATGATGGGGAGAAAATATATTATCAGCACTTAAGATCTTGAGTCTAGACATACTGAAGATCCTGACTCGTGATGTTCAGAAATATGTCTAATACCTGGTAAGAAATCTGATTTAAATTCAAATGATAATCCTTAAAAAGAGATGAGTATAGTAGACCGACTCTAGGTACCTACAGCCAGTCACTGAATACGCACTCCCTGCAGAACAAAATGTTCACAGTAGTATCCTTCTTAAGTAACAAAGATGAAGCCAAAATGTGAAAGCTTAGTGTGGCTCATCACATTTTAGCCAGGTCTCATCAATACAAATGGCCTAACACAGGGCTTGTATACATGAAACTTTTTAATTTGTATAAACAAGGAGCAGAAACAAAATACATAGTCATACACTTAATCAAATATGGTGTATAAGTGCCATGGAAAATGTAAAACTAGTCTAACTTTCATCAGTGTATGTATTGTCTGTCCACAGCTTACCTGGGGATAGCAGTTCAGTCATGGCAAATAAGGTACTACCTGCACACTAACAACCATGCCCTGCATTGAGCTATCTGGGAACAGATATACATCTGTATGCTCTGAAACCTTGGGCAAGTTACATCTGTCTACACAATCGACCTAAGTTACCCTGATGTAGCCTGGCCCCCCCAAAAGACAACAACTCTTCTATGAAAACTTCAAATACTTCTATGATCTGACATCTTCCTTGGAAAAAGCACAGTCTATTCAGAAGCCACTGTCTTTAGTTTTAAAGTAGGAAATCATTCAAACACATGCTTAACTGTAAGCAGATGCTTACATTATACTGGATTGTTATGTTTAGCATACGTTGAAATGCAGTCCAGAATAGGAATATTCCCCTGAACTAGGACTTGTAGGAATTCCATTTAAAAATGACCTTTTCTTGACCATTTATATAAAAGATATGATGTGGCTCATCAACCTTGCTATTTAAACATAGGAACTAAAATTCCTAGTCTTGGTTGGCCTCCAACCAAGATTAGACCTTTTGATTCCTGATATCTTTATTGTGCTTCTTGCTATTGCTTCATTGAACCTACTTCTGACTTCTTGATTAGCACAATGGAGCAAAAGTAAATTTCTTTACAAGAGTGACATTTACTAAAACAACCTTAACTATTCCCTGGGTTCTTGTGATTATAAAGTCCCTGCAAACATTCTTACCTCTCATATCTTTCTCTATGGGGTTGCTCAAGCTTTCCTCAGAGTTCCCTGTAAATGAATCCTCCCTTCCTTTGTCCTAGCTCCAGAGTTGTTATCAGACTACCAATAAATGCAGGATATCTGCAATGAGGGGTGCCAGTGCACTCATATTATTGCCATAGTTCCCAGTCAAAATGTTTGCATGCACGCTTCAGAGCATCATTTATCTTGAGGGATGTCAACTCTAAAAATGTTAGCGCATGTCACTGTCAAAGTAAATGCCAGAAATTAGCTTTCTTTCATCTAAAAGAAGAATAATTAACTTTGCAACTGTTTCCAAAAGTGCTAATTAATGGGTTTCACCAACTTGATTTGTCAGAATACATCTTGATCTGAACAACAGCTTGTTTTCTCCCTGGAGGATTACGGCTCTTCTTTTGGACTCTTTTCCTCATCCGCCAATTTACTGCAAGTTGCAGAAAAGGAAGTAATTTCTTGTACAAAAATAAACAAGCAAAAAATTGAAAACCCCAGGGACCTGCTAGCATTTATTATTTGGCTTATCTCTTTGCTAATAACACAGTAAAAGTATGAGATCCCAAATTTAAAAAAAAAAAACCAGAAGTTTTCTATTGTTGTTGTTATTAGTTTACCTAGAAGCTTTTTAAGTATTTCGGACCAAATCCTCAGTAAAGGTGGTACCCAGCTGTGCGAATGGATCAAACAGAATCAAAAAGGAAAAGTGCTCTCTATCTTGCTTTGTCTGGAAAGAGAGAAGCAACTTTCCAGCTCACTGTAAAATCAAAGTCTTGACCTCTTGTATTCATTAGGGTTTACCTTTCTGTAAGTGGTGAACAGCAGCTACTCCTGTGTCTTAAGCAAAACTCCATACTGTACTTCACACATTAATTCCCTCTGCTATTTAAATTGCATACACTTTTCCTCCTCCCCTATGTAGACCTTCATGAGGTGATGATCGCATACCTGAGTTCTAATCCACTTTGTTAAACCATCATTTACATGCAGTCAGTAGCATAGCTAAGTGTGGGGAACAGGGGCACAAAACCCAGGTGCTAATTCTGGGTTTGCAAAAATAGCAGCCTCTGACATTGCCCCATGTGCTACTGCCACATGGGAAAGCCCAATTATGTTTCTGCAAGCAGCTCATGCATTTTACCATGGGCTGAATCCATTATTGTAAACCCAGCTCTACCCATGCATGGATTAAAAGAACAGTAGCTAAGATTTTCAGAGGGGGATGAGAGTTTTAGATGGTAATCCCAATTAAGTCACTTCCCAATTTCCTCAGGTCCATTTGGAAATCCCAGAAAAGGCATGCAAAAACTTTCATTATATTTTAAAATAATAATAGCCACATCTTTTTCCTCCTCAGCTTGGCCTGAGATGCAAGGAAGAAAGTTATAACTAGAACCTTCAGAGATGCAGCTAATCAAAGCACCTTCTACAAAGCAAGTTCATACTGCTGTATTTGTTTCTAGGACTACAAAATTAATCTAGAAGCCAACATAGAAAATTATCCAAGGTTCTTGTTGAAAATGCAGAGCAGCATTGCTATAACCCTAAACCTTACAGTCAGCAGTGAACCATCACCCAAATAAGTAATGAAAGAAGAAGGGTGTTGGTATAGAAGAATTTTGGGCACTATTCTGAACAACTGCTCTTCTGAGCCACAGAAGATATATGTCCTAAAAGTACCACCAGTTGTTGTTACATTCCCAGTAGGCCAGGATTAACTAGGCCTCCAATTTGGGAGCAGAAATAATAATACATACAACCATCAATTTAAATGATGTAGGACCCCACATTTAAGGCTAAAAAATAAAATATAACAATATTGTTAGATATAAATGTGACTGCATGAATTGACACATGGTCTAAATCTCTGAGATAGTGCCAAGAGGCAACTGCTCCAGAGAGAGGCAAACTCCTCAGGAAAAAATAATGAATCTTGGTGAAAGCCGGACACAAGTTAGGGCCCACCTTCATTATTAACGGTTAACATGTAATAGACATGAGCCTCAAGGCTCATGGGTGTTTAAAGGACATCAGTAGAAGACATGAAAGATGGTTTTCACTTACTTACGAGCTTGTTGAATTCACGACTACTGAGTTAAATGCTTAATAGGTGTTTTAATAAATAAACCATTCATCTTTTATAAACAATTTATGAATGTGATCTTGGCAAAAAATGTTTCTGCCTCAAACTTTGATAAATTTGGGGCCTGCCTTTAACTGGGTATTTATTCAATTCTTTGAGACAAAGAAGCATGGGGTGTTCAGGTTACCAAAGAACAAAGCCAGGCAAGATTCTATGCCAAGAAGAAATCCCATCCAAATTGACAATTTGGCAGCTACTAGGAAGAGTGAAGCAGCATCTTCTGTGCCTCCAAACTGGTCTGCTACCAAGCACATCCAGCTGTATCTCCAATATCTCTGTTTCATGCTGCATTGATGCCAGCATCATTTACTGGATGTTCCCACTTAATTTGTTGCTATATTTATGTGTATAGGGCAGGCTAGACTCTTTCGTCTTTGCATTTTTTAAAAATAGAATCTGTTTTATCTATAAAGGAGGACACAAATTCTGACACTTACTGGAAGCCGTTGAATCCTCTTCACTATTGGGATAACCTGGAAAAATAAATCTCTCACCTATTTAACGTCACTTTTCCAATTTCACCTGTAGAGTCAAGTCAATCCACTAGATTCAATTTGTTGCTAGACTAAGTGCATGGGGCATCAATTTGTATTGATTTCCTATTTAGGGTGACCCTTTTATCTAAGCAATTCATATGAGAATATTCTTGATGGTTTCCCATTCACCTGAGATTTAGCACCGAGGGAACTTGACGAGAGCTGGTCAAATAATGGGAAAGAACATTGGCATGTCACCTCTGTGACTGATGGGGGGGAAATCCTCTACAAAAGGAGACAACCACAGTGACTGAAAACCACTTTCTGTCCTCAGATATTATGCCGAAAGTTTCCCTGTATTTCACTGTGAACTCTTTGACTACCTGAGGGCTCAGTTTGAGTCTGACAATGGACTGAAAATGGAAAGAGTCCCCAGAGGCTGAAGGAAGTCTGGGGAAAGCCGGTTACTTTGTACAGTGTGGAAATGTGTCATGTAAGTGTGGGAGCAGTTTTAACACATTCTGGGATTAATAACAAAAAAAGCTTTTTGCTATGTTGAACCAGGTAACCTCAAAGCACTACCTAACCTCTCAAAGCTCTGTGCATTTGGCTCAGTGTGATAGAACAGCTGGGATGGATCTTTGGGGCCCTCTCTTTGACTGTTGCTCATTCAGCACCAAGAATCTGGTGCAATGAGAATTTAAGTCTCACGTTCAACCACTGGACAGCTAACACAGCACATAAAGGTGAAAATGGACATTCACCAAACAAGGTGCAGATCTGTGATACAAATTCAGGACATGAATGTCAAGGTTCCCCCACCAAGGCACGTGCTTCCCAACAGACAGGAGGGGCTGAAGTCAGATTCTGTTCTGCCTGTTAGGAGTCTAAATGCAATCCTCAAACTCCTGAAAAGCCATTACTTCTGTAATATGCCCTCATCTTAACCTTAAGGCAAAGTCACAAAAGCTAGAAAGAGGAGAAGGATGTACCCTACTTATATATTAATGTTTTTTCAGGGACATGAGCAGGGTAGAAAAGAGGTTGCACTTATAGACTTAGACACCTAAAAGCCACCTAAGCACCACTTTGACATCTTGTACATGGATAGGTCCCAGTCCTGTATGACTGGAGAGGTAAAATACTCAGGTTAGTGTAGGACTCAGATGACTACAGAATAGAAGGAGGCACTGAGAGGAGAAGAGTGCCCAAAACAGAGGAAGCTGAGAAGAAAGGCAGAACCAAAGAGATGTTTTGTGAAGGGAGAAGCCACCAGTCAGACCGAGAGCAAAAAAATCAATTCCCAAGATGTGTGCCCACTTCCAAGGTATGCACACAAACCCCCATCCTATGCACAGGCCCATGGGAGCTGTGTATGTGCAAATATGTATGTGCAAAAGAATGTATACGCACCAGCAAATTACAGGCTCTTTTAGAATCTCTCAACATCCCCAAAATGGTCACACTTGAACTCCTGAAAAAACAGGAGCTTCTATCAGAAATTTCCAGGGACACCTGCCGCTAAAGAACACATTAAATCAAGGGCTTTACTACCCTATTTTACACCAAAAATGTTGGCAATCAAAGTCCACCTGCAGCTTGGGGCCGCATTAGCCCTTTCTTCTCCTATGTTCCATAGACACTTCCATTGACTTAGTGACATCCTCTCACCTAGATCTGGCGGGGAGGAGGGAAATTGACCTCTTTTGTATATATTTGTTCCCTGCATGAACATGAACAGATGATGTGGAGAGGGGAAGCTTTGTAAGGCGACTCTATGCACATGACAGCCATTGTCCCTGTTTATTGGTATGCATCTTGTAACCATATTCTCTTTCCAGGCTTTGCCTCTCTCTCCAACCCCTCTGGATTGGGCTCATTTTGGAAAAATTAGTTGAGAGTAAAAAATAAAAAAAGCCCTACTTTATTAGTGTGACATTATTTTCCTCCTCTCTCTTCCTTCCCCCCGCCTCCTCTCCCACGCCTGCATGATGAATTGCCTGGTATTGAGATGGTAACTTCAGCCCAGGGACTTAGCAATCTCCTCCTGGTCCCTTGCACAGACAGATGGGACGGCCCATGTCTTGACCGTGATTGATTAGCTGGAGAAAGCCTGTTGAGTGGAGTTCCATGAAGATTGATGCTTTCTCCTTCTAACAGCATTTCCAAAAAGTTTCTATTACATTTTGATTATGTTTATAGAATCTCACTGGTCTCCAGGAAGATTCAATCTTTTTTTCTCTGTGTGCAAGAGTGTGTAATTCCCCTCCTGTGTATATACTGTACATACAGCTCTCTATACTTTTCTGTTTCAAGGAGTGGCTAGAGGTCTTCTAGGACTGTCCGCAATGCCTGTCTCCCCCTACAAATGCACCAGGCCACTATTATTTAAATTGCAGTAGCCCCTACAGGTCATAAAAGAAATAGAAGCCCTATTGTGCTATGTGCCAGACAAACATGCAGTTTGAGACGGTTCCTGTCCCAAAGGTCTGTGTAGGTAAGATAGACATAGGTTAGGAATGAGTATTATTAAAATCCCTGTTCTATAGATGAGGCACAGAGGGCTTAAGATGGTTGAGCAGGGAAGTAAACCCAGATGCCCCAAGATGTAACCACAAGGCCATCCTTCTCATATCTCCAGCCCATGTCACTAGGTTGTATCAGTTCTAAGGAGCCCATTCAGTACTGGTCCTACTGCTAAAGGGTTTGCCACAGAGCAAACTGAGCAGACTTTCTCTCTACTGTTGCCCAACTGGGCTGGCTGCCTATACACAGTTTCCAGAATGAGAACTGGCAGACTGAGGGTCTAAGCTCAGTCCCAAATGTGGACTTCCTTTGTATGGGGGGTTGCTTTGTCATAAGCCATGAAGACAAGACTGAAATCCTTGTCTTAAGGATTTCACTATCTGAAGAATAACCTGCACATGCCCCAAGCTGTAGCCATGCCCTGCAATACAGAGGAGTCCTTTCAAATGAGCTTGTGTTAGTGGAATATACTTTGTCCTTCTAAAGCATTTATTAACTGTCAGCATGGAAGGCAGCCTAAAACAGAGTTGTAATGAATTGTCCCCAGTTGTCAGCAAGTCTGAGGCAAAATCATGGGATAAAATATAGGAGTGTGCACCTGCACCTTATAGCCTAACTCACTGTTCACCCTCACTGCCTGAACACCTTATGCTTCTCTGCCATTTGCTCAAGAGAGCTGGAAAACTCCTGGGTTTTAGCAGACAAGATTTTTTCGGTAAATCTGATATCTTTTATTACACCAATTCAAATAGCTGGAAAATATTCTTCTTTGCAAGCTTTCGGGCACAAACACCCTTCAGACTGAGGAAGCATCTGCAGTTCACGGGTGTTCTTCCTTAATGGAACGAATAGTAAAGAAGCCAGAGGCTGGTATGCATGCAAGCAAGCCAGCCAGTGACAATCTAAATCAAGGAGTCAACAGGTGAAAGACAGATGGGGTGGGGGAGAGAGAAAGGAATGAATGTATCTGGTAAATAGTGGAGAGGTACCTGAGGAGTCAGATGTTAGGCAGGTTATAATGTGTCATAAATCCAATGTCTATATGTAGTCCATGATCTTTTGTATCAAAGTTGATAAAATGAAGTTCATAGGCTCATCTGTGAAAGGTGTCTTATAAATTCCCTTTGAGGATTAGAACTGAAAAATTGGAGAGAGAGAGTGGTTTTCTTGTGAGAAATGTTCCCACACTGGTAATTGTGTATTCTTGTCTTTGATAGATGTCCAGTGTGTGTTCATTCTGGTGCACAGTTGTTGTTTGGTCTCCTCTACATATTTTCCATCAGGGCATTGGGTGCATTGGATGAGATATATAACATTTCTGTTATATATATTTCTGGAGGTGCAGCTGTAAGATCCAGGAATGCTGGTGGGTCTGTTGTGGGG
>JAGPOW010000797.1:17052794-17062919 GCA_030014935.1 Caiman crocodilus | reverse complement strand
CGTGCTATGGTGATGTAGCAATCAAGTGGGTCTAGACTTGATCAGCAGCTATGTCACTGGAGCAACACGCTCCCCCAGTATAGCGTGCCACTACGGCGACATAGCAGTGTAACCTAACCAGGAAACTGCACACACGGCACGGTAACCTCCTGTACTGTGCCCTGCTTTAGTACTCCAAAAGGGAGTACTAAAGCATGTCAGCGTAGCAATGTCACTATGGCAATGTGTAGACAGGCCTGCAAAGTAGCATTTTGTTCAGGATACAAACAGCCTATGCAAACATATGGGTGTAGATTTGCTCCTGGCATCTTGCCTCAGGGCTAAGCACTTCAGACTAAAACCAATCAAAAATGATTTAAAAGAGTAATCAGTAGTATTACAATCAACTGGCAAGGAAAAACACCCTATATTTATAACTTAATGTAAAACTAAATAATATCCAGAGGATACAAGCAAATTCCAAAAAGATAAATTTGGCAACTATTTTGCAGAAAGTAATAAATCCAGGTGCTTTCTCTTCAGTGTTTGAACTGATCAGTGGAGCAAGAGACAAAGCCCATGGAGTGAGTACAGGGGCTTCCTTTCCTTTCAAAAATACCTGTCAGTGTCTTCAATATAATCCTTGGATATTCCAAAGTCTTTTGAAGCCTAACGACACAAGCTTCAGATCATAGGAAAATAGGGCTGCAGGAGAACTTTGCAAGGTCTAGTCCAGCCCTTTGCTCAAAGCAGGATTGTCCCTGATTAAACTATCCCAGCCTAGGTGTCTGCCCAGCCTGTTCTTGAAAATTGCCAAGGATGAAGATCCCACACCTTCTCTAGGTAGCCTATTCCAATGTTGACCACCCTTATAGTCAGTCACCCTCCTAGGGGGCATCCTGACAAGTGCACACATGTGGTTTGTGGCACCTCAAACCCTAGGGGTGCATCCCACATTTGCAGGGGCATACATTTCCCACAGGACAAATAGCAGAGGCTGTTGTATATTTGTGCTGTTGGTATTTGTCCCACAGGAAATGTGTGTCCCTGCAAATGTGCATTCTTTCTGATGCACCCCTAGGGCATTTTTACACATGCTCTGGGAAGCATGGGAGGATATTTTAATTAACTAGCCCCACTAAGAAAAGCACCTGAACGTCATGCGTATCAGCATCGCCACACTGAAAAATGGTGGTGGGGTACTTTAAATTAAAGCTTATCAAATGAGCTTTAGTTCAAAGTGCCCCACCACCATTTTTCAGAGTGAAGGCAATGATACATGTGACACTAGAATCCGCTGGAGCACATTAATGTCCATGTTCCAGCCAGGGCTGTCCCTGGGGGGTGTGAATTGGGGTGACTGCCCCAGGCCCCATGGTTTAGGAAGCCCCGCAGAGTGGAGAGGAGCAGTGGTGGCACAGAGCCAGGCGGAGTGGTAGCTCCATGTCCAGCCGCTTGCTACCTCCCCACCACTACCACCACCGCTGATGCCACCACTGCCAATGGCAGCAGCAGCTTCTTTGGGTTCAGGGCCCAGATCAGAGAGGGGGCAGGGCCCCACATGGGCTGATTTGCCCTGGGCTCTGCACCCTGCTCAGGTCAGCTCTGGTTCCAGCAGACTCAATTAATCTCTGATGTACTGGATTTCCAGTGCAGCAAAGCAGGCTCCCTGCATGTGTATTGGAGCCCCTAAAGTCCAAACTAAACTCCCTCTTTTTGAGCTTGTGGGCATTGGCCCTAGTCCTGCCCCTACAGCCACAGAAAAGCCCATCTCCAGCCCCTCAGGTATTTGAAGGCTGTTATCAAATCCTCCCTCAGTCTCCTCTTCTCCAAACTAAATAATGCTAGGTTTTTCAGTCTATCCTCATAAGACTTGCTTCCCAGCCCCTAATCATTTTTATCACTGTACTGGACTCTCTCCAATTTGTCCATATCCTTCTTGAAGTGTGGGGCCCAAAACTGGACACAGTACTTCATGTGAGGCCTCACTAGGGCTGAATGTACAGAAGAATCACCTTCTTGATTTTCAAGTGACACTCCTGTTGATACAGCCTAGTATACTGTTGGCTTTTTTTGCAACAAGAGCAGACTGTTGGCTAAAAATCAGCTTATGGTCCACTGTAACCCCCAGATCCTTCTCTGCAATACTGCAGCTTAGCCAGTCATCCTCTAGTCTGTATTTTGCATGAAAGTATTCCAACCCACATGCATCTCAGCTGAGATGCACTTGTCTTGTTTGGTGTCTTTCCATCTGCCTACACATCAGAAGCCTGGTGCCAAGAGAGACCAGTTCTGCCCTCAGTGCAATTTAGAGTTGCCCCAGTTCCAATGAACCAAATAGTTGGCTGAGGACTGTCCAGAACATTCAATTTACTGGCTTTGGCCACTCTCACCCTTTGAATGCCTCCTCCTAACCCTAAAATCTCTAAACCCTCAGCTGCCTTTTCAAAGCAACTTGGAATCCTTTTTGCACTTCTGGAATAGTGCAATGAGGATGTTTTGGGTGGCAAGTCTGACCCTAAAACAGCTTTGTGAGTTGTCCTAAGTATCAAAAAGATGATGTCAAAGATATAAAACTCAGTGAGGCAGGAGACCCCGTAACACCAAGAGCATCTCTCCCTTGCAATAAGGGTGTATGATTGCCTCAGATGTGGATACACCAAAGCTAGCTCTAATTTTGGATCTCAATAGCAAGAAAATCAGATGAGCATGTGACTACCCTGCCTGCTGTCTTGACTCAAGTGGCTAGGCCATGCTTTATACCTTTCCTCTAAGCAGAACATAAGCTCTTCACACAAGACTAAACATTTCTGACCCTAACTATACAATCTGTGTATGGTGGCAGGGGAAATTTAAGGGGCAGGGCTTGTTCCTTCTTGTTCAGTTTCATCTAGTTTTAATTTCCCCTTCTGGAAACATAATGAGAGGGGAGAAAGAAAATCTTTTAAACATAAAAATTCAGCTGCCGTTTACTATTTTGTGATTTTGTTTTAAAACACGCAACTCTTCTAGCCTAGAGATATAACTGATCTTTTACCTTCGGTGGGAACATTCATTACTGGAAAGATAAAATACATTGTCCATAGACGCATTTTAGCTGAGAATTTGAGTTTTAGTGGAAGGGGCAGGATTAACAGGGCATGGAGAACAAAGTTTTTAATTTCAGCCAAGCAGTGCTAGCTTCCCTACCACCACCCAGCTGATCTGACTCAGTCTTGACTGGCAGAGATCACATCTAGGCTTGAGAGCTCTGTGGTCCATTCAGTCTTTGGCCCACCTAAGCTGAAAATGCTAACCAGTTTTCCCAACAGTATCCATTATGGTGACTGGGCACAGGACCCAAAAGACCAGAACTGAGATCTGCCCAAATCAAGCCACCATACAGTAATAACTTTCAGTCACTGCCAACCTCAGCTGCATTTGAACCAGCAGTGAAGAGGTAAAGAACACAGTAACCCAGTGATCCAAACATGATTCAGCCCTGTGGCTACTCTGTTCTCTGAGTATAGTTTAAAGAGCCAATTCTTCCCCATCTTTGTGTAAGCCACATTAACACAGCAAGAGTTTCTGGGTTACCTCTGGTAACAATACATTCTTGTTCATAATCTTAATTGCAAGCATTCCCCATAAATCAGTCAAGTGATTAGATGCACCTGGAATGGAGCCTGCAAGCTGCACAGAGGTTAGGGAAGAACTGTGTGCTTTAAAAGAAAAGTATAAACACATCTTACTTTTAAGGAAGCTGTTCAACAATCAAAGAAAGTGACCTGCTATTATGCCATTCACAGATGCAGCTATTTGGCATAGACACAGTCTATCTACATGTTCTGATGGGCCATAAAACTCCAGTGATGACCAGTCTATCTAGAAAATATTACACATGTATTAAGGACCAGACTGATTTGATGGAATCACCAAATGGCTCATATCATCAATATTTTCTCATTTCAATAATGACTTCCCACCTCTGCTTCCCATTCGACAGCAGATATAAAACTCTCCAGATATACAGTTGACATCAAAAGCCCACGATCTATCTCAATTACCCCACATTAATATACTGGAGAATTTGCTTCATCCTATCGAAAACCATTCAATGATGTCACTAGGAGCCATTAAAGAAGCAAATCAAATGGGTTGCAAATCAGATGGGAAGCAAATCAGATCAGCATCAATTAAACACTACAGATTTGGTGGCATTTCTTTACATTTGGAATTCAGGGTTCATTTTCATATCAAGGTTACATTCAAAATCTGTCTGGCAGGAGTGAGACTCCATATTCTGCTAAAAAGAAGTGCAAGTGCCGTCTCTATTCATATAATACCAATAGGTGCAGCAGAGGAATAGGGGCCTGCTCACACTTCTGGTTTAGAAAGCCACAGCCCATTGAGATTATACTAAAGCCTTCTGGCTCAGGTCCTGTACAAATTCAGTGAAATGGAAATGTAGTCCTCAGCCTCCACAGTGCACTCATGCAGTGCATGCCTGAATTTAGCTTCTGTGTAACCAAAACTGCCAACCACTATTTCTGAGCTGCACATGGAGACAGGATTTGCAAGCCTAAAATTTGAGCAGGAAATTAATCCAACAGTATCTCATGGCTGGACCCACAATAGACTTTCACAGTGAGCAAGCAAAACTCAGCAGGTATAAAGTGAGCAAGCAAAACTCAGTGAGTATAAAGTTTCGTATAAGATTCAAAACTCACTTTGGGTAGCTTAAGAGCCTATGATGACAGACACATGAATCTGAGCCAATGAGTGATCTTGACCAGGGAGGTCATATGAATCTGAGATGAACTGATGAAGCTACAGATATCAGTTGGCAACTGGTTTAAGTTTTGGGGTTTCATTCAAATCCAAACCCATATGAAAGAGAAAGTCTGAATTAAGAAAAGCTTTGCACACTGAAAGGGATGCCAGTCAGGCTCAATCAGTTTCATGATTCATGAGCAGTGAAGCAGAAGTAGATTAAATGGAAGTGACACCAACCTGTTTGCAAAGGCCTCAGTCAGAGCAGAAAGGGAAATAAGGTCAGTGTGACCAAACACATGAAAAGAAATGTGCATATAAAAATCCTTACATTTGCCATTGGGGAAAGACAGTCATTATGAGTTAAAATACTCTTTGGCAAGAGGAAACGTGTACTTGAAACCCTGTATTCTATTACACTGGTTGCAGAACAGCCCTTGTGTTTTGATCAATTTGTTCTATACCAGCTATTACCTTTCGCTGCAGAGCACTAAGGCATGCCTTCTCCTATAAAAGCAGGAGCACCCTAGCTAGAGAGCCCTGGGAGCTGGGCTCCACAGCTGCAGGTTGCCTTGGCAGCAGGCTAATGAGGGAATTAGCTGGCACCTGCTCATGGTCAGCTGGTGGGAAGAAGACAGGGCCCTGGGCACATGTAAGACTCAGGGCTAGGGCTAGCGGGGGTTAGTTCTCTGGCATTCACCAGGAAGAACAACTCCTGTACAAATGAGCTAAGGGCTCTGCTGTGTTGCAGAGCACTTAGGTGTCCTGCTCCTAAAGAGGGGAAACTACTAGGGAAAGACCCCAGGCCCAGAGAGGGACACTGATGAGAAGCCCCAGAGTGGGTGTGGTGAGCCCCGGAGAGGGGGGCAGCAAGAAGCCCCAGAGAGAAAAGGCAATGCCATTGGGGAGAAGGCCCAGCGAAGGGGGCATAGTGAGACAGGCCCATGGAGAGCTCTAGCGCTGGAGAGGGTGCAGATTGAAAGAGGTAGGGCCCAGAGAGGACAAGGGGCCAGATTACAGCAAGGCTGAGACCTAACAACGTATATTCCATCTGCAAGGCTTGGGGTGTGGTGCAGGAGAGGTTGAAGCCACACATAGCCCATAAGGCCAGGATGCCCCGAAACACCCACTATAGAACAGGGCCCACAAAGGGGTCCAGGAGCCCATGGGGCTCGGATCACATCTAAACCGTGTCTAAGAATACGTGAAGGCAGCCTCCCTGATATATTGGAACATCAAAGACATGGTGGGGGAGACTTTGAGGGTGCCCTTGGGCCAACTTGGCATGGGAAGGGGGCCTTGAGGAGATCACAGCCCTCCTGCAAGACCCCGCGCCATGACATGCTGCAAAATTAATAGGGCTCCAGGAGTTCATAAGGTACCTGGGGCTAGAAGACACACAACACTAAGGGAGAAGTTTGTTTGCTAAAAGGGGCAGAGTGTGACCTCCGCTGTTGTTGTTGTAGCCCAGGGGCTTATATTTATGTTGTTATTTGCACCGGTGGACTGAGATGAGGCTAGTAGGGGAGGAGGAGGCCTCATTGGGGCACACTATTGTGTAAAGCCCCAGCACCAGAGGGGTGTGGATACAAGAGCACACAGAGCCCAGTGCAAGAGGAGCGCAGTGACAAGGGCCACAGAGCCCAGGACTAGAGGGGAACAGTGATAGGGACCAGAGCCCAGCAACAACAGACAGCCAAGTTAGGCCAAGACCTTCAGGGAGACAATATTCATATACCACCTGTGAGGCATGGGGATGGTAAAGGGGAGGTTTTGGAGCCATTTATCTAGCTCATAAGGCTTAGGGAGTCCCATGAGGCTCTGACTTTGAGCAAGACCCAACAAAGGATCTAAGACACGCAGGGTTTACTGGGGTTTGACAGGACCATGACCACACAGAAACTTGTGGGCAGCCTCCCAACTTACTATTTTAACCAACAAGACATGGCAGGTAAGATTAAAAGGAGCCTACAGGGTAGAACTGGTATGGTCACAGAGCCCTAGGGACATCATGGCCATCCCTGGGGACCCCACACCGTGACACCTTTGATCTGGAGCCCAGTCTTATATTGCAGCCAGAAGTTTTACCATGCACACCAATAATGCTACATTGGGCATTCTGAGGACTGCTCAGCAACTGAAGATCCAGTTGACTCCAGTAGAACTTGCAAGTGCATAGACTCCCTCAGAGTTTGGCATTGGATATATGGATCTTTGGGCAGGGATGGAAAAGCCTGCAGCATAAGATAACGAGGAAGCACTGGTTTCTCTGAAGCTGCTTGGACATAGATGGCCACAATGGTTCTCAAATAATTCTCGGAAAATTGTTAAGTGGCAACAAGCATCTGGAAATGGAGCAGATGGTGCCACCTGCATCATCAGATGTTTTTATCACATATGATGGGTTTTTTATCACACAAAGAACAGTTTGAAAGCAAAGCGGAGGAGAGCGTGGGAGCTCATGTACGTTGTGAAGGTGTGAAAAATCACAGGTAGCAATGCGGCTTCCCCTCTGTGCAGACGTTTGGCTCAACACTGGGCTTGGAAAACTCATGTGCTTAAGGGAAGTATAGCACCCACACATGCTTAAAGCTGCATATCAGAGTTGAAACTAAAAGGCTTCATTTACATTGGTGTTTCTGACCTGCCTGCTATTGACATGAGGGCTACACAAAGGGTTTGCATCAAAGACTAAAACCAGATTTAAAGTGAGCTGGTTTGGATTAACAAAGCAGACCCCAAACTCTCAGAGATTCACCCAAGGTCCGTGTAAATCTTAGATAAGAAGTGGACTGGCCTCAAGCAACATGAGGGTCATTCCCCAGTAGAACACCAGAGACTACCCCAACTACCTAATTCATGTAGAATCACCCCTATTCTCAGTCTCATGTTCCTCCAATGTACCCAATCCCCATAACACAGGTCTTTGGAGATGCTTGCATTCCCTCTCTTCCCCTACCTGCAGTGGATGGATGCTGACTTCTTCATCATCATTCCAGTCTAGAGAGATTGCCTGGCGTTACTCCACTACAGAGTATGTATGTCCAGTATGGGAATGATCAGTTCTCGCCAAGAAACTAGACCCAGTTCTAAATGACAGTTGTTGTGAAATATCAGGATGTCTAAATCCATTACCGAAGGATAACCTATATTTACTGGGCACATCTACACAAGACGTTACATTGCTGTGGTGATGAACTATGGTGGCATAGTTCATCGCTACAGCGGGCACTAACCATGATGCCGCTGCTACTGTGCAGTACCAATGAACTACTACACCATAGGGTCAGAAACAACCCATGCGCCATTGGGACTGCACAATACCAGCAGTCATTTAAGACTTCCTTTAGTACTTTAGCAAGTACTAAATCACTGCGCAGTACCAACTGCACAATGGGATGCGCATGTAGATGCACACAGTGGTTAGCATTGCATCACCTGATATCAAAAGAAAAGTAGCAAGTCAAAAAGAAAGATCAAGACAGGTGGAAGATCCCAGGCATCCACTCTATAGTCACACAGAAGTAACCAAACATCTTAAAGGGCAAAAGAGTTTTGTGACAATGTTGCACCCTGGGACATGACAGCTGACAGGGCATGACTAAGGCCATGGAAGGAAAGGTTACACACAATCAGGGGCTCTGGAACCCCAGGAGCACCTTTCCAGAGAGGCTGATCTAGACTAGTCGATATGGTGATGCCTGAAATCACCTATGCACACAAACTGGAAGATCAAAAATAAACATGATCAAATGGGCTACTCTAATGACATGAATACATGTGTGCGGGATGAAGTACAGACTATGGAACAGCTGCTCATTTGCCAACTCCTTGGTGAGACCTGTACAACAGAGGACCTCACTAAAGCAACAGAAAGAGCCATGGCTTGTGCACAATTCTGGAAAAACATCTAGCTTATGTCAAGGACAGAATTAGAAAAAGAAGTCTACAGAGTACCAGCAAGCAAACGCACTCCCTTTCCATAACTTCCAGGAAATGCTTTCATGAGACCAAGCCATCTTCACCCCACACAAAATCCATAACAACTATGAAGCAAAACTCTATCCAAAACTGCATCGGAAGCAGTTGACCTCATTCTAGAGTTTGAAGTAATCCAGTATAGACAGTTATTCCCAGGAAAACCCTCTGAAGATACTGGAAGGTGTTACATATCATTGGAACCTCAAGGTGCATCCTTGTGCAGGGTGAAGGGGCTCAAACTGAAACACCAAGCAAACTGCAGGGGCATTTCATCAGACCAGTCTAGGTTTCAGTAACGGTTTTCAACATTTTTAGGCTCAACATTCTCTTTGTAGACCCCAGGCATTTCTCAGAGAATGCTAGCTTTTAGTATTCACCCACTTTTTGACCACAAAACAATAATAAAGCAATGTTTCTGCTGCAAAGAACTCAGAAAGCTCACAACAAGGCAGAATGTTTTCATAGCATGAGTTCCTGTGTGATAACTTCGGATTCAGCTTGCAAGCCATGTTGCACACCTAACACTGTAATATCGTGTGGCATCCTAAAGCTTCCTTGAAGGCACCCAGGTGCCACAGCAGCCCTTGTTGAAAATCATTGCACTAGACAAACCAAAACTTCTAATTTTGGCTTCCCAAAGCCATATAATCCAGCAGCAGTGTGTTTTGGCCAGCCCTGTTCATGACCGTTCTGTTGACAAAAGACATTATCCATGATATGGCCCAAAGCTTGTGTACATTTCTCCCCTTCATAAAGGGTCATTATCAGAGGCATGTGCCCACTCAACATTTAATTGAAAGGCTGACCATCAGTGTCACCCATAAAGGAAGATCCTGAGGACTAGATTCACAGTTTATAGGACACAGGATTCTGTCTGGTTGAGGACTAAATTCTGATTTAGACTCTCCCACTAACCATTACATAAGTCCAGGCACATAAGAATTCGGAGCTACTGGGTATTTAACAATGGACTTTAGGGGCACATCCACACATGCTGGCGTGTGCACTTGCAGCAGCTCAAATAGAAGTGGTGCAAATTTGAGCCTGGGTTTTTTGCCTCAGCATACGTACCCAGACATGCACTTTGGTGTGATACAAGTTGTGTCACATGGGGCAACTGCCTCCTCCCAGATCCGCAGCCAGAGGGAACTAGAGCCTGGGGCCAGCACCTGTCCTGACCCCATCAGTATGAAAAGCTGCCCTGGCAAGTAGCTCAGGGCTACTTGCTCTCAGGAGCTTCTGGGTCCCAGCCAGTTGGTACCTGGAGACACTACCCCTTGTGCCAGCTGGACTGCTGAAGCAGCCCTGAGAGTTCCCTGCACCCTCTACCCACCGCAGCAGTCTGGCAGCGGGGACTGCTGCCTGGCTGTGACCTGCTGTGCACCGCCAGACTGGGATAGGGACTGCACAGCC
>JAGPOW010000797.1:17004941-17052694 GCA_030014935.1 Caiman crocodilus | reverse complement strand
CCTTCTGGGCCAGCTGCCAGTGGGCTGTGGTTGCAGAGTTGGCCTTTGTATGGCACTACTGCCATTTGTGCCCCCTGCCTAGCCATCTGGGCAGCTATCACCTGGAAGATGTTCCCTGTTTTGAACTGTAGAACCATGTCTTCCTAGCCCCAATTGACCAGGAGGTCAGCCACCTCCAGCTGGGTCCAAGGTGCCAGCTCTGAGCAGGCTCCTCTGCCTGAGTCCTATCACTTGCCTCCCTAACAGGAATTCTGGTGCTCTCTATTTGAAAACTGATAAATTGCTGATAAAAAAATCCCAAAGTCACTCTGTAAAATACCCCAAAATCCATGTTCCTCCACAATTAAAACAAAAGAACACTACATAGGGAGAGAGAGGGCAGAGACAGCGATCAGTTGGGCAACATTTTATTGATATAGTTACAGTGTTAAAGCACTTTGGAAGCCTACCAATGTCTCTATCATCATAATAAAATAAATTCTAAATACCTGTATATTTTGCTTTTTGCCTTTGATTTTCTTACCATAGAGAAGTTAGAGCACCCCCTGACTCCTTCACTAACCAGGAGGTGGGGACAGGTGCCTCTGCAGCCACAGCTCCTGCCACCAGGTCTCATCCTGCCTAGCCTCTGGGCACACAGGGTGTGTTCTGGGGGGAAGTGGGGTTTGCAGAAGTGGGGTAGGAAGAGGAGCAGGGGGATGTGGGTAGCTGGGGAGGCATGTGGGGGCCATGGGGTGTGTGGGTAGGTGTGGGTGGGTCATGGGGAGACTGTTTGGGGGGGCTACTCAGGAGGGGTGGGTCCCCTGTCCCCCACAGGACAGATCCTGCCGCACAATTCATGGACTGCCCCCCACAGGACTACAACCCCGCCAACAGAGGCCACATGGCCCCACAGGGACTACCACCCCCCCTGCAGCACCCACATGCCCTGCCCCCACTTGCTCCCCCAGCCCCCTGGATTGCTGCTCTGCCCAGCCCCAGTCCCCGCTGGCTCCTGCAGCCCCCACAATGGTTTTTCCACCCAGCCCCACCCTCCGCTCGCACCCCCAGACCCACTGATGACTGTCCCACCCAGCCCCAGCCTCCCAGTGCTTTTTTTTTTTTTTTAAAGCTCTGCACTCACTGGAAGTAGCAGCTGCTGTTGGGGTTACTGGGGCCTCTTGACCGGTAAGTGGGGAGGGGGGGCGAGGCATTGAAGAGGGGGAAAAAGGGGACCATGGGGCGACCCCCACCAGCCTCATTCCCCACCTGCCCCCCTGAGTCCCTGCTAATGGCTGCCCTGCCTGGCCCAGCATCCCGGCAATAAAAAAAAAAAAATTAATTTTTTTAAAAGCCCTGCGCTCACTGGCAGTAGCAGCTGCCATCGAGGTCATTGGGGCCTTGTGGCAGAGCTCCCCCACACAGCACAGGGTAGCAGGGACCGGCATTGGCCACCTGGCACCCGCACTGCCACCGCCCCATTGTGCATGTGCAGCCCCGTTCAGCAGGGCACCGTGTGGGCAGCTGGGGCCACTCAGGCTGCCACCTGGGGCCCAGCACCACTCAGCCCCCATGCGTGTCTCTTGCAGCATCAGGGTCGGGCCCCTATTGTTAGAACCTGAGCTCTTCACCCAAAACTAAATACTTCACAATAAAACAATCACCACAGTTTCACAGAATAATCAATAATGTTTGATCAATTGATAATAATGCTACAGTCAGGAATGTTTCCAATCCTCCATAATTTTCTTTGGAGGTGAAAGATCTAAAGTGCATCTTGAAGAAATAATTTTATATACTATAGTATCAAAGGGCCTGCTTTTCTGTTCTATGTGCTTATGGGCTCCTTGTCTGTGACACGGGCTGTGGAAGTGCTAGCTTGTTCTCCAGTACAGGCTTCTCTGTCCACCTGAATCTCTTGGTAATTAGAAAAATTATCCCACATTCATTTCTCACATGGAATTATCCTTTTAATCTTGAGTGAGGTCCCCCAACACCATGGCCTTGTGTTAAAAACCATGAGCTCCAAGCAAAAATAATAAGCATGCTCTCCCTTCTCATTCCTGAATGTTTATGGTGTCCTTCCCTCATGTGTACATGCCTTTCTCTTCAACAATGAAGAACAGAAATGCATTTTTGCTTTAAAATGAAAGCAGAAATTCTCATGTAATCACATGATTCCAGGAGCTTTATGAAAAACATCAAATCATCTAAGTGTCGTGATAAAATAGCAAAAGGTGGCAATGCCACTCTCCTAAACTATACACGGAGGAGGATTCAAGGAACCTGTGGCACTAGAATGTGATTTTGTGTGATTGTGTCCCCTAATTAATCACCGGTTAACCAAATTGACATATGCAGACACCCTCAGTGTCCCCTTCAGCCTTGTTTTAGACCCAATAGGCTTCCTCCCTTCTTACAGACATAGAAGATCCTCTTCCAGTTTGGCTTGATGGATGACAAGCTACTAGCTCCTCAGCCCTTCTCTGACTGCCATTCCTACTTGTCTATCAGCCTGGTTGAAATATTAACCAGTAACCAGTGAATGGGTTTGCTGACTGCTACATAAACAGATGGCATAACTGCCATGTTCACAGGAGATCTATTGGCCCTGAACACAATGCCTGTCCACTCCATTAACATCCAAGCTTGTCTAAGTCTGATCTGAAGAGACCTAAAGCTGGCAATCTCTTGGGACTGGGGATGAAGGCAGAGGCTGACTTAATAAACTGAATTAATTTTAACAAGGAAGTTAAATTAAATCAAAGTGAAATAACATAGGCCAAAGAAGTGGCTGTTTTGGCACCCACTGCAGCTGTGACTCCTGCAGTTATTATGTGTATTATTATGTAGGCAGACACTGCAGACACCCGTGCTGGATAAATATGCACAAGAGGACAAGAAAGAGCAGTATCTCATTGCTTATTATTACATGCTCCCCACATCTAAAACTAGGATCCAGTCCATCCTTACTGCTCTAGAAATTCAGCTGTCCTTATGGGTTCTTCCCTAAGAATTTGCCTACGTCCATGATGTACACACCAGAAAAAAAGGGTGAGAATTTATTTCTACCATATTAGCTAACGCACGGTGGCTAGCTTTTGGCAAAATCCTGGTGCTGACAAAAGGTCTGTCTGCTACTGCTGTTCAGAGTCAAGCTGGCCAGCATGTGAGAGGGGCTCACTCCCTGGAGTGGGGTCCAGCTTGGATACCTAAAGGGAACTTCCCAGAAAATAAGAGACAGAAATGGTCATAAGGGGAAAAAGTCCAGCTGTGGAAGATAACTAGAGGCACATCAGCCTTGCCTTGGGGTTAGACCAGGCAAAAGGATTTGGACTCTTATTTGGACAGTATGTTTTAGAATATTCCTGGTGAAAAGAGCCTGAAACTGAACCAAAGTGTGCCTGACTATTACTGCCCAAAACCTTAGGTCAGAGACTCCCCTACTATTATTTATAACAGTAGTGCTAAGGGAACAATTAAGAATGGAGCTTGGTGTGTCAGCTACTACTAAAGGCAAATCTGGGACAAGAGAAACTGTTTTGAAATTTGAATATTTTTTTAAATTAAAGGCTTACAGTTGCAAATCTGGATATTAAGAATGCTGCGCTTAATTTTTTATACCTCTGCATCTGACATGAGCTATCCCCAGCTTCTTAGTTCAATGCAGCCTGTGTAGCTGAACAAATATGAACATAAAAAATGACTTTTCTAATTACCTCATGGCTCTGTCCAGGAAGTCTATACAACTCCATGGATTGGTACTAGCTACATAATAATCAATACAGAATTTGATTGCAGCTGTTACAATAAAAGTACAGTTTAAAAATCCAGCTTCTCTACAGCATTCAATTCTCTTTTTTAAAGGCCAAATTTTAGGATCAGTATTTGGATTTTGGGGTTCTTGCTGACTAGTAAATATTTGAGTTTCATCAGATCTGGAACACTTCACAAAATTGTCCCTGATGTTCTGCAAAAATGGTTGAGAACTTAATACACAGTATCAGAAAAATGAATGGAAAATCTTTTGGAACCTTAACTAGAAATATATGGCCAGATCCCCTTCAGTATAAATTGTCATTACTCCACTTAAGCTGATTTATATCAACTGCAGATCTACCCTCAGTGCTAATAAGTGGCTTAAGGCCCCAAATTCCAGGTCTGAGTTCTAAATTGTGGATTGTAAAAGCAGCATTCCCTAGTGTCAATGAGATGTCTTGTTAACTGCCAAGTAACGAGTCTTCCCCAAAGTATCGCTGAGCTAACTAAGGCAATGTCTTTGTCTGCCTTTGTTGGGAACAATCCATTTGATTTTTTTCATGGTCTGGACTCAAATATGATTCCCAGCTTACCACTTCTAAAACTTTGAGCCCAACTTTCATCCTGACATTGCTCTAAGGCAGTGATTGTCAACCTTTTTTCATTTGCAGACCACTAAAAAATGTCAAATAGGGGTGCAGACCCATTTGAATTGTAAGTATGGGTATTTGCATCCTTTTGATTGATCATCGTTATCTTTTGCAGACCCTTTAGACATAGTCTGCAGACCCCCAGGGTCTGCAGACCACAGGTTGGAAACCACTGCTCTAAGGTGTATGGATTGCATTCCAGGCATGTTTCTGAGCTTGTGGCTCTATATTAGTGTTTATAGGAAGTCAATGAGATGGAACTCAATAGAAAAAAGGAAGACTTAGGAGTCATAGGAAGACAAATGGGAAGGCTTGGCACTCGATAACTTTACTGAATCATATCTTTCAGTACGGTACACTCCTGGGTGGTAGACATAAAGGAAAGAAGAAGAGGTCTATATGTTTCAATGGGCTGTTCAGCTTTGCCTGTAGAGAACAGGAATACTTTATTTCTGTTAAAAAAAGGGTATCTGGCCTCTATTCAATCTGAAGTTATGCAGCACTGTGAATCAGTGTGACACTGTCACTGGAGACAAGGAATGTCAGGCCTCCAGCAATGGAAGGGAAGCAACAAACCCAAAGTGTGTATTTTGTGAGTTCGTGTATGTGTAAAGGCTAAAGCCAGCTGGAATTTAGTACAGTTCCTACTGGCTCAGTCAGGGCCACTTATAAAATAAGGCTTCAGCCTACTGAGTACGTATGTGGGGCTAATACAAAGCTTTAGCCTCATGGGCCATGCAGAGAATTAATAGCTCAGCTACCAGTTAGGGGGCTTTACTAGGAAAAGTTATCAGAGAAGGAAAAAAAAGATAAGAATAGAAATGTTAACTAAATCTATGGGGTTTTCCCACTTCTCCCTGTTACATGAATAGGATGACCTGATGTGGCTGTCTTAACTGCACAGGTCTGGGCTCACTGACTCAAGAGGCCTGTTTCAGCCCTTTATTTCTACCTTCTATATAGACGGGACCCAAATAGTCACCTGTAGTCCCATGGTAAACTGAGGAATTTTACTTAGCAGAAAAGAAAGCACTTTTCAGATGTGCAATATAGGTCTTCATACCACGAAGACCAGCTTTGAATTTTATGTTCAAGTGAATCAAAACAATTTCAAGGTGAAAACAGAGTGAAAGCCATTAAGCCTGGGCTGTTTGGGGGCAAAACCATTAAAGTCACCTGGTTCAACATAGTTTAATAAATACAATGAATGGGAGTTAACCAAAATTTCTGGATGTGGCTTCCTTTCTACATTCAAATCAAGAATAATTTTACAAAAATTCATCTCTAGTCAAGCTCAAGGAAACATATGGGAGATGATAATAATAAAAGGCTTACTTCTTCATTAATTGATTAATGTAATTAAAGGAAGATACCACATTAGCATCAGTTTATATGGCTAATTAACTAAACTCATTAAGTCATACTAACTTCTACAAATGTAGTCTTACTGCTACCCAACGGTCAGTAGTTTTCACTTCTCACACAACCCACTCTCGCTTATCAGCACCTTATATATTCTGCAAAGAATTTTGTGACCTTCAATAAATTCACTAGCTTATATCCTAACTGATATCAGAAGGTAGGGGATTTTTAATTAATTTCATTCTAACAACCTTAACTCTGTCCCTTTTGCAATGCCACTGGAGGGAAAATGAAGCAGTTCTTTTAGTTTGTAATTACAACCAACCATGCATTACTTAGAATGAATCCATCCTCTAGACAACTTTATTTTTCTGAACTATAGTTCTATGTGTGGCTCAAATTACTAACCTCCTCAAGCCAAAACTGGGTATCCTGTGGTTCCAACCAAACTAATCCGAAACTGGTGACTCAAGGTATTGTAGCTAGGGCCATAATCCATACTGAAACCTTCCTTTGCAGCATCTGGGGTGATCAGATTTGAGTTTCTATTTCAGATTATTATAAACACAAGAATCCATTTCAATATTCAGGTCTAAACCTGAGTCAGAAGACTTTACAGGGTTCACTATAATCACCAGCAGCCACTTTATGTAATTCAGGGGTGAGGCTAAGGCCAAGGATGTGATTTTTTATTCAAACAATTATTTCAGTACAGCCACTAATGTGGAAGCAGTTATATGGGTATGAGTGTGCTTCAGACCAGCATAACTCATTCCCTTTCCTGTAGGCAGATAAACTATTGCAGCATAAGCACTTTTATTCTGATATAACTGCACCCACAGTGTATACACTGAGAAACCCAGGAGAAGATATAACTTAACTCTGAACTTTTCCCTGTGAACCTGGATTACAGTACAACTCCTTAATAGTTTTAGACCAAACCTGGTTGGGAATTTTCCATTAGAACAGTTTTCTGATGGAAAACGCAGTTCCACAACATCAGAATTTTCCTGCAGAAATTTTTTATTTCCTTCAGGAAGACTGAAATGAGCTATTTCATTTTGGATCAGTTCACCCAGAACAGAAACATTTTATTTGTTGAACTGAGCCAAAGCCTTTTAGTTTGAATTATCTCAACAAAACATCAACTCATTGCTTAACAGACTCCTTATTTTTTAACTATGGATTGGACTTCTTCAAGAACTACCCCTTTATTCAAGGGTGAGGGTATTCAAGGACATAATTATGCCCCCCGTGGACACCTCTACATGAGATGTTTTCTGTGGAGTTGCCTAATTAGCTCCACAGGAAATATTTCAGCATCCATACATGCAGTGCTATTAGGACAGAATAAACTTATTAACTCTGCAGTAGGTTGGTACTTATAAATACGAGCACTGTTGTACTGCACAGTTTTTTACTCCACAGCAGCATACATGTAGATGCTGACCCTGCTGACTAGGGAACAAGGGTGCTTCAGTGAGGGGGCTGCCTGCCAGGTAGCCCTGCACTGAAGTACCCTCATACCCCAGCCAGTCCCTCTACAGCATGTTGAACTGGGTTGGAGAAGTGCTGGGCTGGCAGGCTGAACCCCCAGGCTCCCTGCCAGCCAGGGCTGCTCAGACCTGGCTCATTGTGCTAAGATCCCAGGCACATGTTCAAAGGAGCAATAAACTCTGGCACAATATGCAATGGAGTTTATTGCTGCACATTAAAAGTATCTGTAGATGCACGCTGCGTGTACTACAGTAATAGTCTACATATATTTTGATAGACATGCACACACTAAGAAACATGATTTATTTTAAATCCTGCACAGAGTTAATCCATTCATTTATGTATTTAATGCATTTGTATTAGAAAGATTCCTTCTTCCAGCCACCTTCTCCCAGCAGTACAAATAACAATGGAAACAGAGTTTCGTTGGGCAGATCTCCAGTAGATATAAGTCAGTATAGTAGAGCCGAAGGCATTTTGGATAACTGTGCACTGCTAAGAAGGGAATGTTGCTACACCAGCTATAATGCCTGAGTGATCTGTCCAGGCACATGTATAAGGCAGTGTTCAGATTTGATAAGGAAGATGGATTTCCATCTCTCTCTGTAGGCATCTAAACCACTCTTCTTAGCTTATTCTTGGCTTTTACAGATGCCTTGAAAAGCAAGTGCTTTATCTCTGGAATGTACCAGATTGGAGAAATACCTGCTGCTTGCTGCAAAGAAGGACACACATGCACATTTTCAAGAGCTGCTTTCACATGGCAGTTACACAGAAGAGAAGGTTGTAGTTTTTCATCAACAAGAACTCCCTGCTCCCAGCAAATATCTACTGGGACCATCAGAGAGGTGCACTGCTTCCTGCTGCAGCTCTTCCTCCCCTTTCACTCACACTCTGTCTCCAGAGTACTACTTTTACTAGCCACACACATATTTTTTATTATCACTCTATGCCTAGGGCCATAAAAGAAGAGAGTCAGGATCTGGTGCACTACTTTATTGCTGAACCCAAAAATTCAAACCCAGATTATGGAGGAATCACAACCTCAGCCATGTAATATGAATACAAAGGTTGAGGCCATTTGGATTTGTTGCTTCTGGTTCCCATTGAAGCTATAACAAGGGCCATGACTTTTCATTTCAGATCTATATCTACAGTTCAAAAGGGTTCTAGTTAGTGCCCATCTTTAGTCCCAGGCCAGGGAGTAATTACTTCTGCACTAATTGCTACAAAGCTCCATGTATTGATGCTTTCAGTCAACGATGTTTGGCTACATTAGCTTTTGCTGAGATTGAAGACTATTCTTGGAAGCTTTAAAAACTTCCAAGGGAGACACCTGTCACTTTTATTCATGCACAGTGTCTTTATTCTTATTTATTGAAGGCATTTAAAAAAAACCCTGGCTTCTGCTAAGCTTCAATTGGATTTCATTAAAAAAAATAAAAGAGCTAAGCCAATAATAAGAACTGGCCAGCTGGCAACCTTAGACCTTTGTCAGGAATGATCTACAGAGGAAAATGTATACTTCATCCATATATAGCAATAGAGTCCACTGGGCCTGTGGTTAAAGCATTCATTTTCTGTGCTAGCCTATGCAATTCATTAGCTATACTATATTCTTCCATAGATTGCTCCTGCAAAAGGGCCTGTTTGCCAAGATTTATATTATGTTTGCAATTACAGTAATACCTATACAATGACTCTGCAATACTTACAACTATATAAAAGACAATGAGATTTTATGATGATGGCTGCAGTAGAGAAAAATAATATTAATCTCCAAGGATCTGGGTATACCTGGCAAACTGATGTGTAAATAAAGACTCTGGTTCACTGCTCACACCATTCATACACCAGAGAACGTTAGGAGATAAATAGATCCCTATTTCATAGAGAAAGAGTTCCATATATATATACCATCTATGGCATTTTCTCACCATCTCTGAAGTGCAGCTCCTTGTTAGGTGAAACACAGGCACACAACACACCACACAGCAGTTCTAATCTAACATTAAAACGAATGGGATTAATCATGGTGTAAGGTACTGCTCAGTGAGTAAGGGTATTGCAGGCTGGCCAGGACCCTAGGGAAAACATTTGCCCCTTCAAGGAAAGCCTATGGTGTCTTTCAGGAAGTTTGCACCTTCATGCTGTGCAGAAGCATTGATCCATTACTAGCTCAGAGGAAGCTGAGCCCCTTTCTCAATCAGCATTGCCTATCTGTATAAACCATTTAGTGTCTTACTACTATAAACGATGGTGTATATAAACTGTACAATGCAAAGCTATCTAGAGATACCCAAAGTAGCTATAAATGAGCAAATTGGAAACCGTCTAGCAGTGTTAGCAGGGTAAATTAGCCCAGACAGAATAGCATGATATTTTAGTTATGCTGCTTCAAGTCCCTCAGCTAGCGTGTCTACAGATCTCAGGGAACCCTACTCACCACTATATTGTATGGTGTAGTCACAGCCTATAATTCAGGAACTCACATGCATAAACCTCACTGGCAATGGGATTCCTGTCTGCAGTCAAGCACCTTTCCTAGCAGGACACTTCCCTAAATCGGAGCCTTAAAACTGATTCCTGTAGACATTTTTTTTTAAAGTAATTTTCTTTACATTCTTGGTGATAACAGTGTACATGACTTGTCCCCCAGTTAATCATGGGGCACATGGCCGCCTCCAGGCCTCCTGGCTGAATGTGACAAAAATGCTCCCTTTAATATCCTGAAAGTCAGGAGTCAATGCTGTTTGGATAGTTGTACTCCGATTAGCTCTGGAATGCCCCTAACCTTACAGCAGTAAACCAGTGTCATATATATAGTTGAACAATTATATGTATTGTGACTAAATTTCCCCCCAAAGATCTCATTCAAGATGTTAGAGTGAAAGGATCATAAAATGAATTAATAGCTGATTCACTGTATAATTTCCTAGTTCAATATACTTTAGTGTACCAGCTAAATGAGCCATACACAGCATTCAGCTCGGCCAGTTAACAGCTTTATCATTGAGATCTCAGGCTTAGAAATAAAAGCAATTCTTCTGAAGTAATTGCGTCTAATTAAAAGAAACATTTAAAAAGTGTAACCAAAAGGAATTCATTTCAAATGGAAAATTAATGCTGAAAAATAGCCCTGAGCTCTCTTGTCTCTGCTAATAGCTAAACATTCTCAGAATAATTAAACTGTTTTGAAATGTTGATACCTTCTCCTGTTAGAAATGATAGCCATCGCCAAACGCATTAGCAAATCATCAGTAAGGCTCTATCTGTTAATAGGTGTACAACTCTCAGGCCAGCTAGTGAAACAGAGAGAGGTGGCTGAAGAAATGGAGATGGGGGAGTTCACTTCGTCTAGATGATCTGGATGTACACCCCTGTCTGGATGAACACACAAGTCCTGTTTGGCCTTGTTTAAAGAAACAGCATCACACCTTCAAAGGAGCTCAACTCAACGCAGCGAGGTTTCGTAAGACTGTCAGATGCTGTTACATAAGTAAACTGGTGTTATACAGTCTAATTAAATCACCACAGCTGTGTAACACCTTGCAGCTTCCTGTGTTCTCCTGACAGTCTGTGCAGAGAACAGCTCTGGCTCACGTGGTGCCTTCGGCAAACTGGGCTGCACTCAGTGAAGGTGGTGTCTTCCCTCTGCAGCATATCATCCCCCACATTGCCTCAGCCCAGCCTGGAGCTGAGCTGTGCACCACTGACTACTATTGACTTCAGTGAGCATCTCTTAAAGGTGTTTAGATGCTATTGGGATTGAGCATCTACTTATGCAAAAGAGATGTTTGCAATACTCAGTTAGTCTATTCAAATCTTAACTTCCCATTCTCTCTCCTCCATAGTGACAGAAAGATCATAAACAGAGAACACAGAAAGACTCCACTAGAATTCCTACATGTCTGAACATCACTGTGAATATGTACATATCACAGGGCAGACCTAGATGTACCCAGACCCTGGCTCAGACCAGGAGGGTACATATTGGAGGGGTTTTGGTGGTAGCCGTGTTGGTCTAAGGACATAGGCAGGCAAGGTTCTTTGGGTAGATGTGATATCTTTTATTAGGCCAACTGAGTAGTTGGAAAAAAGTTCTTAGCAAGCTTTTGTGCGCGATCACCCTTCTTCAGGCATAGGGAATCTCTGCCATTCTGAGACTCCTAAGAACGAAAGAAGCTAAAAATGTGACAGGAAATCAGTAAGAATATATGTTGGAGGAAACATTAGGGCTGACATTCAATCCAGGAGCTGCTCCTTGTCCTTCTTGCCTTTGTGTAGCACTGACTGTGGTTGGAGGTGTGCTAATGAAGAAAGGAAGGCTGCTCTCACCATCAGGACACTGGACAAGCACTCAGAAGAGATGTATTTCATTCCTGTCTCTGCCCAATACCACGTGCAACCTTGGAAAACCCTCATTTAGATCTTCACTTTCCAACCTGTAAAATATGGGCAATACTTCCTTTCTTGCATCTTTTGTCTCCCTTGTGTACTTAGGCTGTGGGCTTTTTGGGAGTAGGACTGAACCTTGCTATGACCATACCCCACAGTGGCACAGTGTAGTACTACTACTGAGGAAATTAGCCCCAGTTCTGCTCTATCAATCCTGGGATTAAGATGGTGAGCATGCTTTGTGGATACCCTGGTACCAAGCTCAAAACCTAGTTTCAAGCAGATCCCCCAGGTTATCCTCACCACTGCAGTTCTGAGATTGGCATGCAAGGAACACAGATGGGAACAGCTTCCTCAGCAGTACTCAGGGTCCCAGATTTGTCAAATTTGGGGTTCTAAGTACTCTACTGCCTCACAGCAGACAACACCTAGCCCATCTAGGAACTACTTTCATGATAATTCAGCCCCAAATGGTGGACAGCACACAGTATCAGCAATTCAGTATCAGCAAAACATCAAATTGCTTTGTAAGCAGGTACCTGATTCAATAAAGGAAATCTTCTGTACAGAGAAACCAGTCAAACTGCAGGTCTATATGAGACTGAAGAGGTTACTTATATATTCCTCCAACTAGAGAGTTTTTTGCAATCAGTGCTCTCACTTTATTTATGTAAAGACCTTGTCAAAATTCTTGATAATAATAATCTTTGTGTCTATATAGGACAGAGAGCACCAGTGAGCTGCATGGCTATGCTGACAGCCCTCAAAGCCAGGATATTCTGTTGTGACTACAGTCAAGTAGCCAAGAACTAAACCCATTGTCACTTTAGATACAATTTTCCTATGTTACATTTTCTATTCATTAAAGATGGTGCAGCATTCTGACAAGCAAAAATCATACTTTAAATGAGAGAGGGAGAGAGTAAGAGGAAGAGAGAGATGTAATGTCCTTTGTGCCATAAACCTGTGCTATGATTATGTATTATTTTAAGTGAACTTGGCCAGGTTAGGGTCAGGATCTTTATGGATCCTTCTTCCATTTCTCCAACATCACTTCTAATCCCATTTTTACTAGGATGGGAGCATATGAGCATCTGAAATGAATCAAAAGTATATAACTGCTGTTTGGGATCCCCATTTGCAAAAAAAAGCACCTAAATCTTCCAATCAAGGGATCAGATCAGGACTGAACTGGCATGAGATACAAACAGACACATACATTTAAATAAATCTCATACACTCCAAGAAAGTTGCACTATGTTGTGTTAATGCTACACTCTATCCCATAAGACAATGTTGATCAGATAGGCAAATTACAACTGCCTATGGAGTGGAGGAGGGGTGGCTGCATACAGAGTGGCAAATGATTATCTTACTTGAAAAAGCTGTATGGTACCTCATCTGTACATTTGTATACTTACCTGATGTAATGTGAGTGCATCCATGCATGTACATAGATGAAGAAATCTGTCTTAAGCAATCACTAAGGATGCAAGCAAATATCGGCTACCTATCAAAGTGGGGAAATGTGTTAACCCAATAACTCTTGGAACAGAAATGGCTGAACATTTTTTGAAGAATTATGCTTTGTCAACAAATTCCGATTCTTTGAAATCAAAAAGTTCCCATTGAATCTACTGATTTCAATTAAAAACAATCTTGGCTTTTTTAATGGTAGTTGTTGTTTTTTAATGGAACATGTCAGCATCTGCAGAATAAAAAGTTTTGATTTTCTGTTTTTTTCCCTTAAAGTATTTTTTTCCTTTAAAAGGTCAAAGCAAAACCAAAATGTTTTGATTGGCCCAAACTGATATTTTTGGAAAGATCAGTCAATAAAAAATTGAGATTCTTACGGATTAAAAAACTCTTGAAAATACTTCTGGAATAGAGAGACCATGGCTCAGGTAACTCTACTTAGGAATAGTGAACCTTTAAAAGATATTTCTTATAATGAATAAAACATACTTCTTAATGTTTCTTGGTACATTACATAGTGTATATATGGTATGGTAATTATTACTTCCTCTGGTCAAGATATCCCCTTATGCATGTGTTCCCAAAGTTTCCAATACTTAATATGTACATACCAGCATTTATAGCATTGCCTACACAGAAAAGCCAGCATGTCTTCTATTCAAATTCCTTTCTAAATAAAATTGTGATACCTAGTATGCTCCCCTTCACAAGATGATGGAGCAAGCCCTACTTTAAATCATAAAAGCTAAAGCTTTTCCTCATTTACAACTGGGAAAGAGTTGGATGGTTCTGTCTGAGAGCAGAATTTTGCCCAGTCTTTCTCTTATACAACAAAGTGCTCCAAACTTCATAGCTTTCAGTTGAACAGGTAAAGCAGCCTAAAGTGACCTAGTAGGCCAATTATAATCCTATTACCTGAATAGCCTGCTAAAACGATCCAACTGTATTTATATTCTTGGATCATCCAGAACTTTTTTTAATCCCTGAATGTTTCTAATTGAGCTAACATTATTAGAAGGTTTAAAAAACCTCCCAAATTCTGTTTGCGTTTCAGTAGCTCTTTAATATGCAAGGCAGCAAGAGATGAGCTGGGTCTAATTACGAGTCCCTGGAGTAGCCAGTCAGAAAATGAATTGATGCCTTTTTCCTTATGAACAATGCATGTACCACAAATTAGAGGCACCATCACCAGAGATTTAATTACAAAATATCATTACTTTCACACATCATTTCAGATTTTGCCTGATCAAATCAAAGTTAGGGAGAGAGGGGAGGGGGAATAAAACTGCACCACTAGCAGGGTCATTCGTTCAGGGGTACTTGAATGCAGGAGGGAATTGGTGTTATTGAAGCTTCCCAAAAGGCATTACTGCAAAGTGAAGCAATTGCAGGAAAAGAAGAATTCACTTTCCTCCCACAAGGAAGTCTAGGCAATGCAGCTTCCTAATGATAAAACAAGGTGCAAAGGGATTCCAAGGCTCTGGCTATTACACTCTGAAGTGATGTATTAAGGAGGTGAAGAACAATGCTCAGTTTGACAGGACATGTGGCAAATCCTATCTTGACTGTGGAAGGCAATAGAAAATTATTCTATTTAGGAAAAATAGGTTAAAAATAGGCCTTTACTCCACTATCAGTTGGCTTCAGCTAGACAGCATCTATCCTATTACTCTGGCAGTAAAAGCTGACATTAAATCTTGAAGATTAGTTTACTGTTTTTATGTGAATTTTAGCGTTCATGGAAACTAAGAGACTAATAGCACCAAGCTAGACTTCAGGCAAATGGAAGCCATGCTTCCTCTACTGTACTTCTACCAACTAACCTCAGTCCTGTCACGAAGCTCGTACAATCTTTGGTCACTCCTGACTTTTGATTTGGGAAGCATCTGCTAGAGAGGATAAAGTGTGAAACCCACTTACCTTGGGATTTAAATCTAGCCTTTTTATGGCTTAGAAAAAAAGACCCAGTTACTTTGAAATTGTCCTACCTTTTTTTGAGTGCAAAGGTAAAAAAAAAAAAAAAAAGACAAATCCAGAGTCAGAATTAGTCAACCCCCCCAGGTAGAGATGACCGGTGTGAGTCCATCATAATGATGAGGGCCAACATTTTCAAAAGTAGCCCCTGATCTTAGGTGACTCGGTCTGGAGATGTTCAGTGACATCTCAATTTGTAGCTAATCTCCACCCCTCACCAGGTATAGCAGCCAAAATTAGAGACCATTTCTGAAAATTCTTGGCTGAAGTGCATTCTGCCAAGTTAAGTGCTATTGGTAGCATGAACCAGGGACACTCCTAGAGGAAGGAAGTTGGGCTTGAAAGCCCAATAGTCTGGGTAGAAAGTCTTATGTGACGTCAATGGGAGTCAAGGGGCTCCAGTGTTGTACAGTTGTTATAGCAAGAGTAGAACTGGAGATGGCCTGGTTCGTAGCAGAACAAAGTCAAGAGCCACAGCCCCTGATAAATCCCATTGTTAAGTCCAGTTATTCAACTGATTCTACAGCAGCAGAGCAAGGATGATGTTCCACTGAATTATAATTCTTCCGTGCGAGTGAGATGCAAAGTTACATCACACAAAGATCAGAACCTTCCTGGCTGTCTGGCTTTTGATTAGAACTGTACACTATCAGCTATATGCCATAAACCAGGACAGCCTCAGTCAGCAGGGTGGCTTTGGGACCAAATGGCTGCAAGACCCCAGGATTGATTTACGGTCCCAGTATCCAGACTAGACCACAGGCTGTGATTATTTCTCGGACGGACGTGCAAGCCAATCATTTCAAGAAGTTAAAACACTCCTCAAAATTTATGAGGAAAATGACGGCTTGTTGAATACATGATGTAGCAAGATGTAGTTTTATATTAACTTAAGAGGCATTTATGGGGCAATATTCATCTTCTCTGTATTATGGCAAGTATAATACAAGAGGATGCTATGTCACAAGGATATTATACCTGACAAATCCAATGCACTCAGAGAAAGACTGCAGTGTGTACAGCTGAAAAGAGAGGGAACAGCCAATGCCAAAGGAAGAATGTGAAAGAAGGGGTTCTCACCAGAGTAGGTGTTATGGGCCAAATCTTCCAGTGATGTAAATTAGTGTAGTTCCACTGGCTGTACAGATTTACAGCAGCTAAGAATCTGAGTCCCTGCTTATAACCCACTCCAAAAATACCCAAGCGTGATTTTGGTGGGTGCCACATTTGTCATCTAAACATCAGCAAGGAGCCAACAAGCTGCCCATTGCGGTCCAGTAGCTCAATATCCCAAAAGCATATGAAGCACCTGCTAATTTGAGGAAACAGAAACCTTGGCAGTAGCCTGTATAATGACTAGTAGAGATTAATTTAAATGTGCAGATATGCAGAAAGATTACTGCTATTAGCATCCTGTGCAATTGTGCCTAAATGGCCAAGTGCACCAGCTGGTTGACAAAGTCCTCCCAGGGAAGAAGTTAACTCATTTGGGAATGCTGGGGAAAGGCATGTATGTAGCTTCTCTCTAAAAATAGCAGAGCATTCCTAGAATTCACTCCTGCTGGCAAAGCAAGTCGCTGCCCTTTCCTTGCTTTTACTATGTCAGTCACAATGAATGTTGTCATTAGCTTATATTAGAAGTCACATCCTCTGTATGGTTGTAACTAAACCTCCACTTCTTGTGCTCACAAAATTCTAGGACAATCTTGCACCTATAAGTGGATGTCAGAGTGGTTCAGATTACCAACTAGAAGATGTAAAATTGTATCTGCTACTACTTGCATCCACAAATTGAAACAGAGACTAACATCTGAAAATCTGGCCCTAAAGCATCTACAATAGGTGTCCAGTGAGGGATTAAAGCTGGTACATGCACCCTCTGCCTGCTGCATGCTGTGCATTGTATTCAGATGTCATTACTAAGTACAGCTATTGAGATCCTTAAGCGAATGACACAATTGGAAATCAAAGCCCTCTCATTTGGCCTGGGAAATGATCCCCTTAGAGGCTGAAGCTTGTATGCCATGGAGTATATTATGTGTGTTGGTGTACATCCACTCCATAATTCTGGTGTTATACCCCGTTACAAGGTATGCTATTTACATAAATGTTTGAATAGGCCTGAGTGTTATGTGTACATGGGTTCAAGCTCATCTCTAGTTAGATATTTATAATATCTTGAAATACCCTGACATCCTCTCTGCTTTCTGGTCCCCAAGCACAGTCCCAATGGAATCTCCCATTATCATAAAAACTGATCCAATAATCAGGTAATCCTGTACCCACCGTACAGTTACAGTATGCTTCTATGACATAAGTTCAAGAAGAGCATTCTGGGGATAGTTATTTTATTCCTATTACTGTTTCCCATAGTGAAATGATCATGCATACTGTTGCATTGAGAAAAAAAGAGTTGTGAGCCCTGTCCCAGAGAGCTCACAGTCCCAGCTGGCATACAAAAGAAAGCCTTGTGGTTAAGTCACTGAAACCTACAAGATCCTGGCCCAGCTTTTATCTATACCACAGGTCTTGCAAATCACTCAACTGTCCTGTGCCTCAGTTCCCCTCCTACAGGAATGACAAAATATTTCTCCCACTCTGTTCAAACTGTATTCTGCCCAGGGCAGGGACTATCCCTCATTATTGGGGCATATACACTCAGGCCACATCCAGATGAGTGTGGCTGTGTAATAAATATATAGCACCGCAGACCCATCCGCAGCACCGGACACTGCACATTCAGGTGTTCCCCACACTGCAAAGTAGCAATGTGGGGGTGTTATTTGTCCCTGGGAGGTCCCAGGGTCAAAGAAACCCTCACAAAAAATAATGGGGCACTGCATGCCACCCAAAACTGAAGCTTGGCCATCCGGAGCAATGGTCCAGCTGCTAGCCAGGCTCCAAGCAGCAGGATCACCATGGCTGCAGTTCCCTAAGGCCTCCAGGTCCCCAGGTAAGGCTGCTGGGGCTAGCACAGTTGCTGGCCCCAGCCTCCCCTACCCCACCCAGGGCAACCTGCTACATGCCAGAGGGCATATGGCACAGGCATTCCCCAGGGACAAATAACAGCAGAACTAGGTGTGCCACTGCTTCTTGTCCCCAGGGAAACAAACATCCATGCTCATGTGGACACGGCCTCAAAACATTGCTGTGGTTTTGTCTCACAATAACTGATGCCAGTGAAATCCTAATGAATTGGGTAGTTGTTTTTTCATGCGTGTTTTTTCATACAAGTTGAGTTAAACAGTAGGAGAACACACGGCTTACTTGGACCAGCTAACACATGTTAATACCACAACTGCTTTGTCTTCCCTTGGATTTGGGCCAACACTAGGTAGGAACACACCTTTTTTCCTAGCGATAACCATGCCTAAATGTTTGTACAGCATTTGCACAATGGAATCCTGCTTTCAATTAGGGTCTCTCTTTGCTGCCGAAACATAAATAATAATAAATCAATAGAAAGTCTGGTCGCTGTGATGAGGTGGGAGGAGACCTTTGAATGAATATAACTGGAGGAGAAGGTACAGCAAAATAGTGATTGGAGAAAAACGCTGGTGAGGGTGCCAGCTGGGAATAAGGATGCGGAAGCTTAAAGCACTATGTTCAAGATGCAGGAACAGCAGGATGACGTATAATACCCATTACATTGAGCAGAAATTAAAAGGATTGATTGATATCAATTATCAGGTACAATTTGTTGCTGCACTATTGACACGTTAATCACCTCCCCTGCTGCATTTCAGCATGGCAAGATTTTTGACCAATTTGAAAGGTTTACAGCAACAATACGATGCTGATTTATCACTCCTTAATAAAAAAGTGATCAACTGAAACCTGCATCCATCATTCTGTTTATCACTCATGGTGATTTATTAACTAATTATACTTACAGTAGGTCTTTTTCTATAAGTATGGATAATAGAGTAATGCTGTGTCAGTGAAAGTCATAAATAATGCCACAGTACAGTATGCTTAATACTTACTCCTAAGGCCAACCCCATATCAAAGCATCTTGATTAAAGTAACCAGATGGCTTGATTTGTCAGGACTATACAGATAAGAAATAAGTCTATTTCTCATATTTCCCCATACTGAACTTGGCATGAAATGTTTTGCTCATATAATTCAGATCAGGTGAAATACCCTTGCACTGACTATTTTTTAATAGACATTTCCAAGCCATTCACTAGAAGTCACTGCACGACAGATTCAAGATCAAATAGTTACATTCCATTCCTTAATCTACATATGGCAGTGAGCCTGTGATCTAAAGAGGTGAGAAAAGATAAGAAAATAACTTGGCGCTAATGGAATAATAATTCTCTACCATAAAAAATAAATCAACAGCTGGTGACCCCAAATTAGAACATGAAGTTGAGATTACAAGAACAGGAAAGGACATCTTGTCCTTTCAAAATAGCAGAATTAAGAAGACAAGGGAGGGGTTTTAGAGAAGAAGATGCAACTGTTAGAGAGTGAAAAAGTCACAAAGAGGAGGAGGAAGAGAATTCTAAGACATCAGGTGGCCAGTGGGCATTTTCAAGCCTCTTGTATTTGATATATAGCTTCAGCAGAGAGACAGAAAGCAAAAAATCTTCTATACTTGCTAAGCGGGAGGAAGGAGAAAAGGGTGTTTTGGTTTTAGCTGACAAATTAGTAAGCCTGCAAATCTCTGAGCTTTCAGCTTCATCCATCAAAAATACCTTTATAAAGTTCATAGGTACAGTAATTGGCAACCATGCTCATATGTTTTCCCCCTTGGCAAAGTTATGTGGTCAGTCACCTTGCCTTGCTCCAGGAGACTGTTATGTGGCTGTATTAAATAATTACACCTAGTTAATCATGTAATCTCAAGGAGAAAGGAACTTCTCAAATGACACGTCAGACATCTCTCTACTACCAAAGCATCTTCCAAGTTCCGCATGAGAGCGTGGACCTTTATATGTAGCTTTTAAATTCAAGATGAAGTGCTAAAAATAGTCAGCAATAACAACCCTGGAGGAAAGAGCCATGGACAGAGAGAAGGGAACGGATATCCAACAGGGTTTTGCCATTTCCATCACTATGAAATCCCGAGAAAGCTCAGCTAGCATTATCAGCTCTATGCTACAGAACATAATACAAAACACTAAGAGTAAGATTTGAGAACTTTAGTATTAGTATTGATGAGTCTATCCCTGTTAAAAATCACTGCAAGTTTTACTATAGATACAAAGGGAACAAAGTTAGAGCTGCACTGAGATCTTTTGAAAATCCCAACCCAGTCCCTGAAGAGAAAATAGAAAAATAGCATCATGGGAGAAGTCTTCCTATTTCTAAGTTCGCAAATAAAGATGTTTCTCTTCTAACTGCCATCCCTGAAATGCTGAAATCATGCTAGATTCTTTCTGTCTCAAGTATCATCACCACACTAACACAGGTGCAATTGAGGCATAAACCCACATATGTCTCGCATATAAAGATAACTGAACTTTATCATCATGTTGAGGATACTTAAACCAGACAGATGCTACCACTCTGCCATCATGAAGCTGGTTTTATAGCACTAGCATGAGGAAGAGGCAGTGAAAAGTTGCTTAACTCTTATTTTTGACCCCAAGAGCCCACTAGTATTGGGTCTATGGAGGGAGAGTGAGCAATTTTTACAAAGTCAGAGATTCTCCTTTTCAGTAAGCCACAGTGCTGGGCTGTGGCCTCTAATTACAGCTTTTAAGTGTTACGGTTCAGTGAAGATGAGAACCAGCAGACAATGTACCACCATGGTTGCCAGCATATGCCGATGAAACCCAGAAATAGAAAAAGACAAAGGTCTCTTGACTTTAGCAAGATGTCATAGAGAGCATTTCAGTTTTGTGAAATCAGAACCAGAGATAGTTTGGATTCGGATCCCATTTCATACAAACTCTCCAAGGGTCTAGAGCAGGGATCGGCAACCACCAGCACATGTCAGAGCATGGCATGCAAGGCCTTTTTCCTAATCATGCCACAGCCAACCCAGACTCTGGGCACCTTCTGCCAGCAGCTGCCCAGGACCCGGGCCTGCTGCAGTCAGAAGGCTGCAAACAGCTGCATGAGGCTCCACAACCCCAGCACCATGGTTGCAGCAGCTGTACACACACCTCTGGGCTCATGGCCAGGAAGAGGCCTGGGACAGTGTAACCCTGGTTCCTCCCCCCACCATCCACCCAGAGGCATGTGTGCAGCTGCCACGGTCATGGAACCACTGCCAGGGCAGCGGAGCCCAGTTTGCAGCCTTCCAACCACCTGCCACAGAGGCTTGCAAACAGCGGCGCTGGGCTCCAGAGCCTTGGCACTGGCTCCATAATGGCAGCAGGTGCATGCACGGCTCACAGTGCATGGCTGGGGCAGTGCAATCCCAGCCTCTCCCCCACTGTCCACCGGAGACATGTGTGCAGCCACTACCAGCAGTGAGGATCAGGCCCCTTGTGGCTCCCCCATCTCTGGCAAGCCGAGGCATGGGTGGAGGTTGGGGTGATTTTGGCACTCCATCCAAAAATGTTGCCGACCCCTGGTCTAGAGGTTTGGATAAGTGAGTCTGGCTTTAACCAAACACCTAACCAATAATTTCTAAAGTAATTGGAAGCTACTGAAGAGCCTTTGCACAAGCTGCTGTTCACAACTTGCTTCCCCCTACCAAATTCCCCTGGACCTAATATATTATCATTTTGCTATCAGCAACTGTCACGGCAGTACAGGGAGAGACTTCTCCATAGAGCTTTGAGGACTGAGTCTCCGCTCACATCAGAGTTGCTAATCATTCTGCACAATAGGTGGATGAGTCCAAGGCTGTACTTTTAGGAGCTGTGGAAGCATAGTTTATGGTGGGATACTGTATGGTGAGATCACGGCACCAGCACTAGGTACTAATTCAGACATACAAGTATTGTGATTTCAAAGAAATCTATATAAACTGCCCATGTCCATTCATTATTAAAATGAGGAAATTAAGAGGATATGCACGACCTTCATTTTCTAGACTACTCGATACAACTTTATGGCTTTTGAATCTCTATAAATGAGCATTAAGAACATGCAAAAGTCATAAAATGTTCATAGTTTAAAATACAGTATTCGGTGCTAAACAGTGATGTCATGGCAGTATTATTCGTTCTTTTTCCATCTTGGCCCATGCTGAGGCTTTTGCAAAGGATGAGGTGTGACGAAGGATTGAGGGGGAAGAACAAGGCTAATTGTGCACACTCCTACATATCAAGCAGCCACAGGGTCAAGTTCATAACTCATACAAGCAGAGCATCTCCAGTGAGGTCAATGAGATTTGACCCAGGCAATAGGAGTAACCAACTTACTTCATCCATTCTGTGATGACAGATGAACTGGGAATCTGTTGTACTGAAAATCATAATCCCAATCTGGAGTTAATCAGTTTCCTATGTTCAATTAGGAGGACATGCTCCAGGTGTTGCAGATATGATTTCTGCCCTTCCCAGTACTGAAAAATACTCTGTTTTCCAGGCTTTTCTCACACATGGCTGGATATGTAAAGCACAATGGAGAATATGATTAACTGGTTAAATCTCATAGAAAGCACCACACAAATTACCAATGTGGCATGCTTCGGAGAAAGGTTTGGGATTCATGCTCTTCTGGAACTGCCTCTGACATCTCCTGGCTACATTAGCCACCACATGAGGGACTGAACTAAGGACCTGCAGAGCTCAAAGCAAGCACTAAAGCTTGAAGTCAAGCTCCTTTCATAGAGACTGTAAGAGATTTTGTCCTCTGTAAAATGGGAAGAGAGAGGCTTCTAACAGATAAATCCTCTGATTATCCATGCGTTGAAGGTATCATATGAATTAACACTTCTCTCTTCCTCCTACTCTGAGCAGACTTCCCTTGGGATTCTAAATCCGTCACACCAACCAGGTGGCAGAGCATGGGTTACAGCCCAACCCTCCTCGACACAGCAAGGACCACATTTTGTAATAACACTTGCCCACTTCTAGTGAAGTGTCGTTTAGTCAAAGGTCAGCACGTGACAGCATGAAATAACGTGAGGTCAGCAAGAGATGTGCTGGAAGCTGGTTCATGTTCACAGATCAAGAGATTTTTTTTTTTAAATAAATAAATTTGGGTTCCACTCTTAATTCTCTTCTTAGCTTTTTAAGCTCCTCCAATACATTCAAGCCATGGTTTCAAGGTTTCCTCTGCCAGCATGAGATTTGGGAAATTACTTTCTCTTTTAAATGAAAGTAGAGACCCTTGGGCAACTGCATAAATCTAGGTGCCGAGGCTCTAAACAAAAGGAAAGGTGAGCCTCAAGATAAATCCTGAGCACCAAGAGCACAATGCTTGGAATCAGTGCCTGACTGTTACCATTGAACAAGGAGGCCTGAAGTCCACATGTAAATGCAGACACACTAAAGCAAATGAAGATGCAGACTGCTTATTAGCTACCTATCTCTTTGCATGCTCAATTACCCATGTTGGGTGTGCAAGTCAGTAACTGTGCAGGCAATAGCAGTGCACTTTATAGCATGAGGTGCCTAAGAAGACTGCATTATCACACTACCTAAACACCTCACAAACTTTAACATACTTCCTCTCCCCTCCCTCAGAAGCCTTTATCTCTATTTCATAGGTGGGAAACTAAAGCAGAGACTAAATGACGTGCCCAAGATCCCACAGGAAGTAGCAGAACAGTTCATTGACCCAAAGCCAACATTTTCATGTCTTCACATCAAGTGGCAGGAACTGCAGAAGTGGACTCAATCCAGCCCCAGTTAATCTACTGGCAAAGCAGAACTCTGAGGAAGCCTGTAGTTTGTTTCATCGTAGGCCTGACAAAAATGGCAAGTACTTTTTTATTAACTAATTGTGCTGGTGCTTGATTGGCTGTTCTATCTGGGAAATATTTCCCCAGAGGCTAATAGCTATTATATAGTAGGTCAAATTCTAGGTCTTTACTGAAGCTTTCAGTGAAACCTTCCCTTTATAGACATGGTAAAGCAAGGCAGTAATTCTGCATGCTTACACACATAGCCTTCCCATCATACCTCAGCCCTCTGCCTGTATAACTCATTTTCTCTCCAAACCCATTCAGTCCTTATCCTCCTTGCTTGAAATTTCCAGCTAGTGTCTATTGTGATGGTGGCTTTTCTGAGCCTGACAGAAATCTTATTCATTTCCATAGGGAGGTTACTTAATGGCAGAGGTCATTGGACTAAATCATGACAAACCCAGTGAAAGGCTTAAATCCCAGTAACAAGCCTCTTGCACTCTGACTCCCAGATGCTTCCTAAAGTGAACACAAGATCAAACCAGACAAGCCCAGGAGGTGACTGGTTTCAGAGTCACCATTAGTGAGTCACTGGAGCTACATGTCAGGGGTTTATTCCTCCATGGTAAAGTATGCACTGGACTCCCACTGAATAGATGATAAATCATACCCAGCAATAGCTCATGCCCTCATTTTGGCAGCCTGGGACAGCTGCTGCTGCTGCTACTGCTGCCTGAGGCAAGGTGTAACCTGTCTGCTCATTTCTCTCCTTTTCATTGCATTACACCTTTTAATAACATAAAAGGTAGCTACACAGTATTTGTCTAATGAACTGCAGTTACCTCAGGTATCCCATGCCAAAGATACTGCTGTTTCTGTGGTGACATTCTCAGTCTCTAATTGTTCCACTATCTTTCCAATTAGATGGAAATATGCCCAAGCAGTGAGTCTGAAACCCTACAATTTTAAGTTCTGTTCAAGGCTAGCTCTTGGTTGTATACCGGTCCTTCACTGTCACCTCTGGAGTTAAGTGCAGCATGAACTGGAGGCTGCAACACTGATCTGGAACTCAGCTCTAAGTCATACCACTGACCTGTTACATGACTTTGGGTCCATCACTTCATCCCTCGTTCTACTCCCAACTTTGGTCACTTAAAAATAGATTCTTTGGGAGAGAAACCTTCTCTTCCTATATGTTTGGAGAGTATCTAGACCCTAGGAGAATGTGGCCCAGAGCCCAACTGTACTTTCTTGGCACAACCAAATTAATTATGATAAAATGTGGACTTAGGTCTCTGTAACAGGGCTCTGCCCTGTTACTAGGGGTTCATGGGAGTCTGAACAGCCCCACACTCCAGAAGCACCTTTGCACCCCCACCCCAGACTTGGAAGAACTCACTAGAGACTGGGGAACCAAGTCCTGGGACATAGTGAGTCCTGCAGCAAGGAAGCTGACACAGATGTGGGGAGTGAGAGAGGGTTAGCCACGTGAGCCCAGAGTGGGAAGGATAAAGGACACTGAAAGCAGCCTCAAGGGCCTGCACCTGGCCAGGGAGCAGGCTGCCTGGAGTGGCCAAGGGTTAAGCAGCCACTGGGAGAGCCTGGAGCAGGGCTCTTCTCTGTCTGTCTGTCTGTCTGCTTGCTTAATCATTTGCTTTGTTGCGCAAGCCTGCAGGCTCTGCAAAGCATCTGAAGATTAAGAGGCAACCAGGAGGTGAAGCCTGGAAGAATGGCTGGAAGATAGCTAAGTGCTAACTTATTTGTTTAACTTCTTTTGTTTGTTTTGCATAGCCACCAAGCCTGGGTGGCCTCCTAGTACTATCTACTAGCCTGGCTGCAGCAGAGGCAAGGGCCCTGAACAGTGGGTCCTTGGCCAAAGCCAGTAGCAAAAGTAAAATGGTCAGCTCAACTAGTGTGACCAAACATACCCTGCTGTGATCTGCCCAGACTCTGCCCATAGCAGCCTACAGTCTGCTTACGTCTCTTGTCACCCAGCCATCCCACAATGCTTTGTAAACATTGTTTCGCCCACCACTGGAAGGTAGCCACCTCCGGCACAGAAGACAGCAGCTGTTTAACAGCACACAGTAACACCACACAGCAATTTACTAAAAGAAGCAAAAAAAAAAAAATCATATATCCAACTGAAAATAGAAGGGGAAACGTAAGTAGGTAGAAAATGATTACAGCAGCATCTGTATGAAATCTAACCGAAAAAAGAAGAGTTCAAACAGCAGTGTATAATTATCTTAGAAATCAATGCAAAATAATTTTAAAACACCAACTTAGAAATGTTTAAGACTGTCTTCTCAGCACAGATTTTGCCATGTAAGTGCAAGTGCAGCTGCAGGGACACTGCAAAAATTACACAGCACCTCTTGGGGTGACAGAGTGACAGATCCATAATTTATATGGGGCAGTCGGCATTCAATAAATTAGGGCATAATTTACACAGAGGTGATTTGGTGACGGGAGGGGACAGGCCACGCTCTTCCTGGTATCCTTCCTTTTGCCTCCTCCCCCTTGACACATGCCTTCAAGAAACACTGATGGTACACTTGTGTGCATCATTTAAAAAGTCACAATACAATATAAGCTTCTTTGCACATGTGCACTGACCACAGAGCACAACCTTTCTTGTCTATAGACACAGGAAATTAAATTTAAGTGACACCTATGGCAATTGGAGGCCAGATTCACCAAAGTATTCAGCATTGACTATACTCTGCTCCTTTCCACTGCCTTCAATAGGAGCACTTAGACCATGTGAAGGTCTTGTCCTGTGATCTGAACCTCTTGGTGTGGTTCTGGAAACAGTGAAGTCAGTCTGGAGCATATCCTGATGAGCCAGAGAGTTGGGAACTAGTCACTATTTCCTCTGAGGTGTTTTACCAGGGGGTTAACCATTGATTTGAGGTATCTAAGCTTGGTAGATGTAGCTGTCTTAAATCTGAGAGACCAAGTCTATGCATCTCTGCAGGAGTTGACTACAATCTTCAGCGAGGGAAATGAGTTAGTTGCTGCTAGATGAGGTGAGGAGGTTTTAAGCCCTGAATTTTGTTATTTTTAAAGTGTTCCATGAAGTGATGCTATGCAAAGTCCTGTTCCTCTTTACTGTGCTTGGGGCATTGAATCCTTAGCCCTCAGATTTGTTAGGCTTGTACATAAATTTGTATGCAGCTCTTAGTCTTTAATTACTGAGACCCACATAAACAGAAACAGTACCTACAGCTGAGATAAGGGTATGCTGGGCAACAACCACCCAGGGCTGGAGCAGCAAAAATGGTGCACATCTGGACTCATGTCTAGGCACAACAGTGTGAGAAGGCTGCTCTCAGACTGATGGGAGTTGATTCAAAGCCCGTGAAAGTCAATGGAAGTTTTCTCATTCACTTGAGCAGGCTCTGGATTTGCCCCTCTCTCTGGGCCAAGCCAATGCTGTTAATCAATGTCCTGCTCCAGAGCTAAATTGAATCATGCTTTTTTCTGTATTGCACTGAGCTTGAGTTGTACAGATGTCCTGCAACTTTTCCTGCATGCTTTCATATCTGAGGGGTATGTAGCACCTTGTCCTCTGCACTGTCAGGCACAGGAGTTGCAGGAGAAAACCTTGCTCTCCTAATAAATATTTAGGGAGTTTTCCAGAAGATGCAGCAGGACAGATGTGCTGTGACCTCCAGTGTGGTCCAGTACTGCAGCCACTGCTATTAAGAGGAATCCACATCTTACTTAAAAGGCCTAAGGCAACACAAACAAAAATCCCTTCTTGGCCGTGAAGAAAAAGAAACCCTGCCAATTGTCAGGAATTATTATCCCTCAATTAAGACTAGCATGCATTACGTGCACAGTGTGTTCCCTACATTTTTACCTGCATAGGATATTAGCATTGCCAGTAGATTTCAGCTTCACAGGACCTGAGTTACATCTATGCTTCCAGCACCAGGTTTATCTTCAGGGTCCTGGTCAAACTTCCAGTTTATATGCCTCAACAATATCATCTGGATAAAATCCCCACTTTCTACCCAACTCAATTTTGCAGTGTTGTTATGAGCTGTTCAATAGCAGCTGGGTTCCACACCAGAGACACCTGCATTTCAGGAACTGGTGACATGATAACTAAATATCACATCCATACCTCACAGGAGCATTGTGGGACAAAATTCTATAATCTTTCTGAAGTGTTTTGAAACTTGAAAAGAGCATAACCCCTGTTTACAATCATCGCAGTAAGAATGGAGAAGTCTCCAGCACACTGTAATGCACTGGATCCACTTACTAGCATAGGAAGAGCAGCCTCAGCATAGCCCATGTACAAAGCAGCAGCAAAGGAGTTAAACTAAGTCTCCTTGATGGTCCCCAAGATCTAAGAGAAGGAGGCTTGCTAGGCAGGGGAAAAATTACCTAGGTTCATCTTTCTCTCATTTTATAAAAATAAATTTTTGAGAAACCTCCACAGTTTCACTATTTCTGGTCCTTAAATCACACTGCCTGACAGTCTATCTAGAGCTATTTATTGTCGAGCTCTGAAGAAGCCATCTTCTCAGAGCCAGGGGGATTGTGTTGAAGACCATCAGTGCCACCTGCTGGATAAATGTTATAGTATTTTCCTGGCTGCATTATCACTTGCAATAAATCTTAGACCAAGAGAGAAATAGTTCAGAATAATAACGAAGATAGTGTGTATATCTCTAGCTCTCAAAGCACTTTAGCAAAATACAGGATCACCATCCTACCTACATCAACAATGGGAAAACTAAAGCAAAGAGACACAAAATGATTTATCTAAGGTTGCAACAATTGAGCAAGAGTCCTGGGAATGGAAACAGGAGCTCTTAACTACTACCCCGGTGCACTGTATCCTGAACCAAGTTGCCTCCCATAGCATAGTGATCTTACAATGCCACTGAGATCTCACCAACTGTGCTAGTCCTATCATCAGCTCCACAAGATAATAGCAATATGGTGTGAATTAAGGTTATGAACGAACCTCCCTTAATGAACTTGAGTGGAGGTGTGCCCTTATGGGCAATTTACACAGTGGGGTCAGCAGAACCCAGAGGCAGCACCCAGATGCAGAGGAAGAGGCTAGTGGCAAGTTCAAAAGTGAGTATTCGCACAGGGAGATCCCTACTAAAATACAACCCTGGGTATATAAATCACTAACATGCCCAAATTAGGACTGATGAAAGCCCTTAGTTTAGAATTTCCTAACTAACTATTGAACATGTAAGTTCTCAACCAGAGACTGCACCTGCAGTTCATCCTAATAATTCCAGTGGCTTGGGAAAGGATTTTTGCTTATTATTTATTTAATTTTCCTGCAATTTTGATTTGTGTCTCCTTTTTAAAAATAAGAGTATACTTTGATACAACCAAGTTCAAATGTCTCTTCAAACATATCATTCTCACAGTTCAGCACCAGCAGCCCCTGGATACATGGATGACAGTCTTACAGTAAATAGGGAAGTCATCCGTGAGTCTGCAGATGACTGAGGAGGCTGATCCAAGATCCTCATGTTTGATTGTGGAAAATAGTCCCAGGAGGAAGGAGAAAATCCTGGTAATGTCAGGTCACAGCTCTCTTTGTGCCCTCTGCATAATGCATATTCCTATACCACAAAAAATTCAACTAGTATACTGGACCAAACAAGAATAAACAGAGCTAGGGGACTATCAGGAGCAGCATCACTGGGAAATATGATGGTTTGTATGCATTTACAGGATCAGGGACTGGGCACCAACATATATAGACAGAAAATAGTCAGGAATTTGAAATAGGCTGAGAGTAAAGACTCTGGGGATGCATCCTTAAATCTGCTATCAACTCATCATCCAACCTGGGGAAAGTCTCTGTGCTTTGCTTTCTCCTGACCTAAATAACATTTCCTTTGAGGATTTGGTGAGATTTGATTCATGTCAGTTGAAAGGGAAGAAAATACTGCTAATGTGTAACATTTTATTATTATTGAAGAGCCAAGTAATTGTTTTTTTCAGCTAACACTTATTTGTCAAACTACTATTGAGATTCATGCATGCAGATCAGGTAGTTAGACAAGTGCTGCTTTGCCAAATGTGCTTGTGATTGGAAGTTATTGTGAATCCAAAGCTGAAAGGACAGAAATTTGAAGGGTAATTTTAAAGAATTAAGACCATAAATAAGGTAATTTATTATTTTGCCACAAGATGGAGCTCCAACCCCTCACTTCTATTTCCTTTCTCTCTCTCTCTCTCTCTCTCTCTCTCTCTCTCTCTCTCCCCCTCCCCCTCTCCCTTCCCCTCCACCCTAGTGTGTGTGTGTGTGTGTGTGTGTGTGTGTGTGTGTGTGTGTGTGTGTGTGTGTGTGTGTGTGTGTGTTTCCGCCTTGTTCTCACGCCAAGAAAAAAACATTCTTCCTATAAATGGCATTACTAGGAAAGGTGCCCAGGATGGGTTCCAGGGTTTCTCCAGATGCTGGGAATTAGTGTCAATGTCCTCCTCACTCCATGGACTGTAAAAAAAACCCACAGGAAAGTTATTGAACAGTAACTTTCTGTTCAGACCTAGCTCATTTCCAACAAGTTTTGCTTTCTCTGTGTTGTTTAAATGACTAGGGCTGAATCTGAAATAGCCTGGAACTTTTTCTTCCTGGTGAATCTTCCTATTGCCAAGGAGCAAACCAAATAGGATGCATTATATAGATCCCTGCTCTGACAGGAAGCCTATAAAAATATTTCACAACAATTTAAGAGCTGGTGTTCTGAACCTCACAGCATATCATACTGATCAATATTACCTCATCAGGTGTACCTACACTGGAATCCAAAGGGCAGTACAGGTTTCCCTCAATTTATACGGTACATGTGTTCCCAGAGAACGCCGCATGAATTGAATTTGTATAAAGCGAATCCACTTTACAATGTAACGAATAAGGATACATTCCCATGGCGGTAAGGGAAAGAGGGAGGGAGTGAGACTGGGACTAGGGAAGGGGCGGGGAGAGGGGTGCCACTCCAGCAGGTGCACGAGGCAGCAAAGCAGAGGGAACAGAGAAGCTTTCACCCCAACACTGGCTGCAGCAGTCCCAGGCGCAGCTGATGCCAGCTGCCTGCAGCCACTGGGCTACACCATGCTCCACCTGTCCCTCCCACCCCATGCCTGGGCTCCACTTGTCTGCACTCATCTCTGCCCCTGGGTTGCACCATGCCCTGGTGCAGGCAGCTGGTGTCGGCAGCTCCCAGGGTCACTTCTGCACCGGCTGGAGTGAGTGCAGACAAGCAAAGTCCCAGGCAGTGCAGGGTACAGCACTCACCCTGGCCCCGGGAACAGATGACACCAGCTGCCTGCAGCCGCTGGGCTGCACCGTGCCCTGGTGCAGACAGCTGGTGTCAGCTGCTCCCAGGGCTGCTCTAGCACGGGCTGGGGTAAGTGTGGACAAGAAGAGCCCCAAGTGGCACGGCACTCACCCCAGCCCCAGAAGCAGCCGGCACCAGCTCCACCACTCTCTTTTCACACCAACTAAACATTCACCACCACCTTTGTGCTTGTCTGCTGTTTATGTGAGTCTGTAGAGAAAGGAGCAAGGGTAGAGAGGGATATGGTTGATATACAATCATGAATCTATTAGCCCTGTCCCCACCCTATCTCTGTGCAAGGATGTTACCCAGACCAGAGCTTCACAAGGCAACAATAGTGCACCTAACCAGATGCTCCACAAATCTTTGTCTCCCATGCTTCTGAACTCAAGGACATCCCTGGTCATTTCTTGAGCCACAAGACTGGGCCTGGAAGGCCCTCCCCAAACAAAAAGATATTCTCAGGAAATATAGTTAGACAGCGTGGTTCTATGGCATAGGTGACATATGCCTCCTGAGGCTGGTGGGCTATGGCAAATACCCACAGGCAGCAACACCAGTGTCAGAGGTGAGGGCATGGCAGCAGCAATGTTGACAGCAAGGGAGTGGTCCTCCCACAGCTGGACACTGAGCCTGGAAGTGGCAGTGGTACTTCCTGCCCCCTCTGCCTATCACCTAAGCCAAGAGCACTCACAACTGGGGGGGCACCAGAGCTCTCAGGGTGTACACATGCACTCTGTGCACCCCCTATGCATCACCTATGTTCTACAGGGAACCTCTGCTTGGTCTCAGGACATCATATCCCCCAAAGAAGGAGCTGAAGAACCCAGACAAGTTGATAAGTGAAGTTTGTGAAGGAATTGGTTTGATGGAAGAAAAAGGGCAGAAAGAAAGCAAACTTCTTCTGTCCTGTTCTGCCGTCACTGTCCGCACATGCGCCACTATTAGGGTACAGTAAACTAATTAATTCCACTGTAGGAAATAGTGTCGGGGACAGTACTATCTTACGGCAGAATACTTTATGATGCTGAAACGCACACGTAGATGCTAACCAGGGGCATAAATTGTGCCCAGTCAACCCAGCCACCTGCTCTGTCCTATCTCAAATTGCTGCTGTCCTGGGCACGCATGTAGAACTGCACCTAGGTGCTGTTCACTCCAGCTCAGAGTGCTCCAGAGTTTGTCACATTGCATTAATTGCACATATAGATATGCCCACAGTCACTCTGCAGAAATTAGCTCCAGTTTCTTCTGTCCCATTTCCTAGCAGGTATAACACTTGTGCTCTGTTACTCACAGGGGCATGGGCAAGCAGCAGAGCAGCTTTCAGGTGGTTGCATTTCCAATCAGGCACAATTGCCTGATTGGGAACAGAGCCCAGCTATCTATTATAAGAACGTAGCTCTGACCAGTGGAATCAGCAGTTTGCTGTAAGTAGATGGGATAATGAAGTAGATGGAGCTGCTGTTCATAACATCTTGGAGGTACAAGGTAGGAGCTATGGGGAAGGTGGAGGCTCCTGGTCTTGGGGCATGACCTAAAACTATACCCTGCTGTGGCTGGCTGGTGCGGTGAGACTGCTGGTGGAGGGGTAGTCTCTAGGAAATGCCACACCTGTACCTCCCCAGTGAAGGGCAAGTATGAGGCACCAGAAAGCCCCATAGGGGAAAGGCTAGGGGAGCATACCATGATAACAGAAAGGACCCAGACTCCCAGTGAGTCCTGAGGCAGGGCCCAAGTCAGGAAGGGCCCTGAGGCAATGCCCAGGCCCAGTGTGAGTCCTGAGATGTATAAAGGAGCTAGGTGTGAGGCTCCAGGGGAGTGAGGCCCTAAGCCTACAAGGGAGCTAGATGTGAAGTTCCTGGGGTAAGGGGATAAAAAGGACTGAGGCCCAGTGTCAGGGGAGGGGATTGAGGCCCGGAGTAGGACAGGCCCCGGTATGGTGGTGTGAGAGGACCAAGTGGGTCCTGAGCCAGGCAAAGATCCTGAGGAAGAGGTAGGGACTAGGAGCCCTGAGTCAGGGATTATGAGTCCCAGGATGAGGGCATAGGAATCCAGAGTCCTGACATGAGGCAGCAGTGTGAGGGTCCCATTGTGAGAGCATGGGAGTGCAGATTCCAGTGTAAGGCACTGGAGTAATATGGATGCCATCTGCAAGGCATGGGACATCATATAGGGGAGGTCAGTGCCAGGTATATGGGCCCTTGGCATCAGGGAAAGTAAATGGGCAGCCTCCTGCCTTATTATCATCTTCTAATTAATATCATCAAAGACATGGCAGGTGAGGTAGGTGGGTGGTTTGCCCTGAAACAAGTGGGTTGGGACAACTTTCAAACCGGCCCCAGGATACCCACTTGTTACATAGGCTCTTTGGAGTCTGGACCCAACATATGGCCGAGTCCAGACATAAGAACAGGCAGCCAAATAACGCAAAGAGAAGCTGGACCAGACTCGTCCTCCTTCCGGTCCCAACTACCTGGTAGCTTCAGTTTTTATCAGCTCCTCCCAACACAGAGGAGAATTTGGTACATTTTAGACAAATCGTTTCAGCCTGTTTTCCTCCAGTATAAGAACGGAGAGTTAGCTAGAGATGTAATTTGAAGTGATGTGCTCAGATAACTAGAAGGGAATAAATTTAGAAACCCCAAGCTTAGTTTGCTTTGTAGGATTCATTAGGAGTTGTGGTCTGAGGAAGTTTGGAAAATATATATTCAAGTTAGATACCCAACCTGTGGTATGTGCAACAATGTATTGTCTCTGGACTGGACATGAAGTGCCATCATATCCTGAAAATAGTCATCACACATAAGAAAAGTAAATATGGAACAGAGTAGAGCAGAATTAACATTGAACACAGTTGAAATTGTGATTTTTCAGAAGAACCTCAAGGAGTTAAAAGACCAAATTCTATTGAAATATAAAAGCTGGAAGCTTGAAGCCATAAGACTTATTTGGAAATCCCACCCTAGATTATAAAATCTAGCTTTCAAAAGTGAAGAACTGTATGATTGTAACATGCATGGGTTTATCACATTGGAGAGAAAAGACATACACGTACTATCTTTGCTTCTATTTTCTTGTGCAGGGACTGGGACTCTCCTACCAAGATTTAGGACGGACTCGGGAGAAACTCGCCAAGCCTAGGGTCAAGGAAGACTGGTTAGAGAACTTCTGGAGGGGCTGGATGTGTTCAAATCAGCAGGTCCAGATGCTGTCCTCCCCAAGGTGTTGAGGGAATTCACAGAGGTTATCGCGGGGCCCCTAACATGGCTTTACAGGCACTTGTGGTGCTCTGGCCAGGTGCCAGATGACTGGAAGATGGCCGATGTGGTGCCCATCTTTAAAAAAGGGAGAAGGGAGGACCCAGGCAACTATAGGCCCATTAGTCTTACTTCAATCCCAGGGAAGCTCTTTGAGAAGATTATCAAGGAGCCCATCTGTGATGGGCCGGCAGCAGGGATGATGCTCAAGGGCAACCAGCATGATTTCATTAGGGGCAGGTCCTGTCAGACCAACCTGATTGCCTTCTACGATCACGTCACAAAATCATTGGGTGCAGGTGTCATGGTGGATGTAGTCTTTCTGGACTTCATGAAGGCCTTTGATACTGTCTCCTACCCCATTCTCATTAAAAAGCTAGGTGACTGTGGCATTGATGCCTACACAGTCAGATGGATTGCAGATTGGCTGAGGGATTGTACTCAGAGAGTGGTGGTGGACAGGTCATTTTCGACCTGGAGGGATGTGGACAGTGGGGTCCCCCTCGGCTCGGTCCTCGGGCCTGCACTGTTCAATTTCTTTATTAGCAACTTGGACAACGGGATGAAGAGCACCCTGTTTAAATTCGTAGATGATGCCAAAGTTTGGGGTGAGGTGGGCATGCTAGAAGGGAAAGAAAGATTACAGCAGGACCTGGACAGGTTACAGGGGTGGGCAAATGAAAATAGGATGGGATTCAATACTGACTGGTGCAGGGTGCTGCACCTGGGCAGTAGGAACCAGCAGCATACCTATAGGATGGGGAAACTCCCTTCTCGAAAGCATGGTGACAGAAAGAGATCTTGGAGTCATTATCGATTCCAAGATGAACATGGGCCGACAATGTGAGAACATGGTCAATAGGGCTAACTGCACCTTGTCGTGCATCCACAGATGCATCACAAGAAGGGCCAAGGAGGTGATCCTCCCCCTCTAGGTGGCACTGGTTAGGCTGCAGTTGGAGTACTGCATCCAGTTCTGGGCACCGCACTTCAGGAGGGATATGGACAGCATGGAGAGGGTCCAAAGGAGGGCCACTCGCATGATCTGGGGACAGCAGGGCAGACCATACAAGGAGAGGCTATGGGACCTGAACCTGTTCAATCTTCACAAGAGAAGACTGAGGCGAGGACCTGGTGGCTATCTATAAACTTACTAGGGGGGACCAGCAGGGTTTGGGAGACACCTTGTTCTTCCAAGCGCCTCCCGGAGTAACAAGGAATAATGGCCATAAATTGTTAGAGATTAGGTTTAGACTAGACATTAGAAGGTACTACTTCAGTCAGGGTGGCTAGGATCTCGAACCAACTTCCAAGGGAAGTGGTGCTGGCTCCTACCTTGGGGGTCTTTAAGAGGAGGCTCAACGTTTACCTGGCTAGGGTCATTTGAGCCCAGTTCTCTCTCCTGCCCAGGCAGGGGGTCGGACTAGAAGATCTATAAGATCCCTTCCGACCCTACTTCTATGAATCTATGTATCTATCTAGTTTAATGAACTCACACTCTTCAATGAATTCCATTTCTAAAGTAACCTAAAATTCTGGCTGGACTTCAAACAAGCACTTTTATATGAAAAAGCCCTGAACAGAAGATTTGGAAGCTGACCTGTGGGCCTAATTCAATGCCATCAGAACACAGCAAAAGCCTCTCTTTAACTTCAGTGGGGACTAGATTGAGCCTATCATGGTTTAAACCCATCTCCACTGGGGCCTGCCAGTGTTCCCCAAGAAGTGATAAAATGACAACTGCCAGCAAGCTAAGAAGAAAAAAAATTCACACCATTTCCTGGCGAACGATTGCAACCAATAGCACCGTAGACAAAATTCTGAACAAAAGGATTTTTCTCATGAGTTAGCAAAAGCCATCCTAGCTATTCACAATTCATGCCATACTCATAAATTACATTTTAAGACCAGGATTTCATGTAATCAGAAACAATACATTTTATTTTTATATAGCATCTTTAACACACACTTAAGGGGAATGATAGTGTTGTCAGAGACACAGGATGATAGGAGGATGTTTTTGCACAGAATGACGTCAGTCTTTGAAGGATTGAATAGTAGGGAGTTATAGTGTAGTCACCCACTGACAGATTTAGTTGAGAGACAGATCAAAGTTAGGGGCATTGTATAAGGAGGAACAGTTGGCCCAATCCTCAGCTGGTGTTAAGGGATGCAGTGAGGGATTTGATTGTGATGTATAATACAATAGCACAACAGCATTTTGGCACTATAAGGGTAGAAAGGCATTTTTCTTTCTATACATGGAATAGTGTTGAATAGACATCAAAGCCAAAGTAAAAAGGGTCAAGGTAACAAGTGTGGTTTCTAGATTTCACAGTCAGAGTAAATCAAGATCTAATTCACTCCTGCACAATGTAGGCTATGAGAAATGTCCTGGTAATTAGAACACAAAGCACCGGAGATAACCAGACAAAAACCTCCAGCCTACATCTCCCCCACTGTTAGGATTCTGTATCAGCCCCTATTTCCTATTTTTCTCCATCAAAACCCAAGTCAGAAGGAACCAGTTGTCCCAAATTCAGCTCCAAAAAATCCCATGAGCAAATCCGAAGAGATTTCATTGCACTAAACCCTTAGTGAAGAGTTCAACCAGGTCTCAACCTTTGTCTCATTTCCAGGGGAAGTGGTGCTTGCTCCTACCCTGGGGTTCTTCAAAAGGAGGCTAGATAATCACCTTGCTGGGGTAGTTTGACTGCAGCATTCTTTCCTGCCCATGGCAGGGGGTCAGACTGGGTGATCTGCTTAGGTCCCTTCTGACCTTACCTACTATGAAATACATCATTGATTGCAGTCATACTGTTGCCAAGTCTCGTGATTTGCCCAGGAGTCTTGCAATCTTCCGTGTTTCTGTTAAAATTCCAGCTGTTGGACTTTCAAATCAAGGTACAAGTGCATTCTAAAGGCTCAGATACTAGAAAGGAAGGAAAAACCTCCTCCTTTTTTAAATCCACAAAGGATCTTTATGCCAACTTCATATTTAAGAACCCAGCCTACATTGTACTCATAACATTTTTACTGTCTGAAGCACCTGAAGTGACTTGAAAAATGAAAACTATCTAGTTAATAAGGCATTTAAAAATGTTGATGTTAGGTCATTGTTCTTCAAAAGAAGGAAAAGGAAGGGGGATCTCAAATACATATGAGGCAGTTACACCTGCAAAAACGTGTAACCTGGGTGGTTTTTTAAATTAATATCTTTAATGCACATTATCTCATCTTAATACAGTATATACAAAGATTCCTGAGCAGCACCTATTGAACATATATTACAGGTATCACGTTTACCCCTTCTCCAGTTGAAGGGATCAAAGCAGGTGCACAAGCACTGTGAGAGGTGTAGGGACTCTCCTCCTCCTATACAGCAGAGTCAGACCACCAATGGGGACTTAACCATATACCTTTTAATGAAAAAACAGTACTGGGAACATAACAGGCATAATAAACCAGGGGGTATAGGGTGTACTACAAAGCCCCAAGAGGGCAGGATTCAACAAAGGTTTACAATCATTGACAAAATACAGGGTTAACAAAATATAAAAACACAAACAGCAGAGCAAACACTACTGGTTGGCAAAATATAAAAAGACACAAAACACAAAATGTCAAATGACAAGGAAATATAGGGCCTAGGTACCTGGAGGGGGAGAAAACACAATGGCCCCTTTCCACTGCAAGATTTCCTCACTCACCCCAAGTCACCTAGCTGGAACTTGAACTGAGATCTCCCACATGGTAAGTAGAAATGCTGCCACACAGCCACCACTGGTGGCACTACCTCAACCTGCGAGGAGTCTTGACCTTCCCGGAGCCCTGGCCTCACATTGAGCTTCCTGGCCTTTTCCTGGAGGAGCTGGAAGCATGGCTGGGAACATCTCAGGTCGCTGCTCAGGTCCTTGCTGGAGCTAGAGAGCCTCTCCAGCTGGCCACAGCCTCTCATAAGCAATCCTGGAGCCCAGCGGGGAGCCTCTCCTGCTGGCCACACGCTGCACTGCTGAGGGTTCAACTACTGCCTGCAGGTCCCACTCCTTCAGGCTCTTCTGGGGCAATTGCTCCTGCCCTGCTGGCCCAGCTCTTTGAAGCTCCTTCCTCATGGTCCCCCACTGGTCTCTCGAGTCAGCTGGGCTGCCTCTTTTATCCCCCTCCAGGTGACCCAAGGGGCCAATCAGGGGACATGGAAGGTGAGTCTCTGGGGCCTGATTGGTTAGGAAAGGGAATCCCAAGTCCTCCAATCATCTTTTGCCCTTTCAAAACCCCTGGGCTAAGTCACAACCAGCCAGCCCATTACAAAGGTAAGCAGAGGTTTTTGGAGACACAAAAAAAATGCATCCACAGAAATGATGATTACATTGCAGCCTGTTCCATGGTGTTAGGGGAAGCAGATCTGAGAAGGCTAGACAGGTAAGCCCTGTCCATTTCTCCTCACACTATTTTTTTTGTCTGTTCCCCTAACTCCTCTGGTAGGGGAGGAAGTAAGATGCTCTTGGAAGGCATAAACCAAGGCTTAGACCAACCCTTCACAGTTGGCAGTTTTGTCATGAGCGACTTTGGCGTTTAGGCCCTGCAAAAAATATTGACTATGCCCAGAAGTCAAATATATGATTTCTCAAATGTCATCGGGGTGCTCCATCTTCCATTCTTCTCTGTGCCAGGTTTTCAATCAGACTTGGTTTCCTGGAAGGCAAGAACACTTCTCACCAGGGAGGAAACCATGAGGCATCATTGGAGATATAGCCCCTGTAGCAAAGAATAGTAACATGATGCACCACAGTGACGTTGAGAAATCAAAATATTTCTGAAGGTGGGGTTTTGTCCTGCAAGTTTTCCATACAAGAAAGTCATTTTCCAACCATTTGTACAAGTGAGAAGGTTCACAGATGGAAAATGAAGCACTGGTCGCTTCGGGCCAGCAAAACTAAACTGTCCCATTCTCACCCTCCATGCACTTTAAAGCTCTCTGCAGAGGGTGGTTGTCTGCAGAGGGTGGATATATTGAAAGACTGGCTGTGGGTGGTGCTGCAAAAATGCAGCTGAACCAACTGGCCTCTCGGAGCGACTCTAAATGCATAATGAAAGCCACAGTCAGATATTTACTTAAATGTTGTAGCTCTCCAATTTAAATCACTCTGAAATGTGCATGCAATCTTAAGCCAGAGTCAACAGATGAAGGATCCCCTAAAGGAGGAAGCTAGAACATTTCCAGTTGCTGCTAGATTATTTCTAGGTACCTATGCTAAAAAATCCAAGTGTGATAGACACCCAGGCTGGATTTTGGAGTAACCTGTGATGAAGTTACTCCATTGCTCCATGGCAGGCTGAGACCACACTGTCTTCTGCTGATCTTTAGAACATCATAGGAATGGGGGTCAGAAATGGGCTCTTTTCCAGGGAATATCACTAATCTATTATTTCATGCTATTCCTTTGATTATCAGTTACCTCACTTGCGCTGAGCAAGGAAGTTTTACTAAGCAAGAGTTTGAAGACAAAGATTTTCAACCTGTGGTCCTCAGACCCCTGGGGATCCATAGACTGCATGCCTAAAGCAGGGGTGAGCCAAATGAGGCTTGCAGGCCAGATGCGGCCCGCCAGGCCATTCTATCCGGCCCACAGGGCCCCTAAAAATTTAAAAAATTAATATTTATCTGCCCCTGGATGCCTACCATGCAGCCTTCAATGGCTTGCCAAAACTTAATAAGCAGCCCTCCGCCCCAAATAATTGCCCACCCCTGGTCTAAAGGGTCTGCAAAAGTATGTGAATATCCACACTTACAATTCAAAGGGGTCTGCACCTGTATTTGAAATTTCCAAAGGAGTCCGCACCTCCATCCAAAAATTGTTTAGGGGTCTGCAAATGAAAAAAAGGATGCAAACCACTGTTTTAAGACACTTCGAGTTCCCTGGATGAAAGGTGCAGAAGAGAAACACTGAACATTGTGGAGCAGCCCATGTCTGTGACATTGATGTATAGCCATATAACTGAGCCTCTATCTGCTGCCTGTGCCACAAGCCTATCTGTAACCAGAAGCTATGTCTCTGTTTGTTTTCAAGTCTACAGGTTCCCCCTACCTATAAAATCAAGTCAGTGTGGCGGGGGTTTCTTTATGTCTCAGGCCTCCATTCACAAGAAGACTCCCCTCTTCCGGAGCAGTCAGAAGAGCTTAAAACAAAGCCACCCAATCTTTCATCTTCTAGGAACCAGGAGTTTCTTCAGCTCTCCCTGGGCTCTTGTACAATAGGATTCTTGTACCCATCGACAAGAGGAAAACCGGCCTGTTAGTCCTCTGCAAGCCACAGTTCACACACCCATTGATGGAGGAGTGCACTGAAGGTCTTCTTCTCCTCTCCTTGCAACTGCAAGTTCTGAAGCCTCCTAACAAGGAGAAATACCAACAAGAGTTCTCAAGCCTCCATCCACACTGTGCTCCTCCAGACTCTCAAACACAAGGGTCTGTACAGTCCAAGATGTCTCTAGATCTCCTGACCACCCTGCTTTTCACCCAACCCCAAAGCTACCTCCTCAGCAAACACAGCCTTACTCTACACTATAGCTCTTCCAAAAGAAGGCTGCTGCATGTATCTTTTAGGTATTGTTGGCTGCTGCAATACATGGTGGGAAGAAGAGCTCGAGTCCCTGTAGGGACTTCATTTTCCAGAATTCCATTGTTCCAGCCTGAAGCAAGGTCATGCTTGTGTGCTCCACACCCACTCAGCATGCTGCTTTGTGCCTTCTTGATGACAGCCAGGTCCCAATTAGAAGTATACCTTTAGTTTCCCTGAAAGGACCTATTACAGTGTGATTCTAAAAAGGGTTAAAATTGTTACCGTTCTTCCTTCCAAAAGAGATTTTACAACCAGGACTTAAAAAAATTGGTTTTGTAAACTTTTTCTCTCTGCTGAATGTTAGGTTGAGGAGCTATGAAAATGGGAGAAAGGGAAAATGATATATTAGGTCATTTCCATGGGAACAACTTTTGACGACTGACAAATGTCCCAAGAGACGCATGCAACTATATTAGTATGTTCCAGATTCTTTTATGCTATTTTGTCCCTCTGAGACAATAGTAGTTTGAGGAGGAAGAAATAAAGACTATTCAAGGAGGAAAGAATGCTAATGTTTAAAAAAAGTTAAAAAGCTATTCTCTTTCTACTGCAAGTCAAATTTATCTGCCAAAAAACATTTGTCAAGGTAAAGTTGTGACGGCTCTAGGATTCATGGCATCAGTGCAGAGGAAGTTATGTCACAGTCTGACCAATAGGGGAAGTATTGCCTTGTCCAGATAGAAGTGCCAGTGCTTACCCTTTTGAAAACAAGAAATGTATTTTTAAGTCTCAAGGAGGAAAGATGAGAAAGACTCTGAAGTTGCCACCAGCAACTCACTGCTTTCTATTGCATAGAGTGCGAGTCCTGCTTAAGTCTGTATGAGAGAGAGAGAAAAGGGGGCAGGGGAAATAAACTGTTGCCCTCTTGAGCACATACGTAGAAGAAAGTACATACAATTAAGCACTATTGCTTTACTTTAGACCAGGGGTTGTCAACCAGGGGCATGCATACCCCCAGGGGTACTTAGAAAGGTCTCTGGAGATGTGCATAAACAGGCAGGCAGGCGGGAATGGAGGGCACCCCAGGACATGGCAGAGGCATCTACCCCAGCTCGTTTGCCTCTTACCTGGGGGAGGGACGCACTGGGCACTGCTGGTCCCATGCAGCACATCACAGAACCCCCTTCTCCCACCCCAGCTTGCTCTCCTGATTGGCCACCAGGCCACCGCCCTCAGCTGATAGCTGGCAGTGGGTGGTGGTGGCAGGGGTAGCCACCGCATGCAAGCTCTCCTAGGGTTTGGCTCCCCTTCCCAGCTCCACCACTACACACACCCTGAGAGGGCATAGGGGGCACGATCCCCTGGATCTGTGCACAGGGTGGGGCAACACAGGGTAGGCTGGGACCAGGGCTGCCCCAAGCTATTTCCAGTGGGGGGACTGGACCTCACTGCACTTGGGGTGGGGGAAAGCTGGGAGCGGGGTTGGAGGGGCTATGGCGAATTCTGGAGTGGCTGCAGCCCCTCCTGCAGCCCCACTGCCAGCACCACTGCCTGCCCTGGGGCAGCCCAGCCCAACCCCAACACCTGCCACAGCCCCAGCCCCAGCCCACACCATGCCCAGATCTGAGGGCACGTGCCTCCCTGTGTCCTCCCAGGGTGTGCACAGCTCAGTCCTTAGCTCCACCAAGCTGTGCTGCCCCTGCCCCACTCCCTCCCTCACCATGGGGGCCTACAAGAGTGGGGCTACGGGGGGGTGGGGACTGCGGCCACCCCAGAATTCACTGTTGCCCTCCCAACTCCTCTCCCAATGTTGCCACTGGCCACCCCAAGCACAGTTTCGCCCAGCTCCTACCCAGAAGAGCCCAATGCTGCCGCAGCCTGCCCTGCCCCATGCAGATCCGAGTGCACGTGCCCCCATGCCCTCCAGGGGGTGCACGTAGTGGCAGGAGCCACCCCCAGCCCCCTCCATGCAGCTCAGTCCTGCTCCCTGCCTTGCCTGGGCAGCCTCTACCCCAACCCCACTCCCTTCCCCACCACGGGGGCAGCTCAGCCCACCCTGCTCCACACACAGAGCTGGGGGCACATACTCCCCATGCCCTCCTGAGGTGCGTGCAGTGGCAGGAGCTGCCCCCCTGCACCCCATGGACAAGCCACTTGGGGCAGGGCAGGATGTGGGATGGAGCCACAACTTTACAGTGCCTGCCCCAGTCCCACTCCTTGAACCAGGGGGCCACAATCTGCACCCCACCCCCTTAAAAACAAGAAAAAATATGAGGGTACAGGAGCTGAAACTTGGAGTCAGACTTATTTAGAAAGGTTGAAAACCCCTGATTTAGACCATGGTTTTCCAACTTCTAAGCAAGCAGGGGCTGGAGACCACATAGATCACAAGCCTCTGGTCCACACACCATGTACTTGTTCCCTCACTGCACCACACTCTGCACACATCCTGGCTATACCTAAGGCTTCCCAGCTGCAGGTTCCCCACTGAATTGCATTGCACAAGAGCCCCAGGCCACAAGCTCCCCCAGCACTGAAGGCTGGACCAAGCCATGACCTGCTGCTCCCTGTGCTGGGGGCAGGAATCAGAAGCTGAAGGAGGCTGGAGGAGCATAGAGCTGCAGCCAGAGTGATGGCAAAGCAGCAAGCAGGTGGGAGCCTAGGGGCTACAAATTAACCTCTTGCAGGCTGCCAGTTGGACAACCCCTGTTTAGACATTAGCTATTAACACAAAGAACAGATTTTGTAAACCAGAAGATCCTGGGTTCTGTGTCCAGTACCAAATGGTTCCAGTTAGCTGAGAATGGTAATATCACAAAAGACACCTCCTTCTCCATTGGCTGTTATTCATCATAGCTGTCTCACTATAATTGTGTTTGTGGCCTTTGTGCAGGTTATCATAGCTAGGAGTGCTGGGCATGGGATTAGGTGCCAGCATTTCTTCTGTTCTAAATCCAGCACTGCTTAACTTGGTACATTGGACAAGTCAGTTACCCTCCGTATGTCTCAGTTTCTCCAGCTGCTGTCCTCACAGAACTGCAGTGGGCAGCAATTAGTTAATGGCTATAGAGCACTCTGGAAATGCAAAGTGCTGCACATATGCTAACCATTCTCAAAAGCAATGGGGGGATGGAGAGAAGCAGTTCTATATTGCTGGCGCTGAGAATGAGATACCAGATGGTGCATGACCTGGCAAAGCTCCTTGCGGTCCTCTAATGTTTATTATTCTTTTAGAGGAACATGGCCAAGAGATAAATCATAGGCCTGATTTTTCTGCCCCAGGCTCTTTTTGTGCATGCTCAGTATTCTATATTCACCAGCATCTGCACACACTAGTAACAAACTTTTCTCATGCAAAGAGGAGTTAGAGTTTGCCAATTGCATGCACAGCTGCTAACTCTCCAAGTTGGATGGGGGTTGAGGTGGCACTGAAAATTAAGCCCAGACCTAGATTGTAAATGGACAGCCTGTCTTCTTGATCTCTCTTTGTACAGCACCTAGCACCAGGGGGTCCTGCCCCACAGCTGGGGTTCCTGGCTGCCACCAAAATGCTGCTAGTAGTTGTAATATTTTAAATAGAAATTCCTGACCTGGGTTACTTAGCTAATACAACTATGATTAGTAAAACCCTGGAGGAATTTTAGGATCCAATTAGGAATTTTAAGAGGCCAATTACATGAATTACATTGGAGGAGTGAGCCCCTAATTTGTCCCTCATTCTTCCTGATTATTTCTTTGTTTCTGCCACCCTTTCACCATCCCCACCTTAGTTTAGATTGAACAGTGAAACTGAAGTGGTTAGTTTCAGTATTTTAATGATCAGTTTCACTTTCAAGATTTCCTACACTTGCTAGACACTGTTTTCGACCTGGAAAAAGAAATGTTTAAGATCAAAAATTAAAACCAGTATTGCACTGAACATTCAATATTATCATGAAAAACTAAAGAAAACTTATTAGATTCATATTGGATTTCCTAAAATACCTCTGATGCTCTTTCAAAATCTAAACTAGGGCCTTCCCTAATGAATCGACTTTGATTTGATAGAGTTTTAGTGACAATACGTCTTTAGGCTTGATGGTGAGGTTATGTTTCAGTGGGCACGTCTACATGTTCATTAATGCACCTTAGATACTGCGCATTTAGATCAGTGCATCCTTAATAAAGTACTAACTAACTGTGCAGTACCTGTGCCAGTGAACAGTTTAGTGCCACTCACTGCACATTAGCCTAATAACACTATGCAGCAGGCTATTAGCTAGTTTTTACTGTGACACACTACTGCGCAGTGATATTAGGCTAATGTGTAGTAAGTGTCTCATGTAGATACATCAAGTGTTTATCTTTATTCTTTCTTCTTCTGAGAAGATAATGAACCAGGTAATAGGACAAACAATTGGGTTGAAATGGAATGAAATACTTGTTAAGTGGAGCATAGAGCAGATGCTAATTTTGTATCCTGGGGCACATCTACATGTGCTATTAGGGCACCTGAATAAATTCTAGAACTTATTGCTCTGGAGTTTACTGCTCCTCAGCACTGCAAATGCACATGCACCTCTGAGTGCAGAGACTGCCAAACACAACCTAGTGCCCATGCTACCCCTGATCAGCTGCCAGACATGGGCAAGCATGCTCCCATTCCTCCCTCCCCTCACCCCAGTACTCTGGGACCCTGTAGCTGCAGGCCAAAAAAGCCTTGCAGCACCCCAGGTGCCCATGGCCCAGGTATATGGTGGTGGTGGTGAAGCTGCAGAGGTCAGCCCCGATGTTCTTCCCCCTTTCACCCCAACCCACTAGAGGCAAGCCCTCTGCACTGACTTCTTCTCCAGGGGGGGATCCATGCTGGGGACCGGGTGGCATGGCTCCTGTCTCTGGCCTCTGAGATGTGGTGTGTGAGAGTTAAAGTTGGGCTTTATGGGGCTGTGCCTGAGCATGGGGGTATGGGGGTCCCTGCCTGGGTGTGTGGGAGCCAGAATCAGGCTCCATGGGGCTGTGTCTGAGCAGGAGGGGTTCTCCTGGGTTCCGGTCTGTATGTACATGGTAGGATGCTTCACAACAGGGTGCAAGTGCATGGCCCATGAATGTAGGTGCCTGGGTTCTGGGGTTCATGCAGGGTGCATAGACATGCACTTCCCTTCACTGACAGATAGCCAGAGGCAGGAGGCAAGGCTGGGGAGACGGCCTGTGTTGGCTCAGCTCCAAGAAAGCTTGGAGGATGGGGCCCACTTGGCCACAGCAGCCAAGCACAGGCTGAGTGCTAGCATGCCTCCCTGCAAGGGAGGGGTTGCAGTGGAAGCCACAAAAGAAGCTGAGATGCCAGAGGACAGTGATCTAACTTGAATCAATGGATAGGGGATCTGGTACACACGTTTGATTTACCAGTCTAATCTAAATTAATATTAGATTTGAGTGCACATCACACCTTGTCCGTCTTAGACCAGGTTCCACCATTTCTGCCGGTCTGTGTGCACTGAGCTTCTGTATGGTTATGGATTTACATCAATTTCCAATCGCTTAGACTAGTTTATGTGTAATGTCTGTACCTAGCCTCAGCAAAAGCCTCTTCCCCTCCCCCACCCATAGCCCCTTAAACAAAATAAGCCATATGAGAACTGATTTGCTGCTACAACTATATCTGCATGAGGGACTTTTGGTAGCACAGCTGTGTTAGTCACACCTCACACTAGCACTGTCTGACCTAACTATGCCAATGTAAGTTTGCAGGGTGCACCTGGCTCTGCAGACATCTGGTTGCCTTCATCTTAACCAGCTTTGCCTTATAATGTTCTTCTTTCCCTGTGTGTAAAAATTCTTCTTTCTTATCCCTCTTCATAACATATGTGGTTTCTTTATTTTAAGTTGTAGAACTTAGACATATTGGGTGTCTGTGTTTGTGTTTAATTTCCCTTTTATGTATGTACTTCTTGCAGTAATGTTCCTATGCAATATAGTAACAGCTTCTGTGTCATCGTTATTTTCACATTCAAAAGCTTGCATACTCTTGGGTACATACATGTAAGCAAGAGACAGAGAAAGGAATTGCTGACTGCAGCTCCATTGTTAAGACTGCTCTGAACATAAAGGTAGGGTTAACCTCTCGTTTACATATGAATAATACAACTGAACATCCCCAAGCCTGCACACTAAGTCTGTGATTACAGGAGGAGTTTCCTAGCCATTTACAAGCATAGCTGCTAATTAGGATATTAACTATTGACATACTCATTCCCTTTAAATTTCAAATGATTAGTTCAGATAATTTCAGAAGAAATCCTTTAAGCGTTTTTGCACTCAGTCATATCTCTTTTGCCCAGAATATGGAATGCCACAGACCATTAAAAAACAGGTGGAGACAACAGAATTAATAAAAATAAGTGAAGGAAAGTTTTTATGATTATTTGGTGCAGGTGTTTTTTTGGTTTTTGGAGGTAGCTGATTCATGACACCCTAAGATGAAGTCTTCCATGAGGAAACAAGGTGTATATTTACATCAAGTCAGCTAAATTAGAGGCAAGCCATCATAAGTTTTTACCTTAATGGAGCTAGCCAAGGTTATCTCCAATCAAGGGAAACAGACAGCTTACAACCAGCCAAGTAGAGGTGATACCTACCTGTGCCCTGCCCTCACCAGCATTTTGAACTGGTTCTGTGTACTGGACAACCACCTATATGAAGAAACACACTTATTTTTTTGCAGTGCAGATACTGCCTCAGAGTGAAACTGACGCCAAAAAAAAAAAAAA
>JAGPOW010000797.1:16978626-17004556 GCA_030014935.1 Caiman crocodilus | reverse complement strand
AAAAAAAAAAAAAAGAACTGAAACTGATCAAGTTATTTTCATCCTCCAAGATGAATGAAATGCAAAAAACATACAGGTTGATTAGATGACAATAAGCCAATTAAATTTGAAAAATTCTTTTAGATCACTAGAATGCCAACACTGCATTTGTAACACCAAGAAAGGATTTGTTGATGATTTGCAGTTTGAAAGTTTAAATCTAGAAAAAGTCAAATGGGAAACATTAAAAAGCCAGATGATTCATTCTGTGAGCATCAGCAACACTTTTATCTATCAGTTAATATACTCAGAAAGAACTAAACACTAGGCAAAACAGATTCATAACTTCATTTCACTGTTGTGTTATCTTGACCAAACTGCTAAATAGCTTAATGATTACAGACACCATTGTGCATTGTATTAACTACTTCACTATTGCTTAATATGCCCAATTTGTAGGGGAAATTGCTGTCCGATGTGTCAGACGCATCACTTTGGAAAGGTCATCATTCCTTTGAATAGATAAAAGCCCCCCATCCTTTCCTTTTGTACTCTGGGCCCCCATGGCAAGACCCGTGCAGTGGCATGGCTGCCCCTTCATTTGCCCTCCCCAGGGGCCTGGTTCTTGCTAAGACTCCTACCTGGCATGATTTGATGAAAATGATCTAGTAGAATTTGGTCCCCCAAGAAGCAATGCCTCACCTGGTCTGGGCATGTCCCTTGATTGGCTCATCCTATCCTTATATGCCTGTTAGTGTAATCCTTGTAGAGTTCTCCTTACGATTTTCACTTTTTTTCCTTGTCCCACAGGACTCTGGCTTCAACCATAGCATCAACTGGACTCCGGTCATTACACTAGCTCAGAGAGCCTGTTAACAGTGAATCCCTGGCTTCATGCTGGGAATCTCTAACAGTCCATTCAGTATGAAAACAGACAAACATGAGTAGTCTGGCTGCTTCTCACCTGCTTCTGATGTGTGCCCCGCTGTCTAGAGGTCTCTCTCTACATGTCCAGCATCTTTTTACTTCCAATCCAGCCAGTCAGAGCTGGGGCTCTCCACACAGCTGCAGCTCGTGCTCCCTATGAGAGGAGGACCCACCTGTGGTGAATTGAGGGTGGGACTCTCTTTCCCCAGGGCACAGGGTTCCCTGGACCTCAGCACCCAAGTAGTGCCACTTCCTCCTCTGGCCAGGGCTTCTTTCCCCAGCACCTGAGAGTTTCCTGTCTGGGCTGCTGTATACCGGGGGCCAGTCCCGCGGCACAGTGCCAGGCATTCTGGTTGCACCACCCAGGGCCAGCAGGGATCTTTGCAGCTGTGCAGATAAGCAATAAGGAGGTTAGCAGAGGGTTCTCTCTCCTGACTTCCTTTGCCCTGTTACACCTCCCCAGCCCTTAAGTCGCAAGCACCTCTATCCTTTTTGTTTATCTTTGGGATGTCTCTGGTGGGAAAGCTCTCCTATGCTTCCTTGGCCTTTCATCTTGGGAAGATCTGAGGCTCATGTTAATATGAAAAGAAGTCTGAAAGCTTTTTTTTCCCCTGGCTGGTATTTCATCCAGAAATGGTACATCTGCAATGCTGAAGTCCATCGCATAATCGAGGCATTATTGGATTTGTTGAACTGTAGCTACTTGAGGGATATGTGGTCAGTGATGAGGCTGAAGTCTCAGACCAACAAATAATATTGAAACAGTTCCATGCCCTACTTGATGGCTAAACATTCATGCTCTATGGCAGCATAGCACATTTCATAGTCCAGGAGTCTGCAGCTTGCTTATACTACAGGCCAGTTCTCCCCGTTAACCCTCTGTGTTAGCATGGCACCTAGGACAGTCCCTTAGACATCAGTCTCCAAGATGAACAGCTTACTGAAGTCAGGTGTGAAGAGTATAGGTTCTTCACACAATGATTTCTTGATGTTTCTGAAGGCCGCTCTGGGCTCTCCCATCCATCTCACTTCTTGACCTTGTACACCCTTTATTAAGTCAATGAGTGGGACCATCATCTCAGAGAAATGGGGAATAATTTTTCTGTAATAATTGACCAGGCCCACAAAAGTCCAAATGCCTTTCTCGGTTCTCAGCCTAACATATGTTTGCAATGCCTCTACTTTGTTCATTATGAGATGGATCTGACCCTGGCCTACCATGAAACCCAAGTATTTAGTTTCTCTCTGGCCCAATTGACATTTTTTCCAATTGGCCCTTAGACCTGTTGCCCTTAGATCCTATAGCACTGCCTTAAGATCTTTTAGATGTTGTGGCCAACTATGTGAGAAAATGATAACATCATCAATGTAAGCCGCCGCATAACCTTGATGTGGATTTAATACCTTGTCCATCAGATGCTGAAACGTTGCCACCACACCATGGAATCCAAAGGGCCTTCTCTGGAATTCAAAGAGATCCCACAGTGTGCCAAACAACATTTTTTCCCAATCTTCGTGAGCCGTCGGTATCTGCCAGCATCCTTAGATCATACTGAGGGTTATAATGTACCAAGCCAGACCAATTCATTCTACCGTTTCTTCCATCCAGGGCTTCAAGTATCTTCCACTGTCACCTCCATTGTAGAGTGTGTCAGCAGTTTCTCACCATCAAAGTCAAAACTACAGTTCATCAGCTCCAACTTCACAGCTTCTTCCATCACCTCTCCTGACAAGTATGTTTTTCCCCATGATGACCCTCATTCATCCTGGAGCCTAGGGCACATTGAAGTCCTGTGGCCTCGTTCCCTGCATCCCCCAGCCAGGATGCAAATTAAGGGGGAGCTCAGGGGGACTAAGCCCACCCGTAAGAGACAAGAGCCCCCCTGGAAGTTTTGAAAATCATAACCTGGGGGGCTCTCTGATCAGACTGCTCCTTCACTTAAGTGGACTTGTTATAATCAATGAACTGGTTTCCTTTTTTTTTTTTTTTTTGACAGACCTCCTCCCCCTCCCTCCCCAAGAGTCAAAGTGTAATTTGAACCCCGCCCCCCCACCAGTGGGTGAGATCATCTTAGGTCTCCCCTTCCAGGGCACTTACCCCTTCTGCTTTGGTGAAAACCTCAGCCACCTTTTGGGGCTTCCTCAGAGGACTGAGACAGGTGCCTCCACACCCTTCTTGCAAGGTTCCCAGTACATTTTTCTAACACATACACATCTATCACCTCAGATGGGGACCATACCTCCAGTTTAAGCCACTTTTGGACCAGGTCCCTCAGGGCCTACAACAAGACACATGGATGCTTTTCATCTTTCCCTTTCTTCCCCTGAAACTAGATGTGATAACTTTCTGAGGACGCCACCATTCTATATAATATCACATCTTTCAATTTCTTGTAATCCCCAGCCTCCTCCTGGGACAGAGCCCTATAGGTGGCTTGGGCTCAGCTCGTCAGCAAAAGCCAGAGCTGATAAGCCCAGTGCTGCAGGGTCCAGCATATGGCTCTGTCAAGTCTTCTGAAGCATGAACGATGCATGCCCCCAGTGGCTGGGGGGGAACGGCAATGGCAGGAGCGCAGCCCCAGTAAGCAGGGAGCTGCTGTGCCAGCAGCGGGGGCGGGTGGCGAATGCCAACCAGGGGTTGGTGACCACCCACAGACGCCACCAGCAGCATTGGCGGCAGCCAACGGCAATAGCTGACCTCCTACAGAAGCTGCTGGCAGTGGTGGGGGTCATGAGCAGTAACCGCGCACAGGCACTGCCAACAGTGTCAGTGGCACCTTTACATAGGGGGTGCACATGTACCCGTGTGCACCCCTTACGCATCGCCAGTGTTATGACGGATTCTAAATACACCTCAAAATCATCATCTCTATCCATTTTGGATATCCTGAGCCCTTCTACCAACCCCGCTTAATCTCTTGCAGAATTTCTACATTTGCTGTCATCCAAACAAAGTGTTATGTGCAGCTTGCTCCTCTGCCTTTGTTCAGAGCAGCTCATCCAATCCGTCTCTGTTGCCCCTGCAGGATCTGGATCAACAGATCCTGTATCTGGGCTCCTGATGTGCCCAGCATGGGTTTTTGTGGCTCTTTTTCCATATTACTCATTACTTTCTGTTGGCCCAGGGTTTAGATTCCCAGGCAGTGCACCAATTGTGGCAAGGCTGGCATAGTGAAGGGCTGCCACTTCAACTGCCCTCCCCAGGAGCCTGGTTCTTGCTGAGACTCTCACCCATCATGACTCAGTGGAAATAAACTAATAGAATTTGGTCCTGCGAGAAGCAGTGCCTCATCTGGTCTGGGTGTGTCCCCGACTGGCTCATCCTATCCTTCTATGCCTGTTGGTGGGACCCTCATGGAGTCCAGATTGGGAGCTCCTCCTCCTCCTCCCACCACAGGCCTCTGTATGGTTTTTTATCTTTTGTCCCCTTGTCCCACAGGACTCTGGCTCCAGCCATAGCATCAGCTGAACTCTGGTCATTTTGCTAGCTCAGAGAGTCTGTTAACAGTGAATCCCTGGCTGCATGCTGGGAATCCCTAGCAGTTCATTCAGTATGAAAATAGAGAAACACAGGCAGTCACAGATTCACAGAAGTTTAGGGCTGGAAGGGACCTCATGAGATCATTGGGTCCAGCGCAACTGCTTTGGGCAGGAAAGACTGCTGGGGTCAAATAACCCTAGCAAGTCTGGCTGCCTCTCACCCCCTTCTGGTATGTGCCCTGCCATCCATCACCCAGGGGCCTCTCTCTTCATGTCTGACATCCTTTCAATTCCACCCTGGGAGTCATCCAGCCAATCAGAGATGGGGCTCTCCTCTCAGCTGCAGCTCCTGCTCCCTGCCAGAGGAAGATGCACCTGAGCTTAGCTGTGGGTGGGACAACAAAGTCCCAGGGTACAGGGTTCCCTGGACCTCAGCACCCGGACGGTGCCACTTCCTCCTACCACCAGGGTTCCTCTCCCCAGCTGCTGGGGGCTTCCTGTCTGCACTTCTGGGCTGCCATACACCACTGGCAAGTCCTGCACCATGGCACCAGGGATTCCAGCTGCACCTGGGGCCAACATAAATTTTTGCCAGCACACAGATAAGGGAGAAGGGGCAAGCAAGAGATTCTCTCTCCTGACCCCTTTCACTCTGTTACAGCCCCACTTTCCATTGTCTTGTAGTTTGTGCCATCATTTAAACTCATGCAAAGTGGGTAAAAGGAAATATTTTTCTGATGTTAGTAGCATTTTATACCTACATAGCATAGGTAGAAATGGCTTTGCATGGGGGTGGAAAGTCAGGATGCAATACATGGAGGAAAGCAGCCTTCCAATTAATTTTACAAAGTAGCATAAGATCCAATTTTGCACCAAGACAAGCAACCATCACCCCTTTGCCACCAAACATATTCAAGTCAGGAAAAAGAAACAAAAATCTGAGTTTCCCATTTCACGGACGTCCTATTGAAATTCATTTTTCACTGCACAATCTTAGTGTCTCTAAACAATAAGGATGGGGGAACAGGAGGGAAGGCTATTCTGGAAGGAATGCCTTATTTCAGTCTAGTCAGCACTTTGTCAAATGCAAGGGCCTGGATGCTGATTGGTTCTTGCTGACCTGAGCCCTTGTCTGCAGCCAAGGCAACAAGGAGCTCCTCTAGCATTGATGAAGAAAGGTCAATGCCTAACCCAGTGGAACAACAGGAGAAAGAAGGGGTCAAGTGCTTTATTCCCACCCTCCTACCTTCTGTAAATCAGTACAAATAATGGCCTGGTCACAAGGCTCCATGTATGAATTACCATCCCTGCACTGGGAAAGCAGAGCCTTGCACTATAGGGCAATATAGCTAAGCTCACAGCAGGGCTCCCAGGGATGTGACTAGCTAGCTAACAGTGAGCAAATGTTTATGCAGAACTCTCTGGGAGACAGACAGCACTAGGACCCAGTGAAGCACCCCCAGCACAAAGCCTATGCTAAATAGCAGCCCAGGGCCCCAAAGGTCAAGAGACCAAGAGTAGCGTAGATCTTCAGCCAAATGCACTTGCACTTGGAGCACTGTCTGCACTGGACGTGACTGTGACCCTATGTTGCCCCCAGCACAAAGGCCTGAGTGAGGTATGGTGGTAACAGAATACTTACTGCCTCCATCTCCTTCCCCTGAGATCTAGGTGAAGGCTTTCCTCCCCCTGCTAGGTACTTCCTCTCTGGTAGCATCAATGAGGGGTTGCCTCCTGGGAAGGGGAAAGTATGAGTTGTGGAACACACACAATGTGCATTTAAAGGCAATCAGCAGGCTCAGGAAGAGTGATCAATCATTACATCATGCTGCCAACAGTTCCTTGTGGGCCTGGGAAGCAGAAACAAGCCAGGATGAGATTGTCACCAGCCCATCCTATCCACACCATTAGCTACAGAGAGCTATAGGGGTGAGCTGTGAGAAGAAGCAACACAGGGCAAAGAATCTCTTCCAAAGCCAGCTACCAGTGCAAAGGAGTGTGGAGATATGACACCAGCACTGCAGCGACCCCCTGCATTCTCCATGTTGGGGATATTTCTTTCCCCTTAAGGTCACTCACTACCACCAGAGCAATGTCAAGGGGCCTTTGTGCAATTGAGCACGCAGCCCAGTGACTCTACACAGGCCTCACCCAAAAGGTGCTTTGAGCCTCCAACTGCCAAAGAACTCAATGAGAGGGCTGGGTGCTGTGAATCCCTCAGCATAAGGCTGTAAGACAGCAACAAACTGAATGGAAACAGAGCTGGAAAGGAACCTCCCAAACTGCCAGATCCTGCCCCTGTGTTCTTAGATAAACATTTGTCCAACAGATCCACAAGATCATCCGTTCCAGGCCCCCTTTGCCCAAAAAACCCACCGAGCACCTGACAAAGAGAACCTAAAATGTACCCCAGGAGAGCACAGGAGGGACAAGGGCACCACCTACATGGAGTCTGTGAGATCAAATATGCTTGTATAGTCCTAGGAGGTAGATTCTGCACTGTACTACGGAAGGAAGCAAAAATAACAACAATAACGCTGGCCCTTGCCAATCCGGCCTGGAAAGAGATTCCTTTCTGCCCCCAAATCTGGTAAGTGGTTTGACCACAAGCATGTGAGCAAGAATCACCAGGCAAGTATGCAAGAGGTGTTTCAATACAAGTGAAGAGTAGGTTGACTGGAGTCAGTAGATCTAGTGAGGACAGGCTTGCAGGAAAACAACAGTGGAATCATAGTTCCTACAATTTGTCCCATCCTGTTCTATCCCTTGTGGTGTCTTTCTTTTTGGTTAGTTTGGGGGTTCTTTTAACCTGGGACAGTTCAACTCATAATGGGAGAGGAATTATAGGTACTACAGAACAGTGGAGTTGCAGCTGACAGGAATAGTAAAAAAGCAAGAAAGGCTGGAAGAAAGAAGCACTGGTTAAAAATACACCCATTTCCCTAATTGCTACAAATATCCCAAAAGAGGGACCATTTAAGGAAGGGGATCCGGACTTGGTAAGGGAAAAAACACTTACAAATGCTGCTTGCTAGGAAAGAAAAGAACAACATCCCTGTGCTTCAAAATGGCAGCAGGGCTGCTTGAACTAAAGCTGGGTCAAGCAGCCCTGCTGCCATTCTGAGGCATGGGGATGCTAATACACAAAGTACAGGGCTGGCTGGAGCATGGTAATTACCACTCTCCAACAAACTCGACCGCAGCACTTCTGTCTATGGGTACCCTGGTTCCTAAATCACTTTGAAGCTTTTAAAAATTAACGTATTGCCTCATTATCTATATACCAAGCCAGACATGGTGCTAAATAAATTACCAGTAAATAATATCTTGAATGGGAGCAGCCCACTTTTTCCAACCATTAATTAGTAATAGCAGTAGCTTACATTTCTTTGGTCCAATGCCTTTTGCTAAGCAAGGCCCTTACCCAACAAAAGAGGCTGGTGTCCTATTCAATTCAATGACACTCTGACAAGCACAAAGATCTGTGTAGACAAGGGTTACCATGTAGGATTGTGCATGGGTCCCATCCTTTCTCTGTGGTGCAATTCCCACAAAGTCAATGAGCACAGTCAATGAACTTTGCAGTTTATCTTGAGACAGAATTTGTCTCCTCCCTCTAAGGTTAGTTTTTGTTAGCCAACCATAGAAATGCAGCCACCTCTGGGGCTGTGTAATAGCATACAGCAATTGTGGCAACAGATTAGACCAAAAAAGGAAAAATTAAATATGGGAGGAAACCAAAGCAATGATTTTTGCCAGAAAACTAGCTCTCGCTGCTATTAGTCTGCTTTCATCCACTGCATAAAGGTAGCCTCCTGGTTCCCTGGCCCACGTAGTTAGATACTGAAGCCAGCAGTCAAACACAGGTCTCTAGACTGTGCTGGAAAGGTGATTTGGGAACCCATTTGTATCCAGGTCTCTCTCACCAGGCTGGGAGCTGTTTTCACTGTTCCTTTGTGTCGTAATTCCCACAGAAGCCCACTAGATGTCTCCCACTTCCCAAACTAATAAAGCAGCATTTGATTCATTCCAAACTGGTGGCGGGGGTGCAGATTGTGTAGTTGTGCTGTGCAAAAATGGCAACTGTGTGTATGAAGGAGGGAAGTAGCTGAGAACAAACCTCACGCTCTGAGCCTGAGATGTGAGGGTTGGAGATTCCTCAAGGTTGCCCCCAAATCTCTGCAATGCATGCTGCTAATCCTGTGACTAGGAAAACGGCCCTGAACAGAAGGGGAACAGTAGGCCAGATCCTTGGCTGGTATAAAATCAGCGTAGCTCCATCGATATCAGTGCAGATGGAGATCTGGGCTAGAGAGTTTATTCCGTCTACAGTATGATACTTTCTGAGCTCTTAAACTTCACTGGATTTGCTGAACTGCTGGGATAGATTATTTTTCCTAATTTTAAAAAAATTATATAATTTCCTCCCACTTCCAAACAGCATGTTGCGTGAGGGATGTAGAGAAGGTAACTGGGAGAAAGACTTTTTCAGTTCCTCACTACAGGCAGAGGTAGGCTTGACCAGGGACAAATAAATCTCTCTTATATACCCAAAACTATCATATAGGCTGCTGTTCCAGCCATCTCACTTTTTGGCTCTACCATATAGTAAAGAAAAGGATATAGCAGAGAAAGTTTCAAAAGGTGATGATATTACTGGCACAGGGCACTGAGTACTTGTAGGTATAGAAGATCTATAGATCCGTATCTATATCTATATCTGTATCCATAGTCTCCACATTTATAGATGTATGTGCATGTGTATTTGTATGTGTTTGTATACAAATGTGAGTGTGTGTGTGTGTGTATACACTAGCAAATTGCCCGTGAAGCATGACAAGAGGGCAGGGACAGAGGTCTGTGTCCCTGCTGCCACTGCCTCAGGTCCGGGTCTGGCTTCCCCCTTTTCCCTCCCACTGCTTTGGATCTGACTCCTTCCCTCCCTTCCCCACCCACTGCTTCAGGCCCCAGATCATTCGCCCCCCACCACCACTCATTGTTTTGGATCCGGTTCCACCATGCTACTTTGGGTGCATGCCTCCAACTCCTGCCTCCCAAGACTGGGGTGGGAGGGGAGCTTGCATGTGACGGCAGCGGTCTGCAGCAGCAGCCAAGGCCAGTGGCAGCAGGTGGTGGCGGGCAGCTGCAGGCAGCAGTGGGTGGCCACATGTTGCCACCGGTAAATCCCCCCTCCCCTTCCCCTTCCCCTCCCTCCCTTCCTCCCCTCTTCTCCAGCACCTCCCCCTCCCTGCCAGCTGTTATTATGGGGGCCCACTCCAGCCCTTGGCTCCAAAGAGCAGGGCCAGGAGCTGGAGGCAAGGCTAGCTCCAGCCCCTCCATCCCCACTGTCATGGAGGTGCTCTACCATGTGTCTGTCTGTTGAAGCACTCTGATTGGCTGCCGAAACAACCAATCAGAGTGCGAATAAAGCATTATGGACAGACAGACTGACAGACTAAAGCTTTTATAATATTATAATATTACTAGCCAATTGCCCATCCAGAATGACAGGGGGGGAAGTGGGCAGGGATGGAGCCCCATTCCCCTGCCCCGTCCGGGTGCGTCCCCCCCCTTCCCTCCTGCTGCTTGGGGTCCGAGCCCATTCCCCCTCTTGCTGCTGCAGCAGTTGGGGGTGGGGGAGGCAGGAGCAGGCCTGGGCCCAGTGCAAGGGAGAACTGGGCCCGAGGGTGGGAAGAAGCCATGGCAGGAAGGAACAGCGGGCCCAGACTGACCCAGTGGTGGCAAGGGAATGGGAGGAGTGGGCTCGGGGCCGACATGGGGAAGGGGGTGGGGGAGGAGTGGGCCTAGGCCCAACATGGGCGGGGAAGCTCACTCCTCCCCTCCCCCAGTTGCTGCTGCATCAGGCTGGGCCCGCTGCTCCCCACCGTGTCAAGCCCAGTTGGGAAAGGAGTGGAATGGGCCAGGGCCTGATGCAGGCTGGGGAGAAGCTGGGCCACCACAGTGGGGGGAGCACCAGGCCCAGACCAACCCAGTGGCAGCAGCAGGGGGACAGGAGGAGCAGGCTTGGGGCTGACGCAGCGGGGGAGAAGTGGGACTGGGCCCAAAGCCAGGAGCAGGCCTACTCCTCCCCTCCCCCAGCCGCTGCCACATTAGGCCACGCCTGCTGCTCCCCCCCCGCACCGCCGCAGTGAGCCAATTTCTCCCCCTCTTGGGCCCAATCCCACTCCTTTCCCACCCCCGCCCCCCTCCACATCGGCTCCAAGCCTGCTCCTCCCATTCCCCCGGTGCCATTGCGTCAGCCCCGGCCGGATCCTCCCCCCACCACAGCGGCCTAGCTTCTCCCCACCCTCGAGCCCGGTCCTCCCCTGCATTGGGCCCTGGCCAACTCCTTCCCTCCCCCACCGCCGCCACCATGACACAACTGCTATTCTCCCCACTGCAATCATATTGTCTCGCATTGGGCCCTGTTTGTCAGCCAATCAGAGCGTGAATAAAGCATTATGGATGGACAGACAGACAGACTTAGGCTTTTATAATATTAGACTACATATCTGTATATATTTGTATGCATGTATATATGTGTGTACTTGTGAATTAGCATTAATATGTTTGCATATGCCTGTATATTTTTATGCTATTTATTTAGTAGATTTATATCCCACCATTCCCACTATATCCACAAGGGCTCAGAGTGACATACAATAAGAGACAAAATAATATGCATATATGTGAATGTGTGTATATATATATATATGGTGGGGAGGGCCTACTGGCAGCAAAGCATGAGCACACTGCAGCTCTCTATGGATTGTGGCTCAGCATAGACGTTCTCACCCCCCAGCTTCCTTTACTAACATTACATTTCTGGGGGAGACCTTTGCTTCCTTCCACTCATGCCACCAACCACGTGCCATGGCTGCCAGTGTGAGTGACATGCCAGCCACAGTTTAAATAAAACCTTTGAAATACTGTAAGAGCCTTGTTGTCAACAGGGCTCATGCACTGTGATGTATAAAATACGCAAGCTGTGTATTGTTCATTTTTCCTCAGCTGTTGTGGGCACTGAGAAAACTTTCCTTTTTATCAGGGGCCTCTGCAACACCCAGATAGCAGAGAACAACACAGGGATGTTGTTAGACCAATACATCACATCTTTGTGTTTCCAGAGCACTCAGTAAAAGTGGTGGTATCAGACAGTAGAGAGACAAGCCTGATGCTAAATTCTCCAGGCTGAGGCACTTCTCCCTCATTGTCTTTCTTTTCTTATTTTAAATAACAAGCAGGGAAGCAGTACAGGATCAGCCTATTTGCCTGCTCAAAAGCCTCTCTGGGCACCTTACACAAACTTCGTCTTGGGTTCAGATGTGAAGATGCTATGACTCAAGGGAATGTGTTTTGAGGCTCAGAGCTAGCAAAAGAGGGCCTGACCAAAAGAACCATTAGCAGAGCCAAGTTCTTAGTCTTGAGCTTACACTGCCAATTTGCAGGAAATCTCCCATGCTTGCAGCTCTGGCTATGGGAAGCTGAGACAGAGAGCAAGGTCATGTCTACACTGCATCAGACTGGGGCTAGGGAGTACAACTGTGAATACAGAGTGTATTCACTCCTACTCTGGGTGTCCTGCATGCTAAAGAAATCTCACAGAGGCATTTTTTGTGAGTGCTCCAGGCATGTGCAGCTCTGCTCTCACTCTTGGGCAAACTCAAGAGAGCATTGCCTAGGTGCTATTTTTTTCACAAAGCAGGAGTTAATAGCTGGGGTGTATTTCACCATGGCCCTTAGCAGGCTCCTGTGCAGTGTAGATATTTCCCAGGTGTTCTAAACGCTAGTAGATCACAGCCAACTCCATGTGTTAAAAGCACTCTGTATGTGTGTGTGTGTGTGTGCGCGCACATGTGTGCGTGTATATCCCTTCCTCTGTGTTAAGAACGTTTTTTTTTTTAAGTGAAAGCTGAAATTCTCACAACTCCAGGACCTGGAAGCTGCGACTTTAAGCAAAGCACATGAGATTCATGGATTAAAATGAGAAGAGCTGTCATCGCACCTAGGGCTACTCTGAGCCAGGGCCCAATCCCACAAATATTTATCTACTCATGTTGCTTTGATCAGGAGACCCCCATCCTGAATAAAAGCTGTGTGTGACAGCATTTCCTGAAGCAAGCTCACAACCACTTTTGTAAAGGACAAGTAACACGAGAAAGCATGAGATTGTATCAGCACAGAGTTTAGTAGGAGATGCAGAAACATGTACTAGCTCCCCAAATTTTCTCATTCTTTCTTTCTCGATTGACTAGATTGCCCATTGAACATGGCCCTTTAAATTTTATGTAGTCCCTGACAGAAAGCTGCTAGTGTAATGAGTATTTCCTTGGCTCAGACTGTTTGGATGTTTTTAAAGGAACACTTGGTTAGAGTTAAACTTAAGCTCTCATATTGCAGCTGAGGAATTCTCTGGTTGCTGGCAACAGGCTCAGGAAAGAAGTCAACTGGAAGGGCAGGTTAACATGCATTTGGTCACCCTTGTCTCCTGTATTTTTGACAGGTTTGCACTTATACTGATATGACTGCATGAAGTCCAGTGGGCTGATTCCTGATCTCTACCACTATAAGAGCAAAATCAGGCTTGCTTCTATTCTTTTCTGGTCCATTCAAGCCTGCTTGAGTTAGCTGTACCCCATATTTACAAATTATTCTATATGAAATCTTCAATATCATTGAATACCTATACAGTGAACATCCATGTCTAGTGCTTTTCTCATATGGCAGATCTCAAAGCGTTTTTCAGCAGAGGTCAATAGTATTAGCCCCATTTTGGAGATAGGAAACTAAGGAATAGATAAATGGCGTCATGCGGCAGGTCATTGATGCCTGCTTCCCAGCACTGTATTAATACTGTCTAAATAGGTCTGTTTAACTTACTATCCCATCACTTTTTCCCATCCAAGTCACTGTAAAAACTCCCTGTCCATCTGACAAGCAGATTAGCATTATGAAGTCATTTGTGGTAACAGGCTGGCTACTGTCACCCATCTCCTGGTTCAGTAGAAACAGAGGTTGTATAAGAAGGATAATGCATTTGGCATTGCTAGAGAGATGAAGGCCAGTGTGAGAACGGGGTGTGGAGTTGACCTGATAAAAGGGAGCATAAGCCAAGAGGGCAGGGCTGGGTTGCTGGGAGCTGAGTTCTGTGGGTTCAGCTGCAATCACAGGAGTGCAGAGGCAGAGGTTTCCAACTAGAGGTTTAGGTAATTAAAACATGAAACCTACATGGTGGACAGAGGGCACAGGTGAGGCATATATAATGAAGGGAACTTCTCTTCCCTTCCTTCCCCATTCACATGTGTCCTCCATCCCATACTTTGTAAAAACAAAGAACCAGTTTCCCCTGAATTCCTGCCCTGCACCAGTTTTATGAATGAGTCCCCCTGGCCTCTGCATTGTGACTGAAGAGTCCTGCCAAGCTAGAGTCCTAGCACCAATGCAGCTAACTCCCAGGTATCCAATGTAGCAGGATTCATCTGTTTTAAAGTGTCAGCAAATGGGAATGCAGGCCTAAATTCTGCAAACTCTTAGACAAGGCACAGCCTAGGTGCAGGGAGGGAATGGGCTTTGGATCATCTCTAGTCTTTCCAAATTCTAGGTCAGGTCAGCATTTATCCTTTGACTCCACTTAGAGCCCAAATTTCAGTGGCTACTGTAAAGACTGTCTTTACTTTGTATACACATACCCCATTAAGCTAGTAATGCTGCTGTAAGCCCTCACTACTGGTATATTTAAACAATTGTAACTCTCATTTAGATCAATTTAGCTCAGGGACACTCCACCCCAGCCTGCAGGCCAGATCTGGGCCAAAAATCTATGTAATCCAGCTCCCCAGGTCTGGAAATGTGGTGGTACACGAGTGGTGACAATTCATACTGCCACCACCCTCCCCACTCCCAAATTTCCAAGCCTTACATAGCTGGATCAGTCCAGCTAAACCAGCCCCGTGCAGCTACATTGGGTCTTAGCTGGGCCGGCACTGCATAGCCGATTGGGCCCACGGACCAAATCCAGCTCACAGATGGACCTAGCACCAGTCATTCAGCCCACAGGCCAAAAAAGTTGGGTAACTTACCAACACAAGCTCTATCCCTTGAGGGGTTTGTACCAATGTGACCAGAATCTAAAGGAAGTGAGTTAACCTGGTGTATTTCTCTAATATTGGCAAGCTCTGAGACATGGTTGTTTTCAATGGCCAATTATGGACAGGTCCCAGATATTACCCAGAGTGCACTGCCCTCTAGCCATACTCACTTTTTCCTCTGACACATGCCCTGGCACTCTCATCATGGATCTATATGAAGGTGACCTTCCTCTCACATAAGGAATACTACCTGTGAGGTGTGTTCCTCCCCTTTATTACATGAAGGGCCATACGGGGACTATGACAAGGGACAGAATCAAGCCAGTCATTTCTTTCATTAAGCCATAGGGCACCTTTAATGTAACATTGTAGAACAGCTGGTGCTTCCTGACTGGGTTTCTTTATCTTCTTCTTACAGTATTCTGGTACTACACACTAGTTATGGCTCATAAATTATTTCATTTATAATAACTGAAGGTTAGCACAAGCTATAAGAGGCAACTGGAGATTTCAAATGCCCAGAAGTTAAGGAGTATCTAAATGTAAGGTTTTGGTTCAGTCCACTGTAATGATGAGAACAGCAAAACTTAAATACATCTCTGGGGTCAACTTGCAAACATCCCCAAAAGGAGTCACTAGTTCAGGTTGATCCTGGATTGTTAACCACTTTACCCATCTAATGAATTTTTGTTTGGGCTGAAATGTCTCTCGTTTGGTCTCTAGCCTCTATTTTTTCTGGAAGGTTTGAGGGGGAAAAACCCTTGGTTGTTTTTGCATAGGAGGCACATGGAAAAACAATCCTTTTTCCCAATGAAAGGAATGTATTGCCAAACATTCTTAGGCCCTAAGGATTCTAATAACCATCCTCACTAAAACTCTAGTCCCATTATATTACTATTATTACCTATAACAGTCAATGAGTATTATAATGGTGCTTATAAAGTGCCTAACTAAGTGTTCACTTTGCAGTACACAGCACAATATTTCAACAGATAAAATTACTACATAATTGTCATTTCAACAACTCTTGATACTTTGAACCCCCACAGAGCCTCTCTGAGACAGGTCAGTAATAGCCAGTACCAAATAATATGAGACGTATATTGCTCCAGGTGAACATGAAATCTTGGTTCTGCTGAAGTTAATGGCAAAACTCCTGTTAACATCAGTGAAGCCAGGACTTCACCCTTTGCCCATATAAATGTGGTTGTTTCTCTTATCCAAGCTGGTTGTTTTAATCCTGATTGCAAACAGAAAGGTTCCTAGACATCACTCTTCAATGAATCTCTGTCTATACAAAATTCAGTGGAGCCCACCAGAGACCATGGTCTCATTAGAATCAGTGGGGTCTTTCCATTGATTTCAATAAGCTTTGGATCAGGCTTCCTGTGGGTAATGTGGCAGGATGGACCCCACTCATTTGCATCTATAGTGGTCTAAATTTGATCATCAAAAATCAATGCACATGAGCAGGATGTTTGTTCTCGCTTCTTTGCTCTCTGATAAATTAATAGAAATTGCTCCATTTTGGAGTTCAACTGCAATAAAAAATACCCAGGGAACATCCAGATGAGCACACATGTGCAGTTTGAAGCACTGCAAACTACATGTGGCATGTGTGCACCCATTCACCGTGCTGCTAATTTGCAGCATGGCACCAAAATTTGACACCGGAAAATTCCTGAATCCAAAAAAAACCCCCAAAACCACTGCTAAAAAAAGCGGCATGGTGCACACAACAGCAGCATGCACTGCCAAAAACAAAGTCTGGCTGTCCAGAGCCACATTCTGACTGCCAGCCAGGATCTATGCAGCCAGATTGGCAATGCTGCTGCCTCAGGTAAGGCTACTGGGGCCAGCACAGGTGGTCAACTGGCCACATGCCAGAGCACACATGCAGAGACATGCTCTGGGGCACAAAGCCCTGGTCCAAATATCTGCCCTGCTATTTGTTCCATGGGAAATGTGCATCCCCGTATACACACACTTACATGGATGCACCCTCATAGTTGATTAGTTTTGTCCTTAATCTTGGGTGACAAGGAAGGGTGTTCTTTTTGAGGATCCTCTGGCTGCAGATGTATCCTGTACCTCACAATAGGATATTCGTTTTGGAAAAAGAAACTTGTTTTGCTCCCACTGAGGTCAATATTGCCTGGGAATAGGAAAAGGTCCCTATTTTCTAATTTGCCTTTGCATTTGGGACAAGGTGACCGTCTACCTCTCCATGCCCCAAAGGAAATATTTTCCTTCTAAAATCTTCTATGTCCTCAGGTGGTCACTCAAACAAATGGCAGGAACTCTTGCCCTGTGTCACTTATACCAGCCTTCACCCCTCCTGCCTCCTGTCATTTCCTGTCCAGAGACCCTCTGTCTACTTTCACAGCTCACTTTGCATAGATAAGGAGAATAAGCCTGGCAGGCCAGAACCAGCAAGCAGTTGTGCTGAAAACTGAAGCAAGTACAGGCTTTTCAGAAAGCTTGTTTCACCTTCTTCATCCTCCTCCTCTTGAGTCTTATTTGGTTGGTACCCTAACACGCTTTATGCTGTCCCATTGATTTGCTTTCATGTAGGCAAACCAGATATACAAGCTCTGCAGAAAAAGGCCTCTAAAGGCAAGTTCTGCTCCATTTCAGCAGGTTAAACCCCAGTGGTTTCTTTTTTCTTTCCACATCTGTAAGCCTTTATTTATTAATTATTGTTATCACTGTCTGTGTACCTGTGACACATCCAGAGGCATAGCATTGCTTGGAATGCAGATGACGGTTTTGGAATTTTGGCTGGTCTCCCAATCACAGGTTGCTGTTCTGCCTTCTCATGATGTTACATAGGGGAGAATATATACACACACAAATGCTTGCAGATTTTAAAGCATAAGCCCTGATCAGGCAAGGAGTCTGACATACAGGGATCCCTGCATTTGTTAGAGCCTCATTCAAGCCACTGGTTTTTCAAGTGGGCACTGGGGTGTCTGTAAGCAGAACATATTGTAGGATTGGAGTGTTTATAAAAGAATGAACATCTTTATCGGTGTTGTGTCTTTCACCTTATAGTAACAAAGAAGCACTCCCACAGAGCTATCTGTCTATGCACTTATTCCATTTGCAGTCAAGCTTTAGCTTGGATACACACTAAAGGCTACTTCTTGTTGATCCAGTTCCTACTTTTTGGTGGGCTTAAAGATGCTTTGATGATGCTGTCCCATGCCCTGGAGGCTAGGCTCATAGGTACTAACATACCTTGAAAATCTTTTCAGACCAGCAGTCGTCACATTAAAACACTGCATCTCAGTATGATACTGGGTCATGAGTAGAAGACAGTGGTCCGACTCTTGGGTCTGACTGAGATGCTCTCTTCACTTGAAGTAGAAACCAAGGGAAAGGTATAAGGGGATTTATGCATCTTTGTGTCTATTGATCCCTATGGCAGCCTGCCGTACATTACAGCAGCCCTGCGACTATTCTCACCTGTGTCCTTCTGCAATGGCTCTCAAGAAGCTCTTATTCTGAATGGGGATTGCCAGAAGAGTGCAGCAGTATTATACTGCTTCCTTGCACTTCCTTTCCTTCCTTGCAGTTTCTCACATGCTAGGAATGGGGAATAAGGAAGTAATTAATCTGTGACAGGGTAATCATCAGCTGCCCAGTAAGAGCAGCTTTATGTCTCATTTGCCTCACAGGAGCATTGTAATGGGGTCACAGTCTGGGATTGGATCTGGCCCTGTAAGTGCCCAGAGTGTGACAATGCAAAGATCATGATATTGCTGACAAGCTGTCCTGCAGGATGAATGGTGACAAGGCTGTAAACAGGCCTTTAAATTAACGTTCCCTGATAGCCGTCCCATTTAATCACTGAAGTTGGAGACAGAAACAATCTATCGAGGTCAGTGGCTCTCAAGCCACACACAAGGCATCGCTCTGCCCAGGAGCCTGCAACCAGGTTTTGTCAATGACCCGCCCTATGACCTTGGTCACAAAATGTTACGCCTGCACAGATGAGGAGTGATGAATCAGACAGAGGTTTAAACCTGACAACAGTTCCAAATCCTCTCTCTCTTTCTCTGGTGCTTTCATTGCCCCCTGCTACTCTAGCATCTTAGCACCCCAACATCTTTCAATAGATTTATCTTTACACCACCCACAACAGGTAGTGAGGCACCAAGATCCCCATTTTATTATAGATGACACCTGGAGGTACAGAGAGACACAGGCTAAATATGTGCTCCATGTTTCCGTTGACATAACTATGTCAGTCAGGTGTCCGAAGAGATATTAACCTTTGCCAATGTAGCTAAGCCAAAAAAGCCCTTATACCTTGTAGCCATAAAACCCTTATTATATGGAAACATAGCACAAGTGTGCTGGTCTAAGCTACATCCACACAAGAAGTTCTTTGGCATTATAGTGTACCAGTGTTCTTGTACTGACAAATAGTTCCCAGTGTAGACATAGCCTCAGTCCTACACTTAGCAGTTTGACAGGCAGACATATGCCCATTATGGGTATGATTTTTGCTATCAGAGCTATATGAGTGAAAATGCTACTGTATATACACTCAGACCAATTGCAGTGCTTATCACCTTACAGCTTATTTTGATTTCCTAAACCAGGATACCAATGTAAGCACTTTCCAATTTATATATTTCTCCACTGAGGGGGCAGTTGCTGTTTTTAATATGCCAGTACTTTTGAAAGCAGCAAAGCCTTTACATGCAAACAAAGCCTGAGTTACTTGCACAATAGGCAACCTGTGACAGCATCTGAAGCTAGGGCCCTAGCTGGACCATCCTTTCCCTTAAGCCCTTACCCTAGGGACATAGTCTTTACTTACCATGCCTTTCCAATAAAATTATTAAAGTGGGTAAGAGCCATATTTATGAGTAAGGGTTGCAGGCTTGTAATTAACACAAGATTAATGTAGGGTCACTGATCATCATTGTTTTTGGTCAGTCCACCTACTCAGGCTGCTGAGGAACTATCCCATCCAGATTTCAAAATCTCCAACTTTAGCTTCTCAGAGCCTTCTGCAAAAGTGGGGGCTCTACATCCATCTAGGGAGGAAAGTGCTTTAGAAATTTGAGACATTCTAATTGAAAGGGATACCTTGAATTATTTGTACCAAATTTAGATTAGAGGATTTCTTAACTACATATATGTATGTTTACTTATGTGAATGTGGGTATATACATGCAGGTTTTATAGGAGGAAGTGTTTGTGTGTACACACACACAGATACTACTTATACACACACACATATATTCATATTAGGTCGTATACATAAATACAACCTAAAATGGTTAGAAAGGTTTGGACTTAAAAATGTCTTTGCAAACTTGAGAATCCAAATAGCAGCATTGTGCTGTTCCATCAGAAACAGAAAGTGAAACTGATTATGAAAAAGGAAAGAGTAGAATTGACTAATCTAATTTCAAGCTGTATCAGTGTTAAAAGGAGGAAATTATTGCAGGAACACTGATTACATGAAATGGTTTCTTGTTTCACTTGTGCTTGTATCTCATTATTAATATTGTGAGAAAACCAGTATTGTTTCCCCACATCCAGTATCTTATGCAACAGTGGCTTTTTCCACTGCATTTTGCCATCCTTGAAGTACCCACCTCACGCTTACTGAGAAAAGAGACTATGGCATAATTGCCAAATGACAGACATTGCACTATGGAAAGCTGCTAGTAGCTAGAGGTGAAGCAGTACACTATTTGTAGCTTCCTGTTCTCTGAATGGGTGGATTCTTCTTATCATAGATTAAATAGACATTACGGCTGGAAGAGACCTTGGAAGATCTTCAAGTCCAGCCCCCTGTCCCAGGGGCAGGAAGTCAGCAGGGATCATAGGATCCCAACAATATAAATATCCAAATGTCTCTTGAAGGCATTCAAAGTAGGTGCTTGAACCACCTCTTGCTGCAGTGTATTCCAAATCTTGGGGGCTCGGACAGTAAAGAAGTTCTTCCTTATGTCCAGCCTGAAATGGTCATGGAGGAATTTATGACTGTTCAACCTTGTCATTCCTTGGGGTGCTCTGGTGAACAGATGTTCCCCAAGATCCTAGTTAGCACCCCTTACAAACTTATAGGCAGCCAACAGATCACCCCTGAGCCTGCACTTTTCCAAGCTGAAGACTCCCATAGCTCTCATCCTCTCATCATAAGGTCTGTTTTCCTGACCTATGATCATGCACATGGCTCTCCACTGCACTCTCTCAAGCTTCTCCACATCCTGTTTGAATTGTGGAGCTGTCCAGCTGCAGCCTCACCAAGGCCAAGTACAGTGGGAGAATGACATCCTGGGATTTACTTGAGAAGCCCCTATGGATGCAAGCCAGCATTTTGCTTGCTTTACTAGCTGCAGCATCACATTGAAGGCTCATGTTCATCTTGTGGTCAATCATAAACCCAAGTCCCTTTCACCCGTAGTGCTAGCCAGGGTAGCACTGCCAAGCCTATAAGCATGCTGGAGGTTTTTCTTCCCAAGGTGGAGAAGCTGACATTTTTTGGTGTTAAACACCATCAGGTTCTCATCTGCCAACTTCCTAAGCCTGTCAAGATCAGCCTGGATCTCCCTCTTGTCCTCAGGTGTGGACGCTTTACCCCAAAGTTTGGTGTTGTCGGTGAACTTGGCTAGACTGCTTCTGATACCAAAGTCCACATCGTTAATGAAGATGTTGAATAGCATAGGCCCAAGGACAGAGCTTTGAGGGACCCCCCTGGTCATAGTGCACAACAACGATTGACTTTCAACCACCACCACCCTCTGGGTCCAACCACAGAGCCAATTCCCCAGCCAACGGATCATGGTGAAGCCACGGCCGCAGTTGGACAGTTGTACCAGATCAAAGACTTTTTTAAAGTCAAGATATATGACATCAATCTCTTTCCCCTTGTCCAGGTGATAGGTCACCTGGTTGTAAAAGGAAATAAGATTGGTCAAGCAAGACCTATCCACAACAAACCCATGCTGGCTATACCTCAGGATGTTGCCATCAGCCAGTCTGTTGAGAATGGTCTTTTTGATGATCTTTTCTATGATCTTCCCCGCTACAGAGGTCAGGCTGATGGGTCTGTAGTTCGCTGGAACTCCTTTCCTCTCCTTCTTGAAGATAGGTACCACATTGGCCGCCTTCCAATTTTCAGGCACTTCACCAGAGTGCCAGGAGTTCTCAAAGATCTGTGCCAGAGGCTAGGCTATGATGCTTGCCAGATTCTTGTGTACCCTGGGGTGTAAATTGTCAGGGCCGGCTGACTTGAAAGTATCCAGCCTCTCGAGGTGTTCTTTCACAAGGTCAGCATTGATGGAGGGTAAGGAATCTCCCTCACCCCGGCCTTCCTGTCCCATAATGGACAGGGGTGTCCCTTGGGACTGGTGAAAAACCGACACAAAGAACCCATTTAGCAAGTTATCTATTAGCATAATACCAACACCGTGTGACAGAATGGGGCAGTTCTGATTGCATCCAGTAGGATGGTAACACACACAAATACTAACCCATTTATTACAGTACTGATTAATGTACATAAGTGGAATACATGTTGCATATTAAATGGCTTCTAACCATATGAAATGATACATGTCATTTTTGGATTAAAGACAATTCCAAGTTTCTTGGCTTCATTCTTCTCCTGTGTTTAGGTACCATCCTTTCCATATTATTGTTATTAAAATAAGGAGCCATAAGCTATGGCATCAAATGTAAACTCTCTCATAATGTAGTCACAGCCAATATCAGCTATTGTTCCCTAACTAGTAATTACCCATAATTACAAACCTTTCCCTTCCTGGATGAAACTCAGTAATTAAAACTGGCCTTTGAAAGTTACCACTCACAATGGAACTGCTAGTTGTGCTGGATCTGCTCCTGAATGCTACATATTAAGCCATGAATAATTGCTACAGTTCATCAAGGTGGAAAATAAGCTTTCAGTAGTGTGAAGATCACTTTGTTTCAAAATATAATATAACAACAAAATACAAATCAGTATAATTGGCATGACTGTTTCTCAGCAGGTTATCTTGGAAAAAAAAACAAGTGGAGGCAATTATTGATCAGGTTTTCACTTTTCAAAAAGTTGTTTGGTTCTTGTGACAGCAAATACACATTTACACTGTCACGACGGGGTCCTACAGGAAGGCCGTGAGTTCCTTAAGGCCCCCTACTCCATGCCAAGTCAGCCCAAGGGCACCCTCAGATTCTCTCCTGCCACGTCTTTGATGTTTAGATAAAGTTGGGAGGCTGCCTCACGTCTCCTTGGGAACAATTAGTTGGGACCTCTGTCCCCGTGTTCTCCTGGACCCACCAGGGGTCTCCCTGTATGATGGGTGCTTCCCGGGTACCCTAGCCTTATGGGCTATGCGAGGCTCCAACCACCCCTGATATCACGCCCTAAGCCTCGCAGATGGAATTGACATTGGTCTGTCTCTCTATACGTACACTCGCCCACTCTCTGGGGCCTCCTGTGTACACTCGCCCACTCTCTGGGGCCTCCTGTGTTGTGCTGCCCCCTCTTGGGCTCTCTGACCCCACTCAGGGCCTCCCTGTAATGTCGCCCCACTCTGGGGCCTTCCCTGTAATATCACACCCCCTCCCCGTCTGGGGCCTTCTCAATAGCACCCCGCCTGGGTCCTGCTACACCCGAGCTGGGGCTTCTTGATAATGCCCCCTTTCTGAGGCTCTCTCTCTGCACCCACACTTGGGCTTCTCAATGTTGCCCCCTATCTGGGGCTTTCCGCACCCACTCTGGGGACTTCTCAGCTATGCCCCCTGACGCTCGGGCCCACCGCACTGCTACCCCTTTCTCCCAGGGCTCACCACACCACTACTCCCTCTCGCCGGGGTTCACTGCGCCAGTCCACCCTTCTCCAAGGTTTACCACAGCACTATGCTCTTCTTCAGGGGCTCACCGCACCCACACTGGGCTGCTCAGTAGTTCCCTTTCTCTGGGGCTTGCAGGGCCCTCACTGGGCCTTCCTAATACTACTGCCCCCTGTCCGGGGCTCGCTGTGCCCATGCTGGACTTTCTCAAATGCCCCTTTCTGGGGCTGGGGTCTACACACCCCATAAGCTGCGCCCTAACTGGCGCTGGGGCCCCCACACCACTGTAGGTCCCTTTATGAGGCCTCCTCCAACCCCTAATAGCCTCACCCAAGCCACCAGTGTAACAGCAAAACAAAAAACATCGCAATCCTCCTGGCTACAACCTAACTTAAAGCTGCCTGGCTAAACCATGGTGATCAAACCTGTTCAAGCTGCCATCCTTCACTTAGCTAGAGTGGGTCCTGCAGTGCTCACATCCTAGCTTCTGCCCCTCAGGCTGCCCTGGGCTTTATGAGGGCCAGGACCTGCCCCCTCTGGTCAGCTGACTTCCTGGTTGCCCTGGGCAACCCACAGCTGTGCAGGTTATGTCCTGCCAGGGCTCTCTCCCTGGCAGTTTCCACTTTCTAGGACCAGAGCACCGAGGTGCCCTGCGACATACACTGATATGGAATCCAGGAAATCATGCAGGTATGTCTGGACACAAAAACCTGAAGGCTGGAAATATAACTACAGCATTGCCAAACCCAGACATCTAAGAATCATGATCCCACCCTCAAAATGATAACACAGTCTTTAAAAATCAGTACATTTTGTTTGTGCATATCTTCAGGGTCCTTTCTTTGTATTTTATTTTTCTAAGACTTTATGCTGCACTTGCTTCAGAACCACAAAGGCTAGAAATTTAGTTTTTCCTTCAGCTGAAACCTGAAATTGTCCTGAAATCTCTTGATTCTAGTAGCCGGGGTCTTTAAGAAAGGGGGAAAAGAACCCCAGTTATAGGATTTTCTACAAAAGTAGCAGAGGTGGCAACACCAGGCATATATACATGTACACACATATAATTTTGCATATTCACACACTTTTTTCTCTCTGATGACAGTGTCAAGGATCTGGATTCATGACTTTATAATCTAAAGTGGCAAGGAATTATATCTATTAAAATGTAAAATCTAGTAGCATTATATATAGAAATAAATGTAATACAAAAGATAAGTAATTCTGGAATTACTGTAGAATTATTTTATGGCAGGTAACATAAATACATGAGTGGTTTAATTTTCAGGTTGCTGATCCAGAACTTTGGGTCACGGCTGCCTACATCTTTGCTTTTATTGTTACCATCTGATTTTTAGGCCTGAAACACCAGACTACAGTGCTACTATATTCACTCCCCTACAGTGCTGGTTGACCCACTTTAAATAATGAATTACCATCAATTGTAACAGCATGTACTGAGATCCCTGAGCATGGGAAACAGCTGCTACACTATTGCAGTCCCTTTCAAGTACAGGGTACAGAGATACAGGAGAGGAGACTGTTACAGGCAGTACCTGGGCACTCCTTATTTTGACCCCACTGCCCTTATTTTGATCTTGTCCCCAAGGTTTCCCATTGGGTGTGTGCTGTTAGTGATAATGTATGTTATCCGAAGGTGAGTGCTCTCCACAACTACCAATTGAGGAGTATGGTGTATAGTGTTCTCCATTTTCTTTGACAAGTGACAGTGCCTTGTGTGGCTTTAGGCACCTGCAGGCACATATCTGATGGAGATAATCTATCTAAGGTAGTCCACTGTAGTGTATTCATTCTGCACCGGTCCTGCTTAGGTGGTGGGCTCGAAGCCACAGCATGTCCTTCTGACTGTATTTGTACATTTGACAAACCTGTCCTTCCCTGTACAACTGCAGAGATCCCTGAGTACATTAGAAGGATGATGATTCTGCCACAAAGAAGGGTCAGATTTGGGGACACAGTTTCTCACCCAGACAGAGGTACAGCAGAAATGGAGGCTACTACTACTGCCCTGAGATCACCAAGCAGCCACAAACCTGGCTTGGAAAAGGACTTTTTGCAGCTCCTCAGAGTACACCAATTAACTTGAGCTGGCCTTGATAACAGGATTTGATCCTTTATTTGACCCAACAGTTAAAAGAGGGAGATGGAACCGCAGTGTCACCAACAGCTTTCTTTAAAAAAAGATTCTAATAAGATCTTTATTTTGTGTCTGAGTAGAGCTCTTGAAGACTGGCAAAAGGAAAAGGTATCAAGTACTTAGGAGCTAAGTGAGTAGAAATTCAACTGGTCTGAAGATTTTAGGGCTTTTTACTGATTTATTATTGTATTCATTGGGATTCATTATTTCATGTAAAATATTCCAGCTATTTCTTTTTAAACCTATCACCTTAGTTTTATTTAAATGATCTTAGGATGCTCTGCTGACCTGTTGAGTCAGCAGACAGACTGAAACAATAGCTCCAAGAGGTGTGAACTTCCAGCATTTATCTTTATGGGGTGTGAACTGTCTTGCTAGTTAACTGACCCTCATCACACCCTCTCTGCTGGCCTCTGCAACTGAGACATCCAATTAAAATGGACTTATGTCCTGGACTGGATTTTTTTTTTTTTTT
>JAGPOW010000797.1:16955127-16966025 GCA_030014935.1 Caiman crocodilus | reverse complement strand
CCCCCCCAACCCATCCTCTAAGCTGCACTGTTGGCAGACATGAGTATTCCGTGAAGTGTAAGAGAGAGATGTGTGTATATATGTACTTTCAGTGAACAGCCTAATTGGAAATGCCCAGCAATAGCAGTGGAAACCAGACTTGCAATTTCCTGATATTTGTAAGTTGAAATGACATTACAAGGGCTGGGGCAAAGGGAAGGTCAGCCAAGTTTTTCCATCCCAAAGGAGGATACAAGTTAATCTTAATGCTAAAGAGTAGAAAGATGGTCAAGTAAGAGACCGTCCTTAAATGCATTGTCACCGTCTGAAACTTTTAAGAGGTATATCACAAGTACGTAGTGGGAATATTTTTCTTCGGCTTATAGCACGGATGTCAGACACTTCAATATATTTCTTTGCTAAAATTATGCTCTGAAGAACAGTCTCCTACTGTTAAGGTTCAGGTTTTGGCTTCATATAGAAGTACCCATTGTTTTTGCTTAAATCTTGAGAGCTTCAGTTTGAAGGCTGCTGCTGTCGTGATTCAATTTAGCTTGTCCCAGCAACTTCTGTGCAGTTGAGAAATAGCCGTTTCCAACGTGCCCAGTCAGTTATCTCTTTGGATTCCTCATCCATCACTAGTATTTGGCCATCTATTACATAATTTTGAACACTCGCAACCTCCTAATGCATTGCTGTATGCAGTTGATGTAGACATGATGGTTAAAAATGTCTCTGCACAACTGGAACTAAAAACAATATTGGGTCTTAGCTTCTTTCTGACATGGTGTTTTGCTATCATGCAAAACTGATGAGGTTTATAATGCCCCTCTGAAAAAGTGAATCTTCTCACAGTCCATGTAGATGGAAGCTTGTTAAGGAGAGAAAATTATTTAAGAATAGAATTCCTATGCGGCGTCATTCTGCACGTCACAGAAAGATAGTTCTGCTTAAATAGAGACAAGTTTATGCCTTGAATTGGGACTACACCAGTTTCTACTCAAATATTTTGATCAGGCCCTCTAACACCTTTCCTGGATCACACATCTGGCTCAGACGTGCTCTATGGTGATGGTTTATTACTTGAAAGAAAGACTTGAGTTTTATTTCTTGACAACTGTACTGCGTAGCATTTAAAGAATGAGTGAGACTTCACTGAGAACTTCTGTGTACCTTATTTTCTGTACTGCTTTCTTTTTTTATGAAGATGTTCATGTGGAAATAGGATTGCTCTATCCTCTCTTGGTTGCTTATTGCCCTTGCTAGAAGCCTAATCCTTGATTTGATTGATTTATTTTTATTTTTTTCCAACATTTTACTAATTTCCACAGTAACCATCTGGGATCTCACCAGCAGAGGGATTAGCCTACACTTCACTAGTTCCTACTGCTCATTCCCATCATGAATGAATTCTTGTATTTCATCTGCATTCTGGATAGAACTGTTCAAACTATTTAGCTTGGCAGAGCAAGTGCTCATCCAGTGTCACCTGGGTCTTCTAATTACCGAAGCCAGTTGCTCATCTTGCCCAGCATGCCACAGCACCCTGGGTCCTTCAGATCCTTTCAAGGATGCTGTGGAGTGTCGCACAATGTTGCCACTGTTAAGTGTGCAAACATGATTCATAAAATAAACCTAGAGCTTCCAAATTGAAAGCTACAGTGATAAATACATTCTGACCTGTTGTGGTCTTTGAGTTCCTTGCAACAGAAAAATTGATCTATAATTTTATGTAGTCAAAAAAAAAGAGTGAAAACTAAGAGATGTTATGTTTTAAGGTGTGCCTTGAGTCTAACAGTGTAGAGAGCCATTGACCTAAGCATTTCATATAGTATTGGACTAGTTTCACTTCTTGCTGTAGGTGGGACTTGAAGCCCTCTTCCATTAAGGGGCACAGAATCACTTTGAAGTAGAATAGTCTAAACAAAGCTTTCTGTCAGGCATCATCTGTGCTTTAACGTACAGTTGCATGGTGAAAGTCAACAAAACAGATAATAGAAATTTAGCAATTGCTAAAATGAAACAGCTCTTTAAATTTGTCCTGCCATTTGTTGCTTGCTATCCTCTGTATCCTAGTGCTGCTCCTGATGTATGAGAACTGAACTTGCAGCATGAGGGCTGATTTAGGTTTGGTTTTCTCCCCATGCCATGTTATTTTATTAAGATCTTTTTTTCCTAAACCCTGCTTTGTATGTGATGTGAGGCTTTATTCTCTCCCCAACTGAGTCAAAATATTAGCATGGCACATGCTGAAGTTTTCATTGATAATACTTGAGCAATTATGCATTCTATCTTGCAATATTTGAATGAGAGCCAAATTTGATGAACAGCTGTTACAGGGTATTTTGTGATTCCCGTATCTTGTTTTAGAGGTAGCTTAAAATGCCTGCTGGGGACAGAGACGCAGCTTATCTTCCTGTAGAACATGGGCAGCAGAATCTTGATTTTTTTTTTTTGTTTGTTTGTTTTGTTTTGTTTTATTTTTCAGAGATGGTGGTTTTTTTAACTAGTTGTGCGAGGGATTTTTGAACTGTTTTGCTATTGCATTAGGAGTAGGAGCGCTGATATTTTTTTAGCAGAATTTTAATAGTACAGAAGTGCAGGTCGTCCTTTTAAAAAGAATTTGCAATAATTAAATATTACTGCTGTTTAAATGCCAAATAAGTTTTGGAGTAGAAAATACAGCCTTAACGTACTTGGGAGACTAGATGGTTTGGGCATCTGTTTACCTAGATTGCCCTTAGGTTTTTCATCGGGCATTGATTGTTCCATTAAATGGAGACATGGAATATTTAAAAAAAGCTGTATTCTTAGTGTTGGATTTAGCTTGTGTGATAGTGTCAGTATCTGGAACTACAGCTATAGCTCATACAAGCCAGCAACTCTAAATGTTTTTAGAGACCAAGTATTGAATGGCAATTAAGACTGTTCTTGGGGATTTTTATTGTTGTCTAGTTTTTAGAGGCTCCCAGCAAGAATAAGGTCGTATTCTGCTAGGCACATTCTGCATACACATAGTAAGATGGCCCTCATAGAAAAGCAGTTGCTCTAACCTCAAGAACTGACCTTGATTTTTAAGCAGCCCTTTTTCCACCCCTCATCCCCCAGTACATTGGAAGGGCAGCACAAAAGTTAGGTTTTTTTCCAGCCCATGCTGCTTTTTAAGAACTAAATTGACATACAGCATGCTAGCACTTGTTTGTATTTTGGGACTGTTCATTAAACTGCTGGATTAACTGGATGGGGATTAGTACTGAAACATACCTATTAGTTTTGGGGGTCAGGTACTGCTCTGTCTTCAGTGTTTCTTTCTATGCTCATCATCCTGGTATGAGTGTCTTTCAGAAATGCATTAAGTGACCTGGTGAGCACCTGTACACCATATTCTTTTCTCCCAGTACCAGAGCGTGAAAGGCAGAGCAAAACAGCTAGGCTGGGCATGTATCAGTTATGACTTGTCTGGCTAGGAAGGTACGTTTATAACATAGACACTCTGTTTTAATCTAACTGTCTGGAAAAGTGGGAGCGTGAGCACTTTGGAGAGATCCATGTAATGGCATGATTCATTACAACAGGAGCACTTTTATACAAAATGGAGGGATTGAGCAGTACTAACAGCCTACTCAGAGGTTTGCTACAGAGTTAATGACCACCAGATGCAAAGGAAAAAGCTGCCTGCTTCTTTTCTAAGGTTTGAAAATGTCACTGAAGCTATTGGAGCTAAAAAAAAAAAAAAAGTATCCATCATAATGCTTCACTCTCCATAAAGCCTATATACATGAAAGAGAATAACTTTCCCTACTAGTGTTTCCCCACTATCGCATGGTTTCAGCAGTGTAAGTAGCATTAGGCTGCTGGGCTTGGCTAACTGAGGATAGGAGGAGAAGCTCTTGAACTTTATTGTGGTTGAAATAAATGGGGCGCAAACTATGCAAATACTTCTGTGTTATGAGATCAGGCTGTGTACTCAAACATGTCAACCTGCTTTTATTCGTTTATTAATTAAGTAGCTGATATCCTCTTCCTCTGCCCCTCAATACTGTCCAATCTTGTCCTAACCAAGTGAGTGATGCATCTTTCTGGCAGAAGCCTGATAAAAATCAGACTTGAGATGGCACTACCTCCCTTTCCCTCCCCGCCCCCCCCCCCCCCCCTGTCTGGCACTTACAGACTGTCATCCTTGGTTTGTATGCATGTGCGTGCTCTGCTCTAGCAGGTTGAAGCGACCTCTCCAGCTGTCCAGAATCTTTTTGCTAATGAGAGCTGAATTCCAAGTATTTAAAAAATCTTGTTCTCTTTATTTTGTGTTCCTCTTGCTTGCCCCCCTCTCAGAAGCTTTTCAAAGGAGGTAGTGGCTCATCTTGGTGCTAGTCACTGTTGTAGTTGCATGGGCTGATCAGCATTTTATTAAGACCAGAGTCCTTGTGCCTTTTTTTTTTAAAGTTGGATAGCATCTTTTAATTTTAAAGTGTGTAGCTATCAAAACATCAGGAAAAACAAGTAGTTATATGGTAAGATGCTGGTTAATTAGAGAATAACTTTATCCCCAAGCAGGCACACATCTAGGCACTCATTTTAAATGCCATGTAAGCTTAGATCATCTCTAATTAAACTATAAAGAGGAAACATGTCAAAGCCAAGTGTCAAGCACTTGGGTGCCTTATCTGCTTATTTGAAAGGAGCAAGCTCAGTACCTACACCACTGAGTAGGCATACAGCTGTACATGACCCCTAGCTAGAGTTTCCTCTTCTGAAAAAGGGATCAGAACAGTTGATGCTTAGCTGGCTCACCCCTTGGGTTCATTTTTGCCCTCTTGTCTGTTCCTGCAGGCTGAAGAACTGATAACAATTAGTTGGCCTCTGCTACTTAAAGGATTAGTTAAACTGCTAACTCATCCAATGTGGACTGCTGTGATGCAAGCATCTACCTCCTGTGTCCTGCATTTGTTCCCCTAGCCCCCACCCCCAAGTCCATATTCCCTCCTTCCTTCTTTAGATTAATCTCAACATCCACTTCCCAGTTAAGATTTCTTTTTCAAGAGTTGTTTCTGTGCTCTGGCTCAAAATCCTTGGTGCTTAGTCAGAAGCACCATATTGTTTGCACATACAGCATGCCCTGAATATAACAGGTACCTTGTTTTGAAAAGCAGAATAAAGAGGGAAAGACTATTCCAGAATTATGGCTGCATAAAGCAGAGACAGAACCTAATCTTCAGCTGATTTATCCTCTTTGCTACCAAAGACTTTTTTCCATGGGTGAATCTATGATTTTGAAAAGACTTAAGTTTCCAATGATGTGAAATAGGAGACACCCGGAGCAGCTAGCAGACGGCAAAATTGCCTGGTACATGGTTAGCTTGATTAGTGGAACATCAAGATAGGAAAGGAGAGATGCATGTTAACAGTAACACCTGGAGTGTTAACAATGATCCATTAAGTCAACTGACTCCCTCAGGTTCTAGAATAGTAATGCAGCCACTGCTATATTGTAGAGCAGGAATCAAAGTAGGTTGCTCTGATCCTGGTCAGAAAAATCAGCCTCCCTGCTCAGTACACTTTTGGGGGGAAAAATGGTGTCCATTGTATGTGAGACTATAGTACTTTCAGTGTCCCTTGGAGATTTGGTAGATCCACAAGGTGGGTTGCATCAACTAGGAACTGATTAGTTCTTGTACTCTGTCTTTTTAGTTAATTTCTTTCCATGTGTTAGGATTGCAAAGAATGATAATTTTCAGGCCAGGGCACTGAATTTATGCTGAGGAAATGTATTTACAAGGTCTTGCTAATATTATAGATATAACCCAAATATAGCTTGTATTTCAAATAAATGGTTTTGAGAGAATAAATTAACAGAACTTCTAAAACAATCCCCTATTCTTGAGAATACATCTTTACAAAGACAGCATTCAAGGTGTAGACTAAATGATCCCAATCTCTGGTCAATTCTTCAGTACTACTTACTTTTACTTTCTTGAGTTTTTTCTCTTGTAAGTCTGGCATATCTGCATACCTAGGAACCTACTGCTTTAGGTTTAACCAAAACTAGTGAGTCTCAAATGCCATGGAAAGCCTCTCTGTATGTAACCCAATAATGCCCTCTGTGAGCTGCCTCTACTTGTCATAATGTTTTGGGAGGGAAAGAATGTTGGGGGTTTTTTGTTGTTTTTTCCAGTCTCTCTTTAGTACTTATTATTATGCAGGATAGTGCAGAGATGTGATTACTGTGAAGCAGAGTGCACTGTCAAGGAGCAGACTAGTTAAATGCAGCGAGTTCAGTTTCTGTAGTGCATTTTTCATGCTTTTTTTTTGTAAACTATCTCCTCGCTTCCCCTCAGCACAACTCTGAAAATAGCATAGGTTTTATTTTTTTTTCCCAATAGGGGAGGAACCATTTTCTAACTACTAATTAGAAATAGGTGATCTCAAGTCAGTGTCGTCCACAGTAAGATCTACTGTGTTCCTAACACTTGGAGAGACCCAGAAATCTCCCTTTTGTCTATTAATCTTTGCTTTTGAAATGGATCAAAGGGTCAGAGCAGCTCGCCTGTTGGCATGTGTTAAATGTTTGTACTGGAAATGGGTCAACTTCTATTTCTCTTGTCTTTGGTTTTGTGTTCTCAAGTCAAAGTGCAACTGTCAAGAGTATGAATGTGGCACTTGCTAAGAATTGGCTTTGCAGATAGAAAACCTAGCAATTTTTGTTGTTGATTTTTTTTCACAAGTAAAACTAAACATTGCCTTGTTGAACTGTAATGCTAGTGTTGCAGTCATTGGTACGGGATGTCTTAAGTCCTGTGGTCTGAATCTGCCCTTGCAACAACACTTAATGGACAACTAATTGAAATGGACACTGGAAGTAAGCCAGTGTTTCTAGACGGGCATCTAAAGTGGGAATGGATATTTAAACATCTTTGTTTACTGGGAGTTGGATGATTTCCCTTTCGATTGTGCCATCAAAGTTTATTGTCTTGACTGACATCTCCAGTATAGAAGTACTTTCATATGAATGACGTGAGTTTGAGGAATGCAGATCTGAGCAAGTATGTTTATGGAACTCATGGCAGTAATAAATGCAGTCTTACTTCAATGTAAATACACTTCCTTCCTTCTGTTTTAATCTTGTTAATCTTTTTCTGAGGAAACTGAAGAACTAATAATACTTGACTCTTCTCACTACATAAATTTGCCAAAGCTACCCAACTTTCTTAATATGTTGCATTGAGATTAGCTTACATGCTTTTTAGCAAACTTTTTAAAAACTCTTGGCTATGACTTGATTCTCTAATCATAGCTCTCTGGGCACATGCCTCCAAATTACATGGCCACTGCAATGTAAACAGACATGCTTTAGAAATAAGGTTTAATTTGTCAAACCCTTACATTTTTGTCCAATTGGGTTTTGAATCTGGATCTCCAGAGATGAACAGTTTAACATTATGACTTGTCATGTCATAACATCCTTTTATTTTTAAGGTAATTTTTCCTGCTTGGCAGTTTTGGGATGGGATGTTCTGTTAATGAATTGTATTGTTCTTACCAGTTGTTAGACAGTGATATAAATAATCCATCCTTTAAAATGGTAGGAAGCACATCTTTTTGGCTACTGCTTGTATACAAGTTCTTATTAACAAATGTTGCCAGCCACTGAATTTGACGCATTTAGTTTTCTGAAAGTGACCTTTGATCTGAAGATATCAAGAACTGCCTTGTACCAGCCCTATCTATCTGTCCAAGGTTATAATAAAGGAAAATTTTTAGTAAGCAAACATCCAGCCTTGTGAATGGGAGTGAGCTAGGATTTCTTGCGCACTAGAAATGTGGAAGAGGTGTATGCTGTCATCCCTAGGAGCTGGTACTGTCCAGCTTAAGCTTGGCTCAAAGGACATTTTGCAAGGCAGCATAAAGTAATGTATTGCTGCTGTGTCCCATACTAGTGTAGGTACAACACAAGAGGGCTCCAGGACCCAGAGACAGGGGTGGGATAGTCATTTGGGCTGGTGGGCCACTTGGAGTTCCAGTAAGCTTCATTCCCTCTCCCCCTGATGCCAGGTCAGCACCTTCCTCTTCCCCCGTAACAGCTCACCAAAGCTAGTTCCATGGGCAGGGGCATGCAGACAGTGGGCATGGCTCTGCCCTGGCCCCATACTGTCATGGCCCTGTGATCCTGGGGTCTGTGTGGAGACCAGCAGGGACCTGCGTGGGCAGGGCACACAGCTGGGCAGAAGGGATGGGGTTAGAGCCAGGTGGGGAATGAGGCTGTCTGGCAGCAGGATGCACAGCCAGGGCTGGGATCACAGAACCATGCCAGCATGGGGTTAGGGCCCAGGACAGCCACAATCTGCTTCTTGTAGAGCTAGCTGGTGCCTGTCACAAGGGTGCATAGAAGGATTGTGGCTCTGCCCCAGGACCTGGCCCCATGTTGTCACTGCTCCTGGATGCTGGTCCCTACCTTCCCGTGGCCCATCTGATTTGTTTGGCTCTATGCCCTACCCACATGGTAGGTGCTGGGCAGATGGGCCTGGGTGCCTGGACAGCAGGGCTGGGTCCAGGTGTAGTAGAAGCCAGAAGGAGCTGCTGTTGTGGGGGCTGCTAGGAACCTTAGTCTGGCTGCCACACTGCCCCACCCCTACTATATGCCTAGGTGTGGTGGGACCAGTCCCCCCTGCCTGGGCCAGATGGGACAGAAGGACCCACAGTGGGCTGGACAAAATCTCTTGGGTGGCTGGGTCTGGCTCATGGGCTGTATTTTGCCCAACTCTGGTCTAGAGGTTTGTCTTTCACTACCTGCATGGTAAATTTCTGGGGAAAATTGTATATATAAACCCAAATTTAATGCATAGCCCTTATAATCAAACACTCTCTCAAGTCTGAGAGTGTCTAACTTGTAAAATTCACAAGCAAGGAGTTGAAAACATGAATGCTTCCTTAACAACTTGCTTTGTGTTTTGACAGTGTTTGACATTTAATTCTGGTTTTTAAGTGATGCGATATGGCCATATTCTAGACCGGGGTGGGCAATTATTTGGGCCTGCAGGGCACATAGTTAGTTCTGGGGAGCTGCTGCAGGCTGGCCAGCACCTGCCCCACAACAGCCTGGAACCTACATACCCTGCAGCTCCTGACTGCCAACAGTGCACAGCCCTAGCCCTGGACCCATCCTGCCCTGCACCTGCTCCAGACTTGCCCGGGCTGGAGCAGGTCAGCCAAAACCCATGCGCATGGCCCCAAGCCCAACCCGACCTGCCCCTGCTCCCCACTACCCACTCATGCTGAGCAGTGGTGGCATCCAGGCAGAAGCTGCTGCTCAGCACAGGGGAAAAGTGACTCCCTCACCACTGCCGGGCCCTCCTTGCTGTGACCACTCACAGCCTGCACCCGAGCTATCCGGCGGCTCCTCTCCACCCCTTGGGGCCACCCAGCAGGGCAGCAGTGGCAGTGCAGAGGAGCTTTAAGGCAGCCTGGGCACAGGTTCTGGTTGGCTGCCTCAAGAAGGGTCCAGTGGCAAAGAGGAAAAACGGTTCCTCCCCTGCACCGAGCACCAGCTTCTGCCCAGCAACTGCTGCTGCTTGGCATCTAGAGCAAATATAGGGCAAGACCAGGGTCGGGGCTGTGTGCATGGGTTCTGGCTGGTCCAGATCTGGTCTGCTTTGCCAGGCTGAGTCTTGAGTGGGTGCTAGGTGGGCTGGGGTCAGAGCTGTGTTCATGGCTCCCCACCAGTACCCCAGGGCTGGTGGCAGCCAGAAGGAGCTGCTACCACCAGGGCTGCCTAGAAAGGTAGTCCAGCTGCAGAGTGGGGAGAGACGCCCCATGGGACAGACTACATCCAGGTCAGGCAGGACCAAAGGACATGCTGTGGGCCAAACTAAGTCCTTCTGTGAGCTGGATCTGGCCCACAGGGCATATTTTGCCCACGCCTGTTCTAGCTTCTCTAACCCTGGATGCAGAAGTAATGTGTATTCTCTTTTCCTCCTTGCCTCCCATATGCTTACCATGTTATTTTGGTTCCTTACTTTTCCCTTCAAATTTTATTAGGGAGAAAAGCAAAGGTACCTTTTAATTGGCAGGAGATTCTCTTAATCCAAGATAGCATGGGGAGAAAAATGATCTAAATTAGGAGTTGGCAACCCCTGGCATGTGTGCCAGAACATGAAACACAAAGATGCTTTGCTTGGCACGTATCCCTTGGGCTGGTTGGTGAGAAGGTGCCGTGGCTGTGCTGGTATACCAAGGATCAGGCATGTCTCAGTTCTCCCACCATCCTCCCTAAGGTGTACGTGCACCCACAGCCAGCAGCAAGATGGGCCAGGGCTCCGCAGACCTCAGTGCAGCAGCATGCAGCCTCCCCGTCACCTGCTACAAGCAGCCTGGGCTCCATGGCTGGCAGCAGGGGCCTGCCCAAAGCCAAGGCTAGCTGTGGCAGGCACCTGGGAGGTTGCAGTGAGGTCTGCAGAGCCCCCACCCAGCTTGGTGGTGGTAGGTGCGCAGGCACTTTGGGGTGGACAGCAGAGAAAGGGGCCCAGGCTGGGCTGCCACAGCAAGGATCAGGTCATTCATGGTTCCCCTGCCATCCACCCCTGGTATGCCAACATCTTACAAGTCAAGGTTGTAGATGTTTTTGGCACTCCACCCAAAAATGTTGCCAGCCCCTGGTCTAAATGGATTTAAGTCATAAACAAACTTACCTGGTTAAGTAGTTTCATAGTATGGGTCAGAAGGGGCCTAGAGCAGGCCATCTAGTCTGACCCCCTGCCAATGGCAGGAATGAGTGCTGGGGTCACAGGACCTCAGCCATGTCCCTATCCAATCTACTCTTAAAGACCCCTAAGGTAGGAGCAAGAACAACTTCCCTAGGAAGCCGGTTCCACATCCTAGCCACCCTAACTGTGAAGTAGTGCCTCCTAATGTCCAACCTAAACCTG
>JAGPOW010000797.1:16907273-16955027 GCA_030014935.1 Caiman crocodilus | reverse complement strand
CCCCCCACCCCCCCTCACACCCACACACTATCCAGCTGAGCTCCCCACTGCCCCCAGCCCCAAGCTACATAGTCCTACCCAGCTGCAGCCCCACCCTACCTGCTGCCCAGAGCAAGTATGAGATTAAGGAAGCAGAGCAGGTCACCGAAGGCTGCAGTAGCAGCCCCGCCTGGACTGTGTGCTGCCGTGGCTAGACCCTTCTGCCCACGAGGATGGGAACAAGGCACAGTAAGGGTGTTTTGGAGGGGGCAGGGGAGAGCTACATGTGGGCACTTTACTTCCATTCTCATGAGAAGAAGGCCTGGGAAGGGCACAACTCGTTGCTGGGTGCTGCGGGGAGGGGTTTTGTGTACCACTGTTGGTATGTGTTCCACAGACTGGAAAATGGTTTCCTAAAGCTTTAAAGAAAGTCAGCCTGCTTATCTGCTAGAAGTAACTGGTTAAGCACCTAGGAATTGGAGTTTGTTGATGTGCCAGCATGGCTTTTGAGAGGAATAGTTCACGAGACATTTTGTTTTCAGTTTTTTTCCAGTTAGTTCAGTTTGGTGACCAACTCACTCAAAATTGAGAAACTAGGAATAGAAAGAGCAGGAAAGCTAGCTTTCTCATACAGTCTTTGTGTTGAAAACCAAATGTGAGGGGGGTGAGATCTATTGGTTGTCAAACCTTGGCTTGGTTTGACAACCAATAGATCAGTTTGCTGCTGGTAATACAATGGTAAATCAGTTCTTAAGTGCAAGACACATTTAAACAAGCTTTTCTTAGATATCATTCAATTTTTAAGGCTTTTCTAAGTAGAAGAGCTTAGATGATACAACCATATAGTTTCTTGTGTAAAATTTACATGGCTATAGAATTCAATGTAAAGCCAAGCTTATTGACATGTTTTAAATGGCTACCAACCATTTATCTTAGAAGAATCAACCTCTAAGAAAACACAAATGCAAAACTGGATTAAAATCAATTACTTAAATCAAGATTTCCTGCTTGCTGATTTAATCAATTAGTGTCTAAGAGTTGTGCTTATTACTCAGTGTACTGATACATGGCTGAGAGGGGAAAAAAAAAACTAAGGTCATGGATGGATGAAACATTCAGCTGCTTTACAAGAACAGGGGGAGTAGCTGCTTAGGAGCATGCATCAGCTATTCTGATGCAACCATGGTATAAGTGAGTGAGGCCACTGCAGTCTTGAGTGTGTAGCACTGTAGCCGCCTTACCAATATTGTTGACTACAAGAGGCTGCCAAAAATGTATGCTGTGGCTGAAATCCTGATTCCATGCAAGTCAATGCATGCATTTTCCACTAACTTCAGTGGGGACAGAACTATTTTTTTATTAACATTTGTCCTCTTTTGCTCTTCAGTGAAGCTCATATTTTAGACTGGATAATGCAGTGTTCCAGGCACATCCATGTGCTGCATTGAACAGAGCACGCATTTATACCAAAGTGCTACTGGGACATCAGCATGGTTCTCAGCAGTCACCCAGCTTAATGAAAGCTCTACAAACATCATCTCTTAGTTTGTCTAAAAAGGTTAGTGATTTAAGAGATTTGTGCTGCACAGCCAGCAAGTGAAAATATTTTTTTTTAGTTAATACAAGCAGCATCATGGTGCAATTATTCCCAACAACACAGCGATTTTCTTGTTGGCTAATGTCATGTTAAAATGAAAGCTTATTTCTTCCCAAGCCACCAAATAATGCTGTCTGTCTGTTTATTGGTATGGCTGAAGTTTATTGGTTCTGGGTTAAGATGATGGAATTTAGGTTTCCAGTACTTGATGCTTTTTCCTGATTCAGCTGCTTTTTGGATGTTTGACTACATATTGTGAGCAGCTAGCAGCTGCATAATAGGGCTAATGTGATTGCATGTTTTCTAATGTTCCAGTCAGTTGGAACCAGAATGGCTTGAGATGCAGACCATTAGAATCTTAGCTGCTGTGAAATTAGATTGATGCCCTGTCTTCTCAAAGTGTGCAGTGCTGAGCACTTTGAGGTTTAAACAAAAAGCTAGCACTGTTGAGGTGGACCACTAAATGACGCTGTGCTAAATCTCAGGCATATGGCAAAGGAGAAGTCTACTGTCACCGTTTAGTTTGGACAGCTCTTGGTGTCAGAGCACTGGTAAGCCAAAGGCACTCCATAAAATCATCCAGGAACAACAGGGTTAACCGTACTGTTCTTCCTTTGAATAATGGTAAAGGGACACATTATTTCAGGCAGTCAGCCGATTTGCTCTGAAGTCTAAACATGGCTGCTCGTGTTGCAATAGCTTCAGCATAGGGAAAGCTTCTGGAAAACTGAAGAGTAGAAGTTTGCTTACAGCAAGAATGACAAGCATTTCCTCGTGTGCAAATTGGGAACAACGCATGGCAGCTCCCTTTAGAGGCTCTGCATTAAATAGTTGCTGGGAAGCCTGACTAGCCTGATTATTCTATTAACTCTGAAAACTAGATTAGTGTCTCCCAGGTTGTCCATTAATCCCACCAAATCTATTTTCATTTCAACATTCTAAATGATAATTCCACTCTTGGGATATCCACCATAGCCAAGGACTCCCAATTGCTCTGATTGGCCTTGCTATTCCTGTTTGCTGCTCTTGACAAATTGTGAGGGGGAAAGGATTTTTAGGTATTTTGGTGAATACACACATCGTGACGCTGTAGATTTAAAAAATGCACCAAAAGAGCCTGTCTATTTTAATGTGCTACAGGGTGTTTACCAATGCAACTTCTCATCCAGTGCCTGTACCCCTTTCTTCCAATGTAGAATAGAAGGACTGGAAGGGACCTGTAAGATCATCAAGTCCAGTCCCCTGCCATGGGCAGGAGGTTTTTAAGCTCAAATGAGCTCTATGAGGTACTTGTCCAGTCTCCTTTTGAACACCCCCAGCGATGGCGACTGTACCACCTCTGCAGGCAGCGTGTTCCAGATTCTAGATGCCCTTACAGAAAAGAAGTTTTTCATTATGTCTAGCTTAAATTTTTCCTTGGTGAGCTTTTGCCCTTTGGTCCTTGTCCTCTCAAGGGGTGCCTTTCTGAAGGGTTGAGGCTTGTCCTCATGGGGCAGGACAGAGGGCCACAGGGCAGCCCAGGTGCAAGCTCTGGATGGCTGCAGCAGAGGGAAAGCAGCGTGCACAGACGCACAGAGCCTACACACAGCCAGGATTGCCCATATCATTGCCCAGAAGTACTCCCATCCTGTTAATTTTGTGTACGTCTGTTGTTGCCCCACAAAGTGACTTTTTTTTAGGTGCATAGGAGTTAAACTTGAAACCAGACAAATGTACATAACAAGGCATGTTCATAGCCTATGTCCATGGCCAGGTAGTTTCCACACTGTTCTGTCAGCACACCTACTCAGTGGTACCATCTGCTCTGTTTTAGTCCCGAGTTCCTGCTGGACTGTTTCTGCCCCTCCAATGTCCCTCATTCCTGAGGTAACATATCTGTCATTGTTCTGGGGTTCTCATCAGTAGAGTGACTGATCCTGCAAGATGAGTGACCTTGTTTTAATCGTCTCTTCTCAGAATTAAATACAGTATTTCTTCACTGTAGCTCTCTCTTTCAGGCTAAATGAGCAAAAATTAGCTTCTTGCTCATGCATGCACACATGCATTTTCTAAGGGGGCAAAACCCAAATTTAATTGAATCATCTGTTAATGCAGATTCTATATAAGATGCTTTAAAACTAGAGCGATGATCAGGGCATGGGATACTTGTACTGTTACTCACAATATGTAGGGAACTCCATAAATTTCAGAGGAAGTGCCCTCCTGCAGCAGCTCCTTGAATTTTTTCATTTTACCACTTGCTGTACCACCCTCTTCCCAGATGGCGGAGGGGCCCTGCCAGCTGGGCTGTTTGCTGATGACCAAGGAAGCACAAACTGCAGGTTTAAATATGCCATGGTTTTTGCCTTCCTACTGCTGATTGGTGGAGAGGCACCAGCAGCCCTACTGTTTGCTTCTGACGGGTAGGAAAGCAAAAACAGTGCCACATTTAAAACAGTGGCTTTTCACTTTCCCAGCAATGAGCAACAAATGGCCCAGCTGGCAGGGTCCCTCCACTAATCGTGGGGTGGAAGGGCAAGCAATGAAATGAAAAATCAGAGGAGCAGCTACAGAGGGCACTTTCTCTGCAGTTTATAGAGATCCCTAACAATGTCATTGAGCAGCCTTCTCTCTTAAGGCACACTTGGAGGGGCACTGGGATTTTTTTTGCCACTAACCCTATAGGCTAAACACCAGTGGTTTTCAAAAAATTGTTTTCCTGTTATTGCTATTTTGACACTTACTTGATACTACCATAGGGAATGTCTTACATCTTGACAAACCATGAAACATGCATTTCTATTCTTCTTGAATTTACTGGTTTTTGAAGTCCAAACTGCTGGATTGAAATCTAGTTGATGCCTCTGAATTGTGACCTAAGTGATGTGAAAGAAGATCTTGAATTCAGAAAAGCTAGTGTTATAACCTTCTTAGGCATAAAATAATGATACATTCTTATGTTCATGCTTCAGAGACTCCCCCTGTATTCTCTATAGTGTCTTCCAGTAAACAATTGGTTTGTGCTGATTTGATGAATTAGGTTTGTGGTATCTACCTTGTATCCAAGGCATTCAAGAAGCTACCTTTTTAGAAGTGGAAACAAAAATGCTTGCAAATAACTTACAACTGCATGTTGAGTCTTAATTTATTCACTTGTTTTGCTGAAATGTCTGTTGTGAACTTCAAGGTCGGGTTTTTTCATGACTGCATCTAACTTAGAAAGCATGTTTTACTATATTATTAGTACAACAGTCTTAATTGTGCTAATGTTCCTGAAACACCATGTAAAATAAATTATTTTCAACATAAGTGGTGAGTGTGGGAAAGAAATGGCTTCTTTGCAGCAACCTGAAGCCAGGCCTTTTATAACTCTTAGCCACCTATCCTCTCTGGATAGAGGATGTTTTTCACTACAGTTTGCGAACTCATGAAAGAGGCAGACAATTTGTCCTGCTTTCCATATTCTGTCATGTATAACACCTCCCCAAATAGAAGGTGCACCTTGTTTTTGGAAGACAGAATGAAGACAAAAGACTTTTTCTGGAGTTATGGCTGCACGGGCAGGGATAGAGCTGATTGTTCAGCTGAATCTCTAGCTGCTGCTGGAGACTGGTCTTCAAATATGGATCTATGATTTTGAAAAGAAGGCTGTGAAACAGACTAGGAGCAACTAGCAGATGGCAAAATTGCCTTAAGGAAGGTTAGCTTGATTAGTTTGAGCATCAAGACTATTAAAAAGGAGCAGTATTTTCACTTTGCAAATATTAACATCAATTTAGTCAACTCCATTGAGTCAATTGACTCCCTCAGCTGTTGAAACAGGTAATATACCCAGCTATAGAGCAAGACTGGAACCAGAGTAGTTCCAGCCCTGTTCAGAAAATCTGTTCCTCCATAGTATTTCCCCAAAAATCAATCCCCAAAATTGGGGGGGTGGGAGGGGTTAAGGTATGTGTTTGAACATGAGACTGCTGTATCAATATTATAATTTGGTTTCAGGCTGATGTCAGCCACTCATGTCTTATCCTACCACATGCTAAACATATGATACTGATCCCTATTGCTTTCCCTCTGCCTTAACTCATTCCTGTTCAACTTTAGAAAGGTGGAAATTGAAGCAACTGCCCAAAGTTTCCTGTTGCATGCAATATATGCCACTACTAGCCTGTAAATTATCACCACATTTAATTAAAAGTACTTTCTCATAGTCCTTTCCTGTATGACATGAAACTTCCAGTCTTCACTATATTTACCTTGAACACAAGGTGAGTTCCCCCTGCTCCAATTGGCACTGGGGGGAGGGGAGCCTCTGGTCTTACATTTGCGTTCCAGGAAACCTCATTAAATACCTTGTCTATCATTAAACTGCTGCTAAAAGCAGCATGTACTTAGCAATGGAAACCAACTGTGAAGCTGATTTTAAATTCGGGCAACACCTGAGCGTGACTGAAATAATATGTGGCCTGTATTGGGAAACGTACTCATCGCGCGCACGCGTGTGTGTGTTCCCTCCCTTCAGGAAAAAAAGAGCAGGTCTTCCCTCCCCCCTTCCTCCAGCCCTGGAAGAAACCAAGACTAGGTCTGGAAGCTTACTGCTATACCAAGCCAGCACTTAGAGAGGCCAGACAAGCTTAAAAAAACTCATAAAAACCAGGATGGGCAAAGTACAGCCCATGGGCTGAGTCCAGCCCACCAGGCCATTCTATCTGGACTGTGGGATCCCTGAAAAATATTTCTGCTTCTGGCTGCCTGTCAAAGACCACGGGAGCCAGAGGCAGTAGGACCTGAGAGAACCAGCAGCAGGAGCCTGCCCCAGCCATTTCCCTGTTTTCCTACCCCAGCCCTGCTCCAGCATCACATGGCTCCCTGTTGCATTCCCAGACCAGGAGCATGGGGCTGCACCCCAGTACTCCAGCATGTGCATGCCTTTTTTTTCATAGGGCAAGTCCCACACATACCCCACGATATACATATACTCAACACGTCCCCCTGCCTTGCACTGCCAGATATGCAGACCCCTATTCCCCCTCACGTGCTCCAGCTAGCCTCCCCTCACAGCCCTCCCTACAAACCCATACTCACAGACCTCTACAACATAAAGAGTAAGATTTCATTTTAGGCTATTGCATACAATTATCTCTGTGTACACTACAGAAACTCATGTAAACCAGGACAAATTTGATTTCAAAAAATATTTTAATGAATGTTTAAATGTTTGCTTTTTAGAATATAATTTGATATTTTTCTGGCTCTGAGATGGCAAAAACCCTTGCTAGAAGTAGTACTTCTAGGGGCAATAGGAGAAACTTCTGGACAGAAGTCAGGGTTTAAGGGGTGGGACTTGCAGTCCCAAAACAGCAACCAGGGGGGTAGGACACCTATCAAGTGGTGGGGCTATTGCATATGGCCCTCAACAACTTGCCAAAACTTGGTAAGTGGCCCTCCACCCAAAATAATTGCCTGCCCCTGTATTAAACAACATATATTAACTTACCAGAAAAAAACAAACCCTTAGAAATTATTTTATTCATACAGATCCCCATAAAAAAAAAAATAAAGTTTCCTCAGTAACCACCTGAAACTCTCCACCTTTCCCTTCAGGCCTCTCTCTTGGTTTAGCGAAACAAATGTGTCTGCCCCTTTTTCCTTCTCTGCTCCAACTCTTTCTCCCTGATCTCATCCTTGTTCCTTATTGATCTAGTATTTCAGCTTATGCAGCCCCAGCTTCAGGCTTTCTCTTTTAAGGGGAAGCCAACCCTTAAACTCTCAGAGGTTTCTTACTTTCCGTTATCTAGTTTAAACACATGCTAACAAAGTCCTTAATTTTTCCTCTTGTTCCTCTGGTATGTGTCCATACTCACTGGCAAGATATTTCTTACAAGCATCCTCACTAGGTCACCATGTTCACTTTTTAGTTGTTTATCTGCCCCCCACTCTGCACACATTCTTTACTTGTCCTTCTGTAAAGTTTCCCACCAGTGCCATCCTGACTTTCCCTTGCTGCTTTCATCAATTTCTTATGATCCTTTAGGACCTCCAGCCCTACCTTGCTTATTTTATACCTCTGCATCAATCCTTCCATCCTGATGTAATGAATCAGTGGTTGCCATGTCCATGGACTCTTCATAGAGGTCTTCATAGAGGACACTATACTCCCTGTTTCCTCAAAATTGCAGCCGTGTGAACTCGGGTAATATGCGCTGCTTTCCCCTCACCTTCCAGTATTGCCTTGCTTATCGAGCTTACGTACTAGTCAGTCACATCTTATATGGGGGTTAGGCACTGAAGTCAGCGCCTAAAGCGAAAATCAGTGACTATACGTGGGGGGGAAAGGGGTGGGGCTTGTTTGCATGTGGTGCCATGCTTAGAGCTGTGTGGCTGGAGGCAGCGGTGCAGCACAGGGTGGTGGTGGGGTCAGATGCCGCCTGGCATCTGGCCACAGCTCTGGGCATGGCTACCTGGAGACAGCAGGAGGTTTTGGAGGCAGTGGCTGTCACTGCCATAATGGACCTCCAGGTAAGCGGCAGCGCCGTGTGCAAGCTGAAGCCCTGCCCCCTGTGTATAGTTGAATTTGCGCAAGTTAAATGCGCATGTGATGCGACTGACCTGTGTTTTGGATAGATGAAGACTCTCAAGTCCAGCAGCCTCCGTCCCCTCACCTCTTTTGCTTTGTATAGTTCATCTCTAACAAACCTTTCTCTTTCAGCATTCCAGAAGAACACACGTTTCCTTCTGTACTTTGGTTGTCTGCTGCCACATCAGTGGGAATATAGTTCCTGTATATAGAATAATCGGCCATAGCATAGTTTTAACTGCTGCTACTTTTTTGGCAAAGGACAGTGTCCTTCCAGATGATAACCAAAGTATTTGCTATAGTCTTGCTGTTACCTTTTCCCATGCTGCATTACCTTTCCCTTTTGGCATTCATCAGGATCCCAAGCACTCTGATTTCTCTCTTATTTGAAGGCCCGATTTCTCCAAGTCCCTCCAGTTCCCCACTCCCACATGGTGCTTTTCAAGGCATTTAATTTAGCCCATTACTTCTCCATATTCTGTATGCTTTACGTTGAAACTCTAACTACTACACTGATCGTTCCTGTATAGTACACATTTTACCTCACCCCTTCTTGGTATCTTTAGTCCACTTACAATCTTGTTTTTCCTTATTCCTTCTGGAAACGGTTCTGTGCCATGAACAGATAGTTTTCTTGCCCCTGTATGAATTTTAAAGACCCTGCTTAGGTGCCTTTTAACTTGGACTTGACTCTGCTTTTCTGTACAGTAACTTTACCCAGCATAGGAGAAGTGGGGTTCCCAGAAATTTATAAAGCCTCAAAAATGTAATCATGAATCCACTCTGTCATATCAAACCAGAATCCTGGTTTCCCCTGATTTAAAAAAACCCTAAAATCCATGATTAATCAGAGAATTTGCAAATTTTTTTTTTTTTTAAAGTGCAAACACCCCCAGCCATGCTGGTGCTCCTCCCCTCACTCCCTTCCCCCAGCCCGGGCAGCTGGGAGCCCCTCAGCTCCCCTAGATCTACCAGAGGGGGCTCCTAGCTGCCAGAGCTATAGGGCCAGGGACCTAGGTCTAAAGCCCCCTGCCCCTGGCAGGAGGTTGTGTCTCCTGCAGTGGAGTGGAGCACAGAGCCTGGCTTCACCCCTGCTGCCTGTCTGCTGCAGGTTTGGGCAGGAGGCTGATCCTCACCATGGCATGTATTCCTGTGCACAGAGGACATAGGCAATGCAGGGCTTGTAGCATCAGGCAGCTTCATGTGCTGCTCCACTGTTCCCTGCAGTGCAAGGTCACAGACGCTGGGCTGCAGGGGAGGGCAGCAGAGCAGAGAGCACGAGCCTGATGTGGACAGCATGCAGCCTCTGCCCCACACACAGATGTGTGGGACATGGGGCCCCTCTGCCCCTTGGGAGTATGTGCAGCAGCGGGGAGCAGCTCCCCAAGCCTGCAGCGGGCAGCCTGTCCTATCCCTGCCCCATGCACAGATCTAGGGGGGTGCAGGTTACCCCTGCCCACCTGGGAGTGTGCCCAGTGGTGGGGAGCTGGCCCTGCCCCACCACAGCCCTCTCCCGCTCCCCACCAGGGCCACAGTAGAATGTAGTGAGGCTGCCACTGCTGTCTCTGTGCTTCCCAGCACGCGAGCTCTGGGTGGGTAGTAGCAGCAAACAGTGCCTAGTGCGGCAAGGAAGGGAGGGCCCTTTCTTCCACGCTAAGCACCTCCTAGGAGCTGGCCCAGGCTGGCAACAGGAGTGGGTTACAAGCTGGTGCTGAGCATGGGGGAAAAACCGGCCCTGCAGGTGACCCATGCTGCAGCCACTCGCAGTCCTCATGGGGTTGCCTATGCCTGCTCAGGATGGCCCCGTGCAGGCTGCAAGCAGCTGCAGCAGGGAGTGTCAGCCACAGGGCGGGGAAGGGGCCGCTTTTCCCCCCGCACTTGGAACTAGCTTGTTTCCTGCCAGCGAGCAGGGAGTCAGGGCTGCATGAAGCTCCCAACTTGTACTACGGAGCTGTGGAGGGGGGGCCACTGGGAGTGAGCAGGCATGGGTGCCAGTGGGAGCATGGGGCCTGCACCAGTGTCCTGGGGCCAACGCCAGCAGGACCCAGAGCAAGGCAGCTGGAGTACAGAGTCCCAGCTGGTAGGGGCTCTATGGAGCTGGGCCAGCTTCCCCCTCTCCCTGCTGGTACAGCCCAGCCCGGCTCCACAGTGTCAGCCTGCATTCTGCTTTGGGCCCTGCTGGTGCTGGCTCTGGGACTTTGGTCCCAAGACACTGGGACATTGGTCCCAAGATAGTGACCAGGGCGTGGGGCACCTGGCAAGGGGTAGAGCTACCCATGTGGCTCTCAACAGCTTGCCAAAACTGGGTAAGCAGTCCTCCGCCTGAAATAATTGCCCACCCCTGCTCCTTTTTTTTTTTTTTCTATGATTCTATCAGCACAGTCTTCAAATAAAGTCATAGTGAGCCACCACACTGCATACAGTTCAACTTCCTCTTCACTCCCACAACTGAACTTCACTTTTTCTTTCCCATTTACAATGATTCCTGTTTCTTTACCAGCCTTATATATCTGGATATACCCAGTGTCCCTGTGTTGACTCCTCTTTTAGCTTATCGCACGTGATTTGCGTGGCCCTGCCCTCTGAGGTGGAGCCAAACCAGGTTGCCTTTTATCTCATCTGCATATAAGTTTTTAAAGGATCCCAGATTGTGACAAGGACATCTGGTTCCAGTTGTGAGCTGGGGGCTAATTAGGATACAGATTCTCTGTTAAGAGGTTATCTGGAGTACACGCACATACTAAGCAGTGTTGAGCTATGGCATTACCATGGCTTGAAATGCTCTTATTCTGCTGGGGCCCAGACCAATGAACTGTGGTAAGTCATGGGCCTTTTGGTTTTGTACTAACATCATGCATAGTTTGTGCTTTTATATTAGTAGGAACCTGCCAAAATTTTATGGATTTTTGTGGAAACTTCTATTTTGGGCTCCCGGGAGATGGAATCTCTCAGAAAATAAAATACTGGCTCCCTCTGCCACCCCCACCTCTTGTTGCTGATTGGCTGTGAGGGCTGTCCATGCAATGCTGCCCCTTGTTGCCAGTTGACACGGGGTGGAGCCACATGATGGGCAGCTGTTGCAGCCATTGAGAGGAGGGGCTACCAGGGCCCCTCAGCCAGTCAGAGGTGTGATGGGGAGGGGCCTGCCATTCTTCACCTGCAGAAATGGCTTCCAGTCCTGTGGTCTGCCTGGAAAATGTCAGCACCTGCCTTGTTTGGCAGACCCCTGTATACAAGTAGGTATAAAAATGCTGCTTAAAATATGGAAAACTGCCAAAATTTGCTGCAGTTTGAAGGGAAAAAAAAGGCAGAATGTATCAGTTCTACATGAATGAAGTCTATGGGTACTGTATGCAAATTACTACAGCTGTGCTGATTTTTAAAGTCACTGTTTTCAAATTTGCTCTGTGCTTCCATGTGCTCAGGGAGAATATGGTATGACCAGTAAGCGGGGCATTGCAAGGGGCAGGCAGAGGGCAGCAGGGCCACCTGACTCCCCAGATTCATCTTCCTTGCTCTAGCAGTGGAAAGGAGACAAACTCAAGGCAACCTCCAATAATTAGATTCTATTTCTGGAAAATTGTATCAAATAGTTAATTCTATATATGGAAAAATTTATCAATGTGAGGGGGAGGTCATCCTGTGATCAGAGTCATCTTATATTCTAGTAAATTCAGGAATTCCTCATAAATCCATGTACCTATCTGAAGGGGCAGAAAGGACCACTTGGCCTTTTGACCACCTTCAGTGTCTTCAGGTCTGTATTCCTTGTGTAATATTCTTCCATGGGTTTGTACTTTCTTTTTCTGCTATATAGCAGTAGGGTCTTTGGAAGATTTGACAAAGAAATGGCATACATAAATTTTGTTGTTTGAGGTAGAGACAGCAGGTACTGTAGCTAAAGCCTTTGCATCAAAGGGACATGATGTCAGCTTTTAACCTGTCATACCAGTCTGGGACTGAATCCTGCTCATGCTGGAAGTGTCTCGGCAACTGCTGGAATGTATTCAAATGATAACAACTGCTATAAGCTAATTGAGCCAGGCTGGTGATGCACTGGAAAAAAGTGGGTCGGGGCAAAGCCATTTTTATTTTGTTCGCTTGAATTTGACAGCAAAATAAATTCTAACGGGCTTTAAAGAGTTAGCCAGTTTACATTTAATTGAGCCAGTATGTTTCTGTTTGAGCATGGGCTGGATTTTACAAGCTCGGGGGCCAAAGGTGGTCTGTAGTATCAAATATTACAGGGGTAGCTTTGAACTCTGATGGGTAAGCCAGCTTTTGTAAGAACTGGCTTACACATGTTGCTTCTAGCAGAAGTACCAGAAATCTAGCCAATCCAGTTTGTTTCAGCAGTACTTCCAGTAGTTCTTGGGAGTTGGAAGTGACTGAAAATACAAATCCATTTTCTTCACTGTCCGGTTTTATTTAACAGACAAATGCAAGTTTAGAGTCAAAATAATGGAATAGAAGCTGGCATGGACCTCCACTTACAAGCCAGAGAATTATTCAGTTAAAGATGAATGATTTAATGTTATGTGGAATTTGGTCTTAATGAGCAAAAAGTGGTCTTACCATAGATTATGCTTTTGTACATCCCTTGTGCCATGTCAGAACATTAGATGACTTGCAAACGTTAAAGATGAGCACTGACTCTCAATAGTATGTGATAGTGCCCTGTTTTATAAGGGAAACCAAGGCACTAGAATAATAGTGAGATTTCTGATTTTCCACAGGAAGCTCATTGTAAAGTTAGACATCACAAGTGCTGCATTTTGTCCACAAGCACTGTTTTTAAATGCATTATCCATCTAATATCTCCAGGAACATGTAGAAAGGTTCCAGGTCTTGGCAGTGATAGGAAGTGTGGAAGTTCTTTTGATTGCTCTCTGTAGTTTCTGTCCTCTGCCCTGCCTCCTCTACTGCTCTAATGGTGACGTGGTCAGCAATTCCTAGAAGCTGCTCTTTGCTTTTTTAACTACTTCCTTTGTGTCTAGAAAAAAAACACTTACCTCTAAGTCCTGTGCTTCTCTCCATGCCAAGCTCATGTCTTTGAGAGCCAGATACATGGTAAATTTTCAGTTACTGTAACTTTATGATTATACCTAGAGTTTTTATTAGGGGTGTATTGATAAAGATTTTTTGAGCTGATACCGATGGCCAATTATTAATGGGCCATGTCGACCAATGCCGATCCAGTTTGCCAGTATGCACCCCGGCAGCTTGGAAAGCAGCATCCAGCTGGTGAGTGGGGTTGGGGTGGGGGACGGGAATGGGGCTGGGGCAGGTGCTGCCTGGCTGGGTGAGGGTGAGGGCAGACAGCCACTGTGGGCTGCAGCTAGGAGCAGTACTGAGTTCTTCCTGGTGTGGGGGGTTGGGCCAGGGCTGCACTCAGACAGGGCAGGTGCTGGAAGTGGGATGGGCTACAGCCACCCCAAAATCACTAACTCTTCAACTCCCCCTCCTAGGACTGCCACCACCCTACCTGAGCACAGCCCCTGCCCAACACTCCTACCAGGAAGAGGCCAACATCGCCCCTGGCCCCAGTGGCAGCCTGTTACAGCTTGCCCCATACACAGATCTGGGGTACACACGTCCCCTCTGCTTCCTCCTGCGGTGCATGCAGGAGTACGTACACACACACACACACACACACACACACCCACCCCCCCCGGGGCAGTACCAGTCCCACTTCCTCCCTCACTGTGGGTATGGGACCATTGTATCAGTGCACCTCTAGTTTCTATAGACTTTTTCTGCCCAAAGGTCATAAAGAGCTGTGTCAACAGTTAAGCTTCTTGAAATCTGTGTGTGGTCAAGAAGCACAATAACCTTTTAAAGTAAGGTTTAAAAGTTGTTAGATCGCATAAGTCGGTAACAGTCTAGAGTTGTAACCATTTTACTTCTGGCTTTCAAGCTGCATGGAAGCTTTGCCCTATCTTTTTGCTTTTCTTGTCTGAAGTAAGCTTTTTGCTGTGAATCTCTTGCTTAACCTAAGCTGACCAGAACCTCCCACAAAGCAATGCTTATGAATAGGATTACAGTTAGAGGTTGCTAGATAATCCATCCTCCACCCCCTCCACAACCAGATCACTCTGTTGCTTTTGAAGATGTTGGATAACTGTTATGACTTAAGTTTTTTTCTGATGGGGCGTTTGTGTCACCAACTTCATCTTAATTAAATGCCTAAGACATTTGCCTATTGAGACAGTGACTTTTTTTGCCAGCAACAATGATTGTTTAAAGCAATTATAGTTGACTCAAGTCTTTGAATGTAACATGTATGTGTTGATAGATTCAGTGTCCTTTCAGCAGCATAACAGTTTTATTCAGCACTATGTTAAATTATGCTAACAATTGCAAGAAACAAATTGGGGGAAGAAAGAGGGGGGTTCAGTTGGTAGTAACAGTACTTCAGCGTGGTCATGCAAGCATGCTCTTCATCCAACCCAGTAAATAGGATGATGGACCCTGTCAACCAAAAATATCTTCATTGTGTAATAAATATTGTTGTTCAGGACCATGGCGAAGCTTGAGCCCAGAATGGGGCTAGCCCTTTCTCAGTTGATACTACTAGTTATAAGACTAGCCAGACCTGTCTAGGCAATGACTGTTGTCTCACAATATAAGTGTGCCTCCCTTCTGTCCAAAGAGGTCAACTGCATAATTCTGAAACTGAGTCACAAAGTCTTTAACACCCATTCAAGATATCCACATCTCGGAACTATAAAAATCACGATGTGGAAACACTTGCTTTGTAGACCACTACCATGTCCAGTTGTTTGCAAATGTATAATATCTCTAAGCTTAGAGATAACATTCTTGCCTGAAGTTGTAGACAATTCTGAGAAGCCTAGGAGTGGAAAGAACTTCATACTTGGAGCCAGTGATCTTGGATGGCACTGAAGAATTGCATGCTGACCACTAATAACTGCTGTGAAGGCACCAAACTTCACCTAACAGCAGTCCCAACTGCTTTACTTTAGGGAGTGCACTTTTGGGGAAATCAAACCTTTTCCTCCTCATTTTTTTTCTTTTTTTTTTTAAGGACACCCCCCCATCTTTCCATTTTAAAACTTGTGTGATAATAGTTGTGTACAGATACTTGCCTTTAAACCAGAGTCAAAGTAATTTTAAATTTATCTATAGAGAGCAAAGGGAAATGAAACAGTGTTTCTATGGAAGTCAAGGCTGTCTCTCTACTTCCTTTTGTCTCATATTAGCCAGTGTTCAAAATATAGCACACCAGCACATACCACAAATGGGAAAAACCCAACCTGTTCAGTGTAATGACCATGATCCATCGCCTTATGTAGCGTTAGTCTGTGGCCAAAGGAAGTTCCTGTAGCTCTTCCGTAGTTTATAGTCAGGCTTCCTTGCTGGTAAAGAGAACTAACATCCTCAACAGGCACTTCCAGCCCAGGAGTTTAGGCAGCAAAGCCCTGTATTGTTTCCACAAACTAATACCCATTAGCCCAAACTTTTTTATGGAAAAGGAGGCTTTGTAAAACATCACAAGGTTAAGAACAAAGACCCCTGGCAAGTGTTAACCTTAAGACTCAATTAGTCTGTTAATCTTGTTTTAAATAGTAACCCAGCCACGCATTCAAGGAATTAATGGCTCCACACAAAAGAAAACCAGCCATAAAAATAGTACACAAAAACGTGTAAGATTTGTGGCTGGTTTCTATCACATAAACTGAATGCGTGACAGGGTTAGGACAGCATCAGGATCTCCAGCGAGGCCTGGTGTGGTCCCAGCAGGCTGACAATCCAGGACCATGCTGAGGTTTGAACCACGTCAGTCTTAATCCAGCCAATGATCAGCTGATTTGTTGGGCACCTGAATTTTAACTCATGATCCTAGGCTCCCCCTGCACTGACAAGTAAAGTATGATTTGCATCAGATTCCAAATCCCAGAATCTTGTACCCTGTTGTACCTCCTGCTGTGTCACGTATGAACAATTGTTGGGATCAGAGATAAGATCCCATCATGCCTTTAAACAGATGTCAGCAGCCATAAACTTAAAGACAAAAGAGACCACTTTGTAATAGGAGTTGGGTAAGTTTAGCTTTTTCACCCTGTCTGTGGAAGGCCCTCAAAAGAAGAATTGCCGGTTCTCACAGTGATGTTCCAGGGATGATCTGTCAGTGGAGCCAAGGACAGATTTTCTATTGAAAGCCACATACTTTCCCAAAAAGAAAATGGCAGCATAGTGAAACTGGTTTATTCCTTGGTAGGTATTGCTCTCCACCCAATCATCTATTAGAATTAACAGAATGAATTCTTTTTTTCCCTTATAAAGTAGAACAAGGTGGGTAAACCAATCTATGTGTGTTGACGGAAGGGGGAGGAATGGATTTCCTATATTTAGTTAATTTTTAATATAGGGATCTCGCCACCAGTGCTGCCCTTAAACTTTTCTATAGGAAAGACCCCATGAAGAAGTCAAAGTTCTGATGCTTCCTGGGGGAAATTGGGGCCCTATTTTAAATGGTAAACAAGTGAGACTTGTTGAGAGACTGCTTTAGAAAGCACAGAGGACAAAATTATTTACCTCTCCCCAAATATGTTTTGGAAATAAGTTCTTTAATATTTATCTTGTTCTTCTCATTATAACAGAGTTTTTAAATACAAGTAGTCTCTTTCTTGGTTTGCTTTGCTTCTGGATTTCTCTCTACACAGCACGTTTCCTCCTGCTGGATGCAGTAAATCTACTCTGGCCTTCTGGTTGCTTGTTTCTCAAGACTAAGAGACCATTGTGTTGCTGGTCTCTCAGTCCCACATCTTTCAGGGTAATAATGTCCTTCCCACCCCTGAACAGGAACCAAGTGTCTCAACCACATGGCTTCCCATACATACAACAGTAGTCCTAATGTATCGCTCATCTCCTGTCCTGAGCTCCCCTTCTCTTCCATTTTTCTATTTAGAATAAGAAGACTCTGGCTTCTTTCCAGTAGCATTGTTCGGAATTGTAAACAAATCAAACTAAATTTAAGTATCATTTGTCCACCACAGGTTTGGATTCAGATAAAGATTTCTTCGACTTCTCTTCAAGTTCCTTGTTCTTGCAGCACGCCACAGGTACATGGCTCCATTCACATAACACCTATTGGTTTTCTTTACCAGGGAAAGGGTCAACCATTATCCTGCTAAAATACTTCTTTGCTCAAGATTCCTCTTCCCAGCTGACTTTTTCCAGCCTTTTGTAATGAAACTTAAGTTTCTTTCCAGATGTACTTAACTGAATTACCTAATTTGCCTTCAGATGCCACCCAAGCAGTCTAATGGAATTTGTAGCCTCCTGTTAATCTTTTGTTATCGGTATGTGGCTAAAATAGCCCATACTGCTTATCCTTTAGAAGGCTTTATTTTGCCAGAAATGGGGTAACTGCCATTTCTATCAGCCCTTCCCATAATCTGAAGCTGTTGCATACAGGTGAGGTAATTAGAATTGTTATTTAATGGATTATTTTGACTTGAAAAGGAGGAAAATACTGTGGTCAAGTCATCCTGGTTTGTTTGATTTTTTTCTTCAAGTCAGCACAGTAAGTGCTGTGTGGGCATATGCTGAGCCAGAAAGGTCTACTATCTGGTTCTTCAAAACTAACATAATTGTACATGAGGGTTTTTTCTGATTTTTTTTTTTTTGCCTTTAAGGGTTCCCAATTCATATGCTTTTGAATTTACAGCTTCAGAATGGGCAGGGGTGGGGGATAATGAACCAACATTTTGGAAAGACTTGCTGGGAACAGGAGTTTATCATCACTAAGGTTGATGTTTGGTGATGTGGTTTAAAAGCTATTGAAAAGCTAGAGAAACTAAATTCAGACTGGTATAATTGATTGCATGTCTAGATGGAGTGAATATAGAATAACCCTTCTGATCATCCTCACCTATACCATTAAAAACCTGAGGTTAAAATGTAATTGAAATACATTGACAACTTGAGAGATTTATCAACGTGTTCATAGAGTATTAAGGTGGGAGCAAAAATAACGCCCCATTAACTGAGTTGGAAGGGGAATTAAAAAAATGCCTGGTTCCCAGAACTGAATAACATCTCCCAAAAAAGCAGCAATTACTAATGGAAACTTCGTAAGCAGAACAAATGAAAAAGTTGTACTTTGGCCACAAAGACTTCTTATAAGAAGGGGAACCTATTTGTTATAAACAATCACATCCAGTAGAATTGATTAATCTGGGAAAATAGTATAATTGCCTTGAAAATAGGGGGTACCAGGTATTATGTTAATAGTTATGACACTTTAATAGAAGGAAGACAAGCCAGACATTTTGTGTTTAGCCTCTTTTTGTGTGCTTAAAACACAAACCAAACCATAGTAACTAGATTCCTCAAGAGAGCCAAATTACTTGGGAGTTAAATTGGATCAGATTGGCAAATGATTTCTAAAATCCGTATTGTGGGATTTGCTGTACAGCTGGCAATATTACATGAAACACTTCTGAAAGTTTTGCTAGACCTGCCATTACACTCGCCTGGTAAATGCAATTCCCTCTCTAAGACTTAAGGTTTAAAAACGTGCATGAAAAAATGTACCCATAGCATGGTGATTTGGGCCTAATACTCCTTTGAGAAATCAGGCCTGAAGCTGTGCTGGATAACAGGATGTAGCCTAACAAGATTTACTTTGGTTACATGGTGGCTCATTTTGGTCTTTCTGGGAGCGTAGTTGCATGCTGTTTTTGTTTGACCTTTTCTGTTAGCTGGCATTGGTAAATAAGGAGTGCTCTAGGTTTATCTGTACTGCACGACAGTGTTGAAGCCCTGTCTCTGGGGATTCTGTGTTTAAAAAGCCATCCTAACTTAGAGAATTTTGTTTCTGCATGGAGAATAAAACATCACTGTTTCAATAATATATATTCATGATGATCACTAACAGGCTTGTGATTCAACCTTTTCCAAAGAAACACATTAAAAGCAGGGTCACAAAACAAAAAATGTCTATAATTGTTTACTTATGTCAGGAGTACTTTTAAATGGACAGGCTTGAGACTGAAGCAACAGTGAAACTCAGAGCAGTTTATGAGCCAAGGAAGTTCATAGCAGGAAGTGCATGAGAATTGGCATCTTTTTCTGGAGATATACCATACAGACAGACAAATCCAGCTCCAGATCCATTAAGTGATTCTGGAATAGAAGGGATGCTAAACACCACACATGCACTAGCAGATCCCAACAAGGGAGGCTTAGAGGTAATACCTGGCTTGGAGTTGTTGGACTTTTATCAAGCCTGCCATGAAGTGTGTCATCTTCCCCCTTCCTGCATAACCATGAACCATTTAAATCTTTGATTTCTTGTGTATTTGTAAATGTCATATCTAACTTCCTTATGGACAAACCAAGCTCACAGCAGAGAACAGGCTTCACTTATAATCCTGAAAAAGAAGCAGAATTATTTCCCTGTATAGGATGGAAGAAGCAAATATTCTTTGGCTAGCTATAAAGGCAGATCTAAAGATCTGTTAGGTGCCTAAGTATGATCCTTTCCCATCCTATTTATATCCATGAAAAGGTTTTAGTATGCCAATTTTGTAATGGGCCTTAAGGTTAAGTCTTACAGAAAGCAATGTCCAGCAGAGCCCATCCATCTTTTTGTTAATAATTTTTCAGAAACTCGAGGGTGAAATAGGATTACAAATAGGCACTGAAGTCCACTTAGAGCCAGATCCTACTAGACACTTGATGGGTATGTTGTTATGGAAGGATTGTCCCCTCCTTCACTTGTAGGAGGTTGTCCTTATTCATAGTTAGGAATTGGATAATGAACCAGAAAGAAGGCATTGGAAAGATTTTCATAAGGTGTTAAAACTATTTACCTCTAGAAGTAGTCATGTACACTACAGTTCCATGTTTCCTCTGACTACTGCAAGACCGGTGAACTTGGATGGGAATACTATCCAAGAACAAGAAGAATTTAGTTCTCATGCCGATTTGGTCATCTGTCTTTTGCATTCGCTAGTCTCAAGTGGTTCCAACTTCTGCATCGGTTCCAGCACTGTGCATACCTAAAGTGGAATTTAATGACCAAGCCACTGAAAAGCCATTAATAATGACTCTAGATGCTGCTCTGTTTCCCTTATCCTCATAAAGTAGGCAGAAAGCTGCCTGTTCACCAGCCATTTCTGTCTGCCAGTTAGTCTGCCTTTCTTAGAGCTCTCATCTCATTTTCTCACCAGGCAATGGTGAGGACAGTGGTGACATGATAATTGGCGGACATATCTATTGGCGCAAGACTCTACTCTTTTTTGTACTTCTGAAAATAATTATTTTTTTTCTCTTGGTATCTGTCTACAGACAGAGTAGAAACTAGAGCTGCTGTTTTCTTTTCCAGGAGCATTTCTTTCATGGCTTTTTGGCCACTGGGACATGGAATAGGTGAATGATACTCTCTCTCCTTCCCATAAAACTTTGTAATGAGCTCATCTTATCAAGTGCACAGGTGCATTTTGGTAAACCCTATGGCCCACCATAGGAGCACAAGTGCAGAAGACAACAGTGCAGAGAAGAGTTGTCAGAGTTTGACTATGACTTTTCTGTGTCCCTGCTACTGTAGGGATGTGGCTTCAGAACTCAAAGCCAATGAATTTGCCTTGTAAAAGCAGGGGAGCAATTCTCATTTAGACTACGGTTTGCAGGTTATCTGTCTGGGATGATTGATCCTATTCTTGGGCAGGTGGTGGATCAGACTTTTTCTCAGGGTCTCTTCAACCCTTGTTTTTCTATGATCATTTCAGCAGGCACTTGCTGGAAAGCAGAGGCCTTGCTTGCAATGGAATGCTGCTGAGGTCAATGCAAGGCAGCTCTGCGTGCATGTGTGTGTTTTCTCACAATAAATGAATCTTACTGTTCTGCATTTTAACATGTTATAATTTCAAACACAGATACTGTCCAACTTCAGGGGAACGTGAACCAGGCAATAGAAAAAGTTTGACACCATGTATGTGTGTAACCTCTTTGAAATCTGACTGCATTATAAAATAAGTTAGTTTACATATTTCTATGTATAGCACTGTGATGGTTTCTCTAGTGATTTGCTCCATTCATCCCATGTAAGTAGGCAGTTGTTCATTTCAGTCCTTGCCTTAGGAATCCATGAGTAAATGGTCTGTGGAAGAAAAACCAAGACAGTTTTCAGCCTGTGGAGGCATCCAGCTGGTGGCTAATCTGAAGGATCACAAGATTGGCAAGGGCTGGCTGCCAGTGTGCCACTGAAATGCATGTCTTGTTTTGGTAATTTTTTTTTCCAAGAAATCACTCCTTGGGAGTTCTGAGACTTGTCAAAGTCTGTCCAGAGGTTGCTTTAAGGCTTCACTGTACTGGGACAGTAAACAACATGCTGCCTGGGATCTGAAAACTATAGCACAATTAAGCTACAACACTGAAATGCAGAAATCTTAAGTCACTCACCTGGTGACCGAAAATGCAACGAATTGGATTATTTCTTGCTCAGTTATATACTTATTAGTGAAATGTTACATACTGAATTGGATGTGAGATACGGGAGTATTAGAACAGAACTCGGTTCAATGTTTAGAAGCTACAGGAACTTATTAGAAGGCACGAGACTAGGAGTTGGGAGACTGTCATATAGTTGGATCAGAAATCTCTTGCAGAAGGAAGACTGAAACTTCAAAGTTGCTAAATAATTTTACTGGGTTTCTCCATCTTTAATTTGGGGATAATAACTACTTCACAGAGGAACTGTGAAGATTAAATTGTCCTAAAGTATAAAGAAATTCTTAGATGTAAATTATCACAGAAATGTTGCTTTACTTGCTTTCCAAAATTAAATGGAGTTACTAAACTTCTATAAGTTTTGTCTACATAGTCCTTAAAGAGAGGTGTCCATAGGTGATTCTTAGAGACAGTTGTATGTTTCTGTGACATCTTGACTATCTAAGGAGATTTCTGTGGCAGAAGACTGTGAGGTAGAATATTCATGGTTGCTTTTGCCTTCTGTGGGTTAATGAGTGTAGAATAATATGTAAATAAGGGACAGTGCAGCCTAACTTTAGGGATCCAGTGAGCCTGACTTCCCAGCCTCATACTCAGTGTTTCTGCCTTTACCAATGTCTTGGAGCTATTTTACCTTAATTACCAAATTGCATGGAAAAATTAGTTTTCCTACCAACAAAACAATGTTAACCATACTTACCAAATTCACAGAGCTCTTCATGTCCCTAAAGTGTTTGAGAATTGTTGGGCCAAAGACTAAATGCAGTTGCTGCTATCAGGAGTGAACTGTTCCCAATAAACTGATCTATCTGTTAAGTACGATAGGATCTGTTAATGCTGAGGTGTTCTTCCACATGTTGACTTGAGGGAGATATGATAGCAGCATCAGGATGCATAGATGTGGGGCTTGTGGCCCAAAACACAGATTGCTCCTGATTTTATTTCTTAACTCCTTTTGTTTTTCTCCTTGCAGATTCTCACAAACACAAAGATAAACACAAAGATCGAGAACACCGGCATAAAGAGCACAAGAAGGACAAGGAAAAAGATCGGGAGAAGTCCAAGCACAGTAATAGGTAAGGACAATCAGTTGATGTGTCATTATTGACCCAAAAAAAAGGCCTTTGCTCGCCCACAGTTAAAGCTTTGTATAAACAGTTCATGTGGTGATGGTACGTTTTTTGTGCATGTTCGACAGGATTTTTAAGATCTTGGTATGTAGTGGAACTGTATCAAAGTCAAAATTGCTGGGGTGTATGCATATAGTTTTACATGTGCAGTTGAATCCATGTGCTTTTAAAATGGTAGGAATTAGTAATTTGGATAATTATAATTTGAAAGTGATTGGAAGATGTCTTTGATAAGGTGAAGGAGTGTTAGCTCAGTCCAGCTGATACTACAGACTTTTTGTGGTACTGTGTGTATGTTCAGCATTAACATTTCAAGTCCTTTGAGCACGTGTTGGTGAGAGTCTCGCTGTAGTCACAGAAGCTCACTCTTTTTGGAGTGGCTAAGTCCATTGGGCAATGAAGTTTGGTTGGTCTAATAAAAGATATCAAATTCACCTAAGGAACCCTGTCTGCCTAAGGCCATTGGGGACACTTGATGAGAGCCTGAATGACATCCTCGGCCTGCTTCCAAAATTGTACTACTATCTTAAATCTGCAAAGTAGCTCCGTGGGGCAATTCATTCACATTCATCAAGCATGCACTGGGCTTTAGTTACTGATCAGAGGCTAAATTTAGTAAAGTTGTATTCAAATCTGAGTTTGATTGATACAGCTGATACTTTGCAGTCCCACCTAGGGAGAGGATACCTCTTGCTATGGTGGGATCTACCTTAACATGTATTCCAAGAAGAGCTATTTACCTTTTAGTGGCTGTGGGTTTTTTTCCACGATGCTTAGTCAGTATGAGCACTGTATCCTACTTGCCATCCCTACCCTTTGTAATACTCTGACGTGGGCTCTGAAAAAGGGCATGCAGCTATTCGCTTCTTTAAAAGACACCAGTTACATGTGTGGCTCTAATGAATACATTGTCTTGGAAATGATTCCAAGCTCTTGTTCATAAGGCTCAGATATATCTGCACGGGATCTGCGCTGATTAATACACCAAAGAACCAGAGTTACTGGAGGGTAAGTAACTGTTACTCATGTACCTTAGAAAAACAGGAATAGCAGTTACCATTTATGTGCGCTTGAGATGCATTATTGTGTCTATAACTAACTTGATTTTCTTCACTAACTGTACAGTCTCATACCCCACCATATTTTGCATGTCTTTATGGATTTAAATGGGTAGTTGAGAAGAGACATGTACAAGCTAAATTGCTTACAACATTTACCAGCTTCAGCAGCAGAGATTGTAAATTCCTTGGACACAGTCTTGCATACTCTCCTCGTTGCTCATTTGTTGGCACTGCCTCAGTCTCTTGACTTCTCACCTTACAGCATAATATGATTTCTTGGTAGACATTCAAAATCCTACACATCTAGATATTTATCACTTCATTTTAAAAAAACATTTTTCTGTAATCATAGCAAAGCAAGTTCCCTTCAGTAAGGATTAATGTATATGCCATATGTAAAGTTTCAGAGTTCATGTATGTTTGGAGCTTCTCGCTGTGGGAAGGAGGGGTCGGGATTTGTTTTAACTGGAAAAAGTACCTTTCCCAGCATACAAATCAAATAGTTCATAACTTGAGACAGCCCCAAAATGGTCATCTTTGATTGTATATAATAAACAGCAGTGGAATGGAGTTATTCAGGATGACTGCTGTGTTTCTTGAGAGACATTTTGCCATGAGATTAGAAGGATTAAGCTCATGTTGTTTTAGAATGCAGTAAAGTTTAGTTTGAATAATGACTGACTCCACAAGTACTTCCACTGAAAGGAATGAGGCGACGCATGGTATGAAGAACTAGCTCATATGACTAGGCACCACAGCCTGGTCTATTGTAAAGCCTCAAACCTTCAGGAAAGTCTTAGAGAGGGTATTTTGTGCCCAAAAATGTATCCAAAATTTCTCCCAAATATGAAGTTGGTCCAATATAAAGGTGATACCCCAAAAGGTCCATGCCTCAAAGGGCTCATACATTCTTGCCTAAGAAGCTGATTTACCCTGTAGACAGTACTTGAAAATAGAGGTGCATCAATACATCAGTCCCATATTGGATTGGCACTGGTGTAGGGAAAATTGACAGTATCGGCAATCGGCTTTTTTCTTCCTCGCCTAATGTGGCCGATAAATTCCATGTGCATGCACACAGCAACAGCATGCGTGTGGCCAAGAGTGCAGCCTGGCAGCTTGGAGATCAGCATTGCACTGGTAAGTCTCTTGTGGCTTGAAGGAAGGGGGAGGGCACAGGATGGAGCTGCAGTTTGTGTGGTAAAGAGGAGGGTGGCTCCCACTGCTTGTGCACCCCTAGGAAGGCATGGGGTGCATACTTCCAGATCAGCAGGGGGGGCAGGCTGTCACTATGGGCTGGGGTGGTGCCAAGCTCTTCCTGGTGGTGGGTTGAGCCAAACTGTGCTTGGGGCAGGTAGCAGCAGTGCTAGGAGCAGGACTGGGGGGGGGGGGCCCACCCTGCAGTGGCAGTCCACCCTTACCCCGTACACAGATTTGGGGGTGCACACACCCCCATGCCCTCCCAGGGTGTGTGTAGCAGATCTCAAGGCTTCAGTGTGCCCCCCCACATCCCTTCCCCCACACCAGACTTACCAGCCTGACACTAGTCTCCAAGTTGCTGAGCTGTATATCTGAATCAGATTGCTGTCAGCCACTGATATTGTTCCAGAAAATCTCTATCAGTGCACCCCTGCTTGAAAGGGGATTGGGGGCAGGGGTTCGTGGCATCCCTTAGTGGACCACACGTGTTGTATTCGTTGGTTTTTGGTTTTTTGTTGTTTTGGTTTTTTTTAAAGAATTCCAACAGAGGTGAGATTTCATATTGCAAGGATTCCCTACTGCAGTCTTCCTCTTCTCTGTGCCCAGTACAAGTAGGTTGTGAGGCACCCAATTTCCCTTTTTTGCACATTGACTTCCCCTTGTGCCTACAATTTGCAGCCGCATGTGCCTATGTGCATTTTTTGCCTTTTGAAAATGTAGCCCACACATTTGGCTGGTGTTATCACTAAATCATGACTAGGCTGATAGCCCTAGGAAGATAAAATTGCATACCTTAAGAACACTTCAGCTGGAATGTTTATCAAAGAATATTGGAAAGATGCTGCTCTTGCCCATCCTCATTTAGTCATGCACAACGTAACAGCCGTCTCACTGTCACATCACATATATTTAAAACAAGCAGCTTACTAATGGAAACAACTGATCTCATTCATACGCTTGGTTTTTCACCAGTACAGCCATAGACCTAGGCTAAGTAACTATCAATCCTTTGTAAAGCATGCAGTTTTGACACTCAAAACGAGGACCAGCAACTTAGTGGGTAAGAGAGGTAAAGAGAGGGCAGTGGGGAATAGCTCTGGAAGAATTTTAAAGATACCGCTCTGTGGAGGAGGAGCAAGGAGACTCCCAAGTGTATGGACAGAACGTGCCAATCTAAGAGTGCACATGCCCAGAGGGAAATTTATGGTGAGAACATTTCAGAGATTGAAGTGGAAGAAAAGATGATTAGAGACATATGGAGGTATCAAGTCTGAATGTCACAAGTCAACTAGTGTAAAGCACTTAAAGAAAATAGTGACACATAGTGAAAGCAGAACATACAATTTCTTTCTTTATTAATCTTGATATGGAACCTAGTTTGATTTGGGGGTGGGGGTTGTGATTGTCCTAGTGCAGCCTGAATTGGTTTTTTTACAACATGGACTCAGGGTGGCTTCCTTAATTTTGATTTTAATTTAAATTTGTACTAATTCAGTGAAGTTTCAACATGCCTCTTGGCCTTCCTTTTGTGTAAGTTGGAGAAAAGGGGCCACTTCAGGAAATCTCTTTTAGAATTCATAGTCCTCTCTTGCCAGCTTTTATAACTGATTTTTAGAGGTTGAAGAAAAAAAAATCTTTTAGAGAAACACACAAAAGGCTATCCTTGATCAAAATGGCTGCCACTTTTTTTTTTCTTTGCTAATTAGGAATGTAGTAGCAGTTTAGGATGTGATGAGGAGCAGGTGAATGGAAACGGTGTCTATTTTGGCCTGCATAGCTTAGTCCCATTGAAAAGACTAGGAAAGTTGCCGTATTGAAAGAGAGATTTGCGTGGAATTCTCTGAAGAAAATGTTAGTTGTGAAGAACTGCAGAAAATGGCTTGTTGGTACTTAAAGGATGGGAGAATGCAGCTAATGCTTAACAATGAATTGTTTGAACTGTAAGGAAAGTTTTTGAAAACTGGTGCTCTGTTTGTTATAATTATGAGAAACGGTTTTCTACTGTTGCTAGAAGTAAAAAGGGAAGTCTTTGGAAAAATTGCCTCGGACTAATTAGAATTGTTTCTAAACTCGCAGAAAATCCAGCCTGCACTTAATGTGCTGTAACCTTATGGAAAGACTGCTGTGTTTTTCATATTTAACAAAGAGCTTGAATCATTGCTCTAAGTCAAAAACTTAAGTCATCCTTAATTATGGAGCTAGAGTGGGCATTTCCCTAATGTGTTCACCATAAAATGTTTGTGGTGTCATTCCCCCCTCCCCCCAGTTTTTTCCTAGTGGGAAGATTAACACATCTCCCCATCCCATAAGGTACAAAGTTGTATTTGAACATGTGCTGAAAGAAGCATTTCCTCCTTGTAGGAGAAGCAGGCCATGTGCCTTCCACGTCTGTCTATAATAGTGTGAAGGCTCCGTCATGCCTTTTCACAAATTTAACAAGCCTTTTTATAAACCTGTGTTGTCAAGAGGACCACCACACTCCCATGCAGAATGAACAGTGTCTGTGTCCCATTTCTGGGTGAGGGTTCTAAGCTGCTGGGATAGGTGTCTCAGAAATGTCACACGAGATCAAGATGATCTATTTTTGGTAGAAGTGTAATGGCCTGATATACAGAACTCCTTAATTTCACTTTTTGCTTTCCTTCTCTCCCACTTGCAAGATGACATTTATATCTTAACTGCTCAAGTACAGAGACAGCAAACTGGAAGAAGAATGTTCCTGTACATTTCAGGGTTGGTTTTTTTTTTTTCCACCCTCAGCCCACATAAGCAACCTCCTTATCAGAGAATAGATCTGCATCATTTGAAGCTCTGCCTCTGTTTTATTTGGGTTTGGTTTTACTTTAAACTGAAGTCTGATAAAGCAATACTGAACCTCTGAAATATCTAGGCATGAAAGAAATCTGATCTCATAATAGACCTTTAAAACACTTGTCTTCCTTGGACCAAATGAAAAATTTTGATAAAATAATGAGGTAATGGACCTTGTTTGAAACTAAGGCTTGCTAGAGATCAGTTTAAGGCAGATTTGAATATCTTTCTGCCCGGTGACTTTCAGTTCCCCGACAGCCGCATCCCACGAACAGCAATGCTGCAGGAAGCGGCTGCTGCGGTGACTGGAATGAAGAGACTAGGTTTTTTTCCCCCCAGGTTGCTTTGGCAGCACTGATCCATATTACTGGCATGACAAGTATCTTAAATGCGCCAGAAGAAAAATCCCCCAGCAGCTTGTATATTTGCTTTAGTTCCAAAATGCCTCTTGATATCTGTTTGGTTTAAACGGAGATTTTGCAGGATGTAATGGGGATTGTGACCTGATTGGTGTGCTCTGGGCTTTTGTTTTGCCAAAAAATATTGAAATGGAGAGGGGCCTCTGTTTGTGGATTATAAATAAATAAAGTAATGAAATAAAAATTCAGATAATTGAAAGTTCTGTTTTTCCCATGGTCTTTCCCCCTTAGCCATTCACCTTGTTTTGGTGAGGGTGTGGAGGAAGGACTATCATTAATGTAAAGGAAAAGACCATTTGGGGAAAAAAGCCACATACATAAACCTAGTTTTCTTGCATGTGTGGGTGTGCTGATTTAATTCTGTTTTTTCTTGCGTGCATACTGTTGACCTTGGCCCATTATCTAGTGAGAGACTGGCTTCCAGTAGTAAAATCTATTATGTTCCCATAGTGCCTAAAATGTGCATGCTTTGCCCATCCCCAGTCTCCGAGAGCTTGCACTCTGACACGGTTCCACTGTCTTCTGTCTCAGTGGATGTTTACAGCCCTTGCCTTCTGTTTTATCTCCACAGCACTGTGCCCACTAAGGGCCTGATTGCTTGTATGTGGAAGTTAATGGAAAGATTCATATTGATCCAGTGTTCGCTGAAGTCACCTTGTTATTACATAGTTGGGAGCTCAGCTGTATAACTGAGGCGCACACAGATTTACACCCAGTTTTACTGTTTTGCAAGCTCACATTTAGAAGTGCATCAAACACCAAGGCAGCTGAAAATGTGGCCATGTTTTGGTTAAAATCTTCCAATTAGTTGGACACTGCTTGCTGCATATAGGTCTGAAATTTAATCGCAGCTTTGAGTTTGTATCATAATACTTCAGACAAGACATGGGGCAAAGTAACCTCTGTTCTGTCCCTATTGTGTTTTTTGATTTCAATGAAATCGTAGCTCCCTTTTACTTATGCTTTAGTTGGAGTCTTAACCGATACCAGCTAGAGAAGCAGAATGCTGTTTGCAGCTAGTTCTAATGCTCATCAGTAGAAATTTCCCAGCCACTGTACAAGAAGTTAATTATAGCAGCGAGAATGAGAGAGGAAATAGAGGAGCTTTAAAGAAAGCATCTTTCCCTGCCTGTCGTTTGAGGTGGGGATGAAAAGGGCAGGGTTATTGAAGTACACAAATGGCGCCTGAAGAATGCAGTGTTAAATGCACTCTAATGCTGCTGTGGCTTGAAGAAGGGAGCTGTGTATTTGTACATCTGTTTTTTGGAAACACTTTCCACTTGTAGCTGTCTGTGTGAGCATAGTATAAGCAGGTGTGCTGCCAGGTGCATGTTCTTTCTTTCCCTGCTCTGGTTTAAGGGGAAAGAAAAAACTCCCTTACATCCTCAGTTGGGCTGCCAAGAGGAAGAACACTTGCTTGACTTTTCAGAGAGGCAGTTTTGTTTGAGGTGTTTACAACTTCCTGCCATTCAGTCCCTCCTTAGAACAAGCTTCCTAAAATGAAAGCCTACAAACAAATCTAGTGCGAATTGGGTGCTGCCTGGTGTGTCGAAGGTGTGTGGCAGGCAGGTTTCTTTTTCCTCTGTGAATACATTGGTATTCATCAGGAATATTCTACTGAGTAACTTCACTGCAACAAGACTGCATTGTTTTAACAGATATATTCTTTATTTGTCTGACCTGTACATGTTGAATCAATGTATCCATGTCTCTTAAAGATAATGACGCATGTCTCTGAACAAAAAATAGTTATATCACCACAACCCCTAGTGTGGCTGTAGCTGTACTGTAAAAAATGTGCCAAGTACTAAAGCGTATTCCTATTTCCAGGCAGAAATAAGCTCTATTAAAGCACTTTTATAGCAATATAATTTGTAACCAGAGTGCAGAATTGTACCAATTTAATGGTATAAGTAAAGTGGTTCTGGGTTTTTTTTCTATGTACGTGACATTGCAAGGAGGCTCTGGTGTTCATGAAACCTTCCATGAATACATCTCCTGTGAATAATGTGTACTCCAGTTAGGGCAACTTTTAGCACAGCAGGAAGTTTAACTATCTCCAAAGTGGGCTTCACTATTTAACTTCTGCATTTGAAACAAATGAGATTGTCCAAGGGCGTATGTGGGCAGCAGGGTTAGCAAAAGCAGGAGGTATCCAGAGTGCTGGAAAGGAATCGGTTGCTCAGTAGAATTTTACGGTTGCATCAAGTCTCCTTAGTGAAGGCTGGGGCAGGTGAGGCATGGCACACAAGTAATGTTTCAACTTTGCAGTGGTTTGAAAGGGATTCTCTGAACTTTACTATATGACAACTACCTCCTAATCATAGCATTAAGTAGCCTTAATGAACAGCTGGTAGGAGGCCAGAGCCCATTCTGCAGGTTAAGGATGGTGTCTTATAATAGGTACCACATTGACTCCTTTTGTTTTGCCAAATATGAAAAGGAATGAACCAGTTTGGCCACTTATTTAATTTCTCTAGATAATAGCCTAATAGACTCAAGTGATAGGGAAAAGCAATTCTGTTTCCCGACGGAAATGGATATATTGGAGGAATTACATGCGCGGAAGGGTCGGGGGGAGGAAACCCTGCTGTTGCCAAGACAGCGGGCTGAAGCTCTCTACTGTAGGCTTTGCTCATGGGTACAGACAGAAATCAGGTCTTTCTAGGGAGGCAGGATGATGTCATCATAGGTATGTCAAGGAAAGTGCTTAAGAACAGGGAAAATAATCCATTTCCTTGGAGGAGGTAGCAGGTGGGTTTAAAAAACAAAAATAAAACAAAAGGACTCTGGGTCACTTCTCTCAGCTTTATAACAACAAGAGGACGGAGGACCTCTGACCTCACCATTGATATTTTGGAATAGGCTTTATGGGCCAGTATCCCATATATATCTTGCATTCTCCAAGCTACCACTCCTCATGCCGTTCTAGACTCTGAACACGAGGTGACAAATGTGACTTCTTGCCCAAAAACGGCAAAAAGAGGAAGGGGTAGCCTTTGGATAAGAGCTCAGACTGGTAGACGGGAGCCCAGACTCCTGTTCTTGGCTCCTAGTCTGGTATAACTTTTGGCTTTGGGTAAGGCACTTAAACATTTTCAGGAGTGGACACTGACTTTTATGTTTGAAGAGCAATGCCTCAGCTTTTTCTGTTGCCTTACAAGAGTCCTTGGGCACAGCTTACCACAGGTGGAAAGCTGTGCTCTGCTCAGCATGTCAGAAAATGCGGCCTGCAGGTACGGCTGTTAGGGTGACATTCAAAAGAAGCAGGATGCTCCTGAAAATGTTGTCCTTTTAAATCTCTTGTCCTTTCTTGCTTGTGAAATTGTCATGGCAGCACTTGCATCCTTCCCAGAGCTAAACTCACTTTGTCAAGGCCACTGAGCTGCTATAGAAGCCATTTCTAGTATTTTGTATGAATGTTTTCAGGTAGGACTCCAAAAAAGGGGGAAGAAGGGAGAAACTATGCAAATCTTCTGGTCAGGACAAAACGATAGAGCCTTGCAAACAAATGTTCAGGTTTGAGCTGTGCTATCTAAAAGAAGCAGCTAAGTTACTTTTCTCACCTGGCTAGTATCCAGCTACATAGGCTCTAAACCTACAAGGCACTTGTTGCAATAGCTGAGCTCTTCTGAGTTATTTAGTGATCCCTAACTATAAAATCATAAGCTATTTAACAAAGTGAGAACCATTAGCTCATCTTTTTTCAGTTTTGTTTTGTAAGGTTTGCATTGATTTGATCATTTCTTGTGCCATATTCCTCTAAAAAGTGGTAGTCAGTGGATTTTCTCTTTTCTGAAACTTGACCGACATCCCCAAAGTGCCTCTTTTGGGGCAGTAAAGGGTGATCTATATGTCCATGCCTTGGGTTTAGGAAAGTCATCAAGCTCAGAAAATGGAAATTACTTAATGCATCCAACATTTGAAAAAGGGGGCAGGAGGTTGACCTATTTTGTATTTATTCCTATTTTGATTTATCTGTGGTGGTGTGGTTGTAAAGCTTTAATCTCTTGGCAGATAAGGCACCTAATATCCATACAGACATAACTGAGATATTAAGTAAGAATTTCCAGGCTTTTGTGAGTTTAAGGCTTTGATTAATAACACAAACGGATCCTCTGCTTTCAGAGGAACTGTCAGCAAGTTACAATGATGCAAAATGAATGCCAGAGTCTTTTGAGCTTCACAGAGAGTGGGGACAGGATATTAAAGCTGGGAAATCTTATCTGAGGTAAACACTGAGTATAACAATAGCAGGCATCCAATTGATTTCTCAATCCAGTGTTGGATTCTGTATGTACTTGCTGTCTTGTTCACACAGTGTCCATAATGTAAACTGCTAGGTAAGAATAATATGCAGTTTTTAAATCTTCACAAGCAGGCTGATTGTGGTGTGACATGTCCATCTAAAAGCATTTCTAGAGTGCCACTTGTTTTCGCCGGTAAATATTACTTTGTTATTCCGCTAGTCTAATCCTGTCTCCAAAGAGTTAAATCGAAACCAATTTATATGCGAGTTAGAAGAGATCACCCTGCTAAGTAGGCTTTTTTTTATTATTATAATTTGAACCACCAGCAGGAGATCCTCTTGATTTTTTTTCACTGTTCTGTGCCATGCTAAGTCCAAAATCCATTCAGATCCTAATGAGATTTTCCTCAACTGTTTTCATCAAGGGAAATGGGTGTATGTTGTACTATGCTACTTTGAGCTTGAGTCTCTAGACCATGGATCTGCAACCTATAGTCCACAGGCTAGATCCAGCTTATGAAGGTCCAGCCTGCCCTGGGATAGCATGGGACTAGGTCATACACATGGGTGTACCAGGCTGCCCATCCCCTCTGCTGTTCTCCCAGTTTGCACTCTCATGCCTATGCTTACCCTTGCTACAGAGAGGACAGGGTTTAGCAGTGGTGGTAAGCATAGGTGACTTGTATACTACAGGAGGTGGAGATTTGTGGCCTGCAGCAGACAGCTGGGTTGCAAGCTCTGGCCCATAGTGGCAAAAGGTTGCCAGGCCCTGGTTTAAGTATTCAAGCATATACATTGCAAGGCTTGCATGGATATAAAATAAGGATATCAAGCTGCGTCCAAGTCAGATTTTTCTCTGAAGTGCTAGAAGTGCAAACAAATCTGTACACTGTAATTTCAGTTACCTTCCTCTTTATCTTGTGCATTCTTTCTGGATGCTGGATAACTCTTGTCAAGCTTTGTCAGGCCAGTCCCCACATGCTCCTATTCACAGATTGTAGAATCGGAAGGGACCACAGTGGATCATTGTGTCCGACCCCTTGCCCCTGGCAGGAAAGAGGACAGAGGTCAGGTGACCCCAGCCAGGTGACTGTCTAGCCTCCCCTTGAAGACCTGCAAACTAGATGATAGCACCACCTCTCTTGGAAGCCTATTCCAGATCCTGGCCACCCTTACTATGAAAAATTTCTTCCTAATATCTAACCTAAATCCACTCTCAACTAGTTTTACGGCCGTTATTCCTAGTCGCTGTTCCTTTAGATAGAAGTGAAAGCATTGGAAAGTTTGCAGTTTGAAAAGGTTCCTCCCATGTTGTCGTAAATTTAATTTTCCACTGTTCTGCCTTGCAAAGTTTCGTTCCTTGCATTTGAGTGTTAAACGGCTGAAATGGGCGGCATGCTTCTAATAACATTTTGTATTAGACAGCTTCCACTCAAGGAGTGGTGGAAAATATTTCAAAGGATAATAGTGGGGAAAGATAGCATGTAATAAAAATTTCTGATGGAATAAAAATTACTGATGGAAATGGGCCTACACATGGGGTCAGAAAGGGAAAAGAATTTATTTCACTATTCCCAGGAGAAAAGAGAACCTAGTTTCCACCATGTTATACTACCTTGAAATGAGTGATATATGATTTTTAAGAGAGTGCCTGAAGTCCTGTAAATGGGCATCTGAGGTGTGTTCAAATGACAGACTTCTTGCCTAGCTCCCTGAACACTGATGTGAATCTGTCTCGGGTTCTTGAGATTTTTATCGCTAGTTTCACAATAGTCTGTTCTTGTGAAGCTTCAGTGCAAGGGGTAAAGTAATTCTATCAGTGTTTCAGTTTTCAGTTGAAAAAATAAAAATAACCTTCTTGCCCTTGTGGCTGCAACAAAATGTTTGACAGCATGATCTGGATCTATTAGGCTCAGAAACCAGGAGGAGAAAATTTAAAACGATTGTTGGTTTCTTGCAGCCTGACTCCAGATTTTTTGGGCACTAGGTTGGTAACTCCATAATCTGGATTTTGTTTAATCTGATCTGAAGTGATATAATGGCATTGGCTAAGACTCCACTGTAGTGTCTTGTAAGGACAGGGATGCACTGACTTGTAACTGTTTGAATTTTGACCTTCTCATGAGCAGGATCAGTTGTGTCAACTCCGTACAGCAGTTTTGATTGGGGAACAGTAAGTGCTAGCTACTGGAAGAAGCAACTAGGAATAGGTACTGCTGAGTTTACCCCTAGCCTTTCTGTTTATGTTCATTTAACCCTAGGCACAGTCATTTAATCTCCCTGCCTTGGCTCCCCCAGCTGTTTGGGAGTAAACATACATGCCAATCATAAGGGGGTTTAGTTCCTTGGATGAAAGAAATATCAAAACAACGGGGCATTATCCACTGAGGAGTGGGACCTGGTTTTCCATTTTATTTCAGTTGTGCCTATTCAGAGCTGATTGGGAAATGAAGCAAACAAGAACAGTGGGGGTCCCTGTGGAAGTGTTCAAGCTCAATAAGCAGTGCACAAGGTGAATTTCCTTGGCACCCCCACATGGGCTCTGCTTCCCTGATTAGAAGCGCTTGACAGCTTGATTTTTACCACAGGTTCTTTCCTCTTCCTTCCCTTCTAAAGAACCAGGCCTGACGTATAGCTGACTATTTTTTGGATCTTCCTATTAATAAGATCATTTATTTCAAGTGATTGTAAGCGGCAAAGCTTCAGGGACTCGGTGAACATTGTAAATTGTTCACACTGGTCAAAACTCTTGATGTCCCTTCTCTGAACTGACTCTCTTATCTTGCAGTGAGCACAAAGATTCCTCGGAGAAGAAACACAAAGAGAAGGAGAAAACCAAACACAAAGATGGCAGCTCAGAGAAACACAAAGACAAACACAAAGATAAAGACAAGGAGAAACGGAAGGAAGAAAAGGTCTGGGGCTCTCTCTTATGTGAGGTGTAGGGGGGTTGGTTTTCGGCTGTTGTGCTGCATGAAAGCAGAAAGGCTGTTTCTGAAATTTACTTTCAAGTGTTTAGTTTAGGACTGAGAACTCTCCCATTTATGATTGGTCCTTAGATTTTGTGGCTCAATAGATACAGAGCCGTATCCTCAGGCAGTACAAATAGGCCACTGGAATCAAGTGGACACTATGCCCACTTGATGTAAATCTTTCCTGTTATAGTTGCAGTCAGAACTCTTGCTGAGTTTAATCCCTAGTTCTCAAATATAAGAAAAGACCAAGTGGATATTGACTTCATCCTATGCAAGGACAGGAGACAGTTACCCAGTATAAGAGACCGGAAATGTTGCATTGATACTACTTTTGCCTTGCCCAGATGAAAGAGACCAGGAACACCTGATCAAAATATGGGTGTTCTCTGCACTCCTACCATGTCAGTTGGTACTGAAGGCATTAAGTCACAAGTGCTTGCAGTGCACTTGTTTCCTGCTGCAGGTTCTTTGTTCTCTTCGATTTACATGTGGGTCAAAGATGCGGTGCTTACTGACCAATAGTTACCTTTTGTCTTTCAGAGCAAATCTGCTGGTGATATAAAAATAAAGAAGGAAAAAGAAAATGGGTTTTCCAGGTAAGACTGCAGATCCAGAATCCTGTAGCCTGGGTTTCTTTTGTAAGCTCCCAGCCAGCTTGCAGAGGCAGGGGTCTTTTGTTTGAGGTATCTTCCCTTTGTGTGATATGTGCCCATGTAGCTACATTTTTGGTTAAGCAACCAGTTAAATAGAAAACAGTAATGAGGAAGGTGCTGGGAGGGCAAGTGGCCTGTGCATGCAGGATTGTTACCTACAGTGGATACTTAAATACTTTGATCGAGGAGGTTGGGTTCTATTCAGGATAGTGTAGACTCCTGGAAACATTAGGTTAAGTTAGACAAAAGCCCTCTCTAGCTACAACTACTACAAACATTTGACTCCCATCCTGGAGTTGGTTTCCTTCAGTTGTGCTTGAGAATGCTATACCTCTGGATACTTGCTTATCTGAGAAGGAGGGAGACATCAGAGGACTGCAGCTTGATACTCTCCTTTGTAAGGGAATAACAGATAGAGGGGGCAGTTGTTTAAAGCTGGACAAAATCTTCAGAGAATATCTTATTCTATTCTGTTGAATTCCTAATCCTTAGAGAACTACCTGGAGTTCATAAATACTGTACCAGGTGCTACAAAGTTGGGTTTTTCCCCCTCTCTTGATTCATTATTTTTAAAAAATTTAACACTCTTTCTTAATATTTGACAAACGAGGATTTCCCTTCTGTTTGTGTGCTACCTGTTCTTAGTAGCTTTAAGTTGCTGAGTTGCTGAGTTTGATCCAATGCCTTGCTAATGGCTTCACATGCATTTCCCTGGGAGGGATGTCTGGCCACCTGCTGTATATTTAAATAGATGTGCTTTGGAAGCAATTTATCTACAGCTGAAGACATTTTTGCCTATCTTTATGCTGCTATCAAGAATTATTTTTCTTCCCAGTCATGCTTTTTGGTATAGTGGAATTGGGGCAGTTCAGTGAGGTCAAGAGAGAGAACCTGCCTATCTTCTCTGATTGAAGTTGTGCAAAAGTTATTTTAAATGCGCCTTCTCAGTGCATGGGTCTTTCAGTTTCATTTTCTCAAGGAGCTTTATTTGAAATTGCAAATGCTGCATTTAATTCAAGGCAGAGGAAAGAGGCGCCCTCTCTAGGCATCTTTAGAAATTGCTGTATTAGAAATGTAGAAAGTGGGATGATTACAAACAGTGGTGAATGCTAGATATTATGGCATTAAAACCTTCAGCTTCTATTAACCCTGTCAGATTCCTAATGCAGCACTTGGTGTGAATAGTAAGTCATTATGTCCCCATAACAATTTACCAAGATTTTCCCCAGCCTCATGCCGTAGAGAACCCAAAACAGACTAAAGAGGGAAGTCATTTTATGTCCCCATGCCATTTTCTTTCACTGAAATGTTCCATTATTGAGTTTGACAGAGGTATGTGTCCTTCCAGAAATATCTAAAGTCCTCAAAAGAAGACTTGAGATGCAGGGGAAACATCATAATTTGAGATATGCCTCGGGGAGATGGATGTGTATTCTCAGGAACAAAGCAGGTCAAGGTTTATTCCAGTCATGCAATTCCTGTCTTTTAAAATATTCGACACTTCATTTCCTATTGTTGCAAAATGGTTGGAGATGTTCCAACATTTAACATTGCCTAGATAAGACAGATGACAGATTTTTGCCTCCAGAAGAGAGTAAGTTATCCAGGGTATTGGAAATGTCTGAAAGCTTATGGCTCAGGTCGTCTTAAGTAGCAAGCAGTGCTATAAAAATGGCTCCTTTTAACAGCATATATTGGTTCCCTGTGTTTTGAGTTGCATCTGCCAGCACTGCAGAGGCTATACAGCTGTGAAAGAGTAAACTGCCTTGTTCTGCTTCATCAACACAATTGCCAGCTAAAATAAGATTCTAGAATGTCTCTTGCTGATGGTGATGTACAAAGCAGAATGCTGCTTGATTTTTCTCTTCTCCCACTCCACCCAATCACAAAATCTGAGTGTTGACTTGGAAACTGAGCTAATTTGATACCAAAATCTTTGACGGAGCTTCATAGAATTATAGAAAATAGGAAATAATTGATGAATAGGAAAACCCAGATTTGTCACTCTTAGGTGTCTTTCACCTGAGTCAAATTGCAGCTAAATACTTCAAAATACAATTCTTAAAGCATTCTGCAGCATGTTTGTTTTATAAGGAAAAGTGAAGTCCTTTTAAAAACACAAGGTTGACATTTAAAAATAGTAAGTTCATTAAAGGGATGGTCTCTTTAAAATCATATCTAAAAATAATTTCTTTTGCTAGGACCTTGGAATATAAGTGAAAGTGCTAAGCCCAATTTAATATTAATAGTGTCTGTTTGCAAAGGTTAGTTAATGCATTTCCTTCAGTTTGGACAGTCAAAACAGACTAATTAAGTTTTAGCTTCTGTTGTTGATCATTGGTTTCCTTTCTAGTTCTCATGCATCAGCCATTACATTTGCAAAGATTGCAAGGAATAGTTTGGAAATCAGTTTTCTGGTGAAAAACTATTCTTCTAACCTAATTTTTTTCCAAGGCGTCTTAAAATAAAAACTCAAACATGGACATTGGAATTTGATCAGTATTAAAAAACTGCTTAGATTTCCACATTTTGCCTTTAAAAATACATTTGCAAATGTTGATATCTGTATTTGGTCTCAAAAGTGAGTAAGCATTTAACATGCATACTGATAAAATAGTGCTCCTTATGCTGTAGCAGTGTCATTATATTTATGTTTGTATTGTATTGGGGAAATGCAAATACTCACTGCCTACAGAATGTATCTGCTTAACATTGTTTGTAGGTATGGGGGAGAGTGACAGCCCTGTGCTGCTGACCCAAGAGGCATGATCTCTTTTATAATTTACTTTATTAAAGTGAACTGGTTCTGGTCTCAAAATTTCTCAGTTGGTGTTTTGTAGTTAAAAGCGATTCTTCTCTGTTCTTCCCTTAGTCCACCACGTATTAAAGAAGAACAGGATGATGATGGCTTTTACGCTTCTCCCAAAGAGGATTTCAAACCTTTAAAGAGACCTCGAGAGGATGATGAGTAAGCAACTTTGTTATGTTGCCTTTGTGGTGAAGAAAAGGATATTGAAAAGTGTCGGGGGAAGTCATGGGCATTTCAGAAGAAGCAGGGAAGATGGAAGACTAGGGAACTGGGACCAGTTTCTTTATTAGAAAGTAAAAGTGAAATTCTATAAATTTAAAGTGTGTTTTGCTGTAGTATGCACCCTTCTGTGCATCCTGCAAGAAGCAGAAGGTGGTGTTAAGCATTACAGGACCAATGAATATAAAATCAGAAGATAGGCAGAAAAAAGGGACAAGACTTAAGAATGGAAAACATAAATCTGATTGAGTGGGGCATTAATGCTAGCTAAGTGGCTGCAGTAATTTTCTCCTGGGTGATGAAATGACTGCCTGAGGAAAAAATGCAGACTCAGCCCAATTTTTTGCCCAAGATACTTGGATGAATTCCCCTTTAAAATGGCCTAAGTATGTTGCAAGTTATGCTGATGATTTAGTCTTTAGCCTTTTAAGTCTGTTCTTATGCATGTGTGGTACTACTTTGTTTCCAAAAGACAGAGATGGGTATAACATTCTTCTGTATGATCACACATTGTGTTCTGCCTGATGCATTTCAGTAACCTCCTGATCTAGTGTCCCATGATGAAAAAAGATTATTATGTGCTAACACTGGATAGTGACGTTGTTGAATTAATTGAAATACACGAGCCAATATCCAGATCTCAGATGGTCACAAAGAAAGAAAAAAGGCACCCCCCTTCCCCAGTTCTTTTGTAAAGTATTCCAACCTTGGAATTATTCTGAGTGCAGAACTAGTAATGCATGTGTATTCTTTCTCACCAGAAAGATTCTTGCACTTGGACACACTGAAGTTCAGAGGGCTGTTCTCCTCACAATTGCTGATCCCCAAAGTTAATTTTAAGGGCTATGACTGGACAGTGATGGCAGAGCAATCTCCTCCAGCAAAAAACACCCTATTCAGTGAATCCCTCTATAAGTTTGGGAGGATGGGGAGAATGGACACACATGTGGTGACAGAAACAATTATGAGCTTCTACAGATCCATGTGTAGATATGATTTTTAAACCAAGGGACTTATCTTTTTTTGTCAACTTGTCTCTCTCTTCTCCAGTGTTGAGTACAAACCCAAGAAAATCAAAACAGAAGACATCAAGAAATCAAAGAAGAGGAAACAAGAGGAGGAAGAGGTAAATTGTGGGTGATAGGTGGGAGAGGGAAGGTTGCAATTCCTGGGTTCAAGGATGGAGTTCTCACAATATCTTTGAATTACATGAGTGAGCTAGCTCGTGTGTCCAAAGAAAGCACCAATTTATTTCAAGGAAATAAACACTCGTTTTAAAATTGGTCATTTAAGAAAGCTTTCTTCCTGGAGGCATCTTAACAAAAGTCTCCCATCTGATCTAGGCAGCTCATACTCCTCCTGTTGTTAGACCTTTCTCAGTGGATGTCAGAGTTTTATTAGCAACATCTGGTAATTGCACAGATGTGATACAATTCAGAAGCAGAGTACTTAGTTAGTACCTGGTATAGCAGTGTAACAATGAGAATGAAGCATAATTGCAGCTGCAGAATGCCATTATAAAAGCCGTTATAGATGGGACTTGAGGCGTGCCTTCTTTGGAAAGGGAATTGACAAAGGGAATTCTAAGATGACAACAGAATTCAGTTTTTGTTGGGCTATTTGTTGGGTGGGAGTGGAACTCCAGATTTTACATCTGCTCACAAAGGTATGGTTTGAAATGATCTTTGGAGGAATCCTAGCTGGTGTACTTAGTTTTCCAAAGCTTTGCAAATGCCTTTTTTAATATAACATATACCATACAACATCCAGGCAAAATCAGCTTTCTGCCAGTGTAAATGTATCTGGTTTTGGGCATTTTGCTCAAACAGCGTCCCAGGAAAACTATTTAGTGTAGAGCTAAGAAAGGGTGGGGGTTGTTAGTTTTGTTTTAACGTTTGCTGAGCAGTATATGGTAGCTTTTTATAGTAATCAGATTATTTTCCCCCCATTCCATTGCAGGACATTAAAGCCAAGAAAGCCAAGAGCAAAGATAAGAAAGCTCCTGAAGGAGACAGCAAGAGAAAGAAACAAAAGAAAGAAGAGGAACAGAAATGGAAATGGTAACACCTTGCTGATCAGTTAAACTCTGCTATTTGGCTTTCCATCTACTACTTCCTGTTCTGAATAGAGATTAAGTATGCAAAGTGACCCTGTATCACCTGTTTCTCTGCTGATTCATTAAGGTTTGCCTTTTGATTAGCTGGTTTAGCTTCCTCATTAGGAACATTCATTCTTTAAATTTAAACAAATTAGGAATTGTAGCTTCCTTAATCATATTGCTTTTCCTGGACACCTTTTTAAAATGAGCTCCTTTCCTTCCTGCTTATGTAGTAAGAGATCCAGAAACTAAAGTAGATTCTTACCCTCCTGTAAAACAGGCTACAGATTGTGATCGCACACTGGAGTTCTCAGCCTTTGGACTCCCCAAATGTTCTTCCCTTACAAATATGAAAGTTCATAAACTTGGGGTGTATTTTTTGGTGTGGGTTTTTTTCATGTTGTGTTATATTACACAAAGTGTCATCACCACAGCTTTTTTATTAGGAAGCTTGATTCTAGTGGCGCTCTAATCTATAGAGGGATGCAATATAAGCAAGTTTCACCTGCTTTTATTACAGTCTGAACTCAGCTGTGTAACATTGTGCCTTTCCAAAAGGATTTTACTGAAAGAACACGTGAATGAAAACTGATCAAGTGACAGATTCTTTCTTGAGACATTTTTAAAAGCATTTTAAAGCTTAATCTGTCCAATCTGAAAATACAATTGAATGAGAAGCATTTTCTTTGCTGTACAGAATCTAAAATTAACATACTTGTGTGACTAAAGTTCAGCTTTCACTGACATTGGCATTTTTTAAATACAGATTACAAATAAATGAGGACCCTTCAGTTTGGTGAGTGGAGGAGAAGGAAACTATCCATGACTTGAATTGTACCTGTATTTGCCTACCTGTTATGAATTTGTCAAGTCAGTGATGACTCAAATCGATCTTTTTAAATGCTGCTTTTTTATGGGTACCTCTAATGTAATCCACTGTCATGCCTAGGATACTTGTAGGGTAGTGAATGCTCATGTATTTGAGGGGGACTGACCATCATCACTTTCCACTTGGGCTTCAAATGCAAGTATTTGTCTTGTTTCCTGTGATCTCAGCACTTATAACATATTTGCCAGACTTCTGGTACCTCTTCATCTCTTGGGAGATCATTCTTCTGTTGTAGTGGATGGTATTATTGGGGAAAGCTTTTAGAAAATTGTTTGTGGGTTTTGTAAAAAAAAAACCAAAAAAACAAAAACCCGAAAACCTTGCCGCATCTGATGGTAGCTCCTTGGATCACCCTAAAAATAATTCTCCTCCATGATTCTATTGTCAGCCTTCAGATATTTTCCTTTTAGTTGTTATGATTTTAGATTCAGCCACCATGGCTACTTACAGATGTTAACCCCCCTTGCTCCCCCTGCCAAAAGGTACTTTACTTGAAACTCCACATGCTCCCATGCTGAACCCAGCACAAGCCCAAAAGAGGCATTGTGTTAGGTGGATCTGGCTTGCCTAACATCTGTATAGATTGGACGCTTTAGCGGGGCTTTTTTTGTTTTATCAGCTTTAGCTAAAAGTACCAAAAAACCCCTCTGAAGTACCCGATCTATATAGATGCTACAAAGCCATGTCAAAGTAATGCGCTGCTGCTTCTGGTAAAGTGGGGTGTCTTTTTTTTTAATGTCTGCAAGTAGCCCACCTGTTCCCTTACTTGGTTCATTAAATTGACCTCTAGCCGCTCTGTAAATTTCCTGGTCCTTTTCTGTGCCTATCCTCTTGGTTTCTTGATCTCTTTGCTCCAACTTTTTCAACTCTGGGGGTTTTTTTTGGTTGGTTGGTTTTGTTTTATTTTATTAAATGCTTCACTGGGATGCACAATTGGTGAACCGCAGTAGTTCTCTTGGGCTAACAAGTCTTAAACAAAGCCTCCTTATTGGTCTCTATCCTTATGTTTTGTCATCACGACTCCCTTTTTAGCCTTGCCAGCTTCCTACTTGAAAGACCATAGAATTCTCCCCTTGCCTGTTCTGGTAGCTGAATTCCAGGTATTCTCTGCCAGAGCTCTGCAGATTGTGCTGACATGCTTTCAAATGCAGTTTCATTCAGCAGTTTTGCAAAACCTGGCAGTTGGTAAGAATGTCCTTCTGCTGATGTTCCCCGAGTCCCTCTGCAGCTTTTTATAGTGCGTCTTTTTTTTGGGCTGGGTTTCACCTCCATGTTGGAGAACTCTCATCTCCTTGGGGCATTTTGTGTTCCTAGTCAGTTTTCTGAAAGTCTGAATTCTTTGTGCTGCTTCCTTCCTTCAGCACTGGATGCTTTGAGCATTTTAGTCCTTGCTGTGATGATATACTGGATATTCCAAGGCATTGCCATTGCCTTTTATCTTGTTTAGCTCCTTTTTCAAGGGTCATATGTAGGAGACATCAAAGATGTTTGTGTTGCACTATCCAGCATTTGTGCAATAGGGGATCTACTCACAATTTGCATTGTAGTTGGGGTTGTATATCTGAGCTAAAATATCCCGTGACCCATCTCAGTCTCTTGAGTGTGTCCTCCTTGTATGGATAAAAAACATTGCTTCTGTAAACTGCTCTAGAATTCTTTATTACTGAGATGGCTCTGATTATCTGAGACATTTTTCTGCTTGAGAGATCTGAATTGGTCAGGTTGCCATTTGTACCTGATCCTGAAGAGGACAACTTTGAGAACCAATAAGCATGGCAGTCTCAAAAAACAGTGCTTGGCATTCTCAAAAAACAACTTTTCCTACTGTTCTTTGAGTGAAAAGTGTTCACCCAGTTTCTGAATTTCTGAAGGAATTTCTGAATGGCTGACACTTCAGGCTAGAAATACCAATATCTCCTTGCAATACAAGGTCATATCTCCCTATGGTCAACTTAGTACATTGCATTCCCTTATGCTGAGATCTTAATACCTGACGCTCTCCCTGTTTTGTTTAGATTTCCCTGCATTGCCGGAAGTAAAGATTAGCCCTCAGGTTTTCTGGGCAAAGGCCGTGTTGTCTGACCAGTAGCTGTTAACTGCATTTCAAATGAATGCTGCTCTCTACTCTTGACTGCAACTGCATTTCAGCAGGGCCTCTGTGCATACAATTTTAGGTTCCTTCAAAGAGCAGCAGCCTCACTATATAATGCCTATCTTTTGTACAGTGATCCTGTTATCTAATTAGAACTGTAGTAACCAGCATTTATTTGCGCACAACATTTCCTATGTTGCTCCCAGTACATGTATGTCTTCACCCAGCTGGAGACACTCCTCAGTGTGAAATGAGTAGGAGGCTGGGACTGTGGGAATCGGGAGCAGCATGGGGAAACCTGGCTTTTTTCTGTTCAACAAATTGGCTGGGTAATTAAGAGATCGAACATTGTGACAGGATAATGGTGCCCTTCTATCCCACAGCTTAAATACAAAGGTGCAGTAGACTGTTTTCTCAGCAGGAGATCCTGTGTGGATGGCACGTAACAATGACTTTATTGCCATCATAATGAAGGATTGGAGCAAATGCCTGCAGAAATGTGATGTGGTGGATTGAGCACAAGATTGGGGCTCAGAATTTGGGAATTTCTTAGGTTTTATTTTTCTAGCTGTATCATTGACTCAGCTGTCTAATTTAGAAGAATCTCCCATCCTCTCTGCCTTAGTTGGTTCACTTGCAAGATGGGGGGGGAAAAAAAAAAAAGCAGTGCTATCAGCAAAGAGTCATTAGCACTTGCTTCTCTTTCCAGACACCTGGGTTTCCTTAGGTCAGAAGTGAAACTGTTATTTCAGGAGCTGTGGTACTGCCAGACCCAGTGAGAGGCTGGAATCAGCAACTGATGATGAAGTTGACAGTCTCTCTGCCTTTAATAGGACACCTTTCCACTCAGAGAGGGTCACATTTGCCACTATTTGTTTGTGCTAAGGAGAGGTCCCAGACTCAGTGGTAATTTGGGGCTTTATTTAACTACCTTTTTGTAGTAAAGAAGCCTGTACCAGTCTGTCAGCCTGTGCTTTCCTTTGGCCAAGAACCAAGATTTTTCAAACATGCATTCAAGACCTTTTGGTGAAGATATATGGCAGGTTAACATCACCTCTGCTTCATAGATACATAGATGTTAGGGGCTGGAAGGGACCTTACAAAAACATCGAGTCCAGCCCCTCTGCACTTGAGCAGAAAAGAGTGCTGGGGTCATCTGACCCCAGCAAAGGTAGACGTCAAGATGCTTCAACCAACTGATAATTCTTTGGCAAGATAGCAAGGCAACTTTGATCCAGACTGTTAATTTGTGTGTAGAGACTACCATGCTGAAAAAGAGGACAGTATATTTGCTGTTCAAAGTTTGTTCATACTGCTTTCTCCAAATTCTGAAATTAATTGCAGTGATTTCTTCGTGTTTTATGCAACATCATATCTAAGTAGTTAATGGATTGATGGCTACAGGGTGATGAGTTGGTATCAACTAATGTCTGTCTCCTCTTTTAAAGGTGGGAGGAAGAGCGCTATCCTGAGGGCATTAAATGGAAATTCCTAGAGCACAAAGGTCCTGTGTTTGCTCCTCCATATGAACCTCTGCCTGAAAACGTCAAGTTTTACTATGATGGTGGGTCACTAGGGGTCCCATTGGGAAAAGAAAGTGGCATTTTTATTAGGGATTGGGGGTTCTTTCGAGGAAGGGAAGAGTGAAGTGGTGATTTGATTTAATGATTTGCTTCTAAAGCAAATTCCGTTAGAGGAACAAACGGAACAATGTTAGAGGAACAAACAGTGAAAGGTCTACAGGATTCTTTGGTTTAGAATGAATTAAACAGGTGCACTTACTCTCCTTTTGATACATATCACAACTCAGATGTACCTGACAGTGTTTTGCACTGGCAAGGACAATATCTAACCAGTGCAGCCTGTGATTGTAGCTATGCATCATCGTCACTGGTCTTCCTCAGGCATTCTGTTTATTCCCAGTGTTGGTCTGTCTCTCTCTTTTTTTTTTTTGTTATTAATTAAATTGCAATTTTCTATAGCCCATTATTAAATTTTACAATAACACCTGCTTGAAGTGATCAGAATAAAAGGCCAACATTATTTTAATACAAGTGATTGGGTTCCAGCAGGTTTGATCATATTAAATGGAGGACCAAATTAACTAGGGATTGGATTAAGTGGAAGGCAAAGGCTTTTGAGTGGATGAAAATTGAATTTTTGACTGAAGGGACATCTGTTCCTGGAACTGCTTCAGAGGCTGTTCCCTTCAGAGATTGGGCTGTTCCCTGGCAATAGTGTAGGCTTTAAATTTTTAAATAACTGCAGGATTCTTCTGTTAATTAATAACACATTTATTTGCATGTCCAAGTCACACTGAAGTCGTCAAAAATGAAGTATCTAATTCACAAGCCAGCTATTAAGAGAGCCACTCAACATGATCCTCTCTGTGCACAAGGCATTGTCCAATTTAGAGATTACCCCAGTATTGCTTGTAGACTTAAATAATCCTTCCACACTTGGTCTGCCAGCTGCTAGGCTACCAGACTGAATAGAGGAGTCTCTCCCTTTCCTAGTCCTTCTTTTACAACAGAATGCCTGCTTCCATCTGATAAGATGTCTGTAATTATTGCCTGAGCTATTGTTAGAGCTCCCAGTCACTTGCAGCACCAGAATCTGTAAATTAGCTTTTAAAGCCAAAGCAGCTTACTAGTTGCTCTTCGCTTTAGAAGCCAAGTAACATGTCCAGAGCTCTGGACATCTTCCGCGGTCTTTGAAGATGCACTTTCATTATTGGAAACTTTCTCAAGCCTTTGAGAGAAGGAAAATTAAGGAGTGAAATGCAGTTCAAGCAGATCTGGTTTCCCCAGCTGTTTCCAAAGTTGGTAGTACAGAGTAAGTGGGGTTACCCCCAACCTTTAGGTAGCTTCTGAGCATTCTTAGTAGTATTAACCCTAAAACAAGACTGCCTGATCACCTTTTTTTTTTTTTTTTTTTTTAAATCCTCTGTTTTTCAGCCCAGACACTTTTTCCTTCTGCAATCTGTTTTGAGGGTTTTACAGGCTGCCACTGGCAAGTGACCCTCAAGTTTCCATTCCCTTTTGGCTCCACACTCCTCTTTCACTCACTTGTCATGTCTCAGTGTTAAATAATTTGAAGAGGTTACTTCATCCCAGAAGGGGTGGGGTAGATTTAAAGCCAGGCTTCACTGGTTCATCCTTATCTGTGTTGTCCCTGTCAGTGGTTGAGTCCAGGCTTCCAGGGTGTCAGCTTTGCTGACTGCAAGATCCCACCCTGCGCTGCCCATTTGTCTTAATTATTGTATCCCTTCTGGGTCTTGAGTCCAGCACCCCTGACTCCGCAGGCTAATCAAGCTCTGAGCTAGGTCAGTGGGCTTTTGGTTTTTGCTTTTCCTGGCAGGACTTGGGCCTTACAACAAAGTGCGGAGGGTCAGTTACAGCTGAGTCCCTCATCTTGGTTCCCTGTTGCACGGCTTCCACGTGTAGCCCCTTATAGCCGTGTCCATTCCACTGGTTGTTAACAACAGAGAATTTGGGTTTTTTTCTACAAACTGTTCTGCCCTCTGGGCCACCAAACA
>JAGPOW010000797.1:16880657-16907173 GCA_030014935.1 Caiman crocodilus | reverse complement strand
TTTTTTTTTTTTCTTTTACACACAGTAAATTAAAAGGTCTATATTCTACTTTTATTCTATTCTAAAAGGTCAATAGCTAGTTATAGTCAGTGGTAATAGTAGTAGTTTTAGCATTGGCTTGTGAGAGAAAACAGTTCACTAGGAAAAAAACACTGATGCGCAGACTCTTCACAAGGTTATCAGGATCTTATGCCTTTCTACTAGTTATTAGGGCTGCCTAAAATGTTGCTGGGTGTTTTGTTTCAAAGCATTTTGAGCTCAAAACAGCAAAATCAAAATGAAACAAAAGCCTTCAGAATAGCTTCAAAATAAAACAAGGTCACTCGAACCATTTCAAGTTTCAAATTCAGGCTTGGCTTCAGCGCCGGCCCCAGCCAGCAGCATCAGCTTTTTGTCATCCCGCACAGATCCGGGGGCTGCGGCCTCCAGGAGGATTCTGGCACAGCCCTCAGCCTTCCCAGGGGGCACCGGCCCCCAGATCTGTGCGCTGGATGACAGCATGATGTTGCTGCCAGCCGGGGCCAGGAGTAGCACCAGTCTTCCTGGCACTGGGTGTGGACTGCGCCCACCACCAGTTTCAGCTGAGAGCAGCAGCCTCCTGTGATCCAGCAGGCAGATAAGGGGCCTGCCTGCACCCCTAGGAGGGCTGCGGGAGCTGTTCCAGACTCCTCCTGGGGGTGCGGGCCCCCAGTCTGCCTGTCAGATCACAGGAGGCTGGTCTTGCCGCCTGGGACTGGCAGCAGCACCAACCTTCCTGCACGAGGAAGGAGTCCAGTGCACCAATCTTCCCAGCATGAGGAAGGAGTCCGGCACAGCCCTCCTGAACATGCGGGCCCCCAGACCTGCCTGCCGGATGACAGGATGCTGCCTGCAAATGGCAGTGTTGCTTGTCAGCACCTTGAGGTGCAGTTTCCCAAAATCTGCTACACCTATCTCTTTGAAACTTCGCAGGCTTCATGCCCTCAGATACCATCTCTGCAAGCATCATTCTAATCAGGCTAGAAATGATAAAGTTAAAGCCAGTTTTGTGCTTCCCCATTATTGCTTGTGGGTGAAACATTGAAGCAGCAAAACAGTTTTGACGAAACAAAACAGCACAGTGGTTTTGAAACTAAACGAAACTCTAAACAAAATGCTGTTCGTCAAAACAGAAGTCGAAGTGTCATGATGCTGTTTCGCACATCCCTACTAGTTATACATGCGAGAGAGATGGAATCCGTCCTAGAAAGTACTGAAGCCTCATGTCATCAGGAATGCAATCTGGGACTGAAGAGCTAAGTGTTGAATGTGCAGCTTTGCTCTCAAACCATCAGAGGTCCTCCTTCCTCTCAGCAGTCTGGCAGCCGAATTGAAATCTGACCCCCCTATTCATTGAAAGATCAGTTAGTCTCTTAAATATGACTAGCTTTTGAGTTTGATTTGGAAAGTGCATTCCCATGGTACCTTAGTCTCTCTTGGTTAATAGAGGTTTGGCATGCTTTCCTGTGATGAAAGCGAGATGAATGTTTGGTATCACCTGCCAGCCAATATAAGGACACTGGGTATATTTCTCGGCAAAGGAGGTTGCCTCGTACCTAGCTAGAAATAGCTGCTTATCATTAGAAGTGCAATTGAAAGAGATCTTTTGGGGAAGAGGGAATGAGAAAATGACTTCTTTGTCTGTAGGCTTGTTAAATATGGTGTAAGGGGAAAAGAGAGGATTGAATAGAAGCCAATAGTTTTTCCTTCTCACTAGCACCATTCCTGTCAACTGGGATTTGCACACCTTTGGAAATTTTATCTCTTGACTAGTGTTTTGCTGGAAGGAGTTGTTACTTCCCCATGTATCTGTTTCAGGACTGTCTAACATTAGGTTCCTTGTTACTTCTTGCTTACTACTTTAGATTTCAGGGTAATTTCCTCATTGGATTAGAACCATTTAATAGAAATCAGACTCATTTTTTTTTCCAATCAATCCTTAGCGCCTATTTAGGGGTTACTTGTCTGCAAAAAAAAATCCTCTCTGAAATGGGGAAAAGCCTAGCATAACTATTCTGGTTGTGTATTATACCTCCATAGGAGGCCAGTACTGGCTAGAGACTTCTTGCCTGCTTTGAACCTTGCATGGGTGGGAAGAGTAAATTGACATGCGGAGACAAACATCACTGTCTCTCCAGTTCTTTGGCTGACTTTTAAAAACTCCTTTTTTTGTAGGTAAAGTCATGAAGCTGAGCCCCAAAGCAGAAGAAGTTGCCACATTCTTTGCAAAAATGCTTGATCATGAGTACACTACAAAGGAAATCTTCAGGAAAAACTTTTTTAAAGACTGGAGAAAGGTATGCAATCCTGGACTTGGATGTCTGCCAAAGCTGCTATTGTCTTCCAAGGGCTAGGAAGTGACTAGGGACTACTCTGACTCTGTGCCCAAAAACTCTAGTGTGAGTGGCAGTGGACCAAGGGCAGCCTCAGATTTAGCTTTGGAGCTTCCAGCTTGTACATAGTTTACCAGGAAGGGCCTGCTGATAAATATGTTCTCAAACAAGGGTCGACCTTTTCCAAGGCAAACTTACCCATCATGCCACATCACAGGCATGGCTGAGTTGATCATTGCGTACATCACCGAAGAGCCATCATAATCTTTATGTTGGAGACAAGCCCCTTCCAGGGACCTACCAAGCAGGAGCTTCATCATCTCAACCAATGTAAGCATGCCAAAAGATCGAATTAGATCCATTGACAAAAGTTGCCTAGGCAAGCCTCTCTTCCCCCAGTTATCTCAACAACTTGAAAAGGTTACTGTGTAATAAAATGCATACTGTTATGCAATGTTTACAAAGATCAGGCTGTCTTAAAATTCTATGCATCAGAAGTTTTCTTCATCCATCCCTTTCTCTCTAACCTCTATCCATAGCACTTGATAGAAATTGGAGCTCTTTCGTAGCAGTTGACAATCTGTATTTATTGTCAGTACCTGTTCTGTGTTGCTTTACAGGGCTGGGAGGGACAAATATTTTTTGCATGCAAGAAGGCTTAAAAGCTTTGCCTTTTTTTCCCTTCAAGGAAATGACTGCAGAAGAGAAGAGTACTATTAGCAACCTCAGCAAGTGTGACTTCACCCACATGAGCCAGTATTTCAAAGCTCAAACGGAAGCTAGGAAACAGATGTCCAAGGAAGAGAAACAGGTACTCTAAAGAACTGTAGAAAACTTTTCGATATGTTCATCCACTTATGACACTTCTGTCATTATGCTCCTTTCTCATACTGAAGGAGTTACCTGAAACAATTGTCTCACAATTCAAGGGTTCCTGGTGACGTTGCTGTGGCGTTGAAGGCACAGGGTTTTTTTCCCTTTGAGCATCCCTTAAACTTTTTTGTGTGTGCGTGCGTGTCATTTGCTTCCTTTAATATGTCTGTATGAGTAATGTCTCAGGATAAAATTTGAATAAGGAATCGCCACCTGCTGAGCCTTTCTCCTTAACTGAATGTCTCTGATCATACTCCTCCTACATTGTGGTGTATAGTTAAGACGAAGTTTCTTAGAAGCAGGTAGCCCTATATTTCCTCAGGGCCGCTTCAGTAAGAACAAAAGGCTTATCTGACCATCCAAATTTGCTTCTGTGTAGTGTCTTTGATAATGAAACTCCAATCTAACACTACTTCAGAGGTCTACTAATTGTGGGGAAATATCCTTCCTAGTAGCACCAAACCCCATGGTGTCAGCATTCAAAGGTTCCCAGTGAGAAACTCTGTCTCACTTTGCTGACTTTTATTAGTTAGTTTCCTCTGTCTGTGCTATTACTAACGGAGTAGAAATGGCCTTTTTGTCAGGTCTTAGTTGGCAGATCATCAGTGACATTAGTGGGAGAGCATGCAGCTTAATTAAGGATGCATCTATTTCTTTACACCTTTTCATCTTATGGCGTTGGGACCTGAACAATAGGAATTCCCTTCCTTTAAGCACCATGTTTTGTTAAGTGCAGTCAATCAAAAGATCTTAAAATGGGTGCTGGGTCAAGCTTAACAAGCAGTCTCGTTAAGTTATTAGTTTGTTGTGGTCTGCAGACAGATGAATGGGATGGGGGTTGATGTAGGGAAATTGTTTTGGTTGCTCAAACCTATTTCCCTCAAAGTTTGAGTGGATTTTAGATGTTAGAAAGTGTTTTGTCTGGTGGTAGATGCCTATGATCTGTTGGGCAAAGACTGCTGTTATTGAAGGTGTATATGGCATGTAATACAATGGAGGCTAGCCATGACCAGAGTACAAGTAATTTTGACCTTAGTCTTAACATTGAACAAAACATTGAGTGGCTTGTAATCTCCTGACTTTGGTCTTCCTAGAAAATTAAAGAGGAGAATGAGAGGTTATTGAAAGAATATGGCTATTGCGTCATGGATAACCATAAGGAAAGGATTGCCAACTTCAAGATTGAGCCCCCAGGCCTCTTCAGAGGGCGTGGCAACCATCCCAAGATGGGCATGCTGAAGAGACGAATCATGCCAGAAGACATCGTCATTAATTGCAGCAAGTGAGCACAGGATACTTTGTACCTTATATGCTTCCTAGCGAACCTATTTTTTATCATGTATAATTTGATTTGTCACCAAAATACTTTAAAGGTGGGTATCTTAGCACTACTAGTCTCAGAGGTGAGAGGAGTGTAGGTTGTAGCCATGTTGGTCTAAGGACATGGGCAGACAAGGTTCTTTGAGTGAATCTGAGATCTTTTAATAGACCAGCTTAAATAGTTAGAAAAAGAGGTATAATGCAAGTAAGTTGTAGAAACTTTCTCACAATTCATGCATATACCTCTGTCAGCATATCTGTCTTGATGAACATGCTTGATAAACTGTATGCACTGTTTATTTAAAGCCAGACTCATTAATGGTACTGCCAAGCGTTGAAGTGCAGAACTTCTTCAGTATACAGCTGTTCCACCTCACTTCGATTTGTGGCTTACGAGGTAATAAACCTATGTTTAGGTCCTATAGCTTTTTTTCCATTCCCATGCTGTAACTGCAAGAACATCCCCAAATCAAAACAGTAGACTACCCAATATTATCTCTTAGAACAATGACTAACAGGATAATTCTTGAAGAGGTAGAGCATAGCAGTGAAACTTCTGATGGCTTTTAGTTTGTGTCATGTACTGTGGGAACGGTCAGTTACCCAAACCACTGAAGGGCAAGAGACTTGTGTACTGCTTTTCGCTGTCCACTGCTGCTCATTTATATTGTATTACTTTGGACTCCTTAAGACTGTTCCTTTTCTCTTCTTGCTTTTCCTTCCTTTGCAGAGATTCCAAGGTTCCTCCACCACCTCCAGGGCACAAATGGAAGGAAGTCCGGCATGATAACAAAGTGACCTGGCTAGTGTCATGGACTGAGAACATCCAGGGATCTATCAAATACATCATGTTGAACCCTAGCTCTAGAATCAAGGTAATTGTCTGGAAAGTTGCTTGGCCATGTAGTCTCACAACTGACCCTCTAAAGAAGGGGGAGTAGTGAAGTTTGTTGACTTAAAACAAGAAACAGGCATGCGTCACCTCCTTTCCTGTCTGCAGAGAGGGGTAACTGCTACTTTGCAGTAATGCAAGCTAAGAATAGTAAGTGCTTTCAGATTTTGTACATCAAAGTTGTGGTGTTACCCCTCATTTTAACGAGAACTTCTCACACTCTGAAGTCAACTTAACAAGAAACTTGGTTCCTAAAGTCTTTTTAAATATTTAACCTGGTTCAACTGTTGGTTTGTCCCCGCCTTCTCCTTCCTAGTTATGCAGTGAAGCTCTAGCTATGTGCTGGACAACAGCATCTCCCCATCATAAAGCAATTAGGGCAGTGCAACGCTTCAGTTGCTGATTCAGTTTGGAGGAGATTTGGCGGATGAATCTCCAAATCTGAATCAAATCAGGAGACCTATTAATCTCTCCAAATTACATCAGAAGCCTCTAATTCGATTTGGAGAGATTCGAACAATTCGGCCATAGACAGCTTTTATGTGTGTGGTTTTTTGTTTTGTTTTTCTATGTACCTTAAGGTGCCAGGTTCAGCTCGTGAAGGCTGAGATAGGGTGAATGGAGCGTCCCACAGGAGCGCAGAGGGGGTCCCCCCGTGTGCTCTCCAGCAGACCCAGAATTGGACTAGAAGTACTTCCAGTCCACTTCTGGGTCTACCACTGAGCGCATGGAGTACTCCCTGTGCTCCTGTGAGAGGTTCCATCCGCTCCACCATGTACTTGTACATGTACATTCACCATGGCTTGTGAATGCTGACCTTGAGGTACATAGAAAAAACATACAAAGCTGTGTATACGGCTGAATCAGACTTGAATCTTCAGATTCAGCAAAATTGAATCACTGTCCTTTAACTCAGGCTGAATCCAAATTGAATACTGCCCATTTCGCATATCCCTAAAGCCATGTTACTTACCTGCGGAATGGAAGTGATTTGAAAAGACCTGCTTTGTATGCACATGCATCCTGCAAGAAGTGTATGACAAAATTCTTTAAAACCTAATTGGATTTCTGTTTAAGTAAGACTATATTTTGGAAGTTCTACACCAAGAAAATTGCTTCCTTTTAAGACACCCATAGTCTCACTGGGCTGACTCTTCAGGGAGTGAAAATAAGAGGCTTGTTCTGCGTGTGTGGGGACCTTGTTCCAAAGAACAGATTCCCAGTTTCTAATTATGTCATCACACAGATATTCTGCATGTTGTTTAACGTTCACTGTCTCTACTGTTTTTATGTCTTTGTTGTGAAGGTGCCTGCTTGTGAGAATAGAAGTTGCAAGTAATTAAGTCATCTTAATGGAATAGGGAGACACTATTTTACATTTAGAAAGATGGAAGACTAAGTACCCGACTCATTTGTCTTCTATAGTTACCTGTTTGCTGGCATTTAATATGGCTAATTGAATTATCTGCAGCTGCCTATGAATGTAGTCTGGAGTAGGGCTAGAAGTAGTGAAATCCTAGGGCTTTAGTAAGTGACAGACTATCAGTTGCATTCAGGGTTGAGCAGGATTTAAGATCAAGCTCCTTGCTCTTGCTGCTGACTTTCTCAGGTTGACTTGGCTGTGTCTGTCTCCACAGGGTGAGAAGGACTGGCAGAAGTATGAGACAGCTCGGAGGTTGAAGAAGTGTGTGGACAAGATCCGGAATCAGTATCGAGAAGATTGGAAGTCCAAAGAAATGAAAGTACGACAGAGGGCTGTGGCGTTGTACTTCATTGATAAAGTGAGTAGCAGTCTGTCAGTCATCTTCTATCTTGCTAGGTATAAAAATGCAAGATGGTTGGATGCCTGTGCCAGAGCCCTAAATCAGCCCCTGATTAAAATATTTGCATCCTTTACAAAGTAGAGGAGTTGAAAGGGCCTTGAGGGAAGTTGTTCATTATTGTATTGGGACCCCAACTTTTCAAGTGCATGGGGTCTTCTGGGGGCATTCTACTCTCTGCTTCTTTCCCAATAACTGGAAATTGCCAGACTGAACCTAGCTATTTTTGACTGCATTGTTGTGTTCAGACAAAATTCACAATTTGGTTAATTCCAGAATTCCCTAGTTGGATCAGTGGGAATTGTACATGTGGGTATATGGCTCTTGTTTCCAGCTGTTTCTAATTCTAATTGGAAAGCTCTGCTTTTCATTTGCACCTGTGGGCTCCGTGATCATGACCCAAACTATGCTAGTTGCTCTTGCCCCCTACACGCACACGCGCGCAGCCTGTATAGGCTGTCATTATGTTTCAAATACTACAGTGGCATAAATAATTCAAGGGTTCCTGGTGACCTTGCTGTGGCGTTGAAGGCACAGGGTTCTGTAGTATGTGTGCGCACATACATATACACATACATGCATACATACACGTGTGCATGCACACATGTATATATGTATGTGTGCACACACACACTCTACAGAAGAACTACATTTTTTATGCCACTGTAGTATTTAAACCTATAATGACATCCCAGCTCTGTGTGGGTTCTGTGACCAGATAAGTATCCATGCTGATCAAGGTGGATTGATTTAAAGCAGGAGATCTTGATTTAAATTATTGATTCCTATATTTGTATGTTTATAAATAAGGGCTTACTGTTTTGCAGCCAGACAACCTTTTTTACCAAAGTGGGTATATCTTTTTCTTTCCAGGAAAATGCATTTTTATTAAACAGCTTGGCATATGCTTATGTGGATATTTAACCCTTTCTTTTTATTACAATAGCAAATAGTGAATGATTCATTCAAGTTTAGGTAACTTTTAAATGCAAAAAGTTTCAGTGAGTTTCACATTTTATTTCATATTATTTACATTTAAATAATTTAAAGAAATTATGATTAAAATTTAGGCTGCAATCATCATAATCATCATCTTTTTTTATTGAACTGTAAACAGATTTACTTTTAAAAAGAGAAACTTAAGTTATTTATTTAAAAAAAACATGCATCTACCCTGATGCATCTTTATTTTTCTTCTCCCCCGGGCATGTAAATCCAATCGCATTTCATTTTGCTTACAGCTATTTATAAATCTCTTTCAGCAATCTGACTTTCAAAACCCTCCTTCTGAGTTACTTTTAAGCTTCTGTGAACATCAGTTTTCACCTCCTGTTTTGAGAGTAATGCACTACTGCACTAAAATCTAAGATTTTTAAACCAAATGGAGAATGCCCTGACCCCAAAGCCAGTATGTCTTGAGGTCCCCACAGTCCATAAATACAAGAGCAGTTTGAAATGCTAAAAGTCTTTTCTTTCTTATTCAATTTGTAGCTTGCCCTGAGAGCTGGTAATGAAAAGGAAGAAGGGGAGACAGCTGACACTGTGGGCTGCTGCTCTCTCCGAGTAGAACATATTAAGTTGCATCCAGAGTTGGATGGTCAGGAATACGTGGTTGAGTTTGATTTCCTCGGAAAAGACTCCATCCGATACTACAACAAAGTCCCTGTTGAGAAGAGGGTAAGATATCTGCAATTGTTCTCCTCCACGCTGTACTACAGGGAAAAGAGGAGCTAGGTGGTGGAAACCAAATGTGTTGGTAGATATTAGGCAAATGTGTTAGCCGAAAACAAGTAGTTTATTTCCTACCCTTCCTTCTTGTGAAATGCTTTTTAAAGGGGTAAGGATTCTGATATGGACCAAATATGAAGGATGTAAACAGCTTTCTTCTTTTTCCTACCCTCTTACCACCTTGAGCTCTCAGCCATTGTGGTTATATGCTCCTGTCGTAACTAGAAATGACTGTTTTAGAGCTGTTATATGGACATGCTGCTAGTCATCAGCCCTGGCTTTTTGGCAGGTACTGTGAAGGTAGACTTCTTAGAGATGCTTTCATCTCTACAACCCCAAAAAACAAACTTTCCCTAATATCATAAGAGGTCAATACTGAACTATACAGCCACTGGTATAACAGTAAATACATAGTTATGCCTTAAGAGGCAGTCCCTGGGTGATGTCTAAATATTCTATGAGCCCTTGGTTTCATTTGCATTCACATCTGAATATGTTCTTCTGCTGGGCTGCATCCTGATCTGCTCTCCATAGTACCCAAGGTCCACTCCTGATAACCGGTATGTAAGGTCCTTACATGCTGCCTGAGGTTGTCGTCTTTGAGGCAAAGTTTGTTCATTTCTTATCAGTTCATCTGTTCTCTTCCTCAAATTGTGTGAATGAATCCAAAAGTAAATCTGTCTATGTAATGCAAATGGAGGGGTTTAAGAAGTCCAGGAAGGTGCTCTGTATTTATGTGGGTGTAGCCGAGTTTAGAATCTGGCCCACAAGGTATACACTTAGCACAGTGCATAAAATACAGTGTATGCAATACTGTGGTAAATTTAATGTAAAAGAGCAGTAAATGTTGACCTTTTATAAAATTGTGGCCACTATATAAATGAATCGTTATTTAAAAGAAGAAAAAAAAATTTTAATTGTTTAAAATGGTTAAACTCTTGGTGCATCTTCTCCAGAGTTTCCAGTAGGGAACCTCCTTATTAAAGAAAACAGAAATCTTTGTATATTTGGTATCTTATGAGAATGTGTTCTGATTTAAAAAGCCTGGACGTTGAAGTTTCCAAGCTACATAGAACACTATTCACAGTCTTGGTGTAATCAAGGGAATTTACAAATGTGGGACAGTTGTGTGAAATATCTAGTAGGGCAAAGGGAGTGTGGTCACTTCTGGATGTCCTGGGCTGCTTAGATCTCTTATTTGGGCCTGTGCTGGCAACTCTGTTTGGAGAATGGTCAGGGGCATACTTTTGGATACCAGACATACTTGGCAAGTAACCTAGTTGCTTGTGACTTGGGGGGGAGAGGAGTTCACTTCAGTGGCCAGTCAGCCCCTGATTTCTGCTATCAGGGAGTGAAGTATTAGACAAGCTTCTGGCATTGCCTTAATGTGCAGACAAGTGTCTTTTAGGAATGGGACAACTCTTTTCACCTGCTCACCATACAGCTTTTTAAAGATGGTGGGTTTCATGCACTATCAAGCTGGGCTGGATTTGAACTGGTAACCTGGAAGTAAAAGCTTCCATATCCCATTGCCAACCACTCAGTCTCCTTATTAAGAGCCCTCCATCCCTTTCCCCCTTCTTTCTTGTAGGTTTTTAAGAATCTTCAGCTGTTCATGGAGAATAAGCAGCCTGAGGATGACCTCTTTGACCGACTGAATGTAAGCACATAAATGGCATTTTGGAGCTCCTTTAATCTAGCCCTAGCAATTGTTACTATGCTGTTAGAGAGAGTCTTAGAGTGAAGGCATTGCTGACAGCCAGCTGATTGCAAATGCCCTGCCACAGCAGAGGCCTTGATTTTCATTTTTTTTTTTTTTTTTTTTTAAACCAGGTGGGCCCGTCATAGTGGCCCAGAAACAGTGGGTTCTCTCTTTCCAGTAGGGGTGTACCTATTACAAGCTCTTTACAGAAACTGCCATTCAATGCCTTAGGACTTGGTACAGCAGCAGCCTGAGTGTTAGGTGGAGGGGAAGGATGCATGAGAGACCTGCTTTCCTGTCTGTTCCAACCAAACAAGTTCAGATTAATAGGAAGACAGTGAAGGTGCTGAGTGGGGTGAGAGTGCCTCATCAGGCAAAGGAGGTCACACATTCTGGGGCCCAAAGTGTAAATGTGAAAGAAAAAATGTGACCTCTAGAATGAATGGTAACCAGCCATCACCTACTGGTTCATAATCACTTTCTCCTTCCCAGTCTGTTAATGCAGATGTAAAGCCCAGTTCCACCCCAGGTCCTTGCCAGCTGTGCCACAGCATAGCCACCCTGTCCTCGGATTTAGATCTAGAAAGTCCTAGCAAAATTCTAGGCATGGTTACCTGTCCTTGTCAGCAGGATTCCTGTTCCAGGAAGCAAGTCTTGTGTGTGCCTAGAAATTCACTACTCGACTTCAGTTCAGTAATGAGGCTAATAAGGACATGCATGTTTTGCTAGATTCTGGTCATGATGCTGGACTGATTGAAACCTCCAACCTTTTTCTGCTTCCATAGACCAGTATCTTAAATAAACATCTTCAAGACCTTATGGAGGGACTGACAGCCAAGGTATTCCGTACTTACAATGCCTCCATCACGCTACAGCAGCAGCTAAAGGAGCTCACTACCCGTAAGTTCTTTTGTCTGGGACTGGCTTGTTTGGAACTGTAATGACTGCAGTGTCCTGGATGGATCCCTTTTTTACCTTGGCTAATGCAGTGTGGGCACTTTTTTGATGTCTAGCACAAAGATCATTGTGGAGATGGAGAAGATACTTAAGATGAGGCCTACAAGTTAGAATTGCCCCTTTACTCTTCCCCAAAGACTTCTCTCCTCCTTTGTCTTTAGAACCAATTTGACCCATCATGCATATTTAGATTTAGATTAGGAGGAAGTATTTTCTGGGCTCCACGGGATCAGGTTCTGGTCCCCATTCTTGTGGTGCTGAACAGCTTGAAAGAATTTCATCAGTTTTCCTAGGGATTCCCTTAGGATGGGTCAATACAGGTATTGTAGACTTAGTTATTCTAAACCTGTGCCACTCCTTTTGTACTTCTCCCAGTATAAGCAGCATGACTGGGCCTGTGGCTTGTACTGAGATTGACTGCCAAAACAGCCTTGTGGGTGCTCTTGCACTGGGAAGAAGCCCAGTGTTGGGGCAGTAGTAAACTGATGTATGGTCAGCCACATGTACTCTGTCCCCAGCCTCTAGTTGTGCCCGTTGGAATGTACCTAGCCTCCAGGGCCAGGGCCCTGCAAATGTCTTGTCTTTTTATTTAACATTTTGGAAGTTACACTTTGTGCAGGGAGCAGAGGTGTCCTTTAAAGCCCTGCTTGTTCCAGCTGGGCATCTGCAAACTAACAAGCCAGCATTAGTATTTGATATTTCTCTGGTGCCATTCATCAAAATGGTGTTGAAGATGAGGCCTGCGGGCTGGACCAGGGCTGCAGAACCAGATCATGTGGCCCATGCACCTTCTCTTGGCCAGTCCAGGATACAGGCTGCACATAGGGCTTGCTGTAGTCTATTCAGGGCAGGTGCTGTGTGCAGCAGAGGTCCAAGCACTGGTACTGCATGTGGAGCTGTCCAGGAACAGTCAGAGCAGGTGCTGGATCTGGTATGGTGGGGAGGGGCATGTTCAAGGGGTCCACCACATGCCAGATCCAGGACTCACTCTGGCCACTCCGGGATCTGTGTGGCATGTTGTGTCTGCCTCAAACCGGCTGGAGTGCACACTGTATGCAGCTCATATCTGGGACTGGCCAAAATGGGTGTTGCAGGCTCTCCATCCAGCCTAATATCCCTTCTGAGACAGGAAGACTCAGTCCCTTCTAGAAGAGTGTGTATATTGAAGCACATGAAAGCTAAGTGTCCTGTCCAATGTCTCATGTTGTCAAGAGCAAATCTAGTTCACAGACCCCTATCCTCATCACCAGACAGACCTCCCCACTCTCCATGGTTGGTGGTCTCCATTACAATTATTCATGACTATAATGCATGAAGAAAAAAGCAAAATGCACCTTTAATTCTTTGGTGTCAGCAGGCCAAGGCTTCCATTGAAGGAACTTGACCCAAAATGAATTAGTACTTGGAATACAAGTAAACTGGTACTTAGTGCTAAGTAGTTGAAATGCAGTGCTGAGACTGGCACGGTAGAGAAGAATACAGATTACCTCAGTAGCCTCCTCAGTAGATATGAACTTGTAAAACCAGCAGAATGTGGCTGTGACTACTCAACCTTGCAATGCTCCACTTCACCTGCTTTTAAACTTTTCCAGCGGATGATAACATCCCAGCAAAGATCCTTTCCTATAACCGTGCCAATAGAGCTGTTGCTATTCTATGTAACCACCAGAGGGCGCCACCGAAGACCTTTGAAAAATCCATGATGAATCTTCAGACCAAGGTAATGCCCAGTTTCTGTTAAATTAAAAGTCATGTTAGAAATACCTCTTCTTTGGGTCTTGGGTATCTTATTTCCTTTGGTCTGTAGAGAACCAGACTCCTTAGGTTGGGGCATTAATGCATCTATGTCTGAAACTAATCTGCTCTGGAAAGTGAATCTTTATACTTTTCCTTAAAAAAAAAAAAGAAAAAAAAGTTAAAAGTGCTTTTCTCCTTTCAGATAAACTAGCATCAGGCACCTTTGGTCAGGGAGAAAACAAATCAGAATGCTTCCCAGCCTCAAACTCTGACTTGCTCTGAGGACTTGCCATTGAGTTGACCTTGAAACCAGAGGTCTCTTGTCTCTGACTTGTAAAAGGAAATCAGTGTGGGTGTCTAGTCCCTCAGTGTGGCCTGTAGACCATTGTCAGTTCAGCTTGTCTCCAATACACTTCTGACTTGACCTCTTCCTTTATAGATTTTTCTGACAAAGGCGGTGAGGTTCAAATGTGGTTAAGTCTGTTCACATCCTGTCTTCAAAATAACCCTTACAATAAGATCTTCTGTTTTAGCACTGTAGTGTTTCCTTGCTTCCTTGATACTTAACCTGTTCTGCCCTCACCCCTGATTTTTACAACTGGGTTGAGCCTTTAACTTTGGAGTAGGTGGCATGTTTGAGAGTAGCAATTAAAGACTGGGAAGCTGTGAAACTCTAAATGTCACTGAATCCCAAGCAAAGGCTAAAACTGTCAGCCTAGTTGCAGTCCTCGGTATTTTTAGAAGATTTAAAGAGCTTTCAATCTGTGTAATTCAGGGTATAAACTGATCATCATCTTTGCCCAAGAAGTTTTCCTCCATGGGATAACATGGTACCTCTAGGTGATCTGGTCTTAGTTTACATCCAGCCTAGGGACTGACTGACTAAAAGGGCCCTGGATCAGCTATGCTTTGGCAAATCCCATTGTACTTGTCTACTGCCCTTTGCACCTGAGCAAGGGAGCTACCAGAGGCTTTTCCCAGTTCGCTGCCTCTTGTTTTGAATTGCCCGTCCTGATATTTCATAAGCAGTTTTTTTATCAAGTTAGTCTCTGTGTACAATGGATTTGTAAAGCTGGTGCCACTTTTTTCGCCTGCCAAAAGTGGTAACTGATTTTGAACATCTCGGGAGGGGTTTCTCTCTTTTTTAGGTGGGGAATTGTTTGTTTGGTTTAGTTTTGTTTTTACTAGTGCTCAAATTAAGCCTAAGATAGGTTGACTTTCAAAGGAAAGTTGCCCAGAAAATCAGGCCCTTTTAAAGTGTCCTTAGTTTCTAAGGGGTATGGGTTGTAGCCATGTTGATCTAAGGACATAGGCAGACAAGGTTTTTAAGCGCTCTTTGAACTTGTAAATTTTTTTTTCCAAAAGCCGATTTGGTTGTTTTGGGTTTTTTTTCCCCAAGCTCTTCCATTATGGATGAGATGTCCCACTCTTGCACGTAAGCAAGCTGTTGGATTGTAGACTGCAGTGCAGCTGGTGAATCTGTCAAGAGCCTTTTCTAGTTCCCCAGGATGAGTGATCTCCACTTCCGCAATTATTCACACTTGTTCACATTCCTGCTGTCTGGGTTTTTGCCTCTTCTAGATTGATGCCAAGAAGGAACAGTTAGCTGATGCCAGGAGAGAACTGAAAAGCGCCAAAGCTGATGCCAAGGTCCGGAGGGATGAAAAGTCTAAAAAGTAAGGCTGACTTCAGGGCAACAAAGGGGTGAAAAATGTCACATGGTGTCTTGTGGCACAGCCACTAGCCCAAAATGGGACTTCTCACTGCAGTGGTTCTTAAAATACCTCTAGGTCGGTGGGCCTCTAAGAGTTTTGAGGGATCTAGTTTTCATTGTTCAACCCCATACATAGGGCTCTGTATTAAAAATAGCCTTCTAGCCATTTTTAGCTCCCACAAGTAACTCTGGAGGTCTCCTTAACGGCATATTAAGACGCTCCACCTTCATATACGGCCTTCGGATGCTTCCATGAGCCCACCATGCAGCTGCTTGCTTAGTGACACACTGGTAAGCAGTGCATTTAACCCTCCTTAGATCACCATGTAATCTCCCTGCATCCTTTTTCCCCCTCCCTCCCCTGGTCCCTTGGTAACATTTGCTGTGCAGTGTGCATTCCTATTGACTCATGAGACGGATAGATCTTACCTTCTAGTCCATTTAGAAGCTATGGAACAGTTAAGGGCCAAAGTGAAATACTGGCTAGGCATGTGCATTTTACTGTGAGACAAGGCTCTACAGGCAGTGTAAGAAGAATAGCCCTCTGTTAAATGAAGCTTGATACTGGTATTCTGACCTCATTCTCTATGCCTGAATAGAGTGTTATCTCCACTCTTAGATCAGTTCCAATTCTTATTTACTCTTTTTTAATTTAAATTTGCCTTCTTGAGTACTACTAAATACTCAGCCCTTGAGTTCCAGCCCTTGATTTCAGGTACTGGACTATTGAAAGCATGTGACTTCTCATGCCAGACATGGCTGCACTTTGGTGCTGTTGAGCATCACTTGCACATAAGGATCCTAGAAAGAAGGGTGCATGTTGCCTGGGCCCCTTTGAATCACTGGTCAATAATGTTCTCCCAGAGGCATTGGCAAATGGTTCCCTGATTCCATCCCTCTGTTACAGGACAGTGGAGAGCAAGAAGAAAGCTGTGCAGAGGATTGAGGAGCAACTGATGAAGCTAGAGGTTCAGGCCACAGACAGGGAGGAGAACAAGCAGATTGCCTTGGGCACCTCCAAACTCAATTACCTGGATCCCCGGATCTCAGTTGCCTGGTAAGTTACTGTTCTCAAGGTGGAAAGGTCTCACACTACCTCAGGATCGTTTTGAGCACGTTATTCAAGTACTTTCTGATACTTCAGCCTCAGAGTTCTCTGCTGAATTTTAGACCAGTTGAGATGAAAGGCATGTTCCACCAGGACTAGCAACATCTCTGGGATCATGGGGAAAGTGACAGTTAAATAGATAACACTTACAAGGTTTTAATTGCCATCTCTTCCATGCCAATGTCCTAACTTTCACTGGAGACGGAAGGTAGAGCCAAGGACACTGTATACGTTCTCTCCCTGCCCTGCCAACTCTGCAGCACATCTTTGGTCTCAAGGGTGACCTGTCATGTCGTTCTTCCAAGCCTAAGCTATTCCTGAGCAGACGCTGCAACTGTTCCAGCTCGTGTGTGTGGAAGAAAGGCTTTTGGGGTTTCTCCTGGAAGCAAATCAAGATTAGGTCATATTTTATTCAGGAGCTAGAGATTCTGCATGGGTGTTGGTGAATTGAATCTTTATGCTAGAAGTTCCTGAGGTAAAAATTACTGCTTGAAGTGGGCAGCTGGTCAAAGGGGTGGGAAGAATATGACCCACAGCTCTATCTGGACCACCTGTTAATACTGTCTGGCTCATGGCTGCCCCCCATGGTGCTCTGCATGGGTCCAAGGCCCAACCCAGGCAGCTTTGTGTCCTGCACCTGCTCTGTGACACCAGCCCAGCCCCCGCGAGAATGCACAGCTTCTCAGTGGAGCTGCCTTGGCTGCTGCTGCACCCACCTAGGCACTGCTTGGCTCCCTCTGCCTCCAATGGTGGCTGCTCCTCCTGCCCCTGCTGTGCCACTTGCAGCAGCAGCCATGGTGATATGTGCCAGGCACCACATGCCCAGCCAGGTTGGGGTGAGGAAGCTGCATCCAGGCAGCTCCTGCCCCAGCAAATGGAGCTCCAGCTCTGAGCTGCTTTCCACCCACTCAGCTGCCTGACGCAATGACCATTACCTACAGGCACTGAATGGGTGGAAGGTGGCTGGAGTGGTGCAGCAGGGGCTAAAAAAGGAGTTGTTGGAGGCAAAGGGAGCTGGGCAGCATCAACAACAGTCCCACCAAGAAGGGGCTGGGGCTGGGGCAGTGTCATTGGTGGGCATGGGGCAGGTGTGGGCTGGAGTGTGGCACAAGCTGTCCTGGGCAGGAATGGGCAGGGCTCGGCCCCATGTAGAACATGTGTACCTGCACTGCATTGCCCTGCCTGGGTGAGCTCTACTGTATGTGCCCCCTGCCTGCCCCACTTTTTCCTCCATCTCTGGCCACCTCTGAAGACTTAGCACATAGGCAGCCCACTCCTCCTTCACCCCCGACAACAATACAATACAAGAGTAAGACTTTATGTTGAGCTCTTATGCAATCACCTCTATATACACTACTCAACCTAGGCCAAAAACTATTTTTTTTTTTTTAATTTTAAAATACATTATAGTAGGTGTTTGTGTTTTAGTATATGATTTGTTGTAAGTGGCTTGTCAGCCAAAATAATTGCCCACCACTGGTGTATCATGTTGTTCCTCCAAGCCTGAGCCATTCTTGAGCAGATGCTGTAACCATGCCAGTTCTGCATATGTAAAGACAGCTGTTGGGGTTTCTCCTGTGGGCAAGTTAAAGATTAGGTCATATTGTATTCAGGAGCTGGAGATTCTGCACTGATGCTGGTGAACTTAATCTTTTACACTGCCTCAAGCAATAGAGGTTCCTGAGGCAAAAGTTGCTGCTTGAGAAATGGTTGGTGGTAGCAGGAGATTTGTTACTCTTTCATTGCACCTGTATAGGCAAGTTGAAAGCTCTTCAGCCTGAATGGCTCTTAACAAAGATCTCTATTAGCCATCCCCACTTCTGCTTAGCCTCAAGGACTTAAACAGTCCTGGAAATTGAATGTTACCCTTGTGAATTAAATCCATCCAAGAGGAATTACTCAGTTACATGGCTCTTCTTTGTGAGAGCTGAGAGTTGTCCTGTCATTTTAGTGTGGGTACTCTGACCTCTTTCCCTCCTGAATCTGGAATAAAGCTGGGAAAAAAGAGGCAAGTTAGCAAGAGCTGGACTGGGAGGGGGGGTGAAGGTTGGGAAGAACTAGCAGCAGATTGCAAGCTCCCTACATCTTCCTCTGTCTACCATATGTAACACAATGGAGGAGTCCTGGTCTGATCAGCAGCTGGTGGCTAATGACAGCTAACAACAGGCTGGGCTAGTTGGAGAGTGATGGGACTAGTGACAGAGCTCCATGTATGGGGGAAAAGCTGCGTCCAACCCATTGTGCTGGATAAAGGAGTGCACAAAAGACCAGCTGAAGTATACAGTGGAGTACAGGGAGGGAGGAATCCTGGGAGAGCACCTGTGTATGGATGAGCTGCTAACCTTTGTGTCTCCTTTTCTCTTCCAGGTGTAAGAAGTGGGGGATTCCTATAGAGAAGATATATAACAAAACCCAACGAGAGAAATTTGCCTGGGCTATTGACATGGCAGAGGAAGACTATGAGTTTTAACCTGTTTTTAATGAGCTGGATTTTATGGAAAAGGGGGGGATAGCCTGGCTTTAGGGAGATTGATAAACTGTGAGCCTTACTTGTCCTTATATTTTGGGGGAAGGGGTAAGGAGGGGCAAGTGAGCATCAGACAAAGAAACCAACATCTTTGAGAAAAGATAAACCTGGAAATATTATAAAGGAGCTGAGCCAGTTGTCCTATGGACAACTTATTTAAAAATGTTTCAGAGATCCAAATTCTAGCTGTATGGTTTGTGTGTTTTCTCTCGAGGCAGGGCAAGTGGATGGGGGATTTGTCAACCTTCCACCAGGCAAATTCACCATTACACTGAAGAGCTTGGGAATCTTTAGCTACTGTATACAAAATCCAATTATATTGGTGCGTTTTTACAGTTAGGGTTTTGCAATAACTTCTATATTTTAATAGAAAAACGGACTCCTTCAACCCCTGCCCTCCCCCTCCCCCCACCCTACCCTATTTCAGGAATTTAACAAAAAAAATTAAAAACCCAACGCACCTGTTACAGCGGTCACTATCGTCATGGAAATATCCCCAATTTTTTTCATCAGTTTCACTCAATACAGTCGTGGCATTGGAACGTGAATTAAAACCCTCCACATCAGTTCAGAGCAAAGCATGATGGGAAGATGCTTCCTGACTTGAGTGTTTCTTTTTTAAATGTGAATTTTTATTTCTTTTAATTATTTTAAAATATTTAAACATTTTTTTTCTTGATCTTAAAGATCGTGTAGATTTGGGGGTGATGGGGTGGGAGGGTGGGGGGTGGAATGGGAGGGCAAATGGGGGGTGAGTGTGGAATTTTGAGGACAAATGAAATCGGTAACAAACAATTTCCCATCCTTCTTTGTTCTGAGCGTGCTTCAACACTTCAAGAATATCCACTTTTTAGGTTTGACGGACTGTTGTACTTTCTCCCCCCGTCCCCCCCTTTTTTCTAAGCCCCACTCCCCTCTTTTACTTGAAAGATTTTATTGTGTAAAAAGAAGTTTCACAGGTCAATAAATTTCGAGGGAAACAAGCATTGGTCCAAAAAGGAAAAAAATAATCAAGATTTTAGGGCTTTTATTTTTTATTTTGTAATTGTGTAAAAAAATTTTAAAAAAATTAAAAAGCAGAATTTTAATGTGAAACCTTTTTTTGCTATAATCATTAGTTTTAGAGGCATTGTTAGCTTAGTGTGTGTGCGAAGGCCATTTCCTGCAGTCTTTCCTCAACAAGTATCTTCTATTTTTATCATGAATTCCCTTTTAATCAACTGTAGGTTATTTAAAATAAATTCCTACAACTTAACTGAACGCCATTGTCTGTGTCGTCTTTCGTCTGGTAGCAGTGTTTTATTGCAGTGGGTGAGTCTGGGTTATATCACCCTCCATTAGTGGTCACTGGATTCTGTGGTGCTTTCCACTGTGTCTGGGGGAGGTTGGGGTTCTTTGCCCTGGTATTTGCCTACGTTGCCTTTCTATGTTTCTTTGGTATAATGTCAGCTAGGCAGTCTTCAATTCTGCTGCATGCTTTTGTGTAATGCAGTGGTTCGCAAACTGTTTGGATTCAAGGCACCCCTCATTAGACTTAAGGCACCTCTCCATAACTTTTGTGAATAGAATGGCACCCAACTTCAAAAATGAATTTATGCATTACCATACTTGCTTCCATGTAGAGGAGCCTGGCAGTGGGAATGAGGGGTCCAAGCAGGGACAAGCCTGAGCCTGTGCTTATTTGCTTACTTTATTTTCTAAGACCTTGCTTATTATGTCTTCACACTTTGACACCCTTCAGAAAATGTGGGACATCTTCATTGAGAGTCACTGGTATAGCAGATAGCTGAATTTTGATCCCAAAGGGCAAGGGGGCTGATTTTGCAGTCATTATGCAGAACAGTTTGGTTCCTTGTAGATGAGGTGGCAGGGGTAGAAGACCAAAAAAGCAAAGGCATACTTTTGCTAAGGGGACCATCACTTAATTTTAATAAGAACCACCCTTCCGGCTGCATCCAAGCCTTAGTGATGCTGCTGGTCAGACTGCCTTTCTCATTTTTACTTCTGCCAAGCAGGAGCCTGGGAACAGTTCCTAGGTCCGTACCTGAAGCTCAGTCTAGGCCCTTGTATTAAGGAAAGACGTACATTGCTTTTAAGCAGTCAATCTGCTAGATGCAAGGAGAAGGTGCTTCCTGCTCCTAGCTGTCTTCCCTCTCCAGCGCTGGCAGTGGGGCTGTGATTGGCAGGGTGGTTTGAGGGTGGTGGCAAAGATGGGGAAAGAACAGTATGAGGAAAACTGCCTTTTCTTTCTCCCACCACCATGTGTTTGCATTTGGGGAAGGACTTGGGGGATTAAGACAATCTACTTGCTTATCTGACAAGCAGTGCAAGCTGGCAAGTGGCTGTAATCAATAACACGCAGTCTAAGCATCCCTGAGCCCTCTGCAGTTGAATGCAGGCTAATTACACTGCAGCTTTTCTCCAACAGCTGCACAAAGGACTGACAGAAACAACAGAGGTGACTGAATACAGGTGAAAAAGAGCTGTAGTCAGCACACAATGCAGGGCTGTCAGTTGGGGATGTGCTTTCAAGACCAGGGGCTGGACTTAGGAGCGAGCTTTGCTGTACGAAGAGAGGACAGATGAGCTGATGTAGCGGAGGGCAGTGAGTTGTTAAATGGCAATGCAGCGTGGAGCAGCCATTAGGAGCTTAGCCTTGCAGCTTTAGATGCTAAACACTGATTTGGTGGAAAAGGAGTCCACCAAAGCTAGCCAGTGCTCGAGAGGTTCCTCTGCTCTCGCAGCCCTCAGCTTCTGTCTATCCGAGTGCTCCGAACCTGCCAGCTTTGACTCGAACTCAGTGTGGGGAGTAAAGAAACAGCTGAGCGTACAATTGATCTTCGTGGTTACTTGTCTCACCAGTGCACTCAGTCTGCCCTACTTCTCTGGGCTTCAATAATTGATGGTCTCTGTCTGGTTCCCTCCTAGTCAAGCAGGGAACAGCCCTCTCTGACCTTGGAAGAGAGCCTAAAGACAGTGGCCTGCCCTTTAACCCTGCAGGTAGGGTTTTGCTATGTGCTGTAGCCTGACCTGCTGCTGTTGGCAGCAAAAGCACAGAAATAGTGAACAAGTTTCTGCTGGAATAGCCACAAGAACTCCTTGCGTGATGTGTGTTAGCAGAAGGGCTAACCGGCAGCTCTGTGCGGCTGTGTACCAGTAGATGGGAACAAGAGCTGCAGCCCAGCTGCTTGTTCTGTTCTTGCTGGCTAGTCTTCCCTCCAAGTGCCTAAGTTTCTCCATCTGCTTCTAGTTCTCCTTTGGCCAAGATTGTGCCCAAGAGAGGAAATTAAGTCAGCAAGGATCATCCCCTGCTGTGGGGAGGCAAGGAAGACTTGCAAGGGTTTCCCCAGGTAAAGTAATGCAGGCCCCTCCTGTATTGTGGGGGTGTACGTTGTAGCTGTGTCATGGACTAAATGTAGACATTGGATTTCTGACACATTATAACCTGCCTGACATCTGACTCCCCAGGTACCTTTCCACTATTCATTCCCCTCCTCTCCCCTGCACCCAGCCTGTCTCACCCATTGATTCCTCAATCTACATCTTGACTACCTATCTTGTATGCAGACCAGCCTTTACTTTTCGTTCCATCCAGGAAGAGCACACACCAACCAACTGCTGAAACTTCCTCAGCCTGACAAAGGGCTTTTGAACCCGAAAGCTTGCTTACCATTTTTTTTCCAACTATTTAAGTTGGTCTAATAAAAGATACCAGAGAACCTTGTCCTCCTGGATTGTGACATTTGCAAGCCAAGGGAGGCCTGGGGTGGGGCAGGCATTCCGCCGGGGGTCTGGGCAGGAACGGTGCAGTCTCCGGGAGAGAGTGAGGTGGCTTTTGAGCTATCTGTTGGGTTATGACCTTACCCCCTGTCCACTGTGAAGACAAACCTTTCCTGTGCACCAGCAGTTCTCTGCAGCACTGCGTTTGTTCAACTGCTGTGGGAATAACTGCATTTTCAGACTCCAGGAGGCAGGGCATAAACAACTTCAAGGTCTGGTGCGTTCTAGAAGGAATGGCTTTGCTATCAGATCTGCTTTATATCCTAAAGCTGCTGTGAGAACCAGCCTTCCCATCTGAATTATTCTTTATTGGCTTTTAAGAAAAACTTTGTTACTGCCGGGTCTTGGGGGTTTTGTAGGTAGCTGCAGCAATTTGATTCTTTCAGCTTACCCAAACGGCTTCCTGTTAAACGCACAGCACAAAAATGCTGATGTAATGGGAAAAAACTATAGCTGTCCTTTACCTTCGCAGCCGGTTTGCGTTTGAAACAAGGCAGACTGGTTAAAAACATTCTGTTTATACAGCCTCCTATCCTATAATTGAGAGCTCAGGGCTGAATCAGTCTCTTGTGTTTTAAGATTACAGAGCAGAAAACTATCAAATGCCTCGTATTCCAGGGAAACAGCGTTCCTCACCAGGGATTCCCTCCTCCTTTGTCCGCATCTGAAACAGGCAGGAAATAAAACGCCCCAAGGCCTCTCCCTCGCTAAACGCGATCCATAACGTGGTTGGAGCTGCCAAGAAAGAACGCGAGGGATTGTGTTCTGCGAAGAAATCATTTAAAGGGATACGAGCACATTAGTTAGGCCCAAATCTTGTCAAGCTTAACTTATAGGGAAACGTACTGTCAGTGCTGATACCCGTGACCTTCACCGGTTGCGTGTGCTCCTGCTGAACTTGCTGGCAAAGCTGCACACCGATGTAGAAAATAAGCCCTGAGCTTTGGTTCATTTGAGAATCAAGTGAAGAAAGCCCTTTACTGCCATAAAGGAAGGTACAAAATTGTTAGGGAGGATGGGAGGAGACTTTTTTTACAGGTTTAAGAATACAAAGAAATAACCAGGAGGTTGTGATTAGGATATAATGCTCTTAACAAGAAAAGTGGGTGTGGAAGGGAGCGTTCAGGTCACGCCATTCAGTTCCCTGTGATCCCAGGCATCTATTTGGAACGCAGACTAGTAACTGGTGTCTTCAAAGCATTTATAAATACTGTTGTATCCACGTCTGTGCTGTGATATCACAATTACCTCTATTTCAGAGATGAAGAAACTATAGACTTAGGTTAGAGGTTCACAAGAGCTCTGTTTCCACTTGGATGTGCTCAGCATATTGATTTCTGATGCATCTGTCCCATACATCGGACAATCGGTGTCTGTCGCACTGGGTTCCTAGAAGGTGAGTCCTGAAACCATGATCTGTTCTTGAAAACTTGAGTCCAGTCTCACATACTGAGCACTTGAAATTGTCTTATTGGACTGGATCCAAAGCCCATTGGAGTCAATGAAGTCTCACTGGGGTTTGCATTGGGCCCAAAGAGGTTTATTAGCTTTGCCTCTTGTAGTTAAAGCATTCCCTAGTTTGCAAATCTTGTCACCTAGTGTTTCCCAGTGGAGTTGTTCGTTATTGAGTCCTGCAGCACTTAGAGTGGGAAGGTGTTTCCATTTTCAAATTGAACGGGTGAACACAGGAAACAATGGACACAGCTCGTCTTGGAGAAGGCAGTTTGCAGTTTCTCAGACCTAGGCCTCCTGCTTTCCCAAGGACATTTATCTTGTACCATGTGCTGGGGGTAGACAGTGGGGACTCAGTTGAGGGTGGAAGGGGGACAGTCATGTCCAAAATTCTTAAAGGACCATGACCCCAGCCAAAAGTCAAGGGAAGGCATGCGCCCAGATTCCCTCAAGAGTTTTATAAAGGCTCCTGCATGGTATAAAATATTTCACATGGGGCCTGATTTCTGCCTAGCGCTGTCAATTGGCCAGCTGTGGTAAACCAGGATCAGTGCTGCAATCCTGCATAATTTTCTATGAGTAATAAGATTTTGGCCAGGACTAGAAGCCCGTAGAGCCGGGACCCCAGAAGTTCTGGTCTTCTGGTCATCCTGTCAGGGCAAGGGTGTAGAGAGCACTTGATTGGCTATCTTCCCTAGTCTGTCTATCCCCAAGGGCTGTTGCAGGAAGCAAGCAGAGCTTTTCCTTCATGTCTTCCATTAACAGTGGAAAGAGGGCAGACAAAGTTGCTGGACCCTATCTACCTGGTGCAGCTGCTGATGGTACCTCTGTCTCTGCCTCAGAGGTTCCAGATCAAAAGCTGAAGAAGACATCAGGAAGCACCAATGCCCTTCGAACCTCAGTCCCAGCTTCCAAGGAGTGCAAAGGGGTCTCACTTGCTTTCTGGATGTTTATGGGAGGGCACAACATGGAGGGAACAGCAGCTGCATTGGACTGGAGCTCAAAAACCTGGCAAACTAGGGCACCTGGCTCGCACCAAGAGAAGTGATGCATCTGGTGCCTTCAAACAGAGCAAAATATCCAACAGGAAAATACCCAGAGAAAAAGGGTTACGATTTAAGCCAAAGAAGTATATTGCCAAGGAGCCTAGACAGGCTGGATCTGAGAAAAAGCCAAAAGAAAGCCAAGAAGCCAGCTATGATTAATGAGACCAAACGTGCCAAGGCCACGAAGGCAGTGAAGAGGTCAGATAAAGCCAAAGCAATGAAGTACCGTGGACTATAACGTCCATGCCCATGCTACCCCCAACTTAAGCAGCTGATTCTCAAGAAGCAAACTGATTCAAGTGTGATGCCGATTGTACCAGTAACTCCAGTCCTTCCTCCCTTTTCCTTCCTGTGAACAGTGGGTTACCGTTTGCTCTCATTAAGACCACATCTGGGAAGGAGAAGAAAGATGAGTCCTCAGGAACTGCAAGAAGTAAAAAAATTAATTGCTGGGCTGGGGAATGGGCAGATGTGGACTTGGAGTATGTTGATTATACTGTGGTAGGCTGGGAAGAATCTGGCAGTTCTGCATTGCTGGGCGCCTAGTGAGAGCTTCTGTAGTTAAAAGGTAGGTCAGAATCATGTTCCTCAATAGATAGGGGCATTGGTGGAGTCCTGCAGGGCTTGGTCCTTGGACCGATACCCTTCAATGTCTTCATCAGCGACTTGGATGAGGGAGTGAAATGTACTCTGTCCAAGTTTGCAGATGACACAAAACTGTGGGGAGAAGTGGACGTGCCAGAGGGCAGGGAACAACAACAAGCAGACCTGGACAGGTTGGGCAAGTGGGCAGAAAACAACAGAATGCAATTCAACAAGGAGAAATGCAAAGTGCTGCACCTAGGGAGGAAAGATGTCCAGCACACCTACTGCCTAGGAAATGACCTGCTTGGTGGCACGGAAGTGGAAAGGGATCTTGGAGTCCTCGTGGACTCCAAGATGAACATGAGTCGTCAGTGTGATGAAGCCATCAGAAAACCTAATGGCACTTTATCATGCATCAGCAGATGCATGACGAACAGATCCAAGGAGGTGATACTTCCCCTCTATCGGGCACTGGTTAGAGTACAGCTGGAGTACTGCATGCAGTTTTGGGTGCCACACTTTGAGAGGGATGTGGATAACCTGGAGAGGGTCCAGAGAAGGGCCACTTGCATGGTTAAGGGCTTGCAGGCCCAGCCCTATGCAGACAGACTGGGGCACCTGGATCTCTTCAGCCTCTGCAACAGAAGGTTGAGAGGTGAACTTGTGGCTGCCTATAAGTTCATCACGGGGGCACAGAAGGGAATTGGTGAGGCTTTACTCACCAATGCGCCCCTGTGGGTTACAAGAAATAATGGCCACAAGCTAGCAGAGAGCAGATTTAGACTGAACATTAGGAAGAACTTCTTCATAGTTAGAGTAGCCAAGGTCTGGAATGGGCTCCCAAGGGAGGTAGTGCTCTCCCCTACCCTGGGGGTCTTCAAGAGGAGGTTAGATAGGCATCTAGCTGGGGTCATCTAGACCCAG
>JAGPOW010000797.1:16861623-16872896 GCA_030014935.1 Caiman crocodilus | reverse complement strand
ATATCATAATATTACTGTTACTTAGCTTTTAGCTTTTAAAAGTGCTAGTTCAGCTTCATAGAAATATGCTGTTACAAAGATTTGTGAAGCACCGCCCAAGTATTGCTTTCGTTTACCCTGTAGTCTTGCCTTGTTGTAAAAGGTATAAAAGATCGCCCCACCCTTTAGGGGGGGCCATTTTGCCTTTTGCTGGCTTTATGGTCTTTGCTTGAGCAAATAAACAGCTGTCTTTCTTTACCCGTGTTGTCTGTCTATCAAATTGCAGCTAGACAACGAACCTTGGGGAGGTTTCTCCCACCACAAATTCCCTGTTGAAGCTGTGCCTGAATTCCACAAAAGTCCCAATTTAGGTTCCTAAGACCTTCTTTTTGTGCCTTAGTTTTTTACCTGACCCTTTAGCTTCATCAGCAGAGCACTCAGGGGATGGGGATCCAGGGTTCTGGTTCCTTTTCCCAGGACCGTTTCAGTATTTTTACCCAACTACTGTTTAGTGCAAACTAAAATCCTGCTCACTCGTACACTCTTCCTCTGGCCAAATTTGTCCTGCGTTCCCTTCTGCAATATAAGAGCAGGGGTGGGATGGAAAGTGTCCCCATCCAGAATGGTGCACAGCCTGGTGATTGGGGACATGAGCAAGATGGTGGTTTGAATTCCCTCAGGCTGGGGGGTGGATTTCCACTTCTCTGTCTCACTTCCTGGCCTCAAGCACTAAGGTACTAGCTAAAAAGGGGATTAGATAGGAAAAAGAGTGATGGTCATGCCTACATTTTTGTGAGGCACTTGATCCTGTGAGTGTGTGCTAGGCAAGGTACCAGATTCCACCCCTTAGTCAAGATGGCAACAGAATGCCCTCTCCAGGGGTCCCAACCTGGCAGAGGTGTGCGCTGGGCTGAGCTGCTCAGCCCGGTACAGTTGTGGGCACGTGCAGAGGCACAGATCTAGGTCCCTGAGGAGCTTTCAGGACCAAAAGAAAGATGCCCATGTGCAGTTTAGTTGCTTCCAGGATTAGGTGGCAGCTGAGCAGGAGGCTTCAGGGTTCTGTGCTTGGACTTAATCATATTTCAGACACCAGAGACCCTGGGTTCAGACCTTGCATAAGGTCTGTTAGGGGTCAGCCAAGTGAATATTATTTCACAGTTATGCTTATTTCACCCTCAGTCCTGCATTGAAACGGTTAGATTCTCAGTGATGCTTTTACCTGCGTCTTGAAGTTTGTCTGTCTTTCCTGAGTACTTAACCTGTTTCCTCTGCCACTAAACCTTATCTCCTCTTGAACACGAGGCCCTTGTGGGTAACTTCATGTCACTTTAAGTAGTGGTAGACGGCACCCTGCTGCTTTTGCTGGTAAACACTTTGTGCATTTTTAAAACAAACCGCGTGTGCCTGGCTCCTGACTTCTAGCTGCAAGAGCAACTGCCTATGCAAAATGTATGTCTGACTGGGCATGAAAATGCCATGACTGGATGCACATATTAGCTCATTTTATGCATGCAACATTTCTGGATATTTGCATGGGCAATAAGCAGATTCATGTATCCACTTGTGAGCGTGCAGGTCAAAGGAAGAGATTTCCTGTGGAGCTAGGAGGGAGAAATATCTGCCTGAGTCATGGAGCAGCAGTAGAGTTTCTTCTTGGGCACCTCTGCAGGCTCAGGGCTGCAAGAGTTCAAGCATGTGCTGGCATAGCCAAGCAGTTATGATACCCCACTTGATGCACCATATTCAGGCACTGACAACCCTTTTAAACAGAGCAGAAAGCCTTAAACCCAGAGGCTAATGAAATCTCAGCCTGGCCTAATGTCCTGAAAGGATGGGGTGGGAGTAGGGGAGAAGGGAAAATGAGAGGGGGATAGCTTTGGGAGAAGGCTAGGGGGAAACTACTCCAAATTAACTTATTCATATAGTAAGCCTCCCTTTGCTTACTTTCCTGTCTGGCTGGATGTAGCATTGCGGCACTGGCCCCGTACTACCAGAATCTAGCAGAGCTGGCATGAAAGCAGATGATTCTCCCCTTGCCCAGAATGACAAAATGGAGCTTGGCATGCAAAGCCTGCTCTTTCCAGGTAGGTGTTAATGGGCATGGTGGGAGTTTTCAGCAGAGGAAAGAACAGATGGGGAGAAGGGCCTTTTGGTTAAGGCATGGGGCTGTGCTTCAGGGGCACTGGGTTCAGTTCTTATTCTGCCACAGATTCACTGTCTGACCTCGGTGGGGTCGCTTAATCTTGCCATCTTTTGCTTTTCTGTTGCCAAAATGGAGACAATATCGTCTTCCTCCCGTCTTCTGCGTTTCCTGAGCTGCTGGGAGCAGGGAGCGTCCTTTGTGTGTCTGGACAGCTCAGGTTTCTTCTGCCCAGCATGTCTTTGTAGGTTGTAACATGACTCCTGAAGCAATCCTCCCTGGTGAGCCATCCTGTCTGCCTTCGAAGTACGGATTTTGCTCTGTCCTAACTAAAAGCAGGCCCTGCTCCAAGTCGGGACTACTTTGTGATGACATCACCCCCCCCCCGCGTGGCAGGATACACAGGTGGGGAGCCGTGGCGGGTGTCACAATGCGCGGGGAAGCGGGCGCTTGGCCCTGGGGCTCGAGGGCGCGCCGGCCCTTCCCCCGGTGCGGGGCTGGGGAGCCCGCGGGGCCCCGCGCAGGGCACGGCCATGGCCAGCCCGACGCGAGCCGTCCCGGCCGCCTCCCGCGCTCGCTTCCAGCCCAGCTGCTGCTGCGGGAGAGATGATTTATGAGGAGGAAGCTGCCTTGATCTGCAGCTGGAAGAGGTGGAGCCATGGGGCTGGCATGAGCCGCCGGCCCCATCCCGAGGCCCGACTAATAAATCATGCTCAAACCCCGGCTCTCGGCAGCACTGCTCGCCCGAGCCCCGCCGGTGTGACGGCAGCGGAGGGGAGCGGGGAGCCCCCCGGTGCCCGCGTGCCGCCTTGTCCCCCGCCCCTGCAGATGCTTCGTGCCCGGGCCGCGGGGCAGCTCCGCGCGGCGGGCACACGGTAACGGCGGGTGCGGCCGGGCGGAGGAAGGGGCCGGGGGCAGCTCCTCGTCTTCGCTGGCTCCGCTTTGTGCTGAACGCCGGCTGGGGGAGGGGCGCCCCTCCGAGCCCCTGCCGCTGCAGGATGCACGAGAGCGGGGAGGCAGATGGTGCCGGGTTGTTTCAAATCAGTGGGTCGAAAATGTAGATGCATTTGGGCTGGCCCGGAGCTACAGGTCTGCCCGGGCTCCGCTCCCGCCGCACGTGCTGCGCGGGCCGGGCCGGCGCTGCCGGGGGACGGGGACGCCGAGCCGAGCCGAGCCGAGGCAGAGGCGGGGGGAGCGAGGCAGGCACCGCTGGCCCCGAACAAAAGGGAGAGGTTTGCTACGAAGTCACCTCCCTCCTTCCTCCCCCCCTTTCTCTTTGCAACCCAATCTTTCTGGAGGACCCAGTCCCGCTCCTAATCACTCAGGAATGCTTTGTGTCTGCTTGCTTTCGCTTTAGGCTCCGTCGGGAAGGAGGAGGGGGGAAAAAATGGTGCATGATTCAAACCAGCAGAGAGGCGATTTTTTGCTGCAGTCCTGGAGTGAAAAGTTTCGATGCGGGAGACGATCGCTCGGGCTGGGCTCCCCCCTCTAAGCCCTCGGATCTAAACACGGCTTCTTTCCCCCCTCTCGTAGGAAGGGGAAGACTCTTGTGCTGGGAGCCATGAGCTTGGATTGGTTTTATTGAAGTCTGCCAAGTTGCACCCGGGAGCCTGAAGATCCCTGTTGCCTGGACACTTCTCCGCTTTGGGGGAAGCAGAGGAGGGAGCCATGGCGTCCAGCTTCTCCAATGGACCCTGCATGCAGAACGAAGCCGAGGTGGTTCACCTCTGCCGGAGCTTGGAAGTTGGCACGGTGATGACTTTGTTTTACTCGAAAAAATCCCAGAGGCCAGAGCGGAAAACTTTCCAGGTGAAGCTAGAAACCAGACAGATCACCTGGAGCAGAGGCTCGGAGAAGATAGAAGGAGCAAGTAAGTGTGGATTTGTAACAACGGTGGGGAAGGCGACTTTGATTAGAGCCGTTTCCCCATACATCAGACTGTCCGGGTTCATGGGCAAGTTTTCTTGAGCATTGGAATCTGCCTTGCTGTGACGGCCCCGGTGCTTTGTCTAAAGGGGGAAATTTTGCAACACGGATGCAGTAATTGGCAAGTTTTTCTAAGCTGAGTAACCTTTTTTTCTCTCTCTCTCTTTTTTTCTTTTAATGGCCTGAAATGTTTTTCCTGTGTTGTGCGGTGTGGCAAAGGCAGAGCTGCACTAATCCTTGAATGTACATTTCAAATTGTGTGAATTTTCAATCTAGCTTGCGATCTGGGCCTCTGGCCAGTCCAGAATAACTCTTAATGGTTTTTGTGACAAACACCTTCCTTTCTCCAAGGAAGAGGCCCATCTTTGTTGCTCACCTGACCATTCATCCCGTTCACCCTGGGGTTTTTTTCCCTCCACCCTCAGAAGCTCCTAAAACCCGCAAGAAAAGCCAGCCTTCCCATTCCTTGATTTAAAAACTAATCCTATTTTGAGCCCATTTTTGCTTCTGTGATGGAGCTGACCTGGGTATTCAATCTCTTCTTTACATACATGAAAGCAGATGATGAAGTGAAGTTTTTGATTGTTGTGTTTCACAAGTACTAATTGACAGGAGTGCATGAGCCACAGTGGAGTCTTTGGGACTAAACTTGGGTCCTTCAGACCCTTCGACTCTGGGGAATTCAACCCTCTTTGGTGGCTGGGGTAGCCAAATTAAATGAGAATCACAGTACTTAATGGGTTACCTTCTAGGTATACAAACTTACTACTACTTCTTCACTTGTTGAAGGGCACAGCTGCCTAGCTACTTAGAAATGAAGTCCACAGACAAGTTACCATCTGGCTTAAAGTTGGTCATTATTCGGCTGCTTTGTTTGCTGTAGAATTCAAAGTTTAACGTAGAATTGATAGTTTTGGCCTTGAGCTCAATAATTGCAATGAGCTCAGAAGATGAAGCAGTGGATGGCTTGAGATTTATAATTTCTTAACCTATATGGCACCAAAATCAACTGTGGATAGTGATTCCTCTGCTGACTTCCATTTTCCTTGAGCTTAATACCAGTTTGCAAAACAAGAAATCTTATCTATCAGATAAGTCATTAGTGACCAATTTATCAGCCTCCAGAGGCTAGACAGATGTTTTCACAGCTGGGTGATGGGTTAATAAAATATAATCCTCTTGTAAACCATGCTCAGTGCACTGAACACCAATGTAATTATAAATATATTTATAGCTAATTGTCTTACGTATGCACTGAATGTTTAGGGGCTATACTCTAGTGTGAAGTTGGTGCTAGGGAGAAGGTTTCCAGCCCTAGGTTCAGTTTGGGGTTCACTCTTTCTGCCTTTCTTTACACTGTTTACAATAGTTGTTTTAATTAGAAAACTGAGCATTAATATTGAATTTTAAAGGAGGGACTCTTGTCCATGTCTCCTTTGTGCTTCCAAACCTGAGAATTGGTAAGGTATTTAGTTGCATCCCTGAGACCACTCTGTCTATAATTTGGTCATTATTTGATCAATTTGCTTGGCTCCAAAGTGAAAATGGGAGCGCTAGTAATTCATAAATCGGATGCTTATAAATAACTATATGCAGTTTTGTAAAGTATCTAAGAATGCTCTTGTGGTAGGATAAAATTGGAGCCTGCAACTTTTTCCCATAGTGTCCTCACTATCAACACGTAAATGCCATAAAATTGTTTTAGCAGAGGCATCCCTTGCTGTGATTTTACTCTTCTTGCTCTTTCTGTAGTCTTTAAAAGTAGCAGAAACCCTCTGCTTGCTTTGCCCTTCTTTCCTTAGAAGTTTTTTTGCAACATTTTGAGCATAGTCAGTTAAACTGTTTCTTTCCTAATGAACTAGGTACAATCCTGCAAGATGTCCTGTATATGCAGAACCCTCCAGTAGGGTCTGCTTGCTGTTCAGGGCCTTATTCAGTTTCTCTTCTTTAGAGTGGTTCTGTCAGCACAAGGAGAGTGAAAAAGCATAGGAAATGCTAACTGCAAACTCGCAGAGAGTACTGGAAGGATGAGCTCAGGGCCTGAGATGGATCTTGTTTGGTTCCTGAGATGCAGTTGTCCCTCTGTAATTATTTAATATCCTCACCATCCATGTGAGGGAAGTGTTCATATTTTGCAGACTAGCTTGGGGAGAAATTGAAATATGCAAAGACCTAAGTGACTTCCCAAAGGCCTTGTCCGTTCTATATAGACGCTTTCACTGCCCTCATCGCTGTCTTATATTAGTAGCTTCTACTAATGCAGTGGTTCTCAAACTTTTTTTTTTTTTGCAGACCACTTGAAGATTGCTGAGGGTCTCAGCGGACCACTTAAACTGCTTTTTGTTCTACAAATCAAAGCACACAACTTATATTTTAAAATCAGTAGTCTTACTTTACAAGTGATATTCTCAATTATTCCACAACCTTTCTGCAGACCACCTGAATGGAGCTTGCAGACCAGGGGTGGTCTGTGGACCACAGGTTGAGGACCTCTGCGCTAATGCATTCAGCGAGTCCAAGAATTCTTCCACTTCCCTGTAACCACCATGTCATCAGTTCCTCTTCCACAATGTAGGATATAACTTACTGTGTTCCCATGAGAGCAATGTCTGAAATATTTCATGTTACCTATAGGCACAGAGGGGTGAAGGAAACATTAGTTGAGCTACCTTTTTCAGTGGATCGATAGGAAGCAAGGTGGAGTCTAATTCTGTTTATTGGTTGAATGTCATATGAAATTGCAATAGTCTGGGGATCAGCTGCTGGAGCCTTCTTGCCTCTCCCCACCAAAAGGTTTTAGGGGCCAGATTTTTAAAGATGTGTTTCGATTTCTGACTCCTATTCAGATCAGCGGGTCAAAAACATGTAGATACATTTGTGCTGGTAGGAGCTTGATTTAAATTTTATGTGCTTTGAGTGCAAAGTATTATTTATTAGTGTGACAAAGAGGGTCAGCAATAGACCTCTCCCAGCACTGAGGAAAAGGGTGATTGGAGCTGATGATGGAAAGGCACTGCCTGCTTCAGAGAGAGGAGGAGGGAGAGGAGAGATCTTTCTGACGTTGAGGGCCTGAGTACTTGGGCATTTGTATATTAGGATTTCGGGGAGCAAATCATGAACACAGCTGAATAGTGTCTTGTTTCTGGTGTAGCTTCTGATGCAGACTTGGAACACTGCACATCAAGGGATGGCCTTGCTCTCCATGGGATGGTGACCTTCCCTGGGGTGGAACATGCCTGCATTCAACACCATGGGGCCCAGGATCCATTTTAATTTTAGATGGGGAATTTTCAGAGAGGCCCATGGGAGTTAGGTACCCAGATCCTGTTGACTTTTAACACTTGTTCTTAACTACATCCCAGGTATATTTTATTTCATTTTATTGCCTTAGTCCAGAAGTCATGTTTGCTTTACACCTATAGGTAAACTGAGCTGGCGGTGACTGACTGTCTTTAGGAAGAGTAGGAGCCCCATAGACCATATGAAAGAAACTCTGCTGTGTGACTTATAACTTTCAGGTAAGGTGAGGTTGATCCTGTAGTGACTTCAGCACCTGCTTAAATTCATGTATGTGACTTGTTTAGTTGACATGAATAAGTTGAGCAATGCAAAATTAAGCAGGTGCATAAGGGCAGACCATTTGCTGTTTAGATGTGAATTGTGTGGTTGTCTTTGGGAAGCAAAAATTCTTAAAGGAGCTTCCAAAACCTTCAGCCTCAAGTCCACACCTCAGCAAAGTGGCCTGTTTCCTCCCCACCCTCTTGAGTGGCTGGGCTCCTACAGCTTCCATTGGATTCAGTGACCTCTGAAATTGAGGTTAGTTTAAACTGAGGCAGGGAAATACAGAATTAGGTATGTGCCTGTAACCAGCCAGGTTTAGAAGGCCTGTAATGTGTATCTGGTTTTATGGGTCCAGTCACATGTAGGTGAGTTGTGTTTTAAGCTTTTCCCAGTCCCAGAGCCAAGCTGGAGTTGGTAATAGAAAATAACACATAGCAGCATGAGGGCTCCTGGTCACATCCCTGATTCCACTGAAATAAGTGGTGCAGGCTGCACAGCTGCAGTGTGTAAGGGGACAGGCGCTGAACAACTCTGCTGCTTTTGCAGGTTTTCTGGGGGCTGCACTTCAGTTTACTCATCTCTAGGCTGGCTTAGCAGCTGGGCTGAAATGACAGGACACCTGGATGAAACCAAGTTCTGGCCATCTCTGCTCACTCACAAGCATAGTTAAATATGGAGTCCCTATTTCCAGTTGGAGTGACTTCTCATCCTGAGTCTGAATTCCCCTTGCAGTCGCATTTGTCACCATTCCTGTTCTGCTGTGGTCTCTGCGCAGCATTGCGGCCTCAGCTAGCTGTCTTGTTCAGCTGCAGAAGGTGGCTGCCTTCTGCTGCTGGCTGACCTCTTGGTGCACGTTGAGAATACACACAAGTATTCCCCTTCATAGGAGCACTTGATTTACTATGAGTCCCATTACCTCTGTTGGGTAATCTGGGGGTGACAGGCCAGTATTCTTAAACCTGGTGCTTAAGCTGGGTCCTTTTAGACGGGTTTAGGTGTATACAAGAAGCCTCTCTTTGAGGGACCCACAGGACTCGGATTGGATGTCCAAATGTGGACTGGATTTGACTACCAAGATCATGAGGCTAGGGCACTTCCACACGCACTTGAGCTTGCCCAAGGCTAAGAATACAACACAGTAGTATGTGGGTAGGCCGGAGCTTTACTGGGATGCGGTGCATTGCTTTGGTCTGATGACCGGGGATCCAGGTTTTCCATTTGCTTTGGAAAAACACAGATTTTTTTTTTGTTTCCTTTGAAGGAAAAAAATGTGGGAAATGGCTGGTTTCCCTTTACAGGCTGGCTGAGTTTCAGCCTGCAAAGGGCTGCTTAGGGCTGGGTGGAACAGGATGCAAGGAATAGGGCATGAGTGGGCAAAACGTGGCCTGGGGGCCAGATGTGGCCCACCAGGCCATTCTATCTGGCCTGGGGAGCCCCTAAAAAAAATTTAGAAAATTAATATTAATCTATCCTGGGCTGTCTATCATGCGGCCCTCTGCCCAAAACGATTGCCCACCCCTGGGATAGGGAGTGCCGTGTGCATGAGCACATGCATACATGCACTTGGCAGCTGGGCATTGTGGTGGAGAGCAGCTCCCACAGCTCCCTCCAGGTAAATCTGTGAGCCCCCCAGATTTCTGCATCCGCAGTGGGGCACAGGGCTGCAACTGGGCCAGACCACCTCTGAGCTGCTGCTGCAGCCCAGTGGGCAGGACCCAGCACAGGAGGGAGCTCTGCACTGTCGTGGCCATGAGGGTAGGTGCCCCCTGCCCACCCAGCAGCAGCCGTACCTCACCATACCATACTGCCATACCTCACGTTGGCAACCATAGTGGCACAGCACTTCCTTCTGTGCTGGGTCCTGCCCTCTGAGCTGTGGAGGTGGCTCCTTCCTAGAACTGGTTCATCCAGGCTGCAGCCCTGTGCCCTGTTGTGGAGGCAGAAAGCTGGGGGGGGGCTCATGCCCCCTCCCACTCCAATGTCTCACCTGTACCCTCCTATTGTATTCAGATGCATTGCCAATGCCCACACGCACCCTGTTCCCCGCACTCTGGGATGGGGAGAGGGGCAGCCAGTTGGGAGTGAGGTGCTAGCAGGGCCCAAGGGCCTGTGGGTCGGGAGTGAGGGACAGCAGCAGGGCACTGCCGTATCAGGGCTGCTAAGTACCATAAAGCAGCGGGGGGCAAGGGAACAGCTGCAGCTGGACCCATGTCCTGGTGTGCAAAGGGGGCAAGAGGAGCTCTGACTTTTCCATGATTTAAAAAAACAAAAACTACCAAAATATATAGGTATTTCAAATTAATTTTATTATAATGATTGAGGCACTGGTAGGCTTCCAACTTGCTTTAAAATTGTAAATATATCAATAAAAACATTGTGTTCAACTGAGATGCGTACAAGGTTTTGCACAATGGCAGCATCGTAGCCAATGAGGTTAATCCGAGGCATGACTATTGCTAATTGAAAACTTTTCTCTGATTTTAAAAAACAAACAAACCCCCAAATCCACTCTTTTGTTTCATTGTCATAGTGTGTGTGTGTGTGTGGGGTGGGGGGAAAGCAGATTTTTGTTTTTTTCAGTTAGAGGATTTGTGGGGGGAAGATGTTAATCAGAGAATTTGAGATTTTAAATTGGGGAAAACCAGAATCCCATCAGTGATCAGACAGTACCTCTGGGTGCAGGAGTAGGGACTATGCCAGGGGTCACGACCCCCCGGAGAGTTGCGAGCATCTTAAGGGAGCCACAGACTTCCCAGGGGCATGCGTGCACGGTGGCAGCACAGAGTGGTGGGTAGCAGCAGCAGCTGCCATGTGCAAGGTCTCTGTCCTCCGCTGCTGCTGCCATCCTGCACTCGGGCTTGTGGTATCACAAAGTTTGAGAACCCCTGGGCTATGCTATTGCTGATAGACTTGCCTCTTAATTTCCTTACTTTGTGGGTTTTGTATTGGGTATATCCTGTAAGAGCAATCTTAGTTGGGACAGCACGTGGACTGCTCAGGTTGCTGGTTAAAGTTGACATCTCTGACAAAGCAGCAGCTCTTTTCCGCTGCCTTGACTTGTGAGGAAGAGCCTCTTTGATGTGAAAAGATCTGTTGCTTTGTCAACGGTCCTGCTCTTCGCTCATCTAGTCGGTACGCTCAAGACCTTTGCTGCTCCTGGTAAGGGTCAGAATCAGTTAGTTGATGAACAGGGCAGGTGCACGCTTTTCAGAGAAAAGCTTCCTTTTTTCTTCGAAGAAAAACTGGTTTTGGAAGGGCAGGGAGAGCCCAGGGTTTGGGGTTTGTGGTGGTGTTGTTAGGAAAGAAAAAGCTAACCAGCCAGCAGCAATATCTAAACCTACACCAAAAAGGCATTTTTGACTGAAAAAGATTATTTTTTTTTTACAAAAAAATCATTTCAGGCAGCTGTATTTATTATCAGCAAGCTGCTTTTTCACCAAGCTTGTGTCACAGAAGATCCTGGCTGTTCTGAAACTGTTCATCCAGTTCAGGAGAAAGCCTTGAACACTTTTCTGGGGCTTTTGGCCTCTTGCAAACCAGCGCCCGTTGCTTCGTCATAAAACCTGATCCTTGTCAGAGGGGTCCTTTCCCGGCTAGACATAGTTCTCTGGTTCAATGAATAACTCTAATAGATCTTTTTCCTTATTTATTTATTTATTTATTTTTT
>JAGPOW010000797.1:16841988-16861523 GCA_030014935.1 Caiman crocodilus | reverse complement strand
GGTTAAGTAACCAAACACTCAATTATTCTCCCAAGTCTGCCAAATGCACCCTTCCTGCATGTTTTTGCACTTTTATTTAAGCATTTCATACGGCAGAAAGTCTTAACGTGGAGTGTGAGTTATTTGCCAGTTTTTTGCTTTATCCATTTCTCTTGACGCTTGTCAGAAAATGTTGAGGTTGGTTTAGAGACTGGGACATTTTGAAGCAGATAAATGGCCTCCATTCCCCCTCCCCACAGGTTGAACTCTTGGTTTGACTGCAGGGAGCTCAGTCCTGAGCAGGGGATGAGTTTGGGGAGCCATGGTCTGACCCACAGGTGCGTGCACAAGGAATTGGAGAAAGCATGTCAGGGTGATATCAGTGACTTGGGCTCTTCTTCCAGAGCGCGTTGCTCTAACCACCCCGTTCGCCTCACCTGCTAGCGCAGGGGTGTTGATCTGGTCTGGCTTTATGGGGCTGTCCATGGGCCAGAACAGGCCCGCAGACCGCCGTGCGCAACGTACCCCAAACTGGTCCCATGTGCACTGGCGTCTGCTGCCGGCGAATCCAATTAGAGACCCACAGAGAGCACTGTGGGCTGGGTGACCAGGCCCTTGCTTTGGTGGGCCAGATCTGGCCTGTGAGGTGTATCTTTGATACCCTGGAACCCCTTTTACATGCTCCCACAAGGCACCACATTTCTGAGGCAAGATGAGCAGACTTGTGATATGTGGTCCTTGGTAAGCAAACCTCAACCTTGACTGTGGTGGAGCCCCCACTTCTGCGTGATGATGCGGCAGTGGCTCTGCCTAAAAAGAAATGTTAAACAGCCTCTACCCTGTGTCTGCCCCATCTCCCTGCTTGCCCCGCGTGCATCTGACCCCAACCCACTTGCGTAGCTGCGATTTGGTGCTCTTCAGGGGGATTTGCAGGAACGAGAGAATGGGCTGTGCCTCTTGTGATGCTTCACAGTATACAGGGAAGCCTTCAGCTCTTTTTTTTTTTAAAAGAAAAAAAGGGGGGGGATGTTTTGGGTTTTATGGGGTTTTACTTCTTTCTGATTTGTCTGGGTTTTTTAATGTTAAATGTTGGAAATAGTTTCTTTGATCTTCCTTGCTTTTGCTGGAGGTCTCCTGTGGATATTGGAACCCTTTTCACTTGTTAATTGGAGGAACTAGGGGAACTTCATATTTTTGCTCTTAAAGAGATCATTTTTCTTATCTGCTTGCTGAGGCATGCATGTTAAAGTGTCAGAGCAAATAAGCCCAAACTGAAATGGTTTAACTAAAAGTCTGTCCCTCTTTCAGTTAAATAGGCCCACTTGCTCATTACTGGGGTGTCATTATCTACTTTTTTTTTTCTTGTCTTCTGTAGTCTTCTAGGAAGGAGAGACTAGATGAGATGTGAATTTTAATAGAAAAACTCCCCCCCTCCTTACCTCCTTCCTTCCCCCTCTGCCCCTCCATATCTTTCAGGACTTCCCTTGGTATCATAATGAGCTTCTCTGCTTGCTTTCCTTCTGCACATCACTGCCTTTCAGAGATGAGCAGCATTACAAGAAGGAGACCTGTGTCCTGCAAAAGCTGTCCCCACTTTGTGTCCATCCAGCTGGTCTCCTCTCTTGTTTCCTCCGCTTCCCTGGTTTTGAAGCGATTACATTGTGAAGTAGCAGTTTCAATTTTTCTAAGCCCTGCTGGCTGAGAAGTGCTGGAGCCGATAATGAAATCCCCCTGCGGGCTCTGTGCAGCTGGGAGCAAACTCTTACCAGCTGCCCTGGGGATTCTCAATTGCTCTTGATTTTTCAGGACTCAGCTTTGTCTGACTTGGCATATTGAAAACTTGTATTCCCAATGACAGTGGATATGAACATTTGGGAAGCATTGACTAGATGACCTGGGTTTGAAACACAGGCCCTGAACATGAGTCTTTTGCATCTAGTTCCTCTCTTGCACACTCTTAGTAGCTTACATCTCAAATGTGACCCTTGCACTGGTTTAGGTTTTACATAATTTTTAACCTTAAACAGTCTTGGATCCAGGCACTAATCATCTGACTCACTGTGTGACCTCTTTACTGCTTTACCTTGGCTTCCTCATCTGCACAGTGAAGATTGTATTTTTTTTATCTATGACCATGGGGACATTGTGAAGCTTCATTACTGGGTAACTCTCTGAAGTGCTTTGAGATTTTTGGGATGAAGGACAGACCATTAAAAATGATACTGTTTTTCCACACTTCTAACCCCTTCACAAGAGGTGGATAAAAACCTGAATGGTATCTTTTTTAAGAGAGAGAGAGATACAGAGGGACATGAATTGTCATGAGTGCCTAGTAGAGCCAGGACAAGAATCCAGGTCTCGGACATCCCCAAATATTGTATGTGATGCAGCAGATATGACCAGGCCATCATGGGGAATTTACGTAGGATTCAATTAATCTGCAACGTTCTGATAACTGTAGCTTGGCTTTTCTGTGGGAACCCTCTCCAAAGTTCATGTAAATCCCTGAAGTCCGTTCCTTGTCCTGTGTGAAATTGGTAAGTGGTATCTCTAGAGAACAAAATGAGCCATGGGGAAAGGAGCTAGGAGTATCCTTTTATTCTTTTTGTTGCTGTTGTCTCCTATGAGGTCTCCTGAACTTGAGAGAGAGGTGCTGATCCCTTTCTCTGGTGCAGTGAGAAATGATCAAACATCATGGAATGAAAAGAAAAATCTCTTTTACTGCCTAGACGTTGAGCTACGGCCAAAGCGAGCCCTGAATGCCAGGTCAGGCCCCATGTGCCCAATCTAGCATGCAGGGCCATGCTATCTGGTCTGTAAGTTCTGAATCTGTGGGAAAGGTCAATTTGGCAACAGGGGAGCAGCAATTAATGGTGCCACTGCTCCATCACCACAATTTTCAGACCTGTGGGGGAGCCATGTGGGCTTGATGCCACTCCGTGGGCCGGATCTGATTCGCAGGCCCCATGGGGGTTGAGCATCCCTGAGCTGCAGGCATGTCACATTGGTTATGCTAAGCAGGATGTGGGTCGGTCAGTGCTTGGAAGGAAAACCACAGAGTTCTACCTTGGACTCGTGTTGTAACCTACAGCCATAGATGGCACCCTGTCCAGGTGGTATCGCTGCCAGGAATGCTGTTTTGCATCAGATGTCAGCCTTGATCTTCTGACCAGCTGGTGTTAGGGTCCCGTGGTAGAGCAGGGGCAATGTGGCCATGGTCCAGGCTGGCTGTTCACGTTCTGGCAGCCTGCAAATTGTTGTGGACGCACACATGGAGCTTCTGCTGAGTGCCCTGTTGGCCACTGTTTTTTCTGTGGTTTGCGTAAAGTTGCTGTGTGCTGTCAGATGGCTGCTCTGTTCTGTAGTCTGCAAGCCACCCTCTCGGCTCCCATTGCCAGTGGGCTACTCCTGCCACCCTTGCCAGCTGCACAATGAGAGGTGCCTGCTGTGTGGGCTTTTTCACAGCGGTAGAACATTCTTAGTGTAACGTGGGTTGGTTTGATCAACGTGAACGCCCAACTGAATCTCTCTGTGCCAAAGTGAGGTGCCAACAAGGCTAATGTTAAGGCGTTATAAATCCTGGTGACCATGTTCTCCAACCCACAGAATACAGAGCTGTGAAGCTTGCCTGGTAGATGACCAAACTTAAGGCATGGCTCTTGCCCTTCTCCACACTAAGCTATACAGCTTGTTTGTCCAGCAGGCCAGTATGCGTCTACTGTTAGTAGAGCTCCCTGCTTAAATACAGGTCAAACAGATCCACACTGGAAATCTGGCAGAGACTAAACCGCCTGCTTGAGGCAGAGGTTTACTATAGGATTTTTAAAAGTGCACAGTGATTAGTGCACTTGTCTCAGTATCTCTCTGTTCTTGGGTCTTTAATGCAAGATCCAAAGAAAAAAAATCAGTGTGTAGGGGAAAACTATGCGATTGCACATATATGCACACACAGTGCCTGAAGGTCAAAAATGTTGGCAAAAAACTGCAGTCAGCCAAGCCAACAAGTACCTGTAAATCTCAGAGGCATATTTCTTTGTTTAGGGTCAAAGGTGTCAGCTGTTATCACTTTTCTTGTCCTTGCTGCCTTGGATCACATGCTGTATATCAATTTAATATCCAACACATCCTCTTTGCAGCGACTGTATCCTGCATTGTATGGGGGTGGATTTGATGATCTCATAGGTTTTCCTCTGTTCTGACTTCCCTGATCATCTGTTCCACTGAACATGTTTTCCGTAGCTGAAATGTTATGTAGAGCAGAAGTGGGAGTGTTGCTGTGCAGATGAGCTCTGCACAGTGCAGGTTAGAGACCTCAAAGAGGAGGGCTGCAGTGGGACTGACTTGGCTGCTCTTTAAGAAGCTCTGTGTAGGGCTGGTTAACATTTTCCATTCAAACTTTCTTTTAATGGGGAACTGATTTTTTTTTTTTTTTTTTTTTTTTACTGAACGTTTACATCTGCTTTTCATGGAAAATGTCAAGGCTTTGTTTAAAACTTCTGGATTTGGGATTTGCAATAAAACTTGAAAGCTTTCTGCAAGGGAAAAGGGATGTCATGACTCCTCCCTCTCTCCCCCATGTTTCTTATCAAAATATCAGTGTTCCTTGCATCCCATGTGTTTGCAGTGGAGTCACTTACCTAAGCCACATCTGGCTGTCATTCTTCTCTCACCCCTTCTGTCTTTCATAGTGCTTTAAGACTGGTCCCCAATCCATGGTTTAAGGGCATGTTGTTCACAAGTTCTTCTGACATTGCTTGTGGCCATAGGTAACTTATATTTTCCACAGATAGATGTTTCTTCATGTTGTCAGGGAAAGCAGGGTGATATTTTCTGCAGCGCATACTTTGCTCAGCATTGCTTATTGCCCGGAGGCCAGTGCAGGTTAGGAACCCGAGCTCCAAGTCCCCAGAGTGCCACGCAGACTGTGCAGCAAAGTCTCCTGGAGCATGCTGTGCATCAGAAACTGGGGAATTCCTCTGCCAGAATTGGTGAGGAACAGATACATGTGCAGCAGAGGCCTGTGCTTTATTTTTTGTTGAGCAGGTTTTGGTTGTAAACTAGCAGCTCTGCTGAAATTATAAGAACACGGCCAATTGTCTAATAAACAGTATCACTAAAAATCTACAGGGAGCATTGGGGGCTTTTCAGACCATCTTTGCCAAATCAGGGGTGGGGTGGACCTCGCGTTAGGTTTAGAGTGGACTATGCTGGGGAGGGCTCCCCTGAAAATATCCTGTTGATTTGTTCCTGCTTTATGTATGCTGCCCAGGTGCAGGGGGGCTGGACCCTATATCTGGAAGGGATCTTCCAGATCAAAACTATGAATACTAAAAACTGTAACTAGCCACTTTGTGGCATGTGCTCAGGGCATGCCCAGTGCTGCTTTAGTGGTGGCTGCATTCTGGTTTTTGGCATTCAGTGCATAGAGCAGGGGTTGCTGGCCAGGGCACCTTTTTCTAGCCCCGTTCCCTTACATGCCTGGTCACAGTGCAAATGTGTTCTTCTGTGCCTATTCCAAGCGGACCGTGGTTTGTGTGGAACTCCCCTTTTGAAAACCAGACTCTCTCTCTCTTTTCTTTTTCCCCTTTGCCCAGAGCGGATGCTATCTTCAATTTCCAAAAATATCAAATGACAGGATTTCAATCAATAACCCATTATCAGGTCATTTGTTCGACACCCAAGAGACAGTCTGGCATTTTGCAGGAACAAAAACTCACCTCTGCTGCAAAAAGCAGGCAGAACAAGGCCCCTAGGCAGCAGCTGGTTTGACAGAGTTGCATGTTGGCAACCTAAATAGACAACCTACTGACAGAACAAATGGATTAAACCTGTTTTTATGATTTCCTCTTCCTCTCCTCCTAAGTACTTTTTTTCCTTTTAAACAACTGATTTTTTTTTTTTTTTTTTTTAAATGTTGCTTCTGGATTGACATTCAGGGGCACCCACCAATACCAAACTCTGCCCAGGGCTCTCATTCTTGATCCACAGCACCACAGGGATTCCAGCCCTCACACCTGAGGTCTGTTTTTATATGTCCACTGTACAGATGCCACTTTCTGTGTGAGGTGTTCACCATGCCCATGGTCATAACCCTCCACTGGCTCCAGCTTATTATTGTTGCCACTGCAGCATTAGTATAAGCACTCCAGCTTATTATTGTTGACATTGAGAACCAAGACCTTGAAGCACAGAACCAGATTTGAGGAGCCAGTTCTGCTTGCTACCGCATTTCCCTACATTGCCTGTTGCAGCAGATTGGTCTTCTCCTAAAGCAGTCCAGTCCAGGACAGATGCATGGGAAGGGTGATGATGGAAGTGTTTTTGACCAGAGATTCTTACAGAAGGAACTTCTAAGTTTGGCTTCTTGCAAAACAGGCTTGCAAGAGGGTGCTGGTGGAGAGAGCTTTCCCAGGGGGGTTAAAATGTTTGAGGAGAGGGAATGAAGAAAAACATCTAACGGCGTATATTGGTCAGAGCTTTACTCAACTGGACAAAAAAAGAGCAGAGATTTACACATTTGGCTTGAATGACTACAGGTTTTTGCCAGCATCTTTGACCTTCAGGCATCCATCCAGTCTGTGTATGTGCCTGCGTTTACTCATGGTTTTCCCCCACTCTTTGATTTTTCTCACCCTGGGTCTTGCTTTTGTTCTCTGGAATACCTAGTCTACCTGGGCGGTACCCTTGATTCGAGTGCAGGAGTGCCTGGTACCTAGTTCTGCTGCTCCCCTCTCCCCCCGCCCCCCCCAATCTTGCCCTGCAGCTTCCTCTTATTACCTAGGTCTTGGCTGAGATTGCCAACTCTGCCAGAACAGACAGTGACTTCTGTGAACTTTGACCACATGCTGGTAGGGTTGTTTTCAACTATCCTAAGCTTATCTTTGGACTTCCTCTTTTCATGCCTATAGACCTTCTACAACTACGTCCATGCATAGGTTTTAGCCTTTGTTACCATGATCCAGTATCTCATCTGTCTCACTTCTGCTTGTCAGCACATTGCTTTTTCCAAGACAGTGCTGGCTGATTTGGTTAATGTTCAAGGCTCTTTGGTTTTTTCTATACTTCCCATGAAAGGCTTTCTCTAGGTCAGGTCTTGGAAAGGCATCAAGGAGGATCGCCATAGCAATCTGATCCCAGTGCGGAGACGCTGGTTAGAGGCAGCTGTTTGAATGGCCTTTTCCTGTTTACATACTAGGACAGGTGCTGGGGGAGATGTAGTGTGATTACAAAGCTGTGCGTGTGGGCACGTGCACATCTCATCCATTCTCTTCCCCCTTCCTCACCCCCATCCTTTTTGTGTGCATTCCCTTGGAACAGCATCTAAAAAGTTCAGCATATCAGTGACTCTTAAAACCTCCCTAGTTACCTGGTTTCTTATTCATTTTGCAGGCTCTATTTTAATTTCCTCCTCTCCTCTCCAGTGACTAGAGTAGGATTGCTAAATTTTATTACTCCATTTTTGATCTCACCTCTGCCTTGGTCAAGTCACCTAGCTTCTCTGGGCTCTTGTTTCCCTGTATTTCTCTAAAATGGGTAGGATGATCCTACCTCACAAGCATGATGTGAAGAGGGGAGCTTTGTTTGTAAACTCCTTGAGCCCTGCTCGTGATGGGCCTTAATCTAGGCTAAGCTTCGGTTGCATCTAGACTATATCAGATGAAAGGTCACAGTCTGCCATCTAATTCTAGTTCCTTGTTGCCTTTGTTGAGAGGAGCATCTGTTTTGCAGGCCTGCTGGCAAGTCTTGGTATCACTAATCATATTGGCTTCAAGGCCACTGCCACTTGTGACCATCTTCCACTAGGGCTTAACAGGAATCCTTAGGTGTTTTTTCTAGTGCTCTGTCTGTGAAGGATTGTGGGCTTGGGTCTTCAATAAGTTGCAGGTGGTTTTGGGGGTAATGGCTGGGATGTTGGGTGGTGGTTGGGTGCTGGGGGTGGAGGCAGTGTCTCTGGGCAGGTCATGTGTGGACCCCTGGACCTGGGGGTTTTAGCTGCATTGCAGTTCTCCTCTTCCATGCATGACAGTTGGCTCTTTAGGGGCAGCATCACATCAAGCAGCTGTGGAGCCAGCTGCACAGACCCTCAAAGCCCTGCTTCCCTTATCCTTGGTCACACCTGACCCATCACGAGGGCTGGGGCAGGAGTCGGGCCAGGAGCTGGGAGTTGCATTGGGATTAGTTTTGGTAGGCTGTGGGGGAGTGGTGAGGCACCAATAAGAGAGGGTGTGGGAGCAGCACAGCACTTTTGAGAAGCCATGCTCAGAGTCAGAACTTCTTTGTAGTTCCCCTTCTAGCTCTGCCACTACTTTGAAGGACCTGGGCAAGCCACACAAGGAGCACTGCAAAATCAAAATCTCATGGTTCCAGAGGAGCAGCGTGTCCTGCTGTGGGCCCAAAGCCACACTCTGACCCCAAGCCACATATGTTGCTGGGTGTTTGTTCAGGTATTGGGTGCAGCTTGGCAAGGCACCAAGTAAACTGCAATATTTTATTCCATTCTTATCTAGGCATTGTCAGTTTGAGATTAGTGGCAGCATATTACAGAAATGACATGGCTAAGCAATTTCAAGCCTGATTTTAGTTCCTGGCTTAAGGAGATAAGGGATGGGATTTTTCAGACCAAATATAAAAAAATCATATGGAGATAGTTCTACTCATAAGAAAAACTCGAAATGATGTTAAAGCTCCAAGCAATACAACTTCTTGGTTCTACTCCTATGTCTGCCACGGACTTAACTGAATGACTTTGCCATGTTCTGTGACCTGTTTTATCTGTCATACAAGGATAATGCTTCTATCTTGCTGTTGATTTGTGTGTGACTTGGCTTATATTTGTAAAAGCTTTGAGATCTTCACTGTAGAAGGAAGCTGCTTGATAGTCCAGGAATTATGCAAGAGAGAAGGATTCTTAGGGTGATACCTTTTATTGGACCAACTATGTAGTTCGCGGGCTTAGGTTTTGTATACATAGACAGATCAGCTACCCGAAGAAGAAAGTTGCATGTTTGAAGGCTTGTGTAACTTTATCCCAGCGACATAATTGGTCCAATAAAAGATATATTGCCCTAAGAAATCCTTGCATCTGGCATTATAAATCATGTCAATACCCACGATGTAAAATTGACAAATTTAGCGTCCCCATCACAAACAGAGTGTGAACAGTGAAAATGAGAAGAGAAGAGAGTTTTGACTGTTTTAGTTTCCATTGTCTTAAACAGCATGATTCTGAAGAACAAAATTGTATCTACTACCCTGTGGGGTTTTCTTCTTGAGAGTGCTACTTTAGTTTTGAAATGCAAAACTCTAGAAGTCTTGGTTCAAAGATGGTATCAATTATTTGATAACTAAGAAATTGCAAAAAAACAAACAAACAAAAAGAAACAAAAAACCAAAACCTTTTTCTACAAGCTTTCAGGCACACGCCCTCTCTGTCTCGGGGAAATTAAAGATGGTAAAAAGTCCCCATCGGTAGAAGATAAACTTCATTTTGCACAGAGAAAGCTGAAAGTGGAAGTCTGTTCCTCTGGGTCCATGAGAGTATCTTTGTGAGTAAATCTTTGGTGTGCAGATAAGGCAGGATTTCTTCCCTGGTGGTGTCAGATGGCAGAGAAATGTTTCTTGTTGTTCAGCAATGAAGTTTAATTCCAAAATTGGCTAAAATTTTTGCAATTTCTTAGTTGGTGTATTAAAAGGTATCATCTCTGAACCAAGAGTTTTGCATTTCTTTTTATCTCGGACCAACACGGCTACCAAATACATCCCTGAAACTTCAATTCTGTGCTTTAGTTCTCAACCGTGCAGCATGACAAATGGAAGGATGACAGTGCTTGAGCTATCCAGGTCCTCTGCTTGCCTTTCTAGCAAGCAATCGAGAGAGAAGGTATTGCAGGCAAAACTTACCATCTGTGCAAAGGCAGCTATGTACATCATTGTTGCATGCTTGAAATCCAAAAGCAGTTTCTGAGTCAAACATGCTGAGGCCAAAGGTCATGAAACTTCATTTGACGCGTAGTGAACCAGCAGACTTTGGCAGGGGAGCAACCAATGGAAGGTACATCTATATTTTGTAAGCTCAGTTTAACTAGTAGTTCCAGGACCAGTAGTGTGGGCCTAACTCCTACCAGACCTTTGCCTTGTTATCTTACAGGAATAAAAGAGTTTTTAAAAGCTGCATGCAGTTTACTTTGCTTTGGGGGCATACTACTGATCAGCTTCTTAAATATTGCTTAACTACTTGGGCTAGCAGAAAAATATTTGTCTTAATATGTTGTCCAAATGTCACAGGTATTTTCTGAATAAAGAGTTAACCCCCACCCCCACCCCGCCTGTGCTGTCCTTGATACCTGAAGCTGCCCTTGTGGTTTCCCAGTTCATAACACCAAATTTCCAGCTCTGATGTCCACTCCTCCATTTTAGCCTCGATGACTTTCTGCAGAGGCACAGCTGGCATGGGGTGCCCCCTCTTTACTAAAAGCATGGTCTGCTTTTAGCACAACCATTTCCCTTCCCACCGAGTACTAATTGCTGTGTTGCTGGTGGACACTGGTGTTATCAGTAGTGGAGATGTTAATATCTGCTGTCTATCTCTGGACTTTGTGGAGAGCTGTGGGTGTTTTTTCTGGCCACTGATGTCCTTCTGCTCAAGCAGATGAGTGCAGATCTAAGAATACTGTTGTGCAGTCCCTTTGGCAGTAGAGTCTGTTTGTGGGATCAGATCTGATGCTGTAATTCCTTTTTCCATCCAAGATGCTCTCCTTTAGGCTTCATCCCCATCCCTTTTTGATGCTGAGATGAAAACCTGGGTCAAATGCACTTTATTGATCCGTCTTTGTCCTCTGCAGTACCTTTCAGATCTTGTTACTGCTGCATGTCCACTCGGGAGAATGAGACAGGGCTGCAGGGTAGGTTGGCAGGGTGGAGAGACTGATTGCTCTTGAATCCTCAGCTACTGGTGCCTTGGTTATTTTCCTGTAAAGTGATAGTATTTCTGGGATAGGAGGAGGGAAGCTGTGGTCCTCTGTACAGCACAGAATAGGTCACCTTGGACAGCTTCAAAGCCATCGGTGTTTGTCACAGTAGACCTTAGGGCTGGATGCTGCTCCTCCTTTGCATTCACTCACTACTACTGTGACAGACCAGCTACTGGGCTAGATAGAACTGCGAGCTGACTCAGCGTGGCATTTCTTACCTGCCTGCTCTGGCAAACTTCAACTACATCATTTGCAAATGGGGCAACTCTGCTAGCAGCAACTGTGCCAAAAGTTGTGACATAAATGGGGTTCCTTTGTGGCTTTTTGCCACCTGTTTACCTAGCTAGAGGGGTTTCCCAATGTGGCATTTCATGCTGGAACCCTCTCTACGTGACAGCCGGTGCCTCATCACCTCCCGTGGAGCTGCACTGTGATGGTTTTTCCCTTCCTCATGTAGCCAGGTCTAACAGTGGCAAGACTGATGTGTTCTCAGGCCCACCTACTGGTTGGCATTTTGCTGAGCTGAGTGAGGGAAATATTTTTTTTTTTCCCCCCCATGTTCAGTGAATATTTGTTAAACCCAGTTGTTTTGTCCGTGTTCGTTCCCAACTTTGTGTTCGCTCCCCATGCTTTTCCTGGCAGGACAGCAAATTTTAAGCTAACATGGAGGGATATTTGTTTGTGGAGAAAACAAAATGCAAATTTTATATTTCTCCCAGAACCTCCCATCATCAGACCTTGCCAGTCAGGGAGCAGAACCACGTCACGTGGCTTACCAGAAGCCCTGGAGTTTCAGGTCCGGGCTGCTTGCAGTGGGCTGAGACTTATTCCGTGAAGTAATTCTCCGACTCAGCTAGAGAAGTTGCTGTCGGGGGTGGATGGAAATTCAGTTGAATAAATCATTTGCTGTAAGCTGTCCGTTCACCTCTACGGCTTAGTCTGGCCGCTAGCCACACTCCTGTCTGTGTTCAGTAAAGTGTCTCGCCCGCACCGTGTTTCTTACTCACTTTTTCTTCTCTCCATGTAGAAGCAAACTTTAGTTTTACTCCAGTCCTCCATCTGGATAACTGGAGCACCCTGGAGCATTTAGATTTCCAAAGCGCTCTGAATCCTGTTGTTCCTTTGAGGCAAGTCAATGAGTGCGATCTCCGGTGGGGATACTAGGTCATGTTGGTAAAGCTGCTCAGAAAAGCAGAGGGCCACTTACCCAGTTTGGGCAAGCTGTCAAGGACCGCATGGGTAGCCCTGCCCCTTGACAGGTGCCTCGCCCCCTGGCCATCATCTTGGGATCAATGTCCCAGGGCCAGCACCGGTAGGGTCCAGAGCGGGGCACAGGCTGGCAAGGGTCCGTGGAACTGGGCTGGGCTGCACCAGCGGGGAGCTGGCCCAGTTCCATAGAGCCCCTGCTGGTTGGGACCCCGCACTCCTGCTACCCTGCCCTGGGCCCCACTGGCACTGGCCCCAGGACACTGATGCGGGCCTTGTGCTCCCACTGGCTCCCCACCCACTTGCACCCAGTGCCCCCCAGCCCTGCAGTACAACCAATGGAGCAACCAATGGGCAGTGCTCAGCTCCATCCTCCCGCTCGCCAGCAGGGAAGATGCTGGTGCTGAGCACGGGGAAAAATGGCCCTTTGCCCACCCCATGGCCAGTGCCCCGCGCTGCAGGTGCTCGCAGCCCACGCGAGGCTGTCTGGAGCAGGCACAGGCAGCCCCGTGCGGGCTGTGAGCAGCCTCAGTGTGGGGTGCTGGCCATGGGGCGGGCAAGGGGCCACTTTTCCCTGTACTCAGCACCAGCTTGTAACCTTCCCCACTGCCAGCCTGGCAGTGGGGCCGGGTTACAAGGTGGTGCTGTGCATGTTGAGGGAGGGCGGGAAGTGGCCCCCACATGCCCGGCACCCCGCGCTGCAGGCGCTCACAACCCACATGGGGCTGTCCAGAGTGGGCACCGGCAGCCCCACGCAGGCTGCAAGGAGCTGCAGCGTGGGGCGCTGGGTGTGGGCAAGGAGGGGGTGCTTTCCCCCGTGCTCCTTCCATGCCTGCAGTCTCCTCTGCCTCCACTTACCTGAGCTTCCCGCTTGGGGCAGCCATGTGCTCCCAGCCCAGAAACCCCAGCTGGGAGGCGGGGCCAGGTGGGCCCCACTGCTGTGGGAGCCTGCCAGGCTTCCCCAGGGTCTTACCACCCTTGGTTCCTATCATTTTTGACAAGAACCCAGGGCAGAGAAATATTAATTTTTTTAGGAGCCTCATGGGCTAGATCTGGCCTGCGGGCCGTATTTTGCCCACCCCAACCTAAGTGCTTTTATGGTGGTGCTGGGTTTACTCTTTCTAATTCTCAGTCATGTCATCTAATGTAGCCATGTAGAATAGTGGGTTTCAACTTTCTGGCCCCGTGGACCGGGTGAGGGTTGTGGGACCAGTCCATGGACCTAATCTACCATGGGGTTGGCACATGGGGTCAGTCCGCAGGTACAGTCTTGCATGCAGCCAAGTCTCGAGCGCAAGATCCTTCCTGTTTCAGCACAAATGAATAGATGGGGCCATGTCATCTGGTCACTAGGGCTCCCCGTGGATCCAGAAATTTGACAGCAGAGGCAAGGCGATTAACACTGCCACTTCTCTGCTGATGAATTTCCAGACGGGTGAGAAGATCCCCAGGCCATGTGACATGGCCTCATGGGCAGGATCTGGCCTGTGAGCTGGAGGCTGAACACCATTGATGTCGAACAACCTCCTATCCCTTACAACTGGGGACTGGGCATTTGCTTAGTTTGGTTGTTTTAAATCCAGGATGTTACATCCTTGGTTTGTCTTGTGAATCATCTTTGCACACCTGACAGTCCTAACTTTTGTGTGCCACCCCCTGGCACCCTTGAAGCATCTCAAGGCACCCCAGAGTGCTGTATCACCCTGGTTGAGAATCACTGACATAGTCAAGGTCTCCTGACTCCCAGCCACTAGGTAGATGGGGCTCTCTCTCAACCTCTCCCCTTTCTGGAGAGCCAGATTGCAGAGATAAACAGTCAGATATTTGTGCTTTACTACCAATGCGGCAGCTGTGCCTGCAGCCCTGACGGATGTGTCTGCAGACTTCCCCTGATCACAGTGAGCAAGAAGGGCGTGAACTAGCGGGGTTTAATCCTTATGTAAAATGCTCTGTGTGGTCTTGGCCTTTGGAGCCAGAGGCTAGCTTGATGGGAAAACCCCAGCTGTGCAGAGCAGTCAGCACTGGCTGTTAGCACAGCTCTTGCAGCTTTATCTCTTCTGGCAGTAGAATTGCTCACTGAAAGCTGTTCACTGATCACCTGGTAACCCAGAGCAACCTGATGAGTCTTAGCCCATTAGAACAGCAGAGAAGCAGGTGATGGTAACTGCTGGGTAACCCACATCCCTCCCAGAAGCCCATAACACAGGAATATCAGTCCAGCTCAATAGCTCCCCCTGCCCTTTGTCCTGCACTCTGAGGCTGACTGGGAGTGCTGTCTGTCTCCAGTGTGGGATTTGCTCTGGATGTGGAGGCAAAGGAACAAATGGGTCTCCCTTCCTGGCCCTGCTCTCTCCAAATGGCTGGTGAGTGTTAGATCGGGCTCAGGCACTGTACTCTCTGGGCACTTGTGTACATGGCGGGGGTGGGAGAGTTAGTCCTTAGGGTTGCATTCTGTGCCTCCTAAATCAAAGTGATAGGTTTTTAATTGAAACCCATTGTTTCAATTTAGGGGTTTCCACCACTGTTGCAGTGAGGGGCCTGTTTCTTCTTTTTTCTTGGCAGAGCCTGCCCACAGCCTGGGGACAAGCTGGTGTTGGGCTGAGCAGCCCCCAATCTGCTGGGGGCCCTGGTCCTTCCCTCCGTGACAGTGTCGCCCTCCCAGGGCTATCTGGGTGGGCTGCTGGTGGGCCAGGTTCTGGCCGAGCTCGGAGGCAGCACCCAACCTGATCCAACTTGTCCTCGGCCCCTGGGGGGTGCTGCCACCACGGAGAGAAGGGCCAGGGCCCCCCACAGCTCAGGGGCCGCTCAGCTCCTCTCTCGGCCATAGGAGAGGCAGGCAGGCTCCGCCCCCCCCCAAAAAAAAGATTGCAGCGAGGTGCCTGCTGAAGGCAGAAGCAGCAAGGGCCCTGATCCTTTTTTCAGTGGAGCCTGCTTGCCCTTCCTTTGGTCGGGGGGCAAGCTGACGAATAGGTGCAATGACGCAAAGTCATTTAAAACCCCCCAAACTCTTGCATGTGTATGGTGTGATGCCATTAAGCCACACAATGACCTTTTCATCATGTGTACTTGGTAATGGCGTTGCATGTACAAGCACCCTCTATGTGCATCTTGTACTTCACACCATGTTTGGTAACAGTTTCTGGAGGGAGGTGAGGAGAGCGAGGAAGAATAAATGATGAAGCCTGCAAGCGACAGAGCATGCGACTCGGTGGTGAAACCAAGGTGGCGGCGGCAGCAGCATCTAGAGATTAAGGCAGGAAATAGTTATACCCACAAAGAAGCCACACACAGCAGCTGATGGGCCCAAGGCACAGTGGAGCATACCGCACGTGTCTGCCTATGTTGTTCTTCAAGCACTTCTCTTCTACCATGCTTACCAGGTGTTGGGAAGAGAGAGTGTATTCTCAGGTACAGCGTTTCCGCTGAGGGGGTTCTACCACCATCTCTGTAAGTCAAACATTGTTAAGGGGTTGACAGCAAAACGGGCTTCTTACAGATCAGCAGACATTTGCTAGACGGCAGCCTGAGTCCCTTGGATCCAAAGCTAAAGCAAGACTTGGATGGCTCCAGAGCTCGATGGAGACGGGATGCTCTGGTTCCATTTCTGGGATCTCATGATGTTTCTGTAGCATCTTCCATCCCACGCCTGTCTACACGTGCTTGCCAATGGTATGCAAGTATGTTTACAGTTACTTCTAGGTGAAACTAATACAGTAGTTGCCTAACAATACAGATCCACCAAAGGCAGTATTTTAGGATAAGTGCTGAATTTGTTTTCTGCTGAATCTGGCTTGACTCCAGCCAATGGGACCATGTCTGCCATTCTTCATTTGTACTGCATGGTGTGTCACTAAGCAAGTTAGTGAAATCTGTCTGCATGCCTAGCACCCTTCCCAGCACCATCTGCACACTCTTCAATGAGGAATGCATTATTCCAGGGGTGGGCAAAGTCCAGCTCATGGGCTGGATCCAGCCAGCAGTGGACTCCATTTCCCAGCAGTCCCTGCCTGCGTGGATGAGGCTGGTTTCCGTGGAGACCTCAGCAGCAGCTGCACTGTGATAGCTGGGGGCCAGGGTTTCAGTGGAGAAGGCTGGCAGGCAAAAGTGGTGCCAGCCTCTTCCTGGTGGGTGGCTGAGGGAAGCCTGTGCTGTGGGTGGGAGTGGGGCAGGCTCGGCTGCTGCTGTCCGTGCAAGGCTGGCGGCGGTGGTGGCGCCACTGGGAGGGGGAGCTCTGGGGTGGTATGGAGAATTTTGGGGTGTCTATAGCCCCCTCGCTCCCTAGCATCACCCCTACTGGCAGTGGAGCCAGGGCAGAGGTGCTGCATGTCCCTGCCTGGAGCATGCAGGCTGTGGATTGTGGCTCTACCTTGGCTCTGGACCATGCTGTCACCACCGCAGGATCCCAGGGGGACTCCAGAGCAGCTCCCCACTCTGCTGCATGCCCTGCCGCCGCTGCTGGAGCCAGTCTTCATGGAAACCCCAGCCTTGTGCTATCACAGGGTGGCTGCTGCTAGGGTCTGTATGGAAGCCAGGCCCAGCCACGTGGGAAATGGAGTCTGGCCACCAGTCAGATCCACCACTTACCCACCCCTGCATTAATCTGTACCGTGCATGTGCGAAGCAGAGCAGTGCTATTATTATCCCCACTTTCCCTGTTCCCCACCTGTAGACTTAGTGACTTGTCCAGGGTTACACAGGTGGTCTCTGGCAAACATGGCAGCTACATGCAGGTTTCCCCGAGTCCTACATCAAGTACCTTTACCACATCCTCTCTTTAAGCAGTAGCGTGGCTTGCGGAGTGAATTGCCCGGCTGAGCAAGTGGTTGGGCTCCATTTTGAGTACTAGCGTACCATTTTGGGTACCATATTATGGTGGTTATGCAACCACAGGACAGCAAGGGGAGAGCGCCCAGTGCAAATTAGTTTTGGCATTTTACACTAAAGTGGCAGCATTTCTGTTTTTAAGACGTATATCCTAGAAGGGGGAAGGAGCTCTAGGTTTGGACTTGTACGTTTTAATTTAATTAAATTTTTTATATTGGAATGCAGAGGTAACTTAGCTTCACCTCTAAAGAGAGAACAAGGACAAATATTGGGGGCTCAAGTAGTGGGCTGTTGCTTCTCTCTAATATACCAAACAGTTCATGACCTGGGTCTTGGAGAAACCCGATAGCACTAATGCACTGAAAATGCTGATGGCTGGCTTTGGAAACAGTGCGACAGTGGTGAGGAAAGACACACGGCAGCCCCACTGCTTTCTAGCCAGTATCTGTGAGTTAGGGCTGCATCTGTGTGGTGGGTTTTCACCCCCCACCCTGTTTTCCATTATTCTATCTGGCTCAGTCTGATTTATGGAGGAGGAAGGTGCATTGAGTTGAGGTCAAGCTATTGTAGCTTTTAAAACCCTGTAAGTACTAATGGGAGATGCACAGTTCCTATCCTTTAAAATGTGTCTAATTTAGATGGTCTCCACTCTCATTTATAAAATACTCTGAGGTTATTTTTTGGTTTATTTCAGATGATATGTCCTGACCTCCTATGGCTATTAAAGATGTGATGGTACTTTTCTTAAGAACAGGGATGTTAACCTTTGTGTCCTAGCCAAATTCCTACTCAGGTAATTACTGCCTGCTGAAGTTTTCTCTTGTAGTTGTAGCTGGATATGATATTTCCTTCCTGACCTCTATGGTGCTGTGCAGCATTAAATATCTGCTACCATATACCCAAGAAGTGATCACATTTCAGTGGTGATTAGTGCACGCACCAACGGTATGTAGGCCTCAAAGCCCTCGGGCACCCTTATGGATGGAAAGGGCTTTATAAGTATGAGATGCTGACGTCATAGGGATCAATACTGCAAGGTGCTGAGCTCTCTGGCCCACATCCAGCAAAGCACTTAACGCATGTGCTCGTCTGTTCCACTGAAGTCATGTCTGGTTTTGTTGCTTTGATTAAAGTTAGTTTGCAAGAAATTTGATATAGGGGCCATGTAATCCCAGTGTCTCTAGGCAGGGCTTTGAACCTGTTTTACTAAAACCTTTTAAAATCTGACTTTTAGTTAAACCAGTGCAACTTCTAATGAATAGGTGTGGTCCAGCTGTCAAACACAGCAGATTTTCAATAGGGAGTATTGCCATGTACTCCCTCTGTAAGGGAGTTAGAAATTTCTCTCCTAAATTGTTTGTTTCCTTATTATTTCTACCAGCATTTACTTGAAGCCATGTCTTAATTTTATTTCCCTCTTTCACATTCCTTTCTGGTTATTCTCTTTCAAATCAGTTGGACTTGAGGCACGCCTCTAACTTTTGTCAATTGGATGACACCCGGTTTCAAAAGCTGACATGTATTGCAGGGCTTACCTCTTTACACAGGGACTGGGCACTAGGGGTGGGGGATCATCCGGTCAGAAGCATGGCCTATCTGCTTATCTTCTTATACCTTGTGGTACCCTCCAAGGGCACCCTGGGGTGCCCCAGCACTATAGTTGAGAATCGCAGTGCTAGGGGGTTAAATACTGAAATGTTTGTGTTGGGCCTGATCCTGTGTGAGGGCAGAAGATTTTAAATTTTGACTGACTTCAAGGACAGAAGCAGATTTTCTACAACCATAGATTGATTCTTATAAGTGGTAAAAGAAGAGATCTGGGATAAACAGATTCCTTCGGCTAAAACTCCTCTGTGATGAGGGTAAGGCAGTTGTAGATGGATATACAGGAGGCCACCATCAGGTTCGTGAAACTAGCAAACACTCTCAGTAAAGCAGTGGTGTGGTTTGATATGGACCACTTCAAAAAGACCTTATTAACCAGGACATGGACTTGTCAGGGTGATTGAAGTCCCTCATATGCAGTCACGTGAAGCAGAACGTGGCAGGCAGAGATCACTGGGCAAGCCATAGACGTAACATGGACTTTTCTGCACTTTTGATTGCTCCTGTAGCTGTCAAACTTCTGCTATTTTTGCTCATCGACTCCTTACGGAAAGGTGGCTGGAGCCTCTGTAGTTTGAAAGAGAAAACCAGGAACGTAAACACAAAATCAGGATTGTAGAGGTAAAGTTAAGGCTGGCATCTGAGTCCAAAGGCACCTGCCAGTAACCCTGGGTGAGGTCCATGGTGTTAGGATAATGTTCTTTCTTCCGCCTGTCTGCATCAGCCTTAGACAAAGGGTGCATGTCAGAAAAGTGAGCACGTTAAGCTTTTCCAGTTCCACACATCTGATCAACTCATCCTTTGTGGATACCAGCACCACAGATGAGGCTTGCAAATGAGTTTGAATCTCCTTGAATTTCAGACTTCTTTCTCCAGGTCCTGTGCCGTGTTCCTAGTGCTTCTGAAAAGGGGAAAGTTTAATGGGAGGTTTGAGTTCTGTCTCCACCTGGT
>JAGPOW010000797.1:16829984-16841172 GCA_030014935.1 Caiman crocodilus | reverse complement strand
AGTTTGTAGCCCAATGACATAATTGACTTGGTTTAGTTGTTCGGTCCCTTTATGGTCTGTCTTGAACCTAGATCTCTATTCTACAGTGAGCATCATAGTGGGATCTCCTATATCTTGTGACTAGCCATGTGCTGTGTCATCGTCCCAGATTTTTCCCTTTGGGCTTGGCTACATTCTCACTGACGGAGCATGACCTGACCTGTAAATGAGAACACGCACTGCGCTGGGTCTCTGCTGTCGATGCTGTATCCTGCGTTGACACTGATAAAAGCCAGGGGTCCTTCAGTCTCCTACTAATGCAGCTTGGAAGGAAAGAAGCCTGCACTCCTTCCCAATAAGCAAATGGGTAGAACAAACGCATGCAGCAGGTGGAGCAAGCACTCATCCTCATCCTGCAGCTCCTGTTCCACCAGTCTACAGCATCATTTCCAGAGTCCCATAAATCTCTCTAGCAACTCACGGGCTTGGTAGAGAGACTGGTCCAGAGGCCCGGGAGTGCCTGAACCTGCATTTCATCTGCCAGAGAAGGATGAATATAAATTTTAGATCCCTGGTCCATGAAGACCTTTATGTGGAAGCCTACCATGTGAAGACACAGTCTTCCACATAAAGGTCTTTCACATAAAGTGTGGTAGCTCGGAAGTATCAAATAGACTAGTCAGGGAAGAAATACAAATATGGATAGAGTAGACTGTGCTGTCTAGCTAACATGTTGCACACTCCTCACAGACACCTTTGGAGAAGGTTTCTTTGTAATAAGCTGCAGTCTCAGCTTGCTTTATACTTACCTATGCTTTTCCTGCCCGTAACCAGGAATCGTGTTCTGTCATTTGTATGAACAGCCACACACACCGCAGGAGTCGTACAGCAACTCCTCCAGTAATCGGCTGATACTAGCAAGTCTGCCTGCCTGCTGGCCATCTGGACTCTGTGGCATCTACCAATTTGGGAAACTGAGGCAAAGCAACCTCCATATCATTCTTTGTCCTCATTGCTCTTAGTTCTCTTTTTCCTCATCTACTTCCTTTGGACATTTGTCATTCCTGCTCTTCCTTCTGAAACCTCTTCTACTTTCAGCTGCAGTTTCTGCCTCTCCAGCTCTGCAGATGGAGAGCTGGTTCCTGAAGTTGCTTCACTATTGCTGTGGCTGCTGTGGACACTGCCATTGTCCTCTCTGGATCTTCCAGGTCTCCATCTCCCCTTCTTGGGCAAGACAGTGACTGAAGCTGCCAAGAGTAGGATGCCTGTATCCCTGTCTTGCCAGCCAGGATGAAAGAAACTGGGGCAGGGAGAGAAGGGCTGAGCACATAAACTGTATGCTATCTTGCGGAAAGCTGTGGTTGATTTTTATTATGAGACTTCCCATGCGTCGTGTACTCCTTCCACTTGCTTTCTGTTCCAGCAAATGGGCAGAACCATTGCAGTGTTCCCAGACAGCACCCACGTCTTCCTTCTGTTTTTATTCCCACTCCTTCCACCAACCTAGGTGCAAATAGAGACCCTCCCTTGGGAGTAACAACCTGCCAAACAGCCCCTGCCAATGCATAAAGATACAGGGCTCCATTCTGCCCTGTGATGCACAGGCTGTAGCCAGGGCTAATGAACATGTGCACCAGTCCAAATATGTGGGATCAATGACCTCTGGCTAAAGCAGTCCTTGCAGTCAGCAAGCTGGGAGGGGGGGAAGGAATGGACTTGCAGGGCATGGAGGTTGCAGCCGGGCTCTGGGTTTCCTGTTTATCTTGGGGAGGGTGGCTGGTGTTTGCCAAGACGTCTGCATTTTATTTGTGGCTGTTGTGAACTGAGGTGGAAATAGTTGGGGTTTCGTGTTTGTTTTATTGTCTGGTGTAATGTGTTTGGCACTGAAGTTGGACAAACGGGATAGTTATGGCAGTAGGGTGATGAGTGGGAGGGATGGAGGTAGGTAATATCCCTGGAGAAGGATGATCCATGTATATGTGTGCAAGTGAGTCGCATATTAATTCTCTAAGGGTCAAATATGTGACTGCAATTCATGTGGACACTTCCACAATTGCTTTTAAACTACTGTGGTACAGCTACCACCAGCTTAGTCTGAGTTGCACAGTCTGCCACAGCATCGTGAGTAGCCACTTGGACACCTACCCGTGTTGGGAGCCATGCTGCTGTGGCTATGCTGCTAGTGGTAGATGAGCTACCTAGTTTAAATCTACTTTGGTTTGACCTTGCAAGCTGCAGTGACTCGCAGTGTGGACATATACAGGAGCCTGGGGTGAGGACAGCATTGGAAATGCATGCCTTTTTCCCCCTGCAATTTAGGCATGCTATCTGGGGTCTGAACAGTGACTTTAACCCCCAGGAGTCATGTTGGCTCCTGGCTGGGTACAGTGGAGGGGACATGGGGAGATTTGAAGCGTATAAAATGGAAGAGCCACAAATCCACTTAGGAAAATATTTTGGCTGTTTCAGTGCCTGTCTGACTAGGGTCTTGGTATATGTGCCTGCTGCATATCCAGCTGAAGAGTAAGGTCCATCTAAGATGCAAGGGGAATGGAAAGCCACCTAAATTATTAGCAAGGGCAGATAAGTAACCTCTTTCAAGTGGCAGCTCCGCTACTGTGTCACAAAGGGCAAGGAGAAGCTGCATATGCCAAACCACTACAAATCATGTTACCCCACCCTCTCCACATGCAGGCAGATGTGAGGTTGAGAGAGCAGTGCAGGCAGCAGCAAACTGCCACGCTCTGGATGGACTGGCTGTTGTCATGCTGCCTCCTCTTGGTGTGCAGTTGTCCTCTGAAGCCAATTACTACCCAGGGAAGCGCATGCTGGTGTCAGTGCTTTTCAGCAGGGGTTTCAAACCCCTTTGGCCCCCTGGGCCACATCTGGACCGTGGGGCTCTGCACAAGCCATGTTCAGGCCACCTCCAGTGGTGGGCAGGTGTCCACAGGAAACGCTCAACGGAGCTTCGTATACCAGAATTCAGCAGCAGGCCCTGGTCCTGCTCACTTCCCTCTGAATTCGTGTCCCTTCCAGGAGCCCTATGGGCCATATCTCTTTAGAGGCACCCCTGCTTCAGAGAGAGAACCCTTGACTGGTAAATCTGAATGAATGCAAATATCTGGTATTTATGGACGCATTGGCTTTGTCTCCGTTGGCCCAGAGGTGTGGTTTTATAGCAGGAAACTAGTGTGGGGAAGCCCTTCCTTGTTTGTGTGTGTCAGAGGCATAGCAGGGCAGGTCCACATCTGGGGCAGCGCTGGCTCCTATTGTGCTGATTATAGCAGCACCCTCAGCTGCCAAGGCAGTGCTAGCTGCTCTTGTGCACCTCCTTATAGAGGTGCTGCCCTGGTCACCCCCTCTCTTATACTAGTGATGCACACGTATCTGACACACCGCTCCAAACTGTGTCCTGCATTTTAAGTGTTCCATGGTATTAACCACAACCTAGGCTGGGGGTTTTTTGACTGGGGCATGCTGACAGTCCTTAGAAACCACAAAGGTTCCTATCTTGATTACAGGATCTTGCTCTTTTGTTCAGGGACATACTGGTCATCAAATCTGGGGCAGGAAGTAATTTTTACTTTGGGTCAGACTGCCATGGACAGTGTTGGAGATGGTTGCTTTCCTATGTAATATGGGTCTGCACCCTTTTCTTAGGAACTTTTGAGCCCTACTTCCTTGTTGCAATGTCAAGATCCTTACAATAACTTTGTCTACCCTGCTTTCACCTGTGGGGTGTTATTGGGTGTTCTTGGTGTTCAACATATTGTTCCTTGTAGTTGATGTGAGGGTTCAAAGTGGCGACTTTTGAGGGATACCTTCAGTTAATGATTCTCTGAAAACACTGGGGACTGGACTCGTTGTCCCCGGAGGCCTCTAACAATCCTAGGTTTCCTATGACTAGTTCCTGGTCTTTTGCTGTTGCTGTCTTAAGCTGGGCTAGGCTGTTACTCTAGCATTCGTCTGTGGTTTTATTTAACATGGACAGACCTCTGTAAGATCTCTGGAGGGGCCTGGTGCTGGAGCAGGTAAGGTATTTTGTGATGGCTCCAGTGGTGTGAGCCAAAGGCTTATTCTGGATTTGCCTGAAGTACACCGAGCTGTAAATGGATACCTGGTTACTGGGGCTGGGAAACTGGAGGTGGCTGGGCATAATTAGTAGGGCTGTGCAAAATTTCACCAGCCACTTCGTTTCGGAGGTGTTTCGGCTTCTGAAACACTGAATCCAAAACTAAACAGAAGACTCCAAAATATCTTTGAAGCAAAACCATCCGAAATGTTTTAGTTGTTTTGGAGGTGGGCTTGCAGGAAAACAACCTCAGAAAAGGGAGTGAGGGAAGGACTGCTCTGATTGACATCTGTAACTGGCCAGTGCCTGTGATTTGTCCCTGAGGTCCCTTCCAATCCCAGCGTTTGTGTGGGGAGAGGAGTGCTGCCTGCTGTCATCCCATGCACAGATCCGGGAGCCTGCACCCCCTAAGAGGAGTCTGACACAGCCCCGCAGCCTTGCCGGGGAGCGCAGGGCCCTGGATCTGCATGCAGGATGACAGCAAGGTACTGCTGCTGGCTGGGACTGGTGCTTGGTGCAGCCTGCACTGAGGTCTAGGAAGACTGGTGCTGCCGCTGGCCCCAGCCCGCAATAGCAACATGGTGTCATCCAACATGCCAACCTGGGGGTCTGCACCCCCCCAGGAGGGCTGCAGGGTTCTTCCCAGGGGTGTGGGCCCCCGGATCTGTGTGCAGGGTGACAGCATGCTGCTGCTGCCATCAGCTGGGGCCAACAGCAACACCCGAGTCTGCTCTGTGCACCCCACACCAAGCACCAGAAAGACTGGTGCTGCCATTGGCCCCAGCTGGCAGCGGCAGCATGCTTCCATCCCGCACGCAGATCTGGGGGCCCGTGCCCCTGGGAAGAGTCTGGCACAGACCCACGGCCGTCCTGCTGCCAGCAAATGATAAGAGTTTTGTTTTGAATAGTTTGAGGTGCAGGGGGTTTTGTGAAACTGCACCTATCTACTTGAAACTTGGCAGGCTTAATGCGTCAGAAGGGACTACCATCCCTGTAATTTTCAGCTGAATCAGCCAAGAAATGACAAAGTTATAGACATCTTAATGGCTTCCCCATTATAGCCTATGCCCGAAACGCTGAAACCGATTCAGCCGAATCAAAACAGGACAGTGATCCAAAACACCAGAACGAATCACTGTCCCTCCAAAATGCCAAATCTGAAACGTGAAAAAATAGCCATTTTTCACAGCCCTAATAATTAGGGACCTACTTAAATCGCAGTTTCACAATTTTCATGGAAATCGTGGAAAACGGTGTTTCCTCGATTTTGCATGGAATTGCCACCCAAAAAATGAAATGCAAAGAGAGCGCAGCAATCCCTGCAGCCACAGAGCACGTTGTTTGCGAGCGTGCTGCTCCAAAGCCGACCTAATGGCGCCACCTTTTAAGAAGCCAGATGCAATGCTGCAGCCTGAAGATGAGCAATTGGTCTCTTGGGCAATCAGCAGCAAGGGGCAGGGCTGCGGGAGCCCCTTGGCCAGTCAGCGCTGAAGTGGGCTTGCCATGAAAAGACTGTGAAATTTGGCTCTGCATGCCATGAGCAGGCTGTGAAAATCCCTTCATCTTGCCATAGTCTAGGTAGGTCTCTAGGCATGCTGCTGGCTAGGGAACCACACTAGCCCAAAGAGCCTTCTAGGCTCTGGGAGACTGTCTGTCTGCTTGGAAATCCCAGTGGAGTCGTACCTGACTTGATGTTAATGCAGCAGAGCTGGTCTTGTATATTAGGTGTATATATAGGTGCTAAGTGGTGAGTTAGAGGCAGGAATGAGTAAGATGGAGCTTTTGTTCGGGTCTTTGCTTCAGTACAGGGGAGACTGAGGAAATCCCCTGTATCATGTCCTGTGGGTGGTGGTGACAGCAGGCATATGCAGGGGGCATGGCTCGCTAGATGCATGGAAACACTGTTTAGAAGAGCTAATTTTAGATCTATTGTTGATCCGTCTTCTGCATGTCTAAAATGTGGTGCTTTCTTGACTCGGTTGACAATAGCCCTTGCATTTTTATGATTGAGTTTAGGGGGTTTTTTGTTTGGTTTGGGTTTTTCTTTTTTTTTCTTTTTTTTTTTTTTTTTTTTTTTGGTTGAAGAGATGGGGGCAGAAGAAGTAGTAGAATGATGCATCCTGTGCCCAGTTGCTTGCTAGGAGCTGGTACAGAGTAGAAATCTGCGAGTTTATCAGAGTCATCTGTGGTTATTGTCAGAATCAGGCTAGCAATGCCATACACCAGGCAGGAACAGGGTGGGTTAAATAAAAGTCCAGTGTGCATCACATGGAAAGTCCCATCGAAGCTGGGGCCTCACCCAAGGCGGGTGGTACAAATGGCCACCTTGACTGGCTGCACACTTGTGTTAGGGGTCAACTGCACCCTTGTACCTCTTGTTGTGTCAAACTGGAATATGAATATTCATTCCAGAGAGAGTGCCCAGCGGTAAACTGGCCACGTGGTGGCCTTTACATCAAACGTATGTTTATAACTTGGAGCCTGCCTTAAATCTATCTCACTAGCCGTGCATAGATGAAACAAGAGGCATGCGTGCATGACACGTTAAAGTGGGCTAAATGCTTTTGCGCCACTTCTAATGGCATTTGAATGCCTCAGTGGCGTATTGCGCATTAATTCCAGCCACTGTAGGAAATTTGGCGGCGTAATATGCCTTAAATGACTTGGGGTGCAGCAAACTAAAACTCCTTAAAGGAGCTGTGCTTTTCTTAAAAACCACCACTTCAATTTAGGGCCCCTGTTTTGTCTACACACGCCCAATGGTAACATTTTAAAAGCCACTTGAACTACAGGTCCCAATTCCTTTTAGTCGCATGAAGCAGCTGTCTCCCCAGAAACAGGCTGCTGTTTCTTGCCTCGCTCAGCTACTGGGTTGAAGTAAATGCACTTGCTCGCTGCCCTGCTCAGAGCCTTCTGCCTGTGCTGCCGGTGGTTGGCATGTCAGATTTCTGCCTGATCTGGAAATAAAAGGCCATGTTTATCCTCGGTGACTGAAGGCAGCGGAATTGCACCAGGGATGACCTGTCCCTCCGTTTGCAATAACCTCTGTTCTGAATTGCTCAGAAGCGTTGTGCCTCTTGAAAATGTGACTCACCAATGTCATTATTTGATTCCCTTGAGCATTAAAGAGACTTTTTTCCAGGAAGCAAGTGGTTCTTGTTTTTTATGGTAATGGGAACCCTTTCCCAGAACTGTTGCCGAGGAAGGAAAGAAGGGGGTGGGCTGTGCAGTGTCTCCTTACCTTCCTCCCTTCAGATTCACCTAATCTGCGCACACTTACAATGGGCCCAGCACTATATAGCTTCTTGACACAACTTTTAAACAGGTGGGTTTGCAGCCACTGCTTCTGTGGATACGCTGCTAGCAGTACGCAGCTAGTGACTTTTTATGTTTAGCTACTCTCTTAGATTTGCTTCTTAACTTCCTCCTGCTAAAAGGCTCCTTCAGCCCCAGATTGTTGGCCAGCTTTGTTGCCCCCCTCCCCTCCCCATTACCATGCTGGTCCTGTCCATCGACTTGCCAACCAGATGCATTATTCCAGATTCTGAATTAAATTCAGCCTGAAATGGGACCCACTCTTCTCTCTGTCTTCCTGGTTGTGGTTGCTGCTGTAAGTGAGATCACTTTGCTGGGTGACTAGCAGGGGTCTCCCATTTTGGGGTAGTCTTAGTTCCTTTTCCCTTTGAGGGATTATCTTTTGGCTGACATCGTCTCCTCACAACAGCGTGGTGCTAAATCATCCCAGTCTTGAGTCATGAGGATTTCTACAGCCTGTGCCCGCTTCTCAGAGTCCTGTCCAGGGGAGGGTCTGTCCTTCCTGGCTACACTCTGCCTTCCTGATGTTTGAAGCTTGGGGTTTGACTCTGTTTCATAATTGCCTGAAATTGAACCTGCCGTGTCCGCTGACTGTGTTTTTTCACCTCGATCATTTGCCTGAAGGAAACAAGAAGGTGATGTACCAATAATGAATCGGCTGAAATGAATGCCTTGTATGTGATAAATAGAAGAGCTGCACTACGATATCCCTAGTGATCCTAGTGGAGGGGCAGTCTGTTGAACCCAGTCCCTTGGGTTCAGAGATGGCCGCTTCCACCTTCAGCAAGTTGCCTCTGTCTTAGATTTGTCTGGTACTCTGAAGTCCTCTCTGTCTTGGACCCCAGAGCAAAGCTGGGATTGACTAATAGAGATGGATCCAAAGCCCACTGAAGTTATCCTACAAGCAAAGGATTGTACCCTATAAATACAGGGACAGATGGTAACTGTACCATGTTCCTTGTCCCCCTCCAGTCCTGGCCAGGCTCATGGATTTATAGGGGCTGGGTGCACAGTTTCACTGCTGATGGCAGCCTGCTTAGTGGAGCTTAAATGATCTCTGGAGACTTCACTTTTTTCCAATACTTGTGCTGTGCTAGCTGCTCAGCAGCGAGGCATGGGATGTTTCCTGTTGGGGGGCAGGGAGGCTTCTTATCTGGAAGCAGGGCAGCTCACTCAACATGGAACTTGTCATTTATACTCCAGGGAATTAAGGCACAATTGGAGCTCGGAAGGTGATGTGTTGTTGATTCCTGCATTGTGCGTTTCCTGTGGCTTGTTGAGTGCCACCGCAATGCGTGTGGCATATTCATCCCTTTCTGCTTGGGCAGGAGCCTGCAAAATCTGCCGGTGTTGCATTCAAGCACATAGTGGCTCTGGCTGGCCATGCTCACAGCTTTGCAGACGTACATGAACGCCAAGTCTGTCCTTGGGTTCCTGGCGCCTCTCGGTCAGGGAGTGGCCAGCACGAGGCTTGTTCATAATTTGTCTTGCTCAAGGATCCTCCCAAAGAAGTGGAGACATCAGTGTCTGGAGTACTTTGGAATTGGTAGTAGGGAAGAGGGAGAGGGACATTGCTCACCGTCGAACCACTGAATGCAGTGGTTTAAATCAGTACAGCTGTACTTGAGGGAGGAAGAGTTTCTAAATATGTAGTGATTCCTAGCTTAAACAACTTTACATTGGATTTTGTTAACTCAGGTTAAAGTTTGTAAATTCATATCCATAAGCTGAGGAAGAAGAAGACTTGCTATTAATTCTAGTTACAACCATAACAATAAAATGATTGTAACTGGTGTAGTCCGTGCATAATAATACTACAAAAGGTCTGGGACCAGAGAGTTAAAGAACTCTGAATAGCCTTAACTCTGCCCCTGCATGTTGCTAGCCTTGTGTGGTGTTTGTATACAGCTGGTAAGAAATACTGCTAATAGCTTGGCACTTGGAGGCCCTTGCATTTACCACAAGTGTCACCAATAGTCTGGGGTGTTTTATCAGTGCAGGCAACTGCTCATTATATGCAGTTTATGGTCTCATCTGCATGGTCTTAGTTTTGAAGAATGATGTCCTCTACTGGATCTGTCTGGCATTGCTGCATTGCATGAGGTCAGGATGGTTTGCTATAAATTATGGGCTGGATGGTGACTTGTCCCAGCTTTCCTTGTAACACACAGGCTCTGGATTTAAAGATCATAACCCAACCCAGAACCGTCTGACCAGACTCCCGTTTTCTATGGACGTACCAGAGAAGGGTCCTGAAACACTTTGTAACAGAAGAGAAGGGTTGACCACGGTTGTAAGAAATAAAGTGGCTTTTTTAGAGGCAACACATATGGTAATAAAAGAGGCTTTTTAACTGAATGGTGGGGGAGAAACTGTGTAGGTATGGGTTGTGTGTATGCATATGCATACACATGATAAGAACTTGACTATTGGGAATGGTTTGAGTGCGAGGTGGGCCTTCTGTATTGTATAGCTAGGTTCTGGACATGAGATACAAGTGTGAGCACAGCTGTCTTAGTTATGGGATAAGAACTGGAGAAGAGTTGGGGATCATGGTGTGGGTGCATACAATGCCAGGGTTAGTGTGGGGCTCACGGCTCCATGGCAGCTTGTCAGTCCAGGCTGTGCCATGAATTTTGGCAGAGAGCGAGAGAGAATTTGTCAGGTGACTTGTAGCAGTCTCGTAGTAACTTACTACTGTATTTGCATCCAAACATTGCAGGTAAATGTGGCTACATTTTATTACTTTTTATTAAAATATTTAAAAGAGAGTTTTTCCAAAATCATAGACTTGAATTTTTTTTCAACTGCAGTATAGCAAAATGTTGTGAGTTTTTTATAGAGATTTCTTGAGGGGTAGGCTTTTTCATGCTTGTCAAGTGATTAGTGACACCTTGATGTATGGTTTTGACTGGTGTTTAAACTACATTCAGTCTGGACATGTATATGGTTCTTACATACTGGCAGTTCACAGGCAGAGATTATTTAATGTCCGCAATTGTGTGGTAAGCTCATGTTGTGCAGGACCAGCTGGGGTTTATAAACTCTAACAATAACAAAAGGATGGAAAGTACTGTACTTAACCTCCAAAAACGAATCCATCAGGCTTCACAGAAATTGCCCAAGGCAGCAGTCCTTGCTGAGTTCAGCAGAGTAAAACCAAATGTGAAGGTTCCCAGCCAATTCACTTGCAAGAGTTGACCCAGGTCAGTAGTGGAAAGGAGAGGGAGGTGGCTGGAAAATATTTTTCAGAAGGTGCAACTCCAAAAAGCCTTTGTAGGAACTGAGTTGGTAGATCTCTGCAGTTAACAAGGGTTCATGTTCCAGCAGTCGCCACTGCCACCCTCGCAGGAATCATGTTAGTGGAGACTGAATGCCCTTTCAACCCTTTCAAGGGCACATAAACTGGCAGTGGGAGGAAGCTTGGATTTAGGTGTGAAGGCAGGCTGTCAAAGGCTTCTGAGTGAGAAGCCTGTTGGAGAAGAGGTCAAGGTATAAACATGGAAGGGCTTAATATGAATTGGGGTCCAAATTTTCCTTACAACTGGTGTAAAGTAGAGTGATTCTCGCTTTTCACCCCTCCAGGTTGTGAAGCAGCATTGGTGTCACTCCATATGCTTTATTGGCATAGATTGCCAACGTTGAAGCCACACTAAACCCAGCTGCCTCATCTATCCATTTCTGTTGGGGCCCTCCCAGCCCAGTCCAGTCCAGTCCCACCTCACTGCATGGAGACATGAAGGACACTTGGGCCCCATAGCCTGAAACAGCCACCTCTGTTTTAGGTTACTAATTGTGGTCCTCATCCCCATCTCACTCCTT
>JAGPOW010000797.1:16799290-16813852 GCA_030014935.1 Caiman crocodilus | reverse complement strand
TTTTTTTTTTCTCTCCTCCAGAAGTGGGGAGAGAGCTGAACACTACCGGGTGTCCTTGCTGGATTTCCAGAAATTCTTACTGGACTATCAGATGGTGAGCTCAGCGAGGGCCCAGGGGGACAGGGAATTCAGTGTGGGCCATGTATTGTACAGTCTTGCTCAGTGTTGGCTGCATTTAATCAGCTTCGTAGTTGGGTTCCATTGCTGAGCACATGCTTTGTGTGGCAGCAGTTTAATGATAGATAAGGTATTTAGTGAGATTTCTGTGTATGTGATTATAAAACATGGGGTGGGTTTTTTCCTCATGGGGAGGATCTCATCTTGTATTCAGCTATGTACAGTAGATCCTCTAGTTGACAGAATTGTAAGTTGGGGGGGGTTGTTTTGTTTTGGGAGGTGGGGAGTGGGGTGTTTAATTAAAGCTTCACTTTGTATAACTCAAAACTGTTCCCCTCCCCACTCCCTCTGTGTATGCAGGAGCTCTGGGCTACAGACCTAAACCTGGTGCAGGAGTTCATGTTTAGCTTTCTGAGAGATCCACTGAGGGAGATTGAAGAGCCGTATTTCTCCTTAGATGAGGTAAGACTCTTGCACAGCTATTGCTGCAGAAGAAGAGTATGTGTGGGGGTGGAAGGGAGTTGAGAACAAGGTGAAAGAGAGCCTCAGTCACTCCATGTGATGTGACTCAGAGTCTGAGTGGGTGTGTGCTGTTTTGTATGACCTTAGGTCCACATTAGCAAATGCTGCTCGCAGTGCCATTATCAGCCATTGTTGCATCTCTTTAGTCAAATGACTTCAACAAGCTATATTGTCACTATGGCTCACAAGAGAATTTAAGTCCCCAGTCCCTGTGACAGAGACTAGATAAGACGAACCTGATTTCCCTGTGTAAGTGCTCCATGATCTCATGACATTGAGAGAACCCACTGGGCATTGTAGTATTTTCTTGAAATTGAACTATTTGGGCATTGATCATGATTCCAAATAGTCAAAACTGTTGGCGGAAAAAGATGAAATTCGGGTTAATGGTCCTGGCTGGTATAAATGCATTCTGAGCTTCAGAAAAGAAGGTGAAGCTGTAACCATTGTAAGAAGGGCAAAGCAGACCTCCACCACTGGGACTTTGTCTTGCTCTCAGCAGAACCAGTCCAGTGACTTCAGTGAGGATTGAGTCAGATCTTTGTACTATTTGTACTCGTAGGAGTCGCTGAGCAGCCCCTCATGGGTTTGGTTGTTGGGTGGGGTCTGTACTGAAGTTGGGAAAGGTCCCAGGCCCGTGTCTGTGCCTGCCTTATCACCAGCGTAAAATCCTAATTCACACTAATGCTTTCTTGTTTCTTTCTGTTCAGTTTCTCACCTTCCTATTTTCCAAAGAGAACAGCATCTGGAACTCGCAGCTGGACGCGGTGTGTCTAGAGAACATGAATAACCCCCTCTCCCATTACTGGATATCCTCCTCACATAATACGTAAGGGCAAAGGAAACTTCTCTCATCCCATCTGTCTTGTTCCCACTCTTCCAGATGCCCTGTTCTGCTTTGTGATATTGTACTTCTCTGTTGACCCTTTCACACACGACCTGTGACATGCCAGTGCCAGAGGACTTCCATTCTCTGGTCAGCTTCATCGAGGATACCTATTTCCCCATAGTCCAGTCTTCCTTGTTGCTTGATTCTCAGTACTTCCATCTGTGCGTGGCCAGATACACCTCTGCTCTGGTAGCAGGCTGAGAGCCTGGGCTGTTGTCCAGTCATTTTGCTTCTCTTGATGTTCTCAACTTCCCTAGCCTAAAGAGGCTTGTAAGAAAAACCCTGGCAAGGCGAGATCAGCTGTTTCACTTACCACAACGCAAAAAAACTCTTAGAAACATGGATGGGAAATGTCCTCCTTAAGTCCAGTACCAGTGGCTTTGTGTTAGTGTCTGGCAGAGCAAGTGGCACTATCACTCACTGGAGTTTATATGCCTATTTGCTCAGTCGGAGATGCCACACCAGGATTATGCACAGATCTGACGATTAACTTTGTAGCCCAGCAGCAAAGAGAATAACTGGACTCAGACCTTTCGTGTAGATTTGGACAATGGGGTATTTGGGAGGTCTCCCCTCTTCCCCCTCCTCAAGTTTTGCACCAACCTACTTGAGTATGAGGCCCTTTGAAAAGGTCTCGGAGTATTCACTTCCTGACAGCATGTTTCTTCTGCGTCCAAGGTACCTGACAGGAGACCAGTTCTCGAGTGAGTCTTCTTTAGAAGCATATGCTCGCTGCCTGCGCATGGGCTGCCGCTGCATTGAGTGTGAGTACTCGGCAACGGGCTGGCTTCTGTCTTTCAGCAGTGGCATGCTGCTCTCTCATGAGGCCTCTGGCTCCTAGTGCAGATAAAGGAGAAGCTGTAGTGTTGTGTGTGAGCCTTCCCCTTTAGGAAATGGTTTGCCACCGGGGCTGTGTTTTGGGCTGTTTTAGAGGGTGTGCGGCCATGTTTCCATTTTGTGCCAGGTAATACACTGAGCAACAGGGCAGTAATGCAGGTAGAGCTCCAACTGTTTTATATCCCGTCCCATTTTTAAAACATTTTGGCTTGGGAATAAGGACTGGGACTCTGTCTTTCTCTGCCCTTATCCAGGAGACAGCCTGCTCCTGCAGTAAGAGACAAACATAGGAGTCTGGGAATGGAGCTGGTTTAAACACAAATTCTAGTGTTCTTCACAAAATCCTCAGAGTGAAACAGGCTTTACTGAGAAATTTTTTTTCAAGAGAAAAATCAACACATACTGTAGACTTGCAATGAAACAAATTTCCATTTAGAACTTGGTTCATCAGAGCAGTGGAAATGCAGTGCAAATTAAATTGTCTTCCTGACATATTTTCACTTTCAAGAAAACTTTTTTTTTTTTAACTGGGGAAGAAAGTTTCAGTCAGAAAATCAGTCAGGTTCTGATCTCATTCTTGCTCTGTGACCTGGCTGAGTCATCACTTTATCACACCGTATTTTGTCCCCACCTGTAAAAAAGCAAATCTGTTCCTTAGCTTTGACTAAGGTCTAAGCCATGGGACTTTGTAGAGTGTTATCAGGGTGTTGCGTGAAAGATGGAGGAAGTGCCGATATCAGTATTGTTGTTGGGTCCTGCTGCATATTGTTATGACTCTAGTTATGCCCAGCCTAACTCAGGCTTCTGGCAGATATGCAAGTAAAAGTATGATGGGATCTGCTGCAGGACTCCCCCAGTCACAGTTCCTGCCATGCCACATGCATGGTAGGAGGTGTGATTGTGGGATCCAGCATCAGATCCTACCACACCTTATTGCCGGCTCAGGGGGAGCCTGAAATCATGATCCTGGGCTCTCCCTACACTGGCCAGTAGCAAGATCCTGCAGCTGGGAGCCCTGACAGCTGATGGGATTAACTGGTGAATCTTCTCTTAAGTGTAAGGTGCCAGGGGCTTCAGTTTGTATATGTGCAGGCATCAGAGGGGTTAATGAGATTGTGTGCAACTGTCTCTCACTACACTGGATATTTGTTCTCTCAAAAAGCACATGCACTTCCACACTCCTTTTCCTGTCTGACGTAGATCTCACCTGCACGTAACTCTGTAGTTCAATTCAGCCCTTGTATCTCTGTCTTATGTCACTGGGCTTCAGTTAAGTTTCCCATTTGGTTCTGTTGCAGTGGATTGCTGGGATGGCCCAGATGGGATGCCAGTGATTTATCATGGACACACCTTAACCACCAAAATCAAATTCTCTGATGTCTTGGTCACCATCAAGGAGCATGCCTTTGTGACCTCTGAGTAAGTCAAAGAGGGATCCTGGGATCCCAGTTTGCTGAGTCTAGCATGGTGTACTGAAAGCAGAGACTTTATAGAGCTGAACTGAATTCAACTGGGGTGAAACCCTTATGTGCCAGGGACTTGCATAAACCTCCTCACTGGGGTTTGAGTGGGAGTGAAGTGACTTGCCTTTCTGCACAGAAGTGGATTTAATACATAAACACTTTCCAGTTTGATCAGCAAACATGAATTTAGCATCAGGGAGCTCCGATCTAGCTCTATTTAACTGCCTGATGCAGGGTAGAGTCCTTATGCCTGAATTTGTAAGTGTCCTTTAATGTTTGATGTCCCAATGTGGAGGCTAAACTCCAGAAGCTCTGTTCAGTCTCCAGATAATCTGTTCAGGAGTTGAAATACTTTGTTACTTAGTGAAAGTAAGCAAAGAGGGCCAAGTTTAAGCCCCAGCTCTGCCACGATCTTCTGTGTAATCTTGGTCAGGCTGGTGTGTTCCAGTTCCTCCATGTGTACACTGGGAGTAACGGGCTTTTCTGATATGATATGTGTTGGGGTTGGTAAGTCATTTAGATCTGCTGTTCTTGGGCCATGTAAAGATCTCCAGAAGCTCCTCTTTCTGTGAGATGATGTTTGGTTGATACACAAGACAAGATTAACAGGCCCAGTTCTTCAGTCCCACTGAGACACTGCTCTGGTATTTAACTTATTCATTCCTTTCTGCATCTCCACCGGCCAGTTATCCTGTCATCCTGTCCATTGAAGATCATTGCAGCATTGCCCAACAGAGGAACATGGCTCAGAATTTTAAGAAAGTCTTTGGGGACATGCTCTTGACCAAACCAGTAGATATTTCTGCTGATGGGCTCCCATCTCCAAACCAGCTTAAGAGGAAGATTCTCATTAAGGTAAAATTCCTTTCCCAGGTCACATCTCACATGTAAAGTAGGGAGGGGGTGCACATAAATCAAGAGAGCTCATGTAGCCCATAGGGGAGACTTCCTTTTAAGTGGGCTGGAAGCCCATGTGATCATTTTGTTTCCCAGTTTTGGTGGATTAGGCTGGATTTTTCTGCAGGCATCAGAAAAGGTCAGGCTGTGGATCTGGATCCAGATGTTTAGTGTCTGGTGGTTTGGCTTCAGGTTCCATCTTCAGTCTTCCCCCCTCCCCACTTTGTCAAAGCTCTCCCTTATTTGCTTCATTGTCAGTACAGCCACACAGTCTGGTTACCGTGGCCTCTTGTATTGGCAGTGGACACTTTCTACTCTTCTAAAAGCATCGTCTGCTCAAAGGGGGATCCTGTCCTAGAAAAGCAAGTAGAGTTGAGGAGCACATCTCTCCTTTATGGAGGCTCTGTGGAGGATTGGATGGGATTCAGGTCCTCCTGGTCAATTTATAGAGTGATTACTGCTTGATAGAACTGTACAGGTCTCAAGGTTCATTTATCCAGTAACCTGCACAGATGCGGGTTTTGCCTGTCCAGGTAGACGCATAATTGTTAATTGAACTGTGAATGTCTATCTTTACTGTAAAATTAAGTGACCTCTGGAAAGTATCTCATTCTGAGCTTTTGGAGTAATCTCTTTAGACTAATTGGTATAGGGTCTAATTGCCATTAAATTGTAAAAACTGTTTCCAGAGTCATGGCACATCTCGCATAAAAGGAGAGCAGAGATGCACCCTATAGACCAACTGAATCTGAGATGTGCAAGATGCTAGGGAGCTCTTGCTTATGAAAGCTTATGCATCTCTGATTCAGTTAGTCTAAGGTGCAGCCCTATCCTGCTTTCTGCCTGACTTCAAACTAACACGGCTAATTATCTCTCATGTCTCAGGTAAAATTGTCTGTCAAGGCTCTTGCAAAGCCATGGGGCACAAGCGCACAGCAGGTGTTTGGTTTTTTTTTAGCATCACTCTTGACACTTCACTGAAGTGGGGCAGGTCCGGGGGGGGTGGGGGGTGGACTTTTTATCTAGTGATTTGTGATTTGGAGAGAGTCCTTTGTAGTGATCAGAAGACCTTTAAGGATGTTCAGGTCAGGGGCAGAAACAAAATAACACCCTTTCCTTTGCAAGTCCCTTTCTTCCTCTGAGGTGTTTTTAACTTGCATATCTTGTTCTGCAGCACAAGAAGCTGGCAGAGGGCAGTGCTTATGAGGAGCTGCCAACATCCATAATGTATTCAGAGAATGATATCAGCAACTCGATAAAGAACGGGATCCTTTACCTGGAAGATCCCATCAACCACGTAGGTTTGACAGCAGCAAAAACATTATATACTTCAGGTTACCTAGGGGCTATTCAGCTAATCAGACCTCTCTGTAAACTAAACAAGATCTTAGTGGGTAAATCATTAACCTTTGTGTCCTATGAAGCCATCCTGCCTGAGAAGCGTGCGAGTCAGTAAATGAGAACAGCATAAAGCATTTGAAGGATTCTGGCTCTAGTTCAGAACCTGAATCTCTTGAGTTGTTGTGTTTTTTTAATTAATTAAGTGTCCCATTGGCAGTATCCATTTACAGTGTATTCAAGAATCCTTTGTCTGATTCCCCAATCAGTTTGCATCACAAAATAATTTGTGATCTAGTGCTATTGTGGTAGTTTGTGCTGGAAAGTGTTTCTGAAGTTGAATTAGCAGGATCATCTTAACCTATTGGGGTGTGTCCAGATGTGTGTGGACATTTGATTCCCCGGGGCAAGTAGTAGCAGTGCACCTTACACTGCAGCTGCTTGTCCCCCGGAAATGCCAGTGCCATGCATGCTTTGACATGTGGCAAGTTGCCCTGGGGGCAGTAGGGAAGGCTGGGGCCAGCACTGGGGGCCTCCTGGGACTGCAGGCACAACGATCCTGCTGGGCACAACCTGGCCAGCAGCCGCAGCGCAGCTCCAAGCAACCTGACTCCGCTTTTTAACAACGTGCTGCCCAAGTGTGCACTGCTTTGAGTTCCCCCACATCTGTCTGTCTGGACCCCTGGATATCCGGGGTCAAAAAAAAACATGGGGGGAAAAAAAACCGAGCAGCGCATGCTCGTGCAGTGCTGAGAACACTGGACTGCACAGTATGTGGCGCTGCAAACATGTTCCCTACCAGATGACTGCACTTGTCTGCACATGCCCTTGGTGTCTTAAAAGCCTGCCTTGGTCTTAGCTTATATCTGTCATTGATCATTTTCTTATGTGAGCCCTAAAATTCACCAGTTCGACTCCCTTTGTTAGTCCCACCAACTACAGAGTGAAAAACTCTGCAGCAAGGCATTAGACTTGCATGCTTCTTAAATGAATCCTTTTTGGCAGAGGTTTCTTTCTGTTTCTCCCTGAAGGAGTGGAACCCACATTACTTTGTCCTGACCAGCAACAAGATCTATTACTCTGGGGAGACCACAAATGACCAAGGAAATGAGGATGAGGAGGAACAAAAGGAGGTAAGGGCGGCACACGTGGGGACCTAACATTAGGCATCTATATAAGTGACAGTTGGACTTATGAGCATCTCTGCTGTGCACTGACTTCAGGGAATGCGGGTGCCTGGCATCTTCAGAGAGCCAGCCCTTACTTTGCCTATCTCAGCTCTTATTTTCTGCATGTGTAAAATGAGGGCCTTATTCCCTCCCTAGATGATAGTATCTGAGAGCCTTGAGTTGTGATGGCTCAATTTTAGTTTGGGGCTAAAGCCCCAAAACAATTTTGTTTTATGAGGAAGGAAAAATTGTTTCAAATGTTCTTAGGGGGTTGTTGCATGTCACACTTCGCACATGTTAACCCCACTTAGAACAGTAGTGTCTGAGCATTCAAACAGGATAAAGCATGCCGAGTGCTTTTGTATCGTATCAAGATTATGCATTTTTGAAGGTGGTCTGTCTCCAGATTGTATTAAGTAATATGTTGCCTTAACCTGAGACTGCTCCATAGATATAATAAAATCAGTTGTGGCCCTGGAGCTGGGACCCACAATCCACTGATTGTGTTTCCCAGCCCCAGGACTGCATGGGAGTCACCAACCAGCTCCAGTGGCTCCCCTGCCTGAGACCCAAAAATCATCTGATTATTTTGGGTCTCAGCCCTGGGAGCGTGCAGAAGTCTTGAACAGGTTGTAGTGCAGTCCCAGAGCGGAGACCAAAGACCAGCTGTTTTTCAGTCTTGATCTTGGAATGGCAAATCCGTTCCAGATTCTGGTGTGGTACTATGATCTATATTTAGATTGTAGTAAGCATTAGTACGTAACTTCTCTGAAAATATGAAATCACATTTGATGATTTCTACTATCCAACTATAACATGTGCTAAATGTAACATGCAATGGGGCCCTTAGCCTATAGTTGGAGGGTCCACCACCTGGAGCATAGCAGGCCCCTGCCATAGTGAAGTGGCAGCACTCAGTAGCTTGGGAGAATCAGCCTCTTTCTCCTGACAGGTGAGCAACAGCACTGAACTTCACTCCACGGAGAAATGGTTTCACGGCAAGCTGGGGGCTGGGCGTGATGGGCGCCACATAGCAGAGAGGCTGCTGACAGAATACTGCATAGAGACAGGAGCCCCTGATGGGTCTTTCCTGGTGCGAGAGAGTGAGACATTTGTGGGAGACTACACCCTCTCTTTCTGGTAAGGATGTGCAGATGCTGCTTAAATTCATTGCTGCTTTTATCAGTGCTAGAGCTGCCTTAATCCATGAGTTACTTATAATTACCCCTTTATAGTATGCTGGTAACGTTGGGTTCTGTTCTTAGGGAATTAGGCAGCTTCTGTGCACTCATAGGCAAGATAACTAAGTTGGTTACATGCCACCTTTGTGCCTCAGTTCCTCCTCTGTTTTAGTAAGGCGGGTGATATCTAGCTCACTGAAGTCTCTGGGTCTCAGTTATGGAAGGGTAAAGTCCTCCAAGACCTTTTGATGAAATGCATCCGATGTAATAGGAATATGAATACCCCCTATGCTTCCATGTGCCCATGGATGAGGAGGATTTCTTCCTCTTCCCAGGCAGATAGCAATTAGTTTCTTGTAAAGTACACTGGATTTCCTTTGCTATGTGCTGTCCATGGAATATAGCAGAGGTCCTTCTTGGCCTAGGACTGAGAACATCTCTGAATCCCAAAGCACTTCACTATTTGGTGTTCAGCTCAGCTGGCCTATTTTTGTTCTGAAAAACTGAGCAGCCAGTGACTAGCCTGAGAATATAACACATTAGCATCTCATCCACTTGCATTTGGCAGTGGCTATTTTACCACCTGCCCCAAGCAATCCCTGCAGTAGGATGCTGGGGCAGGCAGTCCAGAGCAAGCCGCTCTTCCCTTGTTTTGGTCTGCAGGCGCAACGGGAAGGTGCAGCATTGCCGCATTCACTCCCGCCAGGATGCCGGCAGCCCCAAGTTCTTCCTGACTGACAACCTGGTGTTTGATAGTCTGTACGACCTCATCACCCACTACCAGCAAGTGCCACTGCGGTGCAACGAGTTCGAGATGAGACTGACGGAGCCTGTGCCACAGACAAACGCCCATGAGAGCAAAGAGTAAGAGGGAGGGATTGGCACGCGGGTTGGAACCAGATGTCTGTCCTGGAAACTGCTGGGAGATCCATCCGGACCAGCTTCTTTGCAGTGTTTGTTTCTCCTCCCCCACTTTGGCCCTTTTGGCTGAATCCCACCTGCTCTTACAGAGCACTGTAAGTCTTCCTCATTAGCCTCTTCAGGAAGTAGGCATAGCTGCTGGCTCCCTTGTCCTGCCAGCCTGCCATCCCTTCCCCTGCCACGCTGGGCACTGGGTCTGCAGAGGAGCCTGTGCTGGTGGGTTTGATTGCATTGCTCTGGGAGATGGAACTAGCCAGGCATTGACGCTGGAGCTCACCTTTGGGCAGAGCCTTCAGCAAGACTGTGATGCTCTTACCCACAGGTGGTACCATGCCAATCTCACCCGGCCCCAGGCAGAGCACATGCTGATGAGGGTGCCACGAGATGGAGCCTTCTTGGTGCGCAAGAGGAGTGAACCCAATTCCTACGCTATCTCCTTCCGGTAAGCAGCTCTGGCAGAAGGTGTGGATAGGGAAGGGATTTCCGTTGTGTCCAGGTGTTGATGCCCAGGAGGGCTGGTGGGGATTGGGGTGATTTGGGTCTAGTTTGGGAGTCAATGTGAAGAGCCATCACTTTCTTTTTCAGGCCTCTCTGGGTTGCCCCTTTCTTGCTCCCCTCTTAATTTTTACATGGGTGTGTAATATTTGCTCATTGTGCACTTGCATACTTTAAATCATCATCTGTTTGGCTGGAAATGCCTCCCAATGCAAAACTGAGTCCACCCAGAGCTGTAGGTCTCTGATGCATATTGCAATGAGAGTTTCCCAGTGTGGAAGCTCCTGATCCCTGTATCCCCGCTGGCCAGCATGATTCAGACAAGGTAGGTTTTACAGAAATGCATGGGAGGCACCAGATCCAGCCTTTCCACCTGACAAGTGTTAGGTGGTTTCATGGGAGCTTGCTTTAGCTGCACCCTTTAAGATGTACCCCTGAGGCTTGCATATTGTCTTCCCTTGACCTCTTCCCCACCAAGAGCCCACGTGAACCCTCCCAGTGCTTTGGATGTTTTGGAGTTCGGAGCTCTCCTGTAACTCGGGGCTAATCAATTCTGGGGATTTGACTCTGGGCTCCCCTGTGATTCTTGGTGTGACCTAAGATGGCTTTACCTTTTCTCCGCATCTCAATGTCCTGCTAATATTCTGCATCCAACCACTCTGCTTGGAGGGAATGTGTTGGGGTGAGGTGAGGTTTTGTTCATTATCTGAACAGCCTTTTGGAGAGAGAGGGAGCATCCCCATCATTCACCATGCAGTTTTTCTGTTTGTCTCCATGTACCAGGGCGGAAGGGAAAATCAAGCACTGCCGAGTGCAGCAAGAGGGCCAGACTGTGCTGCTGGGAAACTCGGAGTTTGATAGCCTGGTGGACCTGATCAGCTACTATGAGAAGCACCCCCTCTACCGCAAGATGAAGCTGAGGTACCCGATCAACGAGGAGACCCTGGAGAAGATCGGGACAGCAGTGAGTTTGGGTCAGGCATGGGGGAGCTGATCAAGGGGCAGTCCAACAAATTCAGAAGAGTCCAGGTTGAATAAGAGTTTGGCTGGGCTGGTCTCTTCCAGGGCTGTTTGGTTGTCCCTTGCTTATAGGTTGAATGAGAGTGTTGCATGAAATACCAGGTTAGCAAAAGGAGCTGTGATTTCCTGCCTCATGTTTGACCTGTCCCAGTCGACTTCACAGGGATCCTGACTCCAGGGAGCAAGGGCTGTGTCTAGTTAGATGCAATCTGTATTTCCTGCCTGCTGAGCCTGTCTGAGAACCTGTCTTTGACTGCTACCCGACAAAAGGAACTGCTCCCCTTGCAGCAAATCGCATGACTCTAGCTGACATCTTATGTACTTTTGTGTTGCAGGAGCCAGACTATGGAGCCCTTTATGAAGGGCGCCACCCGGGATTCTACGTGGAGGCCAATCCCATGCCAATGTTCAAGGTATCCCCTTGCTGTTCCATATTTCTACACTGATGCTAATGACTTGCAGATCCAAAATCCCCTTTCCAGTTCTGCCCAAAGTACTTTCTCATGCACTAACACCCCTTACAGCTCTGCCCCAGGCCACCACTGACTATCTCCTGAGGAGAAGTGGCGGATTTCTGGGTGCCTGGAAGGAAGGCAAGGCTGAGTGAGGTCTGGTTGCCAATCTTGCAGTGAGGTTTTTGAGAGTGAAGGTGATGAGTTGCTTGTTCCTCCCCTGCCCATCACTAGTTTGCATGCTAAGTTCTGTTTTCAGAGTCTCTTACTGTATTATACAGCAGAGAAATCCCACTGAGCATGCTTCCCTGTGGCATTGTGTGCAGCTCATCTGTTTTGTTCTGTGTGCTTTGTCAAGATAATGTGATAACCCCCAAAGAAGTGTTGTCTGACGGTTCCCCTGCAGAGCTGGCTCCAGGGATCACTGCTTTGTGGGCTATTCCTGTGTTTCGGAAGGCTGCCTTTGGGAGCTTGGGGAGTTTTTTTTTTTGAAGAGTTATGCACACAAAACTCATGCCTCATTTGCAATGGCCAACTCAGAGCCTGTGCATAGAAAAAGCTGTTTGCACATCTGAGCAGCTGAATGCAAAAAAATTCTTGTGTACTTGCGTCTCCTGTGGCATGGGAGGCAGCAAGCCAAGTGTGTGCAACTGCCCATGTGCTGTTTAGAAAACCAAGGTTGTGTTAGGACCCTGCTTTCTTTCCATATGCCTTGCAGCCCCCTGAAAGCTGGTCTTCAGTCTTCGTTCTGAGTAAATTTTGAGGTATAGGCAGTGGTGTTTTATTTTTGTTAGCCATAAAGTTGAAATGCAAAATCAGACCAGGAAGATGACAAAGTGAGTGAGTCCATTCTTGTATTTAAGACTGTGTTGGCTGATGCTAGGGATTGAACCCTGGACTTCTGGAGCTGCACGCCTCAGCTTTTAGAGTGAACTAAGGCTCCCAGCTTCTGTGGACAGACATGGGTACTTGTTCATCTGAAGGTTATGTATTTTCCTATGTTAGCTGCTAGTTCTAATGAAGCTAATGATTGGTGCCTGTCAGTGAGCCAGTCCTGTTGCTATGAATCTCAGGCTCTGTGCACCCCTTCAGTCATACCTGCTATGGCAGCACGCAGTATAGAGGTAGTTTATTAGCCTTTAGTCCCCTCTCATCTTCTCACACTATTTCCCTTATGGCCTCAATGCCAGCCCCTTAAACTCATGGCTCACAGTGCCCCTGTTGCTTTTGCAGTGTGCTGTCAAAGCCCTGTTTGACTACAAGGCACAGCGAGACGACGAGCTCACCTTCACAAAGAATGCCATCATCCAGAACGTGGAGAAACAGGAAGGAGGCTGGTGAGTTTCCCCCATGCTGCCCCTCAGGGTGACGGAGATGTTTGGCCTCCCTGACTTGTGTTCTAGCAGGCGTCTAGTTACAACTTCCCATGTCTGCAGTCTCTGAGGGGTGCAAGGGCATGAAGACTAAACTTGCCCTTGGACTCCTGCATGTTGTCCCATCCAGTCTGCGTAGTGGTACTATGTGAGGGAGGAGAATTAAGGAGTGTTGCTTCTATCACCTTGTCTCATTCTCTGGGCTGTAAGGAAAGCAAGGATGCCAAGCTCCAACACACCTCCCTAGGGCCAGAAAGCTTCCAGCAAGGCCTAGTGAATGCAATGGAGCTTCAGGGGGGATTGGAGGGGTCCTTCAACATCCAGAGCTGTGTGCGCGCAATTTCACCACCACCACAGCCCCCTCCCCCATTCTCTTTTAATGAACTATTCATTATCTAGCCTGCTTACACTATTATCTGCCATTTCAGTCTCCTTTGCTGGGCTCCTCTGGGGGGAGCCATGGGTCTTGCTCAGCCAGCAGGATTCTCACTGAAGGGGACCCAGTGTTTTGCCAACTCTGGGCATTAGAAAGTGGGACATCCATGAGGTGGAAAGTTCAAGGACTCCAATCATTTGTGCCCATCTGCTTCTGGCCTGAGCAGAAACCACAGAAGTGCCCAGGCTGCTTCTGGGGTTGTTATCACATGGCTTGTGCCACTGGTGACTGTTCTAGGAGGGCTACAGCTTATCTTTTTTTTTTTTTTTTGCAGGTGGAGAGGGGATTATGGAGGCAAGAAGCAGCTGTGGTTTCCTTCCAACTATGTGGAGGAAATAGTCAGTCCCACGGGTCTGGAGCCTGAAAGGGAGGTAAGCACAAATTTGCGTGGTTTGGAGGGGCAACACGGTGAATAGAGAGAGAGGACAGATTATGGTCTTGAGGAAAGCTAAGCTATAGTTAAGCCCAAAGGCAGTGCTCCTCTCCTGACTGCTCCTCTCAGATGACTCTTCTAGTGTGACCTGTATAGAAACAGACATGTTGCTGCACCAGCCTCATCTCTAACCCACTGGCCTGTGATCTCTTCTCAATAGCAGCTAGATGAGAACAGTCCCCTGGGAGACCTGCTTGGAGGTGTCCTTGATGTACCGTCCTGTCAGATAGGTAAGTGAATGGGGGAAGGGGATTGGGATCCTGGTTTCTCTTTTTTGTCCCCTGCATTGGTCCTGGAGAGACCACTGCGTGGTGTGAAGGCCCTCATCTCTCTTTCTTCCTCCTTCTCCTCCTCCCCCTACTTCCAGCTACTATCCTGTTTGTAGCTAGTCCTTTGTGGCATAGTGATCTCTAGGCAGCAGCTCCTCTCCTGCCCCTAGGCTGGGTTAGAGGTGCACCAGTATATCGGTCCATATTGGATTGGCACCAATAAAAGAAGAATTGAGACTGTCAGCAATTGTTTTTTGTTGTTGTTGTTTTTTGGCTGGTGTAGTCAATGTCACTGATTTAAATGCTGTGCGCATGTGAGCTCCCCTGGGGGGCCCATGTCTCCACATTTGCATGCAGGGTGAGGGCTGCTGCAGGCTCAGGGCCAGGAGCTGCACTCAGGGTGGGTGGGTGGCAGCAATGCTGGGTGGAGGGGCTAAAACCACCCCAAAATTTGCCATTGCCTCCCTCACAGTGCTGCTGCCACTCACCCAGCCCCCAAGCCTGGAGCAGGCAGCCTGCCCTTACCTCGCACACAAATTTGGTGGTCATATGCCCACCCCTCCCCAGGACAAGCCACTCGCAGCTCTGTCCCATGTCTCACCCTGCTCTGCCTTGGTTGGACAGCCCCAGCCTTGCTCCCTCCCTCCCCGTTGGAGCCTGGATTGGCCCCCACTCCAGACTTACCAGCTGGACATTGCTTTCCAAGCTGCTGGGCTGCATATTTGCTATCAGATCGGTATTGGCCATCAG
>JAGPOW010000797.1:16781617-16795274 GCA_030014935.1 Caiman crocodilus | reverse complement strand
GTGTTGCAGCCGCCTAACATGAGGGACGATCTCTTCGACCCCTTTGACAAAAGCACACTGCGCGGGGTGGAGCTGATCTCAGTCTCCATTGAGGTTAGTGCTGGCTTGCTCTGACTACTGCTTGGTTACCTGTTCCCCTTGCAAAGACTGGCTGTCTCTCTCTGGATACCTGGGTCCTGCCATCCCCTATCTTGTCTCCATAAAACCATGCTGCTGGATGACTGAGGTCTTTCTGGGTGGCAAGAGAAGGGATGGATGCATTCAACACTTTTAATCCTACCACTTGTCACTGGTAGTGGTATACTAATGTGACATTCTTAGGGAGTAAGCCTTTTAGCTTGACCTTGCAGGGCTCTGTGTGGGATTTTGACCTGCAGCCACAGCTGGTCTCCACTGCCCCCCACCCCAAAGAGGTATGGGCCTTTGTTTATGAAGTAACCTTATGGTGCTGTGAGTTAAGCATCTGGCATGAATGGGAATTTCTAGCACTTCAGACCCTGGAAAGTGCATCTAGGATGCAATTAGTGCTGAATTACCCAGAGTGCCTTGTATGAAAAAGTTACAAAAGCAGGAAATTGCAGTGGTGCTGTACACTTTTCCCAGCAGTGTGAGGCACCTCAGAGCTGGCAGTTTTCCTGTACTGGGAATACCTCTGGGTGGACAAAAAAATCCTGCCATGCTGATGTGTGTAGCTAGTCTTGGAAGCCTCTTTCTGTTCAGCCTAAGCTCCCAGCTTGCAGTCCTAGAGCTGGGCTGGGTGGCAGTGAGTTAAGCAGGAGTCTGCCATGCCTGGTCTGCCTACTGTCTGCCTTGCACCATAATGCTGTGCACTGCTTGAGCCCTGGGCCTGCTGCACAGCAAACATGCTCTGCCTTTAGCCGCTTGAGGAAGCAGTTTGCCTGGGATCGGCAGAGTCTGTACAGGGCTCGCAATGTGTTTGGATGAAGAGGGCAATGTAACTGTGACCTCCTTGCCACAAAGCACTGGAAGGTGTGTTCAGAAGAGACAAACAGGAGTCCTGTCAGAAGTCGGGAAAAGCAGCTTCCTTTAGAGCAACTTGAATATTAGGCTTTCATTCAGGCAGGACAAGGTGCTAAGAGGTCCTCCCAGAGGCCAGCTGGGAGATTGTCACTTGGTCTTTCTTGATGAGCCTTTTTCCTAGCCCTGCTCCTGACTGCTCAGTTTGGATCTGGGCATTGGCGTTTTTGAGTCCCGGAGCAACCCAGGTACATTATGGTGCTCCAAGTAATGCAAAAGATCTGCTTTTGAGACAGGACAGGAGAAATGACCCTGACTGCAGCGGGAGGAGTGGAGGAGAAAAATGACCCTGTGGAAACTCCTGTTGCCAGAAGGTGGTGCTCTCAAGCCTCAGATTTTTCTTTCCTCAGCTGATCCTTGTGAAATAGAGCGAGACGAGTTGCGGTTCTATTGCTAGTGTGATCCTGGCTCCCAGAGCTGGTGAGAGAAGGAAACACAATGCAGAGTCTTTTCACTAAAGAGGTTCTTTCACCAGAGGCTCGTTAGCATGGATTTAGAAACACAACAGTCCCTTGCTCCAGGCCTGCAAAAATGAGATGTGTAGTGAAATGTATAGAGAGCCAGAAAGGTCAGTGCTCCCAAATTAGACCTTTCCCAAGTCACCCAAGTGCTCCTCTCTTCCCTATCACTCCTGAGTGCTCCTCCTATGCACCGGCACCCTGTGAGAATCTGGGAGAATAGGCTGGCTTTGTAGCTTGTTTTGAAGGTCATTAAGTATGAGATCAAGGGGAGAAGAACAAAGCTTGGCTGATCTTGGAGGGGGAAACAGTAGCTTCATAGCCAGCAGGGAATCCAGGGACTTGGAGCCAAATCCCAGCTGCCTTCCACAAACTGTTGCAGTAACCTGCCGTCATGGGTCTAACATCCAGGGTGCAAGTTTGGCCCATTCAAGTGAATGGAAGTTTCTACTAGTGGTTTCACTGCGATAGGACTTCAGCCCTCCTCTGTAGCACAGCGAACTCTCCTGCCAGCACAGTGATTTTTTTTTTTTTTTTTTTTTTTTTTCCTTTCCCTTACTATTTATTCCTCTCTAGGTCCTTGGCGCACGACATCTTCCCAAAAACGGGCGGGGGATTGTTTGCCCCTTTGTGGAGATTGAGGTTTCTGGAGCAGAGTACGACAATGTGAAACAGAAGACTGAGATTGTGGGTGAGTAACTTTAGCCACAGACTTCAAAAAAAATCTTCAGTGCAACTTGTCTCTGCAAACCAGGCTTCTCCTCTTGTAACATGGCTCACCCCACTGGCAAACTGCTTTCCTTCCCCCTCACTATTGCAGCTTGCCTTTTCATCAGCTCTAGGAAGGTGGATCTGTGTAAGCAGGGATGGGTGTGTTCTTAAACCAAGTTAGCTAATGCTGGGGCAAATCTCAGTTACTATGAGGCAGTCATTTTTGCATGAGTTAAATCCAGAAAACCACGAGTCTTTCCCATGGCCTTTTATTTCAAACTGCTAATGAAAGCTACGGGCTGCCTTGTATACAATAGGCTTGTGCCACATGTTGGCTAATGCCTCTTTAACAAGTGAAGCAAGACCTTGGATTCCCTCTTTACTGCTGTTGTCACCATTGAACCTGCCTTCATGGGCCCAGAAAGAGGCTTGGAAAAGTTCCTTCTCCAGGTGAACACCAACTTTGAACACTCAGTGTTGTTTGATATAGTGAAAATCGTTGCTTCTACCACAGATAAATAGAAGCAATCCTGAGCAAAGCTGGGCCACGTTCTACTACTTCATTTCACAGGTCCAATACTAAAACGTTTTAAGGTTACCTTAAAAAGTGCGTTTCCACCTGCAGTCACACCACCGCTGCTGTAGAGGCTATACAGGCTAGCTAAACCCAGGCCCTCTCTTGCTTTTGGGCTCTTTCCTTATGTAGTTGACTGGCCACAAAATGCTGGCACTTCCCTGGTTTCCCATCGGGGGAGCAGAAAGTCCTTATCCATATTTTTAAAGGGATTTCTTTTCATTCTGGGAAGGCTACTGAACATAAGACCCTGGATGCTTATATTTTGAAAGGGGTCATGTCAAAGACTTCAGCTGGCATAACTGTGCCAGACTGCATGCCTTTCATGTCAGGAAGGAAGAATCAAGAATTCTTCTCCATCCCAATGTGTGCTGGGTCAGTGGGAGACAAGTTCAGTATTTGCTGGTATCACAAGTGAACCAAGTAGGGGATCATATGGTAGCTAGACTCAGATAATCTGACTGGCACCAAGGCACAGTGGCAGATTTCTTGATTTGGTATCAAGAGGCATTTGGATTCTGCTCCCTCTTCTGCCATAGGCTTGGAGTGTAAAGTGAAGCAAATCATTTACACACTCCGTATCTCAGCTTCCCCCTTCTGTAAGGGAAGAGCTTGTAATGTCCCGCTTCCTGACCAAGTGGACTGTGCAGATGAATGGATTATCTTATCAAAATCCTCATCCTTGTTGCTAGTCAGTGTCTTTATTTACATGTCCTTTCAGAGTGGTGTGGATTATTTTTTGATTTTGGATGTACTGTCTCTTGAATACCTGAAGTTTTCTGCTAGAGCCTAAAAAGGAAGCTGGAGTATAGTGTGTGTCTACAGACAGTCTTATTCAGACCTGGCTCTTGGCAACACCATGAGAAATGAGACAATGGGTGGTCAAGGGGGGAATAAGTCATGGGGATTTGGGGTTTGCTTTATTTCTACATCCTCAGCAGTTCACAGTGACAACAGCTGAAGCAACCAACATTTTGTCAATGGTGCAGTTGTAGGCAGGACTGGACAAATACAGAACAAAAAACTCCAAGTGTATGGACAATTGTTGTTAGATCTGAATGTGCCAAAGGCCTCAAGATTTCAGAGAGGGGACCAGCATCCCACTATGACTCAGTCCTTTCAGTACAAAGCATAGGCCAAACTCCTACCACTTATTTTGAGAAGAGAAGTGGGGAGGAGCAGTAGGAAGGCTCCTCCTCCTGCAGCAGCCTGAATGTTGGGCTGGGTTCTGACTGGTTGACTCTTTCTAAATAGCGGATAACGGCCTGAACCCAGTGTGGACCCAGAAGCTGTTCAACTTCCAGATCAGCAACCCTGAATTTGCCTTCCTGCGCTTCGTAGTGTATGAGGAGGACATGTTCAGTGATGAGAACTTCTTGGCTCAGGCTACTTTCCTAGTGAAAGGCCTGAAGACAGGTAAAGCTCTTGGAGTATGTATGTTCATGAGATGGGGCTTTCCTGTGTTGCACTGAGTGGAGCAGGGAGCATGGGAACACTGCAGAAAGCTGCGCTTGTCAAACTGGTGCCAGAGTCACTCTCATCTTTCCTGTTGCTTATCAGTCCCTAGAGACATTCTGGAGACATGTGGTGTTTCTTGCCCCAAGTCCATCCTCTTGCCATCCTAATGTGCCAGGAACAGGGTTCTCCATTCATTTTGCTATAGCATCTAAGCTCTCCCACATTGCTGGGATTCTGCCTGTATGCGGCTTGCAACCTACGGACTAAACCTTTCTCTCATTGCATTCCAGACACAAAACAGGCATGCTCCACTCCCCTTGGAAATTAGTGATGCCTTCAACCTTTTGGGTGCTTAAATGATGATTTGATTTCTGGGGGAGGAGAGGGCAGTGCATGGCCTCAGCTTAGGACTGAGCTCATGGTTTGTTGCAACAAGCCTGGCTTCTTATTTGTTACAACAAGCCTTCATAACTGAGTTAGATCACAGTCCCTTCTTCCTTTTAAGAAAATCTGTAAAATTCATTTCTCTGCAACAAAGTATCTGTCTTGGTATCATGTACACAGATGTTGTTCCAGCTTCTCTGCCCAGGGAGGATGGAGGGTGAGGTGTTGGCTTAAGGAGGCATGTTTCAGGGCTGATATACGTGTTAACTAATATAGGATGGCACCTGTAGACTTGGAGCTCCACCTGCATGGTGCATTGCCCCTCACTAGCTGGTCCCTGGTTTGTGCTTCCTTTAGTAACAGTGGTGGTCTCTTTGTACCAGGGTACAGAGCTGTGCCTCTGAAGAATAACTACAGCGAGAGCCTGGAGCTAGCTTCTCTACTTGTTAAAATAGAGATTTTCCCTGGCAAGGTAAGATTTTTAAAGTTAACACACTACAACCCAGTAGAGCTGAGAGAGTCATCTGGACTAGCCAGCCCTTGAAATTTCAGTTTGCCTATGGATTTGGATTTGTAATTCACTGGTAAGCTAATGAGGAAACCAGTATGATTTCATTTTTGCAGTCATTCGACCTGGGCCACATTTCCTCTGATCAGATCTTGCATCTAAGCAAGACAAGGTCAGTACTTTGGGTGTGACCCGCATGGACCAGCTGGGTGCTCCAAGAAGCTGGGTGGATATTCCTGTAGGTGGCACTCCTGGCTCTGTCAACACCGCTCCAGGACCTAGTAGTGATTTTTGGAGGCCTGTGAACACCCACCTGTACTCTGCTCAGCTTTCCAGCCAGTCCTTCAGTTCATAGGGCTCCTTACTTTAAATTAAACCTGCCCTCTGCGTAGTTGTGGTTCTAGCTTCTAGTTCCAAGGGTGATTTTTTTTCCCAGACCAGTTTCTTCAGGAGTGAGGATGACCAGGCAGCTCTATCAAGCTGGTTCATGTAAACTTTCCCCAAAGCCAGATGCCACTGATAGCTCTTAAATAGGAAGAGATGGAGAGATTCAGTACACAACTGCATGTGCATTAGCACCCCAAGATGGTCCATTGTAGCAGAGAAGCACATAAAGTAGCTGTACAAAATGCCGACCCTACTGTACGCGTTGGGAAGTTTAAGCACTCCTTTCTGCTTGTTTCTGATTCAAGCAGGAGAATGGTGAAATTAACCCCTTTGGTGCTTCGGTGCTTCGGGAACGATCAGGAGACTCTTCAAGCCAGCTCTTAGCACAGCGTGCCCGGGAAGGGTCTTTTGATTCCCGTTACCAACAGCCATTTGAGGACTTCCGGGTGTCGCAGGAGCAGCTGACGGACCATTTTGACAGCCGGGACCGAAGGTACCATGCATGGAGTTATGGCATGAAGCTTGCTCATTCTGCCCTAACCTCATGAACTCTGTAGCAAAAAGACTTGTCTCTTGTAATGTGACCAGACGTGACCTGCTACCCCAGCGTTGTAATTGCATGGTTTCCATTTTGTAGCTGCTAGTTCTCCTAATAGCCTCTGTCAGTGTCTAAGTGCCCTCACCTCAGTTGCCCTTCTTGAAAGCCAGCAAGAGACCTGGGAGAGTCAGTGAGGTTTGTAGCAGCAGGGTTAAGGTCCCTGCCAGCCTGCCATTCGGAGGGGGGTACTGTGTCAAAGGGTGAGACCCTCGCACTAAAGCTGTCTGTGCTCACTGCCCTGAGGCTTCAAGAACATGTGACCCCCCCTTCCCAGGACTTTTCCATGCACCTTGCTAATGAGCAAGCATGCAGACTAAGACACCCCTAGTAGGAGGAACCCCGTGGCCACACTTCTCCCACTCCCTGGACTAGACCCGAGTTGCATCCCAGTGGAAAGCCCTGACAGCCATTTTGCACTGTTCCTGCTGCCCGGCCAGCCTCCCCGGCTCGGGTTAGAAGCTGTGTACGATTGCCTGTGAAGGTCCCAGCAAGACTTCATCTCGCCCCTCCCTGCTTCCCCCCTGCAGGGTACTGCGGAGAACCAGGGTGAATGGGGATAACCGGCTCTAGCCCAACTTCGCCTGCCGAAAAGCACCTCCAGTGCTTGTGATTATCACGGAACGCTGTGAACTGGTTTCTATGGAAACGGCACTGCTTTGGCCTACTTTCAGGCAGCTTTTCCAGTTTCTCCGCTGAAGTGTGTTCAAGTGGAGAAATAAAAAACAAAACAAAAAACACCCACCCACCAACCTTCCCCCACCAAGCTCGTAATGCAGTGTATTGCTGTGTATAGCCTGTCAGCCACCGAGGTGGGAGACGCAACTGTCTGCAGTCAAACCCTCCCTCCCTCCCTCCCTCCAGCCCCCTTCGACCTCCTTTTAAGTGAGAAATCCCCATCCCAGCTCCGCTCAGAAGAGCAGCTGCGGGGAGCCGTTTACAGAACGAACTCGCTGTAAGCGTTTTCCACTGCCTTCGTGACCAGCCTTTGGGGAGGGGGGGTGCATGTCAGTCTTGTTGGCAATGCATTGAAGTACCTGTATAGCCAACTGCCATCTGGGTACCGTAGTAAAACTCAAAGTTTACAAGGCCTCTAAGCTTTGAAAATGACAATAAAAGTGTCAGTATTAAGCGTGTAACCACGTCTCAGCTTTCTGGAGCCTTGCCCTGGTGGTGGGGCTCTGCCGTTTCTAAAGAGCGCAGCATGCCACTCCAGCAGATAACAGTAGCTGTGCCCGTTGCATGCACAGTGGCACCTTCAGGCAGATGCTGGAGCTCTCCTCACTTGCATGAGACGTTTGGACAAGAAGGATTGAAGTGCCGTGGATTTTTTTTTTTTAAAATGCTTATGGCTTTGTAAATGTCACCTTGGCTGCTAGCTTTTCCAGCTGAATAAGACCAGTTGCTAACATCTGTTTTTTGGGGGGGGAAGTAGTCACAGGGTAACAAATAGATGAGGCCCAAGACTTAATACCTCCTCACTCAAGGAAGCTGTGACAATACTGGGCCAGTTTTTGTATGAAGTGCACTGACCAATCCTTCTGCAAAGAAGTAGAGCTTCAGGATAGATGATTTGGTATCATGTTCCTCTAGGACTAACCCATGTTTCAGGCACCAGTTAAGCCTCCAGAAAGCAACCCTTTTATCCAGTGGGATAGAAAGAACAAAACCATCTCTTCTAAGGTCTGTAGCATAAGCTCCATTGTAGCACATGGCTGCATTGCCTGCTCTTAGCTGGTATTACCTGGGACTATGTGTACAGTAGGAGAAGGTGATATATAATCAGCCAGCCTATCAAGAGAGGCTGGCTTTAGGGAAGATGTAGTAGCATCTATCCTGCTGGGCCTCCCTGCATATTATTTTTTTGCTACATCTTTACTACAACCAAAGCATTTTTATTCTACCATGCTACAATCTCAGTCTTACTGAAGTGAAGGCCATCTCAGGGTCTGTCTACACTATAGTCTACAGACTACTTTCCACTTGCTGTGACAACATCTAAAGGCTTCACTGCAAAACACAAACCTCTGTTTGTCTTGTGCAAATGGGGCCAAATGGGAGGGTACTGAGGCACTATCTTCTAATAGTATAAGTGTCTATAGTGGAGACAATACTAAACAGGCTGAGAACTTGGAAAAGAACAACCTCCTCAGAAGTAAAACAGCTGCCTCTCTAAATTTTCATGGAATTACTATTAAACAAAGTCAAAAAACATTCAAGATTCCTACTTCTTATTTGAATATCAATAGGCAACAGTAAAGGGTCAGCAAAGTTAAAATGAACATCATTACCTTGGGCTTGATTGAAGGCAAAAAGACTCCCTGGATACCCAGAAGAGCCTTTGAGGAAGATGGATCTTGCAAAGCCAGGAACAGGACAGCATTCCCTCCAGCAGCTTGTTGTTTTCCAGTAATGAAAAGGTATGCAGGAGCTGAGCAGCCTTTGAGCATGACACGTTGATGCTTCCTAGGAGGTCATCACTTCCATTTAAATCTATGCAAGATGGCCCAGTTGGGTCTAGCTGAATTGCTGTTGGGCTCTAGGCACTGCCAATTTGTATTTGCACACTCCAGTAGGTATGCTGCACTCCAGGCCAGAGCCCATTCCACTGTGGGGGTGGTAAAGTCTGAACTCAAGACTACGTGCCCACTGTTGTGTACAACACTCCAAGACACTGGCTAGAATTTAGATGTACAAATCTGAGCAATTCAGACCGCTCTTCCCTGCAGCAGCCATAATGCATAGCCCCGACAAAGGTTAAGAGGATATCCTATGCAGCAGCATACTAAAGCTTTGGAATCAATTTGTTGCTGAAATGGAAGTGTCTGGGTTACTCACTTAATTGGTAGAATTTACCAACAGGTCTGGTGGATTAAGCTGATTGAGAGTAAGGCACGTATTTGGGAATTGCAACTGGTGCAGCTGCTCTTTATCATGAAGTGGCAATTCTGGAATACATGTAGGTAAGAGCAGTTCCAGCTCCTCTCCCCTACTGTCACAGCCTCTGAAAGCTGAATTTAGTTAGATTCAGCCACATAATCTCTCTAGTTTTGATGTAATGAGCAGCAGAAACCTTGGCCACTTTTATTGACTTAAAAATGGATGTGGCCAACAGTAACTTGCAAAGAGGGCTGTGTTGGATCAGCCTACTATGCTATGCCATTACTCAGTCTCACCCAGAGAGCTGTGAGAGCCCAGTGTTGGTTTTCAAGCCAGCTTTCCACCATTTTCAGCTTTGCATCCTGAAGTCTCTTCCTTTCCCTTTGAGCTTTCAGCATTGGTGTGCACCCCATGGGAGTTGTAGGAGGTAGTTCTGCCCAAAAGCTGTTCCAGCCAAATCCCATCCAACTCCAAAAGGGCTGCCTGCCCTCAGGATGCACCTCTGAGATGCATGGTTCCTTCTTCAAGACCTCATTTGACTCCATGCTCTGAAACCTGAGCAGCACCTTGCATCATGAGAAACAGTTGTAATGAAGAGATGCTGCGGAGCAGCTATGGCAAAGCACAAGATAATTGGATTTAGCACGTTTAATACAAATCTCATCCGATACAAAAACCACTCATGAGGCTTCTGTGAATATTTTATGCTCTTTATTTAGGAACAACCAAAAAGGTCTCATTTCATTTCACCAAACTGTACAAGCAAGCTCTTTTCCCTCTTCCCTCCCTCCCTCCCCCCTACCTCACATCCACATATACAAAAGTATGGGAAACTTGCAGTTCACTTCTCAGAAGTGGCATCATTGCTATAGGGTGCTCTGCCCTCTGAATAAGAGCAGGTAAAGTCTATAGTAGGTGCAAGCTACCCTAGCCCACAATCACAGGCAGCTTAGTTTTAAAACCTTTACCAAAAGTAAAAACTATTTCCTTCTTACACAGTTGCCAAGTTGACCCTCTAAATTGTGATCTTTAAAAAAAAAAATCCAAAATGGAACCCCATAATGCAGTATAAGGACAACTGCAACAGAACCGTACTCTGTCCTTAGCCACAAGGCTACCCTTATGAAAGGTCCCATTGCAGCTACAATTACATTTTCCTTTGGCTAGATCCAGGCAGAATTCCAGGTCATTCAATACCAGCATAGTTTCTAAACAGAGAACCATTATGTTGACTCTGGTCTGATGAGAAACAAGGCGATCAACACGTTGTTCCCAAAGTCTGAGTGCAGTGTTTACCTATGTGGGGAGACCAAGGTTTCAGTGTACCCAGAGCAACACAAATTGGCAGATGGGGCAGCAGAAAGTGCAGTTTTATCAACACCTGATTCCTATCCCACCTCTCACTGGCACCAGTATACAAGATACTGGTAACGCCATCCATTGACCAGTCCAGGGAAAAACTTGCTTAATGCCTTTAAATGAATGATGAAGTTAAACAAAACTCATTTTTTTTTTTTTTTTTTAAACTGAAATGAGTAATGAGGGTAAGAGAAGCCACTGCATCAAGCAGTAAAAAAAGGCTTTCAAATCTGGTGGTGTTACCTAATAATATGTATGTTTTTTCATTAATTAAAAAAGTAAAAAGGATGCTTATTTCCACACATAGAAGTCAGTTCAGCAGGGTTCCTTCTCTTCAAATGGATTGAAAAAAATTAAATACACAGGCTTAACAGTGTCACTTTAAAAGTGCGAAGACTAATAAATAGCATGTGAAGGTACAGCATCGTTAACATGCTCCAGTTTGTACCCACATACTGGAAGTCTTACCATTCTGATTCTGAATGCCCCGTCCCCTTGAAACGTCATTGTCTGTTGAGGTTGTGAGAGCTGACAGCTCCCATTTTGATATGAGAACAGAAAATGGGGGGAAGAAAACAATCCAATCATAGAAAGAAAAAAATCACTGCTTTGTATGCAAAATGGAAATTAGCCTACGGTCTCCCTGTCCTCCTAAACTTACCAGGAACGGCCTACCACAAATGGCAAACAAGAGCATCTGATGTTTTGTGCCACTGTCCCTTTTAGGATTCATGTACTTCTAGTTGAACTACAGCTGTCACTGGGTTGTACCTTTGTGTTTCTCAAGGGAGGGACTGACAAATATGCTTTAAAACAACTGAACCTGCATTGAAAGCAGAACAAGGAAGCAGAGGGAAGTGCAAGGCTGTATCCATTCCCTTTGCTGCATCTGGGACACAGCATAATCTAGGGGCCACATCTGGGGAAGAGCTGTGTGAACTCAGCACTAACTTGAGTCGGTGGAAGCTGTGAACCTTCGAAGTTGGGCACTGGCTGTAGAGCTTTCCCTTCCTAGGCATTGTGTCAATACACCATGAGTTATACTGCTATCCACTGCTTGTTTTCTTCCATGATATGCCAACCCCAAGTATTACACCAAAAAACACAAGGGGCCTTCAGCCCTGGTTCATGGTCTAGTTAGAAATGCAGGTCAAGCCCTTCAGATTGTGCTTTAATAGCCTATAAATGCACAGCTCTCATCTGAAGCATCAGTTCAGTTATCCTCATTTCATTCAGGATCATTTCTGATGCAAGGCAGGGTGCTTTACTGCTACAGCACCATGCATCAGCTGTCTGCTTAAGTTTAATTGCACTTTACTGTTGCTCTGCCATAAATACTGTCCTCGGTCCTCTTCTAGCAGGCGACGGGGCAGTGCTCAGCAGCTGCTCATCTTGAGGCTCTTCCTGTAACTGCAGAAGTAGCCACAAGAGGCCAGAGGAAAGCTGTGCCTTGGGCTACTATCTCCAGTCTCATGTGAATGGGTTCAAGTGACAGGGACCCAATTCAGGAGCTTCTTTCCATTTCATAATCAAATAGCAGGGTGTGATGTTTTTAAATCCAGCTCCTTATTAGGCTGGACACTGTCCCTTGTGTTTTAACTCTTCGATAGGCTCGTGGCAGCTAATGAATAGTCTGCAGAGGTCAATTCCTTCTCTGTGTTAACCATTAACTAAAATACTGTCTCTCAATGACTACTCCTAACTCTTCTCCCCCAAAACTGGAGACTGGAACCAGGAACTAAGCTGGGAAGCAAGGTAAATAAATAAATAAAGCATAAAAATATATATTCTATTAAAATGTCCGTGGTGGTAGCCAAAAAATTAAAAACAGAGCTTCCTTTAGAAGTCTAGTGGATCATTGGTTTAACAAAGCAAGCCTATTTTTAAATCAGGAGAATGTGTGTACAGTAGCACTGACCTGGATTTCACATTTCTAAACAATTTGGTTTCTGGCTAAGTTGTGTGGGTCACTGCTTTTAATAACCAGCAAACCAACTTTCTTCTTATTCAGAAGAGTCTAAGACTGTGATTCTTCAACAAGGGTGCCTTGAGATCCTTTCAGGGATATCACAGGGTGCCAAGAAATGCTATTTAGGTGCTCAGATGTGATTCACAAAATAAACCCAGAGATTTCAAATAGGAAGCCAGAGTGTTTTAAAATGTTTTGACCTGTTGTAGGTTTTCTCAGTTCTTTGCGGCAGAAGAATTGTTCTAAAGAGCTGGCATTTTCTGAGTGGGACCTTTGAGTCTAAAAGGGTTGAGAACCACTAGTCTAAAAAGTCTTCTGTAAGTGTTGTTCTGATGTGGATTTTGGGTTCCTAACCAGTTTTTCTGCCTTTAAACCACCTCACATAAAAAGTCTAGTGTTAGCAAGAGGGAAAGCAACAACAGATAACATAGGTTAGATAACAGTTTCTACTGCTTGAATGACTATAGGCTCATGTATAGCAGCCTGCATGGAAAATAGCTTTAAAATTCCCCTCTTGTCAAGTACTGGCTACAACTCTCCTCCCTCCCCACCCAGTTCTTAATTCAGGTCAAAGACAGTCATCTGTGATTCGAGGATGACAAATGTTAATGTTGTCTCTGTGAACCTGCGGAGACACTTCCTGTGACACCAGAAGTGCTGCTACTGGGACTGTCAAACCACTTCACAAAGATTAAAGGCAGGTTCACAAGAAGTTGTTTTCAGTTTTAGATCCACTCGCCTTTCTGTTGTCTTGTAGCAAAGCCTGTGTGTTTTGGTACTAGCACCTGCTTCCCTTCAATTTATCACAAGACGTGTTAAGTGATGAATGGATTGCAGCAGCTCCCCCTTCCTTAGATCAAACCCTCCTGAAAATAACAAGCCATCTAGAATGGTGTAGATAGGACAGGAATCTAGGGTAAAAAATTATAGCTCAGACCTGTTCTCTCTCCCCTTCACTGTGGCCCGAGCCATGTGACTCCATTCACCAGCATTTCTGCACAGAGAAAGCTGCCTACATGGCATCATTTTAAAATTCCTCCAAAATGAAGGGACTAAACTGCCTGACAAATTTTGTGAATACATGGACACAAACTAAAATTGGGCACCATTAAACCCTCAAGGCTGATTTGTGTGTGTGCATGTGTGTATGCACCGTGAATATTCCCACTAGTCTTTTACTTTGGTTTTCTGGGGAAGTGGCTGAACAAAATCCAATTGAAAAACATTACAGCTTACTGCATGGAAAAAAAAAAAAAGAATAGCGGGTGGACTGAGGATAGCTCTTCCAATTAGCCATAAGCCCTTTTCAGTAGACACACACACGCACACACACACA
>JAGPOW010000797.1:16744742-16781229 GCA_030014935.1 Caiman crocodilus | reverse complement strand
CACACACACACATATATAGTCACCTCGAAAGGGCAAACTACATTTCCAATATAGTTACATAGCAGTTAGTAAAAGTGTGTTTTTAATGCACGTCTTATGCCATAAGGAATCAGTGGCATAGCTGAACGGTATATATGAGTATTTAAATAAACCTGCATGTACATAGACACTAGAGAGTATAACTACTTACCTGCATTTGCTCTCTGAAGGTTACACTGTACTCATATCCATACACTTGGGTCACAGGACTCCAGCAATAGCATCAAGAGTCATCTTTACCTCTAGAAGACTCTAAAGTCCTTTTTACTGAAGTTTCAGGGTGTACAAGATGGAAATTGCAAGGACAACTTAAGGGTGTCACCATTTTTGTATAATAGATATCTTGGCTCTTCAGAACCAGAATAGAGTGGGCCAGAGTGCCACGTATATGTTAAGATGACACTAGTTAGAGGCTGGTTATAGTTGCTGGTAATGCCTCTAACAAAGGATTAGTATGGATCCAGACAGTTGCAATAATGTCTTGAAATAAGGAAAACTAGCAGCATGGCTTTCTTAATTGACACAGACTGATCTAACATTACATGATGGCTGATGGGAGGACCTGCCAATTCCATAGCGAATAAGGTGGCTTTTTAAATGAATGGAAGAATACTTGAAGGGAGGAGAACTTAAGGTAGAAATTAGGCACTATCTTTAGAATGGGTTTTTAACACTGCCTCCCTCTCCCAGGCTGACTTTGTAAGCTTATATCGGATCAGGTCCTTTATAGGCCTGCAAGTCACTCATTGAATAAATGCCTCCCACTACCAAAAATAAAATCCTTCTGCAGTAAGAGCTTCCACAAAATAAACCCCCTCCCTCCTCCCCGCCCCCCCCACCCCCAAAAAAAAGTTTGGCTTGGTTAGCTTAATAAAAGGAGATAGGTTTGTTTATATCATGACATTGGAGGTAACATGAAGGAGGAGAGAGCTGTTCAAGACATAAAAGGACAATGTTGGCTCAGGAACAAGTTGAGATTAAACTGGCCATGAATAAGTTTCAGTTGGAAAGAAAAAGACTGCTTACTGTCAGAGCAGTGACATTCAGAACAGCTTTCTACTGGGAGCCAGCAAAGAAACTAACTACCTTTAAGATGGAGTTTGACTGTTAAAGAAAGGACTCCTAGGACATGAAGACCTCTGGTGGCACGGGTCAGGTCTCTGAGTGCGACATGTGCCCATCATCCTATACACCGGTTAGGAAAAAATACAATAAAATATTAAAAACTGAAGCAGCTGTTTTAAAACTGCATCAGCCCAAGACAATGCAGGCAGAAGCATATTAAAAAAGATACAAGATCAAGTAGACATCTAACATGCCAGAAAACTAAAAGCTACAGGCCCATCAGCCTGAACTCTATCCCGGGAAGGTCTTAGAAAAGATTATCAAAGAGGCCACTCTTAACAGACTGGCTGATGGCAACATCCTGAGGGATAGCCAGCACGGGTTTGTTGCAGGTAGGTCTTGCTTGACCAATCTCATTTCCTTTTATGACCAGGTGATCTATCACCTGGACAAAGGAGAGGAGACTGATATTGAATATCTTGACTTTAAAAAAGCCTTTGATCTGGTATTCCATGATCATCTCTTGGCAAAACTGGCCGTGGCCTCAGGTCCATCATGATCCGCTGCCTGGGAATTGGCTCTGTGGTTGGACCCAGAGGGTGGCTGTTGATGGAAGTCAATTGTCATGGTGTGCTGTGACCAGTGGCGTTCCCCAAAGCTCTGTCCTTGGACCTGTATTGTTCAACATCTTCGTGAATGATGTGGACATTTGAGTCAGAAGCAGATTGGCCAAGTTCGCCAATGATATCAAACTTTGGGGTAAAGCATCCACACCTGAGGACGGGGGTGATCCAAGCTGACCTTGACAGGCTCAGGAAACAGGCAGACAAGGACGTGATGCTGTTTATCACTGAAAAATGCAAGATTCTCCACCCTGAGAAGAAAAACCTGCAGCATCCTTATAGGCTCGGCAGTGCTATGCTGGCTAACACTACAGATGAAAGGGACTTGGGGGTCATGATCGACCACAAGACAAACATGAGCCTTCAATGTGATGCTGTGGCTAGTAAAGCGAGCAAAACGCTGGCTTGCATCCATAGATGCTTCTCAAGCAAATCCCAGGACATCACTCTCCCGTTGCACTCGGCCTTGGTGAAGCCACAGCTGGAGTACTGCGTCCAGTTTTGGACTCCACAAATCAAAAAGGATGTGGAGAAGCCCGAGAGAGTCCAGAGAAGAGCATGTGCATGATCAGAGGTCAGGAAAACAGACTTTATGATGAAAGGCTGAGAGCTATGGGACTCTTCACCCCAGAAAAGTGTAGGCTCAGGGGTGATCTGGTGGCCACCTATAAGTTTATAAGGGGTGTTCATCAGGATCTGAGAGAACGTTTGTTCACCAGAGTGCCCCAAGGGATGATGAGGTCTAACGGTTATAAACTCCTGCAAGACCGTTTCAGGTAGGACATAAGGAAGAATTTCTTTACTGTCCAAGCCCCTAAAGTCTGGAATAGCCTGCTATTGGAGGTGGTTCAAGCACCTACTTTGAATGCCTTCAAGAGAAATGTGGATGTATATCTTGCTGGGATCTTATGACCCCAACTGACTTCCTGCCCCTGGGGCAGGGGGCTGGACTCGATCTTCCGAGGTCCCTTCCAGCCCTAATGTCTATGAAATCGAAAAAGCTAGATGATAAATAAAGGTCTAGATTATTAAAAAAATGCCCCCCTCCCCGAACGCCAGCCAGGATGACTGAGAAGAAAGTGGCTTGGACAAATGTGATTAAGTTATTGTTGGGATCCAATTCAACTAGTTCTGTAACAGGCAAGTTTCCTATATGTAACCCTAGTTGCCTAATAGATTCCTCCTAGATCATAATGACTTGAAACATGAACGCAAACACTTAATTTTTAAGGTATTTGTTCTCTGAAGAACAGTTTGTTCTCTGTGAACAATAAAAGGAATTCCAGGTCAGGATGGAAAAATTAAGTGCTAGCTCTCTGTAATTAAAGGGAGACTTGGAGACTCACAGGCTGTGCCACATTCCATCTTCAAGCGTAGGAAAAAAAAATGACTGCAGCCAGTAGGGGACAAGTTACCACAAACTCTGTCTCCTGGGCCTTACAAAGTTTTGAACTCACTAGCTCCTAAGGGGCATAAAATAGCCAATTTCAATCCACCCCAGGAAGGGAAAGCTATTTCCAGCCCACTGATTCCTGCTCTGGAGCACAAAACTGCAGTATCTGAGAACCAATATGCTCCCTCCCTAAGGTGTGCACACAAACCGTACTAGGGACCCAAGAGCAGGAGACATACATAACAATGCCAGCTGTCAGAGAACAAATGCATTGCAGACAGAGGAAGGTACAGATGTATTGCGCCATGATAGTCCATTTCTATGCAGTGAGCATGTTTATGCAGAGTCCAAAATTCATTATGCCTGTATAATAAATGGCTGTGTGCATTTAAAAAGTTGGTTCCATTATTTGTATACGAGTATGCAATCTGAAAAAGTTTGTCCACTGGAAAGCAAACAAGAGCATCCTATTTCACGGGAGGGAGAGGCTCTCACGGACACCCTACTCTGCCCAGCTCCAAGCAGTATTCTAGGTTAGTGCAGAGCTGTCTGCAGCCTGAGAGCCCAGTTTTCTGGCATTCTCTCTGTTGTGCTGTACTAAAAGATCTCCTTTATGGCAGTGCCTTTGCCCATGTCCTGCTACTGAGATTGGTATCAGGCCCATGGATTTTAAATCTTCTCAAAGGTAAGAGCAGATCCTTCAGAGCAGGCAGTTTAAGTTCAATCTGTTTCTGAAAGAGAACACACAGGCATCAGAACACACTTCACATTACTGCAAATATTTGATAAGTCCCTGTGTAATGCTACGCGACGTGACACTAGATGGTTTTTCTTGGAGCAGCATGTGGATTTTCTTGAAGGGAAGGTAGGAGCTCACACATCCTGACAGCAGCAGCTGCCTCAGGCAGAAGGTCCTTTGACTGAGTGAGTCTCCTTCCATACCACCCTGGGTCAAGAATCCAAAGAGACGGTAGAGCAGGGGTGGGCAAAATACGGCCCGGGGGCCAGATGCAGCCTGCCAGGCCATTCTGTCCAGCCCCCAGGGCCCCTAAAACATTTAGAAAATTAATATTAATCTGCCCTGGGCTGCCTGGGCCCTTGATGGCTTGCTGAAACTCAGTAAGTGGCCCTCTACCCAAAGTAATTGCCCGCCCCTGTGGTAGAGCAACCCTATGCAAGCCATCATAGCTGGAGGAGACTAAGCCAGTATGAGCTCTTCTGGCAGGAGGAGGAAGCAGCAGAGCAGCCCAGCTTCTAGTATTGATACTGGTAGACTGACAGACAGAGAGGAGAGCCCCCTCTAACCATTCCCAGCAAAGGTGCTTAAGGAACCCAGTCATGGCCACTGGGACAGAGAAGGGCATGCAGAAGTACCACACAGGCTAAGAAACAAAAAGGAAGTCGAAGGGAAAGGCTGGCTTAGGCCTCTGACAAGTGAGCGAGTGGCAAACGTAGCGAGGAAAGCTACTTCTATCCCTCTCCAGCAACATCACTCAAGGGAGCCAGCATTTGCATGCTCCTTTCCTAGCAAGGATGAAGGAACAGCTCCATCAAGCCCCAGGTAGCTGAGCTTAAGATCTTACTGACCTGCTACAACAGAGGACCACAATGAATGCATGTGATCTTACGGCACTGGCAGCCACCATACCCAGCACTGCTACACACACTACCCTCTCCTGGCCCTCCCAAAGACCTTGGTGCTAATACTAGGGGCCAACCTTGTTCCCATCTCCCTAGAGGGTTTCTCTATCAGGTACCTAACCACCCAGTACCTTCCTTGCCCATCTCAAGACTCCCTGATCCACTTGACAGCCCAGTAATCTTCAGTAGTACCTGCTTTCTTGTTATGTCTGTGCTACTGGCAAGCCTCAGTTAGACTGAGGACACATGACTGGGAAATTAAGTGCTTACATTCTGGAAAAGGATCCTGATTTGAAAAAAAAGGGGGTTGAGGCTATAACCCTGTAAAAGCCTCCTAAGCCTGGCAGAGGTGGATAGAGACAGGAGCCTGGCTTTAACTGGACATACCAAGGAGGCTTCATATCAGAAACTTAGTGGTGAAAAGATCAGCAGGAAGTTGCTTTAAGCAAATCACATCTGGGGCATGATACATGAGGGTGAGGTTCAGGCTGCATCATTCCCCATGCAGCAGGAGCTCTGCCAACAAGGAAACAATCCCCAGCTGTACTACTGGAAAGAGCTGCCCCTCTCAAGGTCGAACCCTGGTGCTGGGCTGGGGCAGCAGCTGTCCCAGCACAGACTTGCTGAAAACCCAACCCTGCAGGATCTGACCATGTGCTCAAACCCAACAGTGCTCCAAACACTACACCCTACCTAAAGCCTTTGGTTCAGCCTCGCACTAGGAGGGTGGTAAAGCACTGGAACAGGCTACCCAGAAAGGATGTGGACTCTCCATCCTTGGAGAGTTTTAAGGCCCAGCTGGACAAAGCCCTGGCTGAGATGATCTAGTTGCGGCTGGTCCTGCTTTGAGCAGGGGGCTGGACTAGATGTGATCTCCTGAGGCCCCCTCCACCCCGAATTTTCTATGATTAAGGTAATTTACAAATAGGGAGCATGTCGGGGGGGGGAGGAGAGCGTTTTATTTTACAGCTGGGGAAACTAAGAGACTTTTTGAAGGGCACACATCAAGCCAGTGAGATCCTTGTAAGTGAGCTGTAAGGTACTGCACAATATTGGCTGCGCTGTTAGGGCACACACAGAGCTACACAATTCACAAGATAAACCTAGAGATTTCAAATGATGTCAAAACCATTCTGCCTTTTTGTGGTCTTTCGCTACAGCATTGCCCTATTATTTTTCTGTAGTCAAAAAACAGGTGAAAGCTGAGAGCTGGGGTTTTCTAAGGGGGCCCTTAAGTCTAAGGAAGGCCTGAAGTCTGAAACGATTGAGAACCGCTGCTGATGGGGCAGCCGGGCCTCTCCGCTTTGCCGCTCCCCCTAATTTAATCAGACCTTGGCTTTCTCATCAGATCACTCTGAACGAGGAATCTTGGTACTAAAACCTCCCCAGACGCCCCACTTGCTGGCACGCTAAACAGCTCGGTGCTCCTTTACGTTTGCTTCTCGAGGCTGCAGCGAGCCTGCTCACAAAACACTTGCGCAGCTGAACAAGCGGTCGGGGTCTTACCCAGCGGGACCGTGGGCTGCTGGCTGAACGTGTCTGAGGGGTCCGAGCTGCCTTCCTGGCCTCCCGGCTCCCAGGATTCGCTGTTCTCAGACACCTCAGAGCAGGCGTCAGACGTCCCTTTTTGATTTCCTGCCGCGTCTCCAGAGCTCGAACACCTGTCTTCGCTGCCGGTGTCAGACACGGCCCTGGTTTCCTCATCCACCTTTACAGCAAACCACACCCTGACCCGCTGTGAATTCAACTGAGTTCGCTCGCACAAGGCCTGCAGGTCGTCTTCGCACAGCATCTTATGCTTCTTGTAATAGTCCTCAAGGAGCTCCTTGCTGTCTGGGCTGATTTCAGCTAGTCCTGGAGGAAAGATCCCGCGCCTGTAGTTCTCATACCATTTCAACTGACCGTTTTTGTAGCCGTATCGGCTATCTCCAAACCAGCGGATTACCTCCGCCCGCGGCAGGCCCGTCTGAGCAACAATGGCATCGTACTCTTGATTTGTTGGCCTCTGCGTCTGCACAAACATTTGCTTAAGCAAATGCCGCTGCTGGGCTGTTTTTTTTAAGTTTAATTTGGTTTTATGGGGGGTAGGCGGCCTGCTGGAAGGGCTGTCCCCTTTCTTATTTGCACTTAAACCCTGCAATTCATTTTTGCCATTGGACTCTGTCACTTTAAGTTTTTTCAGATTGATTTTAATAGGGCTGACTTTCCGCTCTGCTGCAGTTTGACTGCTGCCAGGCATATCCACTGAACCGTTTTCACTGGAGGCCCTCAGTTCGTCGGAAGAGTCTTCCCCTTCTCCGCAGTCATTTTCAACATCTTCCTCCTCTTGCTGAACCATTTCATCCACCTTTTTGTTCTCCTCAGCCAGCTTTTTTTTCCTCCTCTCGGAGAACCAGCTATCAATTTCCCTCCTCGTCATCTTTGTTTCACTCCTCAAACGGTCCACTTCTTCCTCTGAAGGGAACGGGTTTTGTGCAAAACTGCCTTCCAAAGCTTTGAGCTGCTCTGGTGCTCTCTCTTTGTATTTTGTGGGTGTGAAGTCAGGTGTCTGATGCCAAGATTGCCGCCTGGTGTGATGATGAGTCACAGGTGTTGCCGCAGTCAGAGAGGTTAACTCCGTGCCTTTTGTCGATACGGGGAAGGTCATTTCAGTCAGAGAGTCTATTGTGTTATCTCCCACAAACATGCCTCTGCCACCTTTCACGTTCCTGTTATGGTATCTCCTATCGCTAAACCATTTTCGAACTTCCCTTGTGGAGAGGCCTGTAATTTTTGTCAACCGCTCAACTTCAGCATGGCCTGGGAACGGATTGCGACCAAAACTGCCCTTCAGGGCAGATAGCTGCTCATGGGACTTCTTGTTTTTGTAGACGGCTTGGGAATAGACGTCACTGTTAAAGTGAGAGAGGAATTGGTGCCTTTTAGCTCGTTTGTCATTATCGGCTGCGTAACAAGCAGCCCTCCTGTTCCTTCTGGTTGTCCGACCATGTGTCCAGGCAAAGTTGCCTGAATAAGATGTGGGACGCTGCTGGTGTTTGCAACTAGGGGCGTATTTAAAACTGTAATGGTAGGCTGAGGTACAGACTGGATAACCGTGTTGAACATTTTTTTCCGTGCATCTTCTATCTCCTCCGGTGACCAGCTGATGCCTTGTTTCAGCCTCTGGGCAGTAAACCAGATCTTAAGCTGTTCTTCTGGATACTTTGTCACGACAGTCAAGTAGCAAAGCTCAGCCTTCGTGGGATACGGGAACTTATGGAAAGAGTTTTTCAGGAAGCTGTTGGAGTCCATGGCAGCGTTGTATGTTGGAATGCTGCTCAGAGGAATCATTACCTTCGGAAGGGATTTGGACGTGGGTAGCTGCTGGTGTAATAGCGGCTGCTGTTGCAATGGTACAAGATGTGCAACACCCGTCTGCAAGACAGGCACACTCCCTATTATGGAGCCATTGACTATGGGAGCTGGTTTTGCAGAGCTTGGAACTGACTGGCTAACTGGCATAGACCCATTTGTGAACAGATGGTCACCATTTTTCATCTCCGGTTCATTGGCAGACTGATTGGTTATGTTCTCCTTCAGTGTGTGAATCTTTTTGGCTTCAGCCTTACCTTTCATTATCTTCATAATGGGTGTCTTGGTAATGATGATTTCAGCTTGACTATCCACCCCTTCCCCAGGGATTTCCCCTGGAAGGTCTTGGCTGCTGGTGGCATCACAGATGCTTTGCTCCACAGTAGTACGATTGTCCTGCTTAACCACATTCCAGACAAAGCCAGTTTCTCCAGCATGGCACTCTGCATTGTGTTGCAAGAGCCCTTCGTGGCTTTTTGCCAGAAAACTGCACTCTGTGCACACCAACAAGGGGTCTTTGCTGAAGTCTAAGTGCTCAGAATCCATGTGCCCAAAGAAATGATTAACATCTTGAGAGCCAAATTCACAATACTTACACACATAAGTATCGCCCTCTGCCAGACTTCGATGCCCGTTAGACAGTGTTCCATTATTGTTATGGTTAACAACAGTGTCACTAGCAGCCGGGGCTTCAGGAAGCACGTCCTGTTGTATTCCTCCACGATCATCTTCCACGACATCTGATTCAGTTTCCTGCAGCACCAGCTTTTTTACTGGTATCATGCAGGGAGTTGTGGATTTCCTTTTACTAGCCATCTCTGCCACCAAGCCAGATGATGAATGCTTTTCTTAAAAAAAGCAACATTTGCAGGCATTCTGAGGTCTCGATTCCAGCAAATTCATGATGTCTGAAGACAGACTCTTGTCAAGTCTTTGAAGGATACTACACATGCTCTTGAACCTGAGGGAAAAAATAGGAAAAAATAGTTACTGCACCTAATATTTGGCATAGCACATACCCATTACCAACTGCAACAATCCTCCTGTTTTTATTGTTTAAAAAGAGAATTATTCTCATCTGCTAGATGGGAGAGATGCTGAAGCTGGAATTAATCTGACAGTCTTCTGAATGCTCACTTGGATGACTGTGTAGAACTGGAGAAAAGTTTCAGACAGAATGGCCATACCTGCCTAGAACATTGTTGTATCAGGCTGGTTACACTTTTCCTACCCGCCTACTATGAGTCAAAGGGCATCTTCCTTTGTGCGCCTAATACCTTCACTATTTTCCCTTGATAAAGGGTCTTCTCCTGCCTCTATCCTCTCGACTCTTCCAACAACAGAAGTCCATAAAAACTGACAAAGTAGGACTGGCCAGAATCCTGAAGTCCTGGTCACTGTAAAATTCTGATATTCAAAAAAAAGTTTCCAACTAGGAACAGTCCTTGACATTTTTGCCACAGAGCAGGGAAACCTGGGCTCTTTGTGAGCTGGGGCCTCCAGGCTCTCAGCTATGAAGCTGTTTGCCAGGCAGGCTGCCACAGAGGCAAGCTGGCACCATCACAAGCAGGGTTCCCTAGAAAACCTGCCTAGTTTCTGTCAGTTTTGACAAGAATCAAAAACCCATTCTCACAGGATCTAGCCATTGCTTCACATTGGTGTTGGATGGCAGAAAACCACTGTTGGAAATTTTCAGACCAGCTCAAGCACCAAACCTTGCACATGGAAACTGCGGACCTGGTGCCAATAAGGGCTGTAGTGTCACGGTTGGGATATCACACTTTGATCATCCTTGGAGGAGCTCAGGAAAACTATACATCACTGATTAGATGTCGTGGGGGTCATTTTCTCCCATGACCGCTTTGGCTTTTTGATTTCAACAGAATCTATCAATTCTACAAAAGTGACAAAGGAGGGCAGGCTACAGAGATCAAGTGGAGTAAAATACATGCACACACCACCCCTCGGATCCCCCCTCTGTCTGTCCAGCTGTACCCAGGAAAACGGCATGGCAATAGCTTTAAATGTTCAGACCAATCCAATCTATACAGTTGAGACACCCCTTGAGGAAGTGCAATGCATCTGTGACAGCTCTTTTCTTGGTTCCTAGGCACAAGAGGAAAGATATTCAGCTCTAATTGAAAAAAAAAATTAACACATCTTCTTCACAGGTCACAATAATTTTAAATCCATCAAGTGCTCTGCCAGAAACTGGGACTGGACACTTCTTCAGGCACAATTTCATCTCCTGCCCGGTGGAGTTCACAATATGCACAGCAGATGCTCCATGCCTGAGATCACAACCCCGAGGGCAGTAAAATGGTTTGTTGTAGCTGGCATCTACTTGCTAAAATTTATCCAGATGACAAAGAAAACAGGAAATCTGAAGAAATTTTCTCCCTGAACCCCTCTTCCATCTGTTATTACAGTGCATTTGCACAAAAATAAGAATAGCAATTTCCAGATTGCAAGGTCACTTGGAAGTTCAGCATGAGTAAGGCTGGCCAAAGATTTTGTGCCAAACTACCAAGATTTGCAGGGGAATAGATGCAGCTTCATGAAAACACTAATTACAACTAAACAGAAAAAAAAATCACAACTAAACTACAAACCTTTCAGGGGTGGCATTAAAAGCACTGTGCACTGACAGACTAAGCCTGCTTAGATCTGATTTCATGCACAGAGACATGCAGATCACAAGTATTGGTTGGCTGCTCATGCAATACCTCCTTTTTAATTATTTTCAAGTGAATTAAGTCAGACATGGAGGACCAATGGTTCTAGCTGAAAGTGTAATCTGAGGAAGTGGAATTTGACCCCTGTAAGCTTGCCTCCAAAAAAACAAAACAAAAAAATAAATTAACAAAAGCATTTTTTTTAAAGTAAATGAACTCTGAAGAACCCGAGTCTGGGTGTTTAATACGAACACCAGCCATACATACACAAATTTAAAACGCTGATGGGAAACCGTAACTTCCAGTTAATGTGGGCTGATCTGAGATTACAAAACAGTCCTGTAAATAGTATTAGTCATCAGAGAAGTTGGCACCAGCAAAGACTGTTTGCTATGCTCAAGCTGCATAAAAAGCTATAAATCAGAAATGTATAATGCCGTGATCCTGAATTGGCACAGATTAATTTCATGCTCCTGATACCCAGCTTCGTGGTATTTCTATCCCAACTCGCAGAGACTGCTTTTCCCTGAGCACTAACAAGACGAACACTTAGATAACTTCTAATGGGGTTGACCTTTCCCAGTCAGGTCAACGAGGAATGACAATAAGAACAGCCAAAAGACTACACAGATAGCTTTAAAGGTCTTAAGGATCATTGGGAGTAACAAAAGCAAGAGTAAAAAAGAACAGTCTCACTGCATGGATCTGCTCTGTATCAGGTCTCCTCATATGACCATCTGAAGTCCTCACTACTACTTACTCTTATTGACTCTAGATGGGTAATTTAGCTGGGTGAGAGTTAGCTGTAATCTTTGCAAATCTGTGTTTTCAACAGAATTGTTATTAACAGAGTTCCAGTTAAAGAATCTCTATTACCGGAGATGATGCAAGAGCCAGACACATCCCACGCTGTGTTTATAAGTTGGCAGATAGATAAAAATCATCTTTTTAATTCTCAGCTGAATAAACTTGATACAGAGAAAGGAAGACAAAGACCCCTGTTTGGCCATTTTTACAAAGTCACTCTTCAGAGTATTTAATCAGTACTCCTTGAGCTTAGTATACTTGAAATGCTTTACCCACCTACGAAGAAACTAAAAGGCATTGCCATCTATAGTTACTTCATTTACCAAAGTTTAATGTTTACACAAGAAAATTCTGCTGAAGTCCCAACTGGGGAGATAAGTAGGTTTGAGATGTCAGAGCATCCATACATTGGCTCAGATACAAAATATTAACTTTACCCAAGAGTGAAGATTGCAAATGCATCCTGTCCTGGTGGTAACTCAGTAGCAAATTTAATCAAGTGCACTGTTTGTCCATTCCTTTTCCAGGGAAAAGTTACACAACCACACAGTAAAACCCAACACAGATTCTCAGCTGCAACACCAACATGTATATTGACTAAATCAAAACATTAGTAGCACGTTCTCAGTGCTGTCCATCCTACAAGCATCTGCTAACACTCCTGTGCATTTGCAATTTAAAATGTAATCAAATCTATATTATATCCCTTTTAACTATCCTAGTAGCAAGCAACATTTTTTTAAAGAAAGTGTTCATTAATAATGTAGTGAATAAACCACTGTTAAATTAAAACTGGCACAAAAAATAGAACCGTACCATGATTCTTAGGGTGCATCCCCACGAGCGTGCAAGTGCAGGGGTGTGCATTCCCTATGGGACAAAGAGCAGTGGCACATTTTTGTGCCATTGTTATTTGTCCTATGGCATGCCCCGCACATGTGCTCTGGTGTGTGGCAAATTGCCCTGGGTGGGGTAGGGAAGGCTGGGGCCAGCACAGCAGCCGCAGATCCTGGCTGGCAGCCAGAGTTTAGCCTCTGCCTGAGTTTTGGGGGGGTTTTTTGTTTTTTGTTTTTTTTGTGAGGGTTACAGCAGAATCTTTCAGTGTCAAAGAAACCTGCCATGCTGCAAATTAGCAAACATGCATGTGTGGTGCGTGTGGTTTGCAGCATCACAAACTGCACATTTGCACTCGTGGGGATGTGCCCTTAATGTTTTGCACTTAAGTCATGTATTCATATGGGAGCTTTATATCCCACCAAATGGACCCTTTGATGGAAAGTGAAACATTAGCAGAAGGAAATATAAACCCCGCAGTTATGAAGATAACAAGACAATGACTGCTTTCCTAAAAGCTGACAATTTCCATTTAATTTATACCTACTTAATAAGGAGCGCAGCTCTACCCACTAAACAGGTGAAGTTTACTGAGTGAGCCACTCTTTTGCTGGCTACACTGCTTCCACAGTCCTTTCTAGTGAAAAGAAAATCCCACAATCCTACAAATCTCAGTTTCTCCTGACAGTGGGACAGACTAGCAGTTCACCATTTGCTGAGAAGCAGGATCAAAAATAAGATACTTAATAGTTTGTGACTGTGGTTTAAATTAACTCATATTACCCTTAGGTTCAGCAAGGTGTTGGGATAGGTAGAATTCACATTAAGCCTGCTTAACCCAGAAATTAAAACTACTGAACTTCTCCAAATATTTACATTGGTTTAGAAGTTTGTTCCTAAACAACAAGCTTAGCTCCCCTTTCTGCCACTGCCTTTTACCAACACCCCCCCTCTATTGTTCTTTGCAGGGAGATTCAGCAGTGTCAAGAGACCAAACAAACTGAGCATTACCATTTCAGATAATTTATTTTATATGGATTAAGAAAAAGGTTCCCAAACATGCAGTCAAACATGAACGTTCAGCTTTGCCGCCCCCCCCCCCCCCAAAAAAAAAAAAAAAACAACAGGTTTTAACGGGTTTGGTTTTAAAAATTTTAATTTAATAAATGTTTTTTTTTTTTTATTAAAAAAATTAATACAAAACAAAAACAAGCACCCCAAATAAAAAAATAATTAGAACAAAAAAAAAGAACCTAACAGGCACCAGAACCACACGGATCATACAGGGTAGCTACTGTCCTGCCACTACAGTTCAGGAGATGGTAAGAAAACTATGCTACCTGTGCCCAAAGCATTATGGCCGTGACAACTTTTAAACTTGCCGGCAAAGATTTCAGGGATATAGGAACCCCTTTTTGCAGCACTGTAATTTTAGATACAAATTCACTTGGGTATTTGATATATATGGCTTTGCCAAGAAAATGTTCAATTTAAAAAAAATCTGCTCTTTTGCTAATGCTTCATGTTCCTGCTAAGAAAACACCCCTCAAGTCAGAAAAAATTGATATTTCTGCCTTGTACAAAGCCAAAAACAATATTGGCACTTAAATACCAGTGGTTTGTTTTTAAACTGAAAATATGCAGGCCCAGATTTGAGCAGTATTATGGTTATTTTTAAAAGGAGGAAAGTTAACATTTGAGAAGTTTTTAACTGTGGTTTTACTACAACAAGCTTCAGGGTTTTTTTAGTCCCAAAAGCTTCATTTCACTTAGGGATGATCCCCAGAGGACTCACCCAAGTATAATCCTAGATGTCTGTCAATAATTAGTGATATAAACTGGCCTGAATGAAAGATAACTTTGAAGAGCCAACACCTTTCAACCCCCTAGGCATGTGGAACCTTTAAGGTGCCAAAATGAAACATTTCATAGAAAATTCCCTACTTTGCAAAGTATCTCTCTAACAGTTACAAACACTTTACCTCCTAACAGGCTCAAGAAGGGCATGGCTCACCTGGCATGAACTACTTGCTGTAGGTAAAGAGAACTGTTTCAGTCCATCGCATTTAGACTGGCCCCCAACACGAGAGGAAAACAATACATTCTTGTGAGCGCACGTGAGGAGGAAAAGCATGCATGTGCCATCTCTCTGTAGTCTCTACTCCATCTACCAGCCAGGGATGTTTCAGGGCCTGTTTTCCGCAGTTAGTCATTAACATTTCCCTGCATGCAGAACCAGCTTGTGACAAATCCCGCAAGGAGGTCATCAGTCAGATTAATTATCCTGCTTGCTGCCAGTGCATGCACCAATTTAGTGAAGAGGAGGGGGAAGGGCAGGAGTACCAAGAGATAAAACTGAGGCTTGCTCTATATACAGGAAGCTGCACTGATTTAACCCAAATAGTTACTAAGCTGCATAGACTAACCTAGATACACAGCGATGTCAGGGTTAACCTCTCAGTGAGGCAAGTAAAGGCCTTTCACAGCTCTGAGCACAAATTCCAACCTCCTGTCTGTGGCCGTGAGTGGGGGCTTTCTTTTAGCCAACCCAACGTGATTGTTTGGCCTAGAAGAGAGATCACAGACATTTTCCGCACCCCAACCCCAGGACTGTGTCATGTTAGACTGAGCAAAAATCCAGGCCCTTGACCATGGTCCCTGCTCTCTGCTGCTAAAGGAAGATCTCACCAGCTCGGGTCACACAGGGAAGATTATCTCCCTAGACCCTGCTACTTGAAATGGAACTAAATATTGTGCAGAAACAATACGGTCAAGACCCCACCCACAGGACTATGTTTCTAACTTAGTGTAGCCCAAAGATGCTCTGGCTACAGCCTGTATTCAGCAGTCTTTACAACATGAAAGAAAAAGTAGGGGCTGGGGAGACTAGGTCAGACTGACAACACACTGTAATCCAGAGACACTGTCCTTGAGAATAACATCCCATAACACAGGTCAGCAAACATTTCATTTGAGACTAATTTAACCTGCTGAGGGACAGCAAATGATATGGGTATCTGTTTATATTTGCTCTGATAAACCATGCCTCCCTGATTGTGCTAATGTCTGATCCACTTAAAATCACAATGCTCAATAAAAGATGTCCCCCCCCACACACAAAAGAAATCCCAAAACAAAACTCAGTAGTCCAAGACAACCATCAGAGCAATAATGTGTATTTCATTATCTTGCATTACACATGTATGACTGGACACATGCATCTCAGCAGCTTCAACCTTTAAACAGCATCACATAGTCAATATTTGTATTGAGAATGATACAAACAATGTACCTATATGTCCACAGTGCTTTATAAATCAATCCCGGCATTGAAAATGCATGCACATGCACAGTTTACAGGCAATGGAAACTGGCTGATTGAATAGTTGTATTCATTTGCTATTAGCTGGTACACCAAAGTAGAAAACGCCCAATTCCACACGGACTAGTTTAACAGAATTAGTCATTTATATTTTGTCCCAAGTCCAGCTGTATTTGGTCATTTAAAAGAATGTGGTTAAGAGAAGACCTTTCTATTCCCTTGCAATAATTTGTGTTCACTTATTTCAAATTGCTATTATTAAACCATCACGTTATGAATAGCAGCTTGAAAATACCTCCAAGAAGTCAACAACTTACCAGGATCTTCATTACTCAGCAGTAACTTATGCTCTGTATTAACAATGAGGTGGTAATCATCATCTGCCTTTTCATATGAGCATACAACAGGGACAGATTAAGAGTTAAGGCAATATGGCTGTAACAGAGTCCGATTAGCGTATAAAAATAGGTCACCAGGATAATATAACCTTTAGACTTCTGGCAACACAGCTCTGCCTGGGCAACCCTCTATGCTCTATTTCAATAGCATGTCGATACTAAAAAAAACAAGCATCCTGTGCGCACTTCTGTATGGACATGAATCCCATCCTTCCTCCACATTTGTTCAACTATGTACAATATAAGCTAAATGCTAAACTCCTCTTTAAAAGCAGATGGAAGACCAACAAGATAACCTATTAACAAGGCACATCTACATGAGATGTTTAGAGAAGTGGGTCAGAGCAGCCCCAGGCTAGCAGGCTGACCCCCTTCCCCCTCCCCCCCCAGGCCACCTGCCAGCCGGGACTGGTTCGACATAGCTCAACATACTGCAGTCCCACATACACATTTAAACAGTGTGCCCAGAGCAATAAACTCTGGCATGATGTGCCCCCGAGTTTACTGCTGCATGCTAATAGCACGTGAAGACCCATCCACAGAGTAGTACGTACGCTCCAGCAATGATTCTGGGCTCATACATCAGTATCTCTAAAGTCTGTGAACAACAGAGTTAAAAGATCAACTCCTAAAATGATGGAAATAAAGATTTGTTTTTGATAAACCCCATACTAGAAATCAGATAGTCAGATCTCAGCAGGTTTTGTGTAGCCTTCTTTGAACCAATCCCAGATGGTAAAAGAAAGAAAACAGAGTTGTAATCCTATGGATTCACCATCCTTTCTGTTTTATAAAACCACTTCAAAAGAGAAATACTATCCCAGGACTCATCTCCATGGTCAACTTCAATCTCCCACGTGCTCTTAACACTAGCAAATATTCCTGGTGTTCTGAACAAAGACAAGGCCTAGAGACAACTGGCCACCTAAGGACCAGCAAAGAACTACTGCTAGCAGTTGTGTTTCCACTACAGGTGCAAAAATCCATTAGTCCACCCAATCCCAGATCTTCAGCAGCTGAAGGACATCTACAGCCATAGCACTAAATGGCTCAGTGCTTATACAAGGTAATTTTTGAATACTGAAAGAAGCTAATGTTTATAAATTCACAGAGACTGCTTAGGGTCTCTTCGATTTACTGTGTGCTGCTGACTTATCTTTTGTAGTCACATTTTTTCAGTCTAAAGTGATACTCTACAGTACTGCATGTGCAGGCTGCACTACAAATGACAGTTCCTAGCCCAGGTTACTTAGAGATTAGAATTTGATATTAGAGCTTAATGGCTCACAAATAATTTGGTAAGCAGCACAATTCCAGCTTCTGCACAACTGCACAATCAGCTCACCCTCATACAATAGCAGCTTACTGCTGTCCAGCCTTGTAGATAAAACAATGCATACTAAACCCAACAGTCCCCACTTCTACCACATGCATGCTGCACAAAAGTCACCACCCTAGCACCACCATTCTCCAAACCAAGAACAGGGCCATCTCAGTCACTCATTTGCTATTGGATGGCTCAGAAAGTAGAAGTTTTCCAGCTTCCAAAGGGGTGCGATTAATCTTCCAGGTCCAGATTAATACTGGCCATTTTCAGAGTCTGACAGTAGGGCTTGGATCTTTTAACAGGCAGCAAGCACTGTGTGAAGCTGGTTAAGCATTCACACACATAAGTGCTCACTGCCAACTGAATATCAGAAGCATAAAAATAGGGCACTGATTTCATGATAGGCACGTCCAACACCTAGTATAAACAGGGACTCAACCTGGTCAAAGTCTCTAGGTGCTCCTCTAATATTAGTCTTAAATAATACTGGGGAAAACTCTTACATCCCTAATGGAAAGGCAGCATACTAGCTTCGCACTAATTAAACCATGCTGGGAGTTGCAGAACCTTATCACCAAGTCTCTAGTTCTGCCTGGGGAACAAGAGCTTGCTACAGACATATGCTGATCACAAGCTGCCAGGTGGCCACAGGCAGGATGGAGGAGAGGCATTTCCAAGAAAGTCATTGTGCGGAACAAAGATTTCTAAGGTCCAGATTTTTAAAAGAGAGAAACGCCAGGTTGTTATTCAAGTACCCTATAGTGGAACTGAGATGAGTTCACTCTTTGCAATGCATATGGTGCCCCAAAACAGCACAATACCTCCTTGCCAGCACAGTATTTCTGGATTGTTTCATTCACAATGCCCTTCTGCAATTTGTTAGTTTAAAAGATGACGTTACATTCTGGCTTAATGTTGACTGTCATTTCCTAACTAACTTACTGTTACTGTAGGTGACGCAGAGGCTGCAGACCTAACCTTCAAGTCACAAAACAGGACTGGCAGTTCAGAATAATATGCCCCCTCTCCCAACCCCTGATCCTCCAGGCTTGGTTTATGATTACTCTCCTATATTTCAATATGGATGATCTCTTTTGCAGCTTTTTGAATATGATAGTTTATGGCAATGTTTTTCTGCTCACTGAACTGGCTCATTCTTTCAGTAGAACAAACTGTTCCATGTTGAGGCAGAAGTTGGCTGTGTTTTAACAAAGGATTTTTTCCCCTTCTGACAATGTTTTGCAAAAGACTCAAAATCAGCTTGTAGCCAAATTACAAAAGGTCAGCAGAGGCTAGTCAGGCAATGGGTGTAGTTCCTGTATGTCACAGATAGTATAGGAAATGGGTGGGGACAAAATGTATTAAATTTTGATTCAAAATAATGTCTCCATAGATATCAATGGGGAAACAGGCTTATCAATGGGGGAACAGATATATATACACATCTGTGAGCCTGAAAGCCCACAGTTTCTGTTCTGGAAGACTGGGCTTGGTAGGACAGGTTGAGGTAGATTAATCTCCATGGTCATCCATCCGAGTGTGTGAATGACAGCCATTTAAGCAGTCATGGTAATAAGAAAAGCTGTGCTCTTGGGGTTTTTTCCCCTCTGAGCTATTTTAAAGGCCTGCTGCCCTTATTTCTCCTAGTCAGCAAAATGACTATTCACAAGGCCAACAGTTTGCCTTCAGTAAAAACCAAATGCTGGCACAAGCCTGAGGGAAATGGCTTCCATCATAGGAAGCTTTGGCGTAGTTGTGGGCACGAGTGTCTCCCTCACCCTCCATAACTCGTAGGGAGGTTCCTGTAGATGCAGACCTTGCTTCCAGGTGTGCACAGGTTCACCAGCAGGGCTGTTCTACCCAGTCAATCCTCCTCTCCAGACAGGACAAATGCACTGTGCTTGGAGCCTCTCCTGGGCTGCATGGATACATTTCATACGTGCATCCTTTTTAACAGTAAATTATGAATAGCCAATGAAAAAGTAACATTGTATGTGACAAAGGAAGAGAGGGGCAAAACTAAATTTCTATCTGCTTTAAAAATCAGAAAGCTCTCAGGCCTAAAACTCAAACATCTGGTTTACATTCTCTTCAGCCATGAGTAAGGGATGCTGGAAACTGATTTGCCCTCTCTTCCACTGGGCTCCTACACAACTAGTATCACAGATTACATCACTGCTCAAATGTGTCAAGCCAACTGGGTTCAGTTTTCTTCTATGGTCATCAATCTCAGTGTTCAGGATTATTATTGGAATTGCCTTGGATCCCAGTCACAAACCTGACCTCACTGTGCTAGGGATCTTAAGGACCCAGAAGAGGACTGTCCCTAGATTTCCAATTCCTCTGCCAGCACATAATGTTTAAAGTTTTTACAGTACTCACAGCATCTCTGAAGAGTAAGGAAGAGAGAGAAATCCTCAGCCACTGACATGCACCCACTTTGATGACTGAAAGGTAGGGGTGCACCGATAGAGATTCTGGGGGCTGATACCGATAGCAGATTTTTAAGGAGGCATATCAGTCGATGCCAATCCGATTTCTGATACAGCTGCATGGAGCTGGGAAGTCTGTTGTGGTGAAAGGAGAGGGGGGAGGGAAGGGGTGTGGGGGAGCAGATTAATGCCCCCCACAGTAAGGGAGGAGTGGGGCTGGGGCAGGGGCAAGCACTGCCCAACTGGGGTAGGTGAGTACAGGATGGAGCTGCGGCTCGTCCAGGGGCAGTGTGGGGGGAGCCGGGTGCTCCCACTGCTGCTCCCGCTGCTCATCTGGGAAGGCACAGGGGGTTGCGGGGTATGCCCCCAGATCTGTACGGGGAGGAGGGTTACTGGGGGAGCTACAGCCACCCCAAAGTTTGCTGTAGCCCCACCCCCACAGCCTCCTTCCCAGTGCCGCCACCTGCCTGAGTGCAGCGCAGCACAGCCCCCACCCCCAGCTGCAGCCTGCCTAGCCCATCCCATACAGATCCGGGGGCACGTGCCTCGCCATGTCCTCCCAGATGGGCTGTGTTAGCAGGGGTGGGAGCCACCGGATGAGCCACCAGATTAGCGGCACACAGAAGTGGGAGTTGTCTCCCAGACCAGCCGCAGCTCTGTCCTGCACCCGCTCCACCCCAAGTGGGCAGCACCTACCCCAGACCCAGTCCCTCCCTCATCATGGGGGGCACTGATCTCTCTCCCATGCCCCTTACTTACCCCCTCCCCTTCCACCACAACAGACTTACGAGCTGCACACAGCTCTCCATGCTGCCAGGCTGTGCTCCTTACTGCCTACGTGCTGCGCTACGTCTGCATGCACACACAAACATTTATTGGCCAAATTATCGGCCCCTTCAGAACAATTTCCGATATAGTCAATCTTCTTTATATCAGTGCCGATCTGATATCGGACCAATGTATCAATGCACCTCCGCTGAAAGGGATGGAGGTTTAATGGTGTGCCCTCACGTTACAAAACAGCTGACAGAAGCAAAGCCTACTGCAGCCAATCAGATTGAAAAGGGAAAATAGGGACACCAGTGTAATTTTAGAATAGGGATTTAGAATAATTTAATGAGCCTGCTTGTCAAAAACCTCAGCAGGAGATTTTTCATTGCCTTAAATGATCAAGATCCTGCACTTGAGACTCGGGCAACAAGGACGTGAGTGCTTTAGGGTCACTGCAAGCTAAGGACCAAATTTTCTGAAGAACTCAGCTGTCCTGTTAGCTTTCCTGTTAGCTTCTGCATAAGGGACAACCCACAGTGCTCAGCATCCAGCAGTTCTCACTATGGCATGCAAGGACAGATACCGAAAAGGCACAGTACCCAAAAGACCAAGCAGCTTTGAAAATCTGGCCCCTTGCTCAGGTGCCCAAGTAGAAGTGGAGATTGTTGGAAAATCTAGTCCCCATCACAAGTGCTGAGGTTTCAGAAAATCCCACACACAGTGTACACTGCTGCCTGGTGCGCTGGTTCATCACCGACTCCCAGAAGACAGCCTGCTCCTGAATCATCCACACCATGTCTAGCAACACATGCATGTCTTTCATGTTGCTCAGTCAAGGAAAGAACTGGGATCAGACCCTATCTTCCACTGCTTCTCAGATGCAATCACAAGGTGAAGCCCAACAGTGAATTCCTCCAACGAGGTCTACACTGCAAAATCAGAAGTGCAAATGCAAAATCAAGTAGATTAACTCAAGCAGGCTTTAAATGAGCTAGCTTGCGTGCCAGTGGCAGTAGACAGCAACACAACAAAACCAAACACCCAGGGTCTCAGGTGGGATTGGCTAGCCCCGGCTAAAATGGCATCACTGCTATTGTTACCCAGTCAGTTAGATTAATGCTAGCTTAGGTACATCCGCATATGCTGCAGTTAGGCTTCCTAAATGCAGTGTAGCCACAACCTCTGACTCTAAACCTAAAGCAGCTGATAACAGATTTTTTAGTGAGGGAGGCATTCAAGAGAAACTGGCCTGCTAATGATTTCTCCCTCTTTCAAAGAGCCTATATTTCTCTTATGATTGACAAGAAGAGACAGATGGGTTTTCATTTCAGACTTCAATGGGCAAAACCTTCGAACTAGAATCCAGCACCATGGGCACCAAAGAGTACTTCATTTCAGCTTTGTTTGTGTTTTGAACACTATTTGCATTTGAAATAATTGTCCATCCACTGTAATTTGGATGAGTCGTAGTGGAGAACGGAGTTTAGCGTTATTCATAATGTGAACCTTGCCTGGCACAGCTTCCCACTTTCTCTGACAATTCAGAATGACACTTGGAATCAATTATCCTTACACAGGAGAGTCAATTATTTTTTTAATTGAAAACTCATTCTTTTTAGGGGTCAGCAGTGAGGTACAGGCAGTCCCTAGCTGTTTACTGCCAAAGCTAAAGGCACTTTCTGTACTATCAGCACACAGACATTTAAAATTACAATTAGTGTAGGAAGGGGACAAAACAAATTACATTTTTAATCCTTCCTAGGGGATCCAACAAATCTTTCCCAGGCTTATCTTCACCTCATTTAAAAATGCCTTAGCACGAAATCGAAGCAGAACAATTTAGTCGTATTCTGAAAACCAAGGAGAGCTAGATTTCTGCTTTTAAATGTCTGCCAGTATTCTGTTGCCCAACTCTTTTGGCTGATTGAACCAGAAAGTGAATGTTTCTGGCCTCTGCCTTCACAGTGCTCATAAATCAAGCACTTGGCCAGCATCATATAAATTTCCAAAATATTGGTAATGCTCAGCCAAGGATGCATTTGGCATCTATGTACCATCTTTTGCATGGAGCTCAGAGCAGGCCCTGACCTGTTATGAGCACCACCAAGTAAAAGAAGCCAGACTGGGCCCAGAGTGAACTAGATGATCTGTCATCTGTCCTGGGCTGGGAGGATATACCAGTCTCTGTGGCCAGGTAAGCATTTGAGCTTCCTCTGGAAACTCAGCTAGTGCCTCTTCTTACTCCAAGGAATATGAGCTCGCCAAGCCATTTCATATACACCACTGAACAGCTGTTGGATGGAAGCAGCGTTTTTTTCCATATATATGGGGCAAACGAGAGATTTTAAAGAACTGTGATGGTCCATTTAAAGGATTTTAGTTTTTGGACTGGTTTCCCAGAAGCCTTGTTCTCAACTACCCACGTACTAATTTACTTGTGGATCACAGTGCTTTACTAGGGAGAATTCAGGCCTGCTGGCGGAATTGCTTCCTAATCATTTATTAGTATGTGTATATCCCTATGAATTGTCACAACTATAAAGCCTCCTCTTCATATTCAAAGCTCTGTACAATAGAATTTATTATTTTTATGCTTTTCAGACACCATTACAGGGGACTTAAGTGTGCAATTTGGAAGAATTAAAATTTGAACACCACCCCATAACTCAATTTAACTATATTCCTGGACTTTTTTCTTCCTGTGAGGAGCCAGACGGAAATAATATTACATTTCTCTCTCCCCTGCCAATGGGGACAAGTATTCAAAGCTCTAAGTCAAATCTTACCGTGACCTGGCAAAACTGAATTTAAGAAAAAGAAAAAGAAAATCATCTTCTTTATGCAATTATTACCCAATTACTGTCACGGCTCATAGAATCTAGCTTCAGGCCTTTTTCTGTATGTTTCTAAAACTAGTGTACAAAACACCATAAAATTATGCAAATCCCAAATAGATTTATCCATGCATTAAGTCTATGAAGCTCTTCAAAGGCTAATATAAAATAAAATATTGTAAAATAGAGTAAAATGCCCTGTATTTTAGACACATACACACACACACAGAGCCTAATAGTATCTTATTTTTCCATCCCATTCTTTACCCCATATGCAAAAGTGACTCAGTCTGAGATTACCTCTGCACATGTCAGACCACAGCCTCAAATCTGGAGCTTTGGCATGACAGCACAGAGCTCACCTTGGCCTGCCACTTTGTGACAAGCCACCCCAGCTGGTCAAAGCCAGTGTGAAGTCTCCAGTAGGGCCTAACTCTGCACCCAGTCCCTGTTACCACAGTGGCCAGCAAGGGTCAGCAGACCCTCTATTGCCATGTAAACCTCTGCACAGGAACAGGAAGTGTTTAGGAGTAGTAGAGCTCACTTTGATTAAAGAGTGCTTTGTTGCTCTTTCTTATTCACTCTGCTTAATCTCCTAGCTTCTTGGCCTGGCTGGCTTCTAGTTCCTGGTTTTCTCTCTTGGCTTCCTGACCTGGTTTGTCCTCAGACTCTGTTTGCCTGTCCTGCCCGTTTGGTACCTTGATCCCCGTGTGGCCCCAGACTGGTCGCCCATGTCCTGGTGTGACAGCAGGTTCCCATGCTTGAGATGTGCCAGTGGTGCAGGCTGAAGAACTCCAGGTGCAGTTAAGGAGCCTGTCTTCTTTAACAGGAGCTCTGCACTTACCCATTTGGGGTAAAGACCCCTGCCAAGCAGCACCACTGGAGCATACTCAGCATGTTCTTTCTTCCTTTGTTGGCTTCTGCACATACCTAAAGTCTGTTTCTCCTCTTCTTTCTCCATAGGGCAGGAAGAATCTTACATCAGTTATAGGTATTAAACTTTGGTGGAGGAGATGTGCAGCTTACATTTGTCTACAGAGTGATTTACAAGATCCCCCAGTAATTTATTATTCAGACAACCAAATGAATCATTCCAAGGCAGAATCAATTACTTCGTATGGTTCTTGTAAAGTGCCTAGAGACATTGTCCTTCTAGACTGAAAATGTATAAAGTTTGCTAAATAGTTGAATTACTTCCCTGGTCACCTGTGAAGGAGAGTCATGGGAGGGGGGAGCTAGAATGGGTTTACACCAGTTTTGGCCCTTTAATCTATAAATAAAGGGCTAATGGTAGGGCCTATCCCTTGGACAGTTTAGTTCTTCATTTTGTGTTTCAGTTATACTAGAGTGACTGTAGAACTAATTGGATTATGACAGCCTTAGTACCAAGGAAGTGCACCTCCATAGGCACAAGTATGTGAGAGGAGAATTGATTTTTATGGACTGCTTGAAGTTTTGTTTTTCTCTCTTAAGGGTTTTTAAATAGGTTGTAACAAATGCTCTTATAGGAATCCAGCACTTCAACCCTTTGTTGGAGGACAAGGAAAGCTCCCAATGCAAGAGGGTACAATGCAAGGAGTTGTGCCCTTGTTGCGAAAGTTAACAGTGTACTGGGTTGCATTAGTAGTAGCATTACCAGCAGTTGAGGGAAATGATTATTCCCCTCCTATTCAGCACGGTGAGGCCACATCGGGCATACTGTGTCCAGTTTTGGGACCCCACTACAGAAAGGATATGTTCAAGCTGGAAAGAGTCCAACAGTAGACAACAAAAATGGTTAGAGGTCTGGGGCATATGACTTCTGAGGAGAGGCTGAGGGAATTGGGCTTATTTAGACTACGAGGGGATTTAATAGCAGCCTTCAACTACCTGAAGGGCAGTTCCAAAGTGGATTTACCTGGACTGTTATGGCAGATGACAGCATAAGGAGTAATAGTCTCAAACTGCAGCAAAGAAAGTTTAGGTTAGATATTAGGAAAACACTTTCGTACAAGGAGGGTAGTAAAGCACTGGTACAGATTACCCAGAGGGATCTAGTTGGGGATGGTCCTGCTTTAAGCATGGGGTTGGACTAGATGGCCTCCTGAGGTCCCTTCCAACCCTAATTTTCTATTATTCTATGATTCCCCTGATTGTAACCAAATTATTCTCAATTACTTATAAGCAAGAGTAACTGAACTGTATTTTCGTCCTTGGTGTCTGTTATACCAAAGGTATTTAATTCATATTCTCCTCTTTAGATCAAACTTCCTGCTAAACAATGATCAAAAGTCTGCACTTTTCCCTTTAAAAGAGAGACTACCCCCGCATTTGGCCACTCTGAAGCATTCAGTGTTATCATTGGCGTTCACGGTATAAATGATTAATTCTATTTGCTTATCTGAAGCAAAACAGGAGGATAAACTAAACTATGGCAGGATCCAGCACATGGGGCATATAAGCAAAAAACTTTATGTTCTATCAGCATGCAGGCCACAAACAGGAATTTGAATGACCAGAAGGTACAGTGGCTGAGTAATGGAATGATGGCATCTTTCATCCCAAAATCACCAATCCAAATCCAATTTAGGGTACTAGCAGCCATCAAGTGGACACTTGAACAAAGTGTCTGCTGTTCCTGCTGGATTACTGCTACACACTTATTCCCCACAGCAACTGACATGTGCTGGGGCACCAAGAAGAGCAGAACACCGAGTAGTCTAGATCTGGTCAGGAATCTTCTGACAAACTAGTTCAGAATAGGCTAACATCCCCCGCCCCGGAGGTGTTTTGAGGACCCACCAAAATCAAGTGCTCAATTTAAATACATTTTAATAGTGTGGTTAATACTAAAATGCAACTGGTATAGGAATGGTAAGATGACATGGGTAGAGTCTTTCAAGCCAAATAATCAAATAGTTGTTGTCACAGGGCACTGAGGTGCCCTGCTCCTAAAGAGGGGAAACTGCTGGGAAAGAGCCCTAGCAGGGAATAAGGAGCCCAGCTGTGGGTTGCCAGGGCTGACTGAAAGGGGCAGGGCCTGGCTCCTATATAAATCACAGGCAGGAGGCCAGAGGCAGTTCCCTGCCAGCAGCCATGGAGGAAGGAGCTCTCTGCTGCAGAAGAGAGGAGAAGCCTGCTGAAAGCAGCATGTGATACGGCCGTGGGATGAAGAACCCCGGTGGGCCAAGTGTTGTTATAGCCAGGCGGCTTCTGTTTACGTTATAGCCAAGAGGTTTGTGTTTCTGTTACTGTTTGTTACACCGGTGGTTTGGGTAAGGCTATTAGGGGTTGGAGGAGGCCTCACAGGCGACTCACAGTGGAGTGTAAGGACCCCAGTGCCAGTGATGGTGCAGCATTTGGGGTGCATAGATCTGAGCCCTAGAGAAGGGGGCAGTGTTATTGGTGAGCCCCAGAGAAGGGGGCAGTGTTGTGTTGCAGAGGAGGCTCCAGAGAGAGAGAGAGGGCTGTTAAGAGCCCAAGTGCCAGAAAGGGAGTGGAGACAGAGAGAGAGAGAGAGATCCATTGTAGAGCGCGATGCATGAAGAGCCCGGGAGTTCATAGGGCCAGAAGTACTGTGTCCAAGGAGACGCAAGGTAGCATCCCTAACATATGTGAACATCAAAGATATGGCAGGAGAGAATCTGAGGGTGCCCTTGGGCCAACTTGGCACAGGAAGGGGGCCTTGAGGAGACCACGGCCCTCCTGTAGCACCTTGCCTGTGACAGTTGTTACTAACAGAAAGCTGAATCTCTTTCAACTTCAAATATTAATCTTGACTAGAATAAGTCCTAATGTCTTTTAAATGCCTCTAACACAGGGGCAGGCAATTCTTTCAGGTAGAGGGCTACTTACGGTGATTTGGCAAGCCATCAAGGGCTGCATGGGTAGCCCGGGTCCCTTGTCACCATCTTGGGACTGGGAATCCCACCCCCTGACCTTTGCCACCAGAAGTCCCTCTCCTTGATCCCTGGAATTACTTCTTTCAGCAAGGAGTTTTGGCATCTCTAAACCAGAGAAATACCATATTGTATTCTTAAACTCAAACATGTACTACAACATTCATTAATTTCACTTCAAAAAAATATTTTTGTCCTGATTTACATGTATTCGTGTAGTGTACATGGAGATGATAGTATAATAGCTTAAAATGAAATCTTACTCTTGTAGATTGTGGGAGAGGTGTGGGTGTGAGCTTGGGTATAAGCTGTGTGCATGTGATTTGTGGGGGAGTGAATAGGTGTGGGCTGTGCGATGGGTATGGGTTTTGTGGGGGAGAGTAGCTGGGGAGGGTTGTGGCTTGTAGAGGAAAAGGGTTTGCACAGAGTCCCCACTAGCACTCCTGCAAGCCCAGGCTCTGTGCTCCTGTAGCTCCTGGCCCTGAGGCATTGGCACGGTCCCCATGCAGCTTGGTGGGGCTTGCCTGCAGCAGAGGCAGGCTTGGCCACTGCCATTTTCTCCTTGTTGCACCCTACCACAGCATGTCCCCTTTGACAGAAGCCAGAGGCAGACCAATACTCATTTTCTAAATTTTTTTCAGGGGCCCCACAGGCCACACAGAATGGCTTGGTGGGCCAGGTCCAGCCTGCGGGTCATATTTTGCCTACCCTTGCTCTAACAGGTGGCCAGCTTCTGGGGGGGGGGGAGGGGGGACTTCTTACCTAGGTTCAACAACTAAGTTTTTAAAAAAAACTGCTTATGTTGGTACAAGTCTTGCTGAATAGCTGCAGATGAAGTTCAAGGTTGAAGTGCAAAGATTAAGGTGAACCCTGATTTTCATACTCTGTTACCTGGCTTCATTTCAAAAGCTAGGAAATTTATAGAAATGTTCCTGATGGGTTATCCTGATTAATACCAACATGCTAATTCTTGTCCCTTGTAAATAAGCCATGTCCTAAACCAGATATAAGTGGCATAAAACAACTAAACAAACTCTAAGCAACCTTCAACTGACTTGCCTTTCTCTCACCTCCTAAACTCTTCACACCTGCTCTCTCACCTGCTCATTTCCTTTGCTGCCTCTTCTCTTAGCCAAAATCTGGCCAAGCAGATGGCAGTCCACAGGGAAGGGCAGACCCAGTCACCTACCCTGGCAGCCAAGCAGCTGCTGACTATGCTTAACACCATTCTTGCTAGTTCTGTTGCTGATCAGGCAGTTTCTGAGTCTCCAAAAGTGAAATATTGCAGGATTTCAATTAAAAGTGATTTTTGGCTGTTTATGACACAGCTTAGGACAATCTGTTTTCCAAAAAAAACTAGAACATTTTCACAGAATAGTTCTCTGGTTTCCTGACTGTCTTCAGCTGAAAATGACTGGCAGGGAAGCATCTGGGACACTCTTACTGCTGTTACTACTCATGCTGTCACTCTGTCACCTTTAACCTGTACCATATTAAGGAAAGAGGTATTGAATACTAAGTCAACTAAATGACTGGAGTGTTACTATGATTTGTAATGATGTCATGCTCACAAGTCTTTAAATCTAAGGCTGCTTGAAGTAGGAAACCCTAAAGTCTACAATTACTTAACAGGCAAGTTTGCCCAACTAGAGAATCCAAGGCAGAAGGATGTGGAAAAATCACTTTCTCCAAGCAGTTCAGTTCCTCCTTTTCCTTTCAGAGAGGAGAGAAAGGAGCATGGAAACATCTTAATGATACTATACCAAAACAACAGCTTGTCAAACTGGATAACACTCAAGACGGTAGGAATTCCCATTCGTATACAAAGCTACAGTGGGGTTGCTGTATTCTCTAGCTGGGAAGATATTAAATGGATGGATGTCTACAAAATCTGGCAGAGAAAATTGGGGGAAGAGTGTTAACAGTCCGCAGGACTCGTCCTTGATGAACTTCAAATACACATGGAGGCTCCAGTTGCTGGCACAACCCTTCAGGGGAATGCATGAAAGATGAAATTGGACCAATGCTTAAGTCAAGCTGGTTACTTTAAATGAGCAACAGTAGAGTAGCCAAAATGATGGTAAAATGGATAGACTTCCAGCAAGACCTTACAGTTCTATGAACTGTAATCGCACTACACTGGCCATTTGAAAATTTGGTTCATGATATTCTACCTCCTACAACAAAGCCTTATAAAAAATGGGGTGATGGGTAGAAGCTTTAGACAATCTGCTTCTGCACAGAAAAGACATGTGGATCAACCAATGCAAGCCCAAAATCAGAGCCAGCAGGCTCTGTAGCTCATCCTGAAGTTGGACAAATCTCAACAACAGTCTGAAACTCCTAAGTGGTGAAGAGCTGCCAAACAAATTGAAGATATGCTGGCCTTAGTCTCTTGGATTATAGGAAGTTCTTCTGCTTCCTCTAGTAGTCTGGCAAAAATCTGAGGCAGACTAGCATTGAAAGTGTCATCTGAACTAGATTGGGCCTCACTTTTAACATTGGTTCACTTGCAACACATGCAGACTAGATGCATCTTTGTTAGAGAAAATGATGACAGACTCCCCTTCTATTTGCAAGACAATTTTTTCACTCTAATCTTCTAATTTAAAAAGTGGAAAATTGTAATTTTCTTGTTTGGTCTCTCTCTCTTTTTCTCTCTCTCTCTGTCACCCAGCAAGAAGATGGGGGGTGGGGGGAAAGCATGCAACCTGTAACTTAAGTCTCTGATATGGGCCCTAGCTTCAGCATAAATATCGAGGAGCACCTATACATGGGCTGGACATCTGCTCTGCAGTATGCTAATTAGCACATGTTGGAGCAGACTTGATTAATCAAGTCTGCTGGAGCATGTTAATTAACATGTTCCAACAGCCTCCATGTCATGTTTATTCAGTGTTCCCTGCTGAATACACATGATGCTGTGGGTGCTTTAATTACAGTGGCTCTTCAGACCACTCTAATTAAAGCATCTTACGCTCACCACTCCAACCCTAAGTGTCTTAGGAGAAAATTTAGGCAAAACTGTACCAAAAAGATACGATTATCTTGCTATGTACCGTTCCTTCACCAAGTTGTGGCTTAAAGAAAGGTAATTCTTTTTAGCTACTTGGAGCCATGATTTTATTTCTAATCGGAAAAGGGAAGAATTTTGAAACTACTTCCCCCCCACCCCCCACCCCCAAGCTTACTTGCTTGGTAATAGCAAACACTGATAAAAAACAGCTGCACCTCAAGTAGCTTGTGGGACTGGGGTTGAAAGGGCTGGCAGGTGGGTGGTGGGGAGCCAAGGGGCTGTTGGAGTGCAAAAAATAGACCAGTCAGTGGGGAGGAGAGAGTGAAAAGAGCAGCCCTAGGGCTGGGGCCAGTGGCTGGGTTTTCCCAGCCTTGGAGCTGTGCAGGGGAAGTCAACACAAGTTCAATGCACTAGTTTGACCTAAACTGAATCTGTCTGATACTACATAGATCCAGATTATGTGTGGTTTGGTTTTTGGTTTTTAGACTGCTTTGTGTGCATGGAACTTTTGTACAGTTACAGGTTTAGACTGATGGCTGGTCACTGAGACCCCGTCTGTAAGTGTAAGGTCAGCTCCAGGATGGGCTATGTTTAAATTGGGCAGCCAAGATGTCTGTACTTAACCTAAGAGCTTAAGTTAATTTCATTTTTCAGCTGCACGTCCATTCACAAACACAAGCGTTCAGAGAAGTGCTACATCAAGTACTGCAGTGCTAGTGTCACTAACAACTATGCATCAAACTTGATCATTTGCATAAGCCTTTACTGTAAATATGTGTGACTAGCCTATTTCCAGGGATGTTGGTTGTAGCAACCAAGACTCCAAAACAACTTCAGATGCTCCTTCTGCCAGAAGAAGTGTGTTTGTACCTGAAAGCTTGCAAAGAATTTTTTCCAGCTATTTTAGTTGGTCTAAAAAAAGATATCCGATTTACCCAAAGAACCTTGTCTGCCTGTAACTTATTTTCCAGGCATGCTTGACTATGTGCAAGGCAGGGAGATAGTTTGGTACATACACGCACCGATTAGTTTTATAACCTCACAGAGGGTGGTGGTGGTGTTTGTTTGTTATAAAGCCAGACTGCTCCTTTAAAAATGCATTTTTTTTCATGCCTTTATGGTACTGAAGAGGGTAAACTGTTTTTAATATCATAGGAAGGAGTGCCTGGAACCTACCACTAAGCAGCAAAACAACTCCAAAAGGTACCCATGGCCACTCAAATTAGAAATACAAAATTTAATTTTGAGGCGGCTGGCTGCTAAAAGGATATTAAACTTGAGGAAAGTCTTTAAGCCTCAGTCTGGATTTAAAAAGGCAGTAGGCATTAAAAAATGTTACCGTAGGTAAAGACCAAAACAGTTTATGTAGGTATCTTTACTGTCTGCCTGTCTTTTGGCAGAGGGTGAAGATATGATTGGTTTGGAAAGGCCCAGGTAAGGGAACTTTTATGTTTTACAGTAGTATAAAATACACAGGGGAAAGTCAAAATAACCAAGATGGGTCTTGCCAAGAAACTTTCACCATGTTCCAAACATTTTGCCACACTGACAGTTCAACTAACTTTTTGAACAACTTTGCCATTATGTGGATGGTTACCACTACCTGCTTGACAAATAATGAACTTAATTAGCTCTGACCCCAAACCATCATCTTGTAAAATATCGAGATTATTTTCCTTCAATATAAAACATGAATTAAAAAGAGAAATGAAGAGCAAAGATTAGCCCTCCTTGATTTTGCTGTCCAAAGTTAATTTTTAAAAACTAATCTTAAATTTAATAAAAAGTGACTTGCAAAACAGAGGTATTTTCATAACTCTAAGCTTTTGTAAGGACACTCTTTTCGGTTACTTGTGCCATTCCTCTTAGGCTACAGACAGAGGAGCAAGTTATACCAGGGTAAAGGAAGGGAATCGCTTACCCTGAATGGGTTAACACCAGGTAGCTGTTTTCTACATCTCTTCTAAAGTGTGGTAAGTGGAACCTAACCTGGGGTAATTTACCCCTGATTGAAACAGGGCTAACTTACCACAGTTTAGTTTACCACATGAGTTAACACAGATCAGCTAACATGTACTGTATGGGTACCTTGGCCATTTAGGACTCAAAATCCACTTTCTGTTGAAGATTTGTGCATCTGTATTGGTCTGCATCTGAAAAAAACATTTCCTGCACTGCAAGAAGCCAGTGCATCCTCAACTATTTAAAAAACAAAACCCTAGCCTTCTAATATTGGAAAGGGTGGAGCTGTTTAACAAGTGGCTATAGTAGTTAGCAGCCACATAACTGAATTCATTAGTCCCATTTGCATGTCATGCCTGCTTACAAGGAAAGCACCCAATCACACTTGCTTGTTCCTACAAGTTGAGACAAAGAGAAACATTTTCTTTCAGCTAGAACCACTTCAGTCAGGGCTTTGAGTTACAAGGGTCCAACTTAGACACTGAAAATCCATGTGCTTATAATGTCTTGCTTTTAGCTACTATCTTGTGGGTTGATAAGTATGACTCATTCATTCTCTCTCAAGAACTACTGAACAACTTCCACAGAAATGCCTCATGATAACGAGACTAAGCAGGAGCCCACCAGCTTGCCAATGCGTTGCCTAAGGATCATGGTACAAGACAAAGCACTGAAAATGAACTTGGAATCAACTATGTCACAATTTCCTGGCTTCAAAATCTAACTCCCACTTATGTATTGCAATAGCATCCAGAGGCTTGAACTGAGATCTGGGCTCCACTGTGCTAGGTTACTATACATACGGTTTGTAAGTCTGACCCTGTCCTAAAGAACAAACAGGCTAAAAAAATAACACAAAGGGTAGAGGGAGAAGTGGACCAGCAATGCAAAAATCCAAGGTCATGTAGGAGGTTAGTGATGCAGCTAGGACTTTAGACACCAAGTCTCTTGACACTTAATCCTAATGGCTCATCTACCATACTGCACCATTTTCTTCCTGCTGTGCTGACCTCTTCTTCAGCAATCCCTCACAGTCAAGCATGACTGTCTCCCATGATTGTCTTATCTGTGTGTCTGAAGATGGCAGAGACTTATCCAGGATTGACACACGCTACTACAGCTTGGACACATTTCCATGTGGGGTGGATGGCCCTGTCAGCTTAAAACAGAGTCACGAGGTGTTCATTAATTCCAACAGGGAACACATCGAGTTGGTTTATGAGTTCATTCATGCTTCTGTGAAGTCGGCATTCTCCTTCCTGTTTACCCTTCCAGAACAAGGCATAGCCACCTCCACGTTCTTTGAGTTGCCTGTCTCCTGCTTGCCAGGTCTCGCTCAGTGCAGCTATATTATCAGTGTTGTATCACTTGAGCTTACAGGCCACAATTGCATTGCAGCTCTCTGGGCATTCGCTATTAGGGTTGTCTATGAGGGTCCTGAAAATAATGGTATGTTTGTTGGTATTTTCATGTGCAGTAAAGGTGATCCTACTGGATACAGTTCTCCAATCAGGAAGAAATAGAAAATATAGCCAATCTAATACAGTATTCAAGGCACCTTGTCTAGACTCCTCTCCATGTGGAGTGAGCAGAGAGGATCTTGAAGAGGGCTGCTCAGTCCATTACAGCTGCCAAATCTCACTTCTGTCTAGTCAAAGTGATAGATGACCTTCTTGTAACTGCTGCCTTCATGCCAGTTCATGACTAGGAGCTTCCAGACTTCACAATCCTGCTCCCGTTGTCATTAGCTGGTTGCCAAGGGCTTAAATGTTCTGGAAAACCTGTTTTCATGGAAAACATCTGTGCATGACTACTTCTATCATGGAGAAGCTGCTGCATATATTAGCTTCCACACAGCTCTTGACAAAACAGGACCTTGATCTATTGGTCAGGAAGACCAAGACACCTGGGAATCTTGTTCCAATGCAGCCTTCAACCCCCTTTGCAGCCATTGAGATCCTAACATCATCTTTCATCTTTTCTGCCCTTGAGGACTTGTAGACCCATGCCAGTTCTCACCATGTCACAACACCATCAAAGGATATATGTGGCTTTTCAGGAGAGAAAGTATTGCCATTTGCTTGTCAGCTCAGTACAGGGTAGGGCCATGGGGCCTGCTGGCCTTGTGCCTGACCAGACTGGGCCATGAGGGCACAAGTGCATTTGATCTAGTCATGCCACAGAGTTGCCTGATTTTTTTTTTTTTTTTCTCCTGCCACGACTTGATATTGGATGGTACTTTTACTCAGGTGGTGTTCAGTTCCACCACAGCTTGCCTTTACACCAGGATTGGTCCTTCTTCTGGGGCTCCTACTTCTCCCACACCCTGACCATGCACCACCCTGATGTTACAGCATCAATCTCACCCTTGGGTCTCACCAGGCAACTTCTTTCCTTTTCTTCAGACTTATAGGCTCATGGTCTCCCTGAACCAGTCTCCTCTGTATGATGGCCACCTGGGCCTGAGAAGTCCCCACTGGAGCGTCATGAATGAAAACAAAACTAAAGAAGAACACAGGACATTCAGCTCCAAGAAACATAAGCTGATAATCCTAAACACTGAGAAACTTATAACAGTAGAAAGATTCTGCCTGTACACTAGCACCCATGTGGTGGTGGAAGCTCTTCCCTCCTCACTGGGATGGTCCACTCTGGACCGCAGGAATAACAAAAGAGAAACTCCTGGCTGGGCTTGTCTCCCTGTGATATGGAAGCCTCAGCCTTGAGCACTTCCATGTTGGCTCGATGTCTCCTGGCAGGGTCTGAGCACCTCTGGATGCAGGCCTTCCCTCGGCCCTAACTGGCTACAAGGGCCTGGGGACAAGAACATGAGGTTCAGCCTGCATCCCTCCCCTTGCCTTTGGCCCATTGCCAGTTCTTCCCTCTTTGATCCTGGGGTCAGGGTGCAGCCTGGGAGATGGCCTTCCAGTGAACCCCAAAGGAAGAAAAAAGAAATGGGACCTTGCTGGGCACAGCCAGCTTATCCCACAGTGAAGTTTCCTGCCAGCTTTGAGCCCACTGTAAGGAAAAAAGGTGACATATCTCCCAGCATCCTAGAGCCCCTCCTGAGCTCCTATGCCAGCAGCCAGCCTCTCATTCTCCAGAGCCTCTTCCCCCAAGTCCTCTGATCTTCCATGTCCAGGCTCTCTTCTCCAGCCCATCTTGCCTCCCTCCCAGTCTCCACAGTGGGCCAGAAACACTCGTGCAGTTGCAGGGCAGTCCAATCCAGCCTGAACAGCTGCTGATAAAATGTGGTTCCCACGGTGTCCTTTGTTCTCCAAGTATTGCTTGTTCCAGCATGGCAGGTGGGTCACTGGCTGTTGCGGGTTTGAGAGGGTTCTTTCTCTTTTCTTCACACTGCTGTCTTCACCACATCCTGGTGCTGCTGCTGCTTGATCCGCAACTGCCTATTCATCAGAGCTACCCCTACTTATTTCACAGCTAATCTTCCATGAAGGTCATTCCACTATCCACCACCTGTGGATATGCAGCTCTGCCCCAGGGTACCTAATAAAATATAGTACAAACTATGCATGGTGTTAGTCCAAAGCAAAAAGACTCATGACTTACAATATGGTTCATTGAGCTGGTCTCCACAAGGGTCAATAACTAGGTTTATTTAGTCTGATGAAGAGACGACTGATGGGGGATTGATAAATGTTCAAATACCTGAAGGGCAATTTACAGAAAAGGTGGAAATGTGTTTTTATTTATGGCCCTATGGCACAGGACTAGGAGCAGTGGTCTCAAGCTGCAGAGGAAATATAGATTGGAGATGAGGACTCTTTATCCTCAGAAATTTTCAAGAGCAGGTTGGATAGACACGTGATCAGGGGACTGGACTAGATTATCTTCTGAGGTCCCTTCCATTCTTATTTTCTTATGATGATTTGATTCAACTATGGAGTAGTTTTTCTATTCATATGGAAAGCTAATTTTAATCTTTTCATGATCAGTTTTAATAAATCTCATTAACACTGGCATAATTCATTGTTAAACTCTATTTATACTTTTGCATGCATTAGGGAATTTCACCCCATACTTTGTCTTTGTTTAGACAAATACATAAAAAATTGTATGTGATATTTGAGAAGACCCTGATATTTAGTGAGGTTTTTA
>JAGPOW010000797.1:16730024-16744317 GCA_030014935.1 Caiman crocodilus | reverse complement strand
TATCATTCATTATTTAAAAGATTAAAAAGAGAAATTGACTCTAAATCAATAGAAAATATCCCATTCATTCCCTAAGTCCAACACTCAGAATTCTACAACTTTCTTGTTCCCTTTTGGAGCTTAAATCAAATAACTTGTGTAGATCTGTTTTGTTTTGGGCAGACTGAGGGGAAAAACTCTGTCTTGTATTTGAATAAATATGGTCATATATTATTTATTATTATTTAGAAAAAACAAACCCCTGCAAGCTTCAGGCACATCTTAGACTAAAAAATGATTTTGGTTTAACAAACCTCAGAAAGCAGGACAAAGTCCCTCGTCTTACATTCACATACAAGGAAACCTCATTAAGTACATTGCCTATCATTAAAGTGTTGCCAAAAGCAGCATGTGTTCATTAATGGAAACCAGTTATGAAGTTGATCAAATGCATCCAACACTTAGCACATGGTCTACCTTAAGCAAATATACTGATAAAAATGTACCACAAAGATAGGTTAGTGCAGCCTATCTGAATAATATATATAGCCGTGCCCATTGTATTCAGTTCCCCTCTGTGCCAACTCTTTTAAATCATCATGAGCTACTACATTGCATAGATTTCACTTCCACAGCTGAGCTGTGCCTTTCTAATGTCCATCGATTCCTGCTTCTTCACTTGCCCCAAGTGTCTGGCAAACATCACCTAATAAGGACCTGGCCAGTTCACCCAGAATCCCTCTGATTAGTGTGGCCCCAACCTGCATAAATTGCAACCAGACCAGATTAGTCTATACCTTAGCTGCATATAATTTTTTTGTTTTGGAGATCCCAGGACTCATGACAAGAACACCGGTTTTCAGCTGTAAGTGGGGGCTAATTAGCACATGGATCCTTGAGGGTGGGGTCATCCGGAGTACATATCCATACTGAGCAGTGTTGAGCTGTGGGGTCATCATGGCTTGAAATGCTGACGTCTGAATCACATCTGAATGGCTTTTAAACATTTCCTTTTAGGTCAAATATCACTGCTGCTTTTCTTGGTTTAATTACACACACAAATCTTCTAGGTCCTTGTTGCACAATAAGTTTAGGCAGTTTCTGAAGCTCATAACCTCTGGACTGGCTGCATATTAAAACCCTTAAGTGGCTTAAAGCACTTGTTATTTGTCTTAAAGTTTCACCACTCTAGGGGAAGGATTATCTCTAATCTGCCTAATTTTGCTCCTGTTCCATTACGGTATAACCACACTCTTCAGTTATTCCACCTAACTGAAGCCCTCCAGCATCCCAGGATGCAGTAATTCCCTCCTGAGTCAGGGCAAGTGGGCATGCTGGGGCACAGTAGGGCCAGGCATGGCATCTTGCCTCCCCCCCTTCCCCCCGGGGACACAGGCAGAGTGAATGCTGAAGTCCTACAGCACCCAGTAGCTATGGTGCCTCCTGTTGCTGCCTGGACTAGGTTGTTGCTGTGGTGTTGGGGTTGAGAGTAAGGGGGAGCTCCTGGAAAGAAAGGAGGGGGGGAAGTTTGGGCCCTCAGAGCTCAGATGGTATGTGGGCAGCAGTGGCATAGGGGTAAACTCTGGAGAAAGCCCCAGCTGGGCCCATTTTTATACAGGTTCTTAGTCCTGTTCCTGCTTTCAGGCCTCTAGTAGCTAATCATAGCTGTGCAGGTAAAGGACAGTCAGAGATGGTTTTCACCTTGAAGGTGTGACTGTGTTCCACTAAGCCGATTAACATTTGTACATTTTACAGCGTAAGGTGCAACAAGGCCCTTATCCACCAGGAATATTCTGTATTTGGAAAAAGAAAATTGAACCAGCACTGGTCAGACTAATGGACAGCCACAAACAAGAAATAGAATAAAGCACACAAAAATAAAATGAACAACTCCATAGCTCTCACTGACACAGGCTGAAGTAGAGATTAAAGACTACTTCCACACTGAATTTTACACATCACACTTTTTTCAGAGCCCAGCTGTGCATTTTTAAGCCCTGTTCCTAGGAACAGCTGTTGAAAACTAAGTTTTACTGTTCAAAGGAATGATCACAGAGCCTGGAAATCTTTTTTTAATACATTTTGCAAACATAGTGAGCTAAGTACAGAAAGAAATTTATTTAAAAACCAGAGTAGGGAAGAATTAGCTCAAACAAAACTAAAATAAAAACAACCCCTGAAGCTCCACAAGCTAATAAGTCTTGTTGCACACTTCTGATCTACCAGCATAACAAAGCAGGCTGATGATACCCAAGCTAGCATAATCCCTGTAAAGCAGAAAGGAAATGAAAAATAACAACTCCTTTTCCAGAGAAAGAGGCAATTGAGTTTTAAGAGCAGAGACATTGGTTGTTTATTTCCTTCAGGCAGCTTAAATACCAGAAACCATCCATATGCCAAAGCAGGCTTGTTAGCATACAGAGAGAATCACACAGGTTGTTCTAATGCTTCAGCTCTCTTTGCATTTAAATCCTTGAATAAATTAACTGCGCTATTTTTGTCAAGGTAATAAGCAATTCCACTCAGTTCATAACAATTTTCCACACCTCATCCAAATTGTTTTTTATTATCAAATGGGGAAAAAACTAGGAGGTGTAAATTTGGCATTTCGCCACAGAGGTTCTACTACAAACACTTCATTGCTGCAGGCCAAAACCGGTGGAGTTAATCTACAAAAAGAAATCTACCTCAATTCTACTGCCAACTTCATTGCTCACAACTGTTGGACAATTCAAAGTGCTGTGCACAGGAGTACCAATGTTCTCTGCCTTTGGCAGGATTTTTAGGGCAATGTGTTTGGGGATTTGACGGATAGACAACACATCAAAATCTTCTAAGTCTTGTCTAGGAAAGCTCATGGGGAACCATTCAAAGAATTTAGATACATTCCAATAAATTCACTAACACTTACCTGCTAGAGGGGCCATTCTGCTATCTTTAGTATAATTTCTCTTTCCCCTCCCTAGGTAGAAAAGTTGTCAGGAAAGCTAGTGTTTCATTACATACTATCCAGTTATAGTGTTCCTAATAAGGACACAGATTCTTATCGCAAGGTAGAAACTTACACAGAAGTTGAAAATACCCAACTTCTTTTTTGAGATCATCATTTGTCATGCAAATAAGACTGGGATGAAGAAATTAGGCTGGTAGTATACATTTGCTTGTAAAAAATTGTGGTTAAAAAAAATAAAGAATCTGTTTTTTATGAATAAAGTAGATTCTTCTCTGCTTTGGCTTCAGTCTGTTGCCAAAAGCTCAAACACCAGGATAGAAAAACCAAGCACAATCACCGAGATATGTCTCTTATGTTAGCAGAAGCCAAGAGGTACATGGATTACTTTTTTAAAGCCGTTTTAGCAGCACTAATGAACTCCTACAGACCCTTTGCAAACTGGCAGGGGACTTACTATATTTTAAGGTCTAGGGGGTATTTTGGATAAGATGGGACAGGGCATGGAAACGAGAGGGACTGAACTTTACATGGTTGTGGCAAAAACTAGTCCAGAGACCTTCCAGTCATTTCCTCAAAACACCTGCGAGACCTCATTTTCAACTTTATGCCTTTGTTGGAACCCAGCAAGGGGATGGAGCATCTGCACTTAGACATCTGGATCCCAACCTTATGTTTGCCATTTCAATACTGGCACAATTTCAGGCTAAAACCAGCTTCTTTCTCAAAGGCCCATTGAAAGCATAACCAGTAAGGCTGGGTAGTAATGCTGTGTTGTGCTGTCATGGAGCTCAACACAGTATCATTTCCCTCAATGCTGGCCAGAGGGTATACCACCATCTGATGAGACAGGAAGTGGGTTGCACAGGCTTTTTGAGCCATTGGACTACATTAGATTTTGAGGGAACTTCTCAATCATACTGTGCCATTCAAGTAGGATCACTGCAGCTACCTCTTCTCTCCTCCCACCCCCGACATTCATTGTCCTTCTTCCCAGAGCTTCAGAACAATTACTTGGGCCAGTCATTTGCCCCATGGGTTCGATATCTGACCCTTCTTGCCCATTTAACAACTATCTCGTGCAACTCAGTAACATGCACAGAAAATGCCACATTTCTGTTCCACACATTTTGTACATACAAGCTATAAAATACCAAATACTGCTGCTTACCCACAACACTTTACAGTTGCTTAATGTATCATTTTTTAGCTCTTCCTCTGTACTTTTATGCATCTTTAGCGTCATTAGTCACTTCAGCTGCAGCTAAGTTTCAGATCTGTAACAAAAAAATATATAAGACCCCTACTATTATTATTACAGTTTCCAAGGGAAAGGTGATTCCAATACTAAAAACAGAAACCACCCTGAAATTTGTGTTTATATACCAAGTAACTTCATTCAGCCCACCTTTGATGCAACATACAATAAACCTGCACATAAACTTCCACAAATTGCCCCTTCGTGTAGTAAAGAGATTTAAGTATTAATTTCATGAAATAAATGAACTGCTGGGCCCTCAGCTAGACACCCTGACTTGCAAACAGCAGGATGAATAAGTAGAGGGAAAAGAAAATATTTCAGTTGCAGAGATCTGCTCATGGTGTCAGCAACCATTCATTTGGTTTGCTAAAGTGGCTGAGAATCATAAACCTCAGCTAGCTGGGGGATGTATACACAGTTATCACATGCTTGACCACCACGGCTGCAGTCGGAGCTATATATAACCCCACAGTTTTATGTTTAGCTATGTGCTTCCTTGCCCTCCTCCGTTTTCTTCAGCAGCTCCATTTGTTCATTCCTTCATCAGCTCCAGTCTCCATTTGCTCAACCCCCCATGCCCAAACAGCAAAATCAGCCCTAGATATTTCATCATTTCTAAATGCAACCTTATGAAAGGAAAAAACCAGCTAAGTCAATGACTGGGACTAAGTTCAGAAACAGATAACATTACATGTAAAAAAAAAAAAAGTTGCCTGGGAAAAGTGCACTGAAGTTATAACAAGAATGGGAAGTTGGAGTCACGCTAAAATCTTCAAGTTAAGGAAAATTCACATCTATTAGATGTTCCTTGCTACAGATTAGCTAGAGGCACATTTCTCCTGCCTCCCTTTGTGGGAAGTTGTAACAGTAAACCCTAGCAAAATAATCATCTACTGCAAACCAAGTACTCCTGTCTTCTTCAGCAGGCATGTTACCAGCCAAAACCCTTTACTTCTTCTGCGTGGTTTTACATTATCTCCAGAAGATTCTGTGCTGAAAAAGGCAAACTTTCTAGCCACTTCTGTACTACACACCTAGTAATTTGTTTGAAGTCTAACATTCATTTTTCCTAACAAGATGACTATATAGAAATGTGCGTCAGAAGAGGTTCTTCCCCCACATTGTAGGTTAGAAGCTTTCACTAGAATCCCCCATATCACCTGAAAACAAACATCACATAAAATAAAAGCTGTGTATAGACCTGCCCTGGCAGAATATGGTTATTTGTAAAATGCTCTCTGGATTTTGCTCACAATTTTTCACAACTCAAACCTTGGATGAACTCAGGACACTTCCCCTTGGAAAGAATGCTTTCCCACATAGGTTTCCTGAGCTGTACTTCATAAACTTAATTTTTCAAAAGGTTTGCATGCACAAGCCTACATTATATGATAACACACTCACATGAAAGTGAGTACGAGCATGTGCTTTTGAATTCTGCCCTTTAGACTTAAGCCAAATGCCTCTCCTAGATACATTTTTTTTTTAAGTGTTTCTTTTTAACCAGAAACATTTCAATACAAACTGGAAATAACCCAAGAGTGAATGCCAGGGCCTTGATAAAACAGGTAACAAAGTTTTATATACCAGGGAAAGTTTAACGCATTATTAAGAAACTGCTGATCAAGTGATTTTTATTCCAGTAGCCTGTGTAAAGGTCCTGCAACATCAGAATTCTTGTACATTGCTTATCTGTTGTTCTTTCTGGGGTAGCGGCTATTAAAATAGATCACAGTTTTGAAACTCATATTCACAGTTATTCACTCCCAGTTTATTCTGCATAAATTGTGGTACCAGTTTGGGTCTAATCTAACTCATTTATTTTTGGGGAATAACCAAATAGTCCAAGTCACGATGATTCTGAATACCATAATTTGGGTTGCCTATATAAATAAAAGGAGGGGGATTGCCAGGGGGCGCAGGACTTAAAAAAATTGAAAATACAAGCAAGTCAAGTTAAAGGGCACTGAAAATTTTAAGCAACCAAAAAGTGCTAATCTATTCTAAAAATCTGGAGTGAAAGGTTACAGATTTGTCAGTGTGAACCTCGACTAAATTTCCTTGCATGAGAGAGAGAGGGGGTAGGGCACAAATAGGTTCCGAAACATTAATTCACAACCTCTGGTTTAGTCGCCTTAATCTTAATACACCATCAAAAACCAAGGTCATTAGTTTAGCTTCTAGGTGACAATAGTATTTTTTCTTTTTCTTTCTTTCTTTCTTTTTTTTACGGTGTTCAGTCAGACTCTCATTTTCTTACTACTAATCAGTATACACTGACAGGCCAAAAAAAAGCCTATGTAGGAGAGAAAAGTACAGTTTAATCTGATACTCTAAATATGCTGAGGAGGTAAGATAACAGCCTCTCCAAGACCCACTCTGCAGGACACCAAGCTGTTAAAGAAGGAAGTGACACTTACAGAAAGAAACAATTTAACTGTCGGAAGGCCTCCAAAAAGGATCTCTCACAATGAACATAAAACTTTCTTCTTGCTGAGAAATATTTTCAGGACTGTGGAGCAGCTACCATCAGCACACGCACTGGCAAATATTCCACCTCCAAGAAGGAAACTAGAAAGTAGCTTTTTAGTTCTGGTTATCATACTAACTTGGAGGAGAAGAAGCTACTCTTTTCTTTGATATTCCCAACAATAAAGGGGGTGTTTGGGGTTTTTTTTAAAGACTTTTTAATCCCTGGCAAGTACTCAATCAGTCTAGTCCAAATTGCTGTCATTTGTAGCAGCTCCTAGTTATAGGCTTAGCAATGATGATCTAGAACTTGGGTTGGCTTGCTTAGTTGTGCCCAGTGCTGTAGCAACAAAATTTGGCACCGGGGGCAAAGCCTGCAGCGGCAGCCCACCCTTGCCCCAGGCACACATCTGGGGGGCACGTGCCTTCCCATGCTTGCCCAGGAGTGCAAGCAGCAGTGGGTGCCACCCATTCCCATGTCCCCGCAAATGAGCAGCTTGTAGCTCCATACTACACCTCGCGTTTGCTGGGCAGTGCCTGATGGCACCCCTTCACTTCAGTGCCCAGGGCAGTTGCCTTGCTCATCCCCTGCCCCCTTGCTATAGCACTGAGTGTGCCTCTGGACTTGACTGATATGTGCCCTTTCCAAGCCAGAAATCTGGACTTCCAGTGGTGACTGCACTAGCACCATTTTAGTCAGACCAAAGCAGGGAGAGGGAAGGATTTCACTGCATACACATTACTTATTAAGCAAGGGCTTCCTAATCAAGTGCACATTGTTCAATACATAAGTGGCTTTATTTTTCAGAGGTCTTGGTCACTAGTACTTTCTACTCAGGAAGACCTGTCTGGGTTTTAGGCCATCTAAGAGAAAAACAAAAGAAATGATTCATCTAGGGTATCTGACTGTAAAATGAAGGCCCCCAACTTTAACTATGCAGATTAGACATATTAGCTGAAATAGTCAAAGTCCATATTTTGTAGATACAGTTTAGCATGAGGTATGACATGTAGTCACCTAGCAAGAACTCCTATTTAAATACTGAATAACATATTTGATATAATCACATTTAGAAGTGCCAGGCAAAAACAATATTTAAACATTTTCAAAATGTTATATTGTTTCTCCATTTTCATTCTGATTAAGAGAAGTGAGGAGCTTAAGGTAGAAAGGGATCAGCTCCTGTGCCTCAACCATTTTAATGAGGGTAGCAATGGGATTAGTTGCTCTACTCTGGAAGTTCTTGCTCATATTCCCAGGGGCGGCGCTGCGATATGCTGACAGCTAAACGAGAACTCTCTCTCATGACATACCAGCAGGGACATTGGGGATGTTCCTTTTTGTTCTGGGACAATGAGTAGGCATCCTCTATTTTGCTCTTGCTTATAAAATATCTAATATGCAGTTGGCCATGCAAATAAAATAAAACTTAGTATAAAGCTACAGTCTCTTGCAGTGGCTTTACAAAAAATGAAGAGGGTAAAGGGGTCACATTCTAGGTTTCCTCATCAGGATGCATTTCCCAGTCACTTTATTTAAAAGCTCTCACCTCTCCCCACACCAGAGATGCAATTAAAACACTGGTGTTGGAGTTGCTGTCTAGCTGATCCAAAGTTAGAATTCCAGGTCATGTTTACACAGGACAAGGAATTCATCCTCACTAGCACTTCTTAGAAAAAGCAACTATTATAGCGGCAGCAAAATACACTGAAATCTGTTGCTGAATCATCTCTTGCTTCTGAAAGACAGAAAACAACCCCATTGCACAACAGAACCCCAAGTCTCTGCTACCATAGAAACCTGAATGTTCGGCAGTGTTGCACTACTGAACTAATCCTCGTGTATGGGAGATGATTGTTTTATTTTAACCATGGAGTTTAATGTTGAGTGATAGCCCAGTGCTTCTAGGACAACAAACGGATTCAATCTGTCCCACAAGGGCCAAACCACACTCATTCTATTCGTATGTAGAACTGTTCATATAAAACAAAAGATGGGATTTCAAACACAGCCAAACGACTTAGAAGCAAGAGTCCCATGTAACCTATGCACCAAACTCATTCAGATCCTTTCCCTTCCCAACTAGGAAACAACCACTACATTCAGCTCCTTCCTACTCATTTATCCACAAAGGGAAATATGATCTAAGCAACTTGCTAAACACAGCTTAGACCCTTCTGAAAGAAGGGGAGAAGGATCTAAGCCATGCCTTCTTCCCAACACCACACAAATTCATCACATTTGGAAATGCATGAATTTATAGGAAGATATGACAATATGAGGAGGAAAAGGGGGGGAAGAGTGACACAGAGTGGTAAATAAACACACTGGGAGGCCACCTTCACAAGCAAACCTTTAGGGAAATGTTTGCTGATGGAGATCAGCATTAATTCTTGCATAGCTCAATGCACACAGTCAAATCACTTCAAAGGAAGCAAGAAGTCAAGCAGCACAGCTATAGGTGAACCATGCTAGAAGAGAAACAACAGGGAATCCCTCAGTAACTCAGACAGACCAGTGTTCCACATAACAACATGCTCCACTCAGGATACCCATGGACATGTCAGACACCCTTAGTTTATTTAAATAATGCTTCAAACACCACACCAGTAAAATGTCCAAGTCTCACCATCTAATTACATTTACAGATTCACAGACGTTTAAGGCCGGAAGAGACCTCACGAGATCATTGGGTCCAGCCCCCCTCTTCTCGGCAGGAAAGACGGCTAAGGTCAAATATCCCCAGCAACGTGTGAATCCAGTCTCCTTTTGAAGATCTCCAGGGTAGGTGCCTGCACCCCTGCTGAGAGTCTATTCCACAACCTGGTCACACGAACCATGAAGAAGTTTTTCCTTATAGCTAGTCTGAAACCTTCTTCTAGGAGTTTATGACTGTTGCTCCTAGTTTTCCCCTGGGGCACTTTAGTGAATAATTGTTCACCTAGCCCCTGATGCTCACCCCTGATATACTTGTAACCTTCCACCAAATCCTCCCAAAGTCTTCTTTTCTAGACTGAACAGTCCCATTTACTCTCTCACCAATCTTTCTTGGAGGGAGTCACAGCCTGGCCCTTCACAAGTGTATAATTGCCTAACTGAGCATGCTCTGAAGGGATAAGAAGGCCAGGAAGAACCTCTAAAACAACTGCTGAGAGCCTGGACATACGAAATATTTAGATCAAAGTAATTTTAATTTGCATTGGTTTTGTGTACTGACATGTGTTATACTGGGGGCATTTACACATGTGCTCTGGGAGGGGAGGGGGGCACTTTAATTAGAGCAGCTCTCAGAGCTGCTCTTATTACACCACCCCGAATGTCTCATGTATTAGCGTCCCCACACTGAAAAATGGTGGTGGGAGCACTTTAACTAAAGTTCATCAAACGAGTTTTAGTTAAAACAACCCTGCTGACATTTTTCAGTGCAGGGATGCTGATACACAAGACACTGAAGTCTGCCAGGGCTTGGTAATTACCATGCTTGAGCTACATGCCCAATTAATTATGTTTGCTCCCACGCACTATTACAGCTGTAATTACAACACATCAGAACAGACTTGCTGCACATGTATAGATGTCCTAGCTGCCAGCATGGGCAGACAGCAACTACCCTGAAAAGACAATGGTGGGCACTTTTAGAGCAACTTGCCTCTTGGTGTAAGGGGCAAGGTAATAACTTTATTATAGGCATGTAGGTTATCTCAGCATAGCTCCAAACAGATGACACTTATGTCAATGTAAGTTATGTTGGAAAGTTTTAAACCATGATTTTTCTGTGGACAGGCTCCGACAGCAAGTAGGTCTATGAAATCACCAAAAGTTGGGCCACCTGCCCAGAAATAGGGTTATAGACAAAAAAGGACTAGCAACCTCTGGTATAAGCTCTTTGGGCAGGGACCATCTTTGTTATATATTTTCAGAACATCAAGTACAATGAGATCCTGATGGGGCCTCTAGATTAGGCCTTTGCAAATACTCGCTTGTGGATTCAGCTGTCAAACTGAAAAAAAAATAGCTGAAATCAACTTCACTAAGATGAACAGCTAAAACAATTCACTGCACATCAAACGCAATGTTTTGTCTAACCAGAAGCAAAGCATTTAGATTTTAGGCACTTATAATAGAAACAAAAGATTAAAAAATTAGTAAAGGCAAGTGGTGGTTCCCCTTCTAACCAGTAACCCAGAGGTTAGGGCACTCCCCAGGATGTGGGAAATGCTACTTCAGAGTTTTCTTCTGCCTAAGGGGAATGTAACTGTACCCCCGATCCCTCAGTGAAGGCCCTCACCCACTTCGATACAGGGATGATGGACAGTTCTCTCAGTCTCTCCCAGTTAGGCTGTTCCAGCCTGCATGATAGCCCTGACTAGTCATTAAGGCAAAGAGAGAGAGAATCAATCTGTGTTTGGTCTGATGATTAAGATACTTTACTTGGAAAGTGTGACACCTGTTCCAGAGACCACATGTGCAAAAACTACCAGCAAACCAGAGACAGAGCACTCAAAGCACCATCTAGCCTGGATGTTATGGCACCCTCCCCAAGAAGTGACAGATGTGGGTAAAAGCCCCTTGAACACAGGAAAGAACTAAACCTGGATCTCCTATCCTAGCTAAGTGTTTTAGTCTATCAGCACCTCCACTGCTTCTTCCTCCTTTTTAGCCTTCAAACTGAATCTACTTGGCAGATTCAAGTCAGATTCACAAAGAGTTTACTTATAACCAGGGCTGGTTAGCCCCAAAGTATTTTGCAAATACTTTATTTTCCAGAACATTTTCTGAGCTCTACTCTAGGAATGCTAGGTACATCTCATAGACTCTAGATGCTCTGGGAACGCTAATAATAATAAATGCTTAGCTATCACTTCTCATTGGCTTTGTATGAGTCAAGGTCCAGCTGGGTGCCAAGCTAGTACCAGGCCCCAGCTGGAAGCAATAAGGCTGAGCCATTCCTCAGGGAAGAGGTCCCATCCACATCAGGTACATAAGCTCAGACCAGACAACTAGAGAACTCTCTCTGGGCAACAGCTTGTCTTGCTGTGCTTTTGGTCTACTCAACCTCTGGCATGGCTCCTCCTGCCTTCCCACTCTTGGACTGGTGGCTTGCTATAACCATGAACTCATCTTGACCCTTGGCTTGATACCTTCAACTAGGACTGACATCTGGCTTTCACCTTGGCTTCCACTAGTAAAACCCTAGCTTGACCTAGCATGGTCCACTTGGCCTGACCTCCTATGCCCTAGTCAACCCCTTACATTTCAGTTTCAAAAAGCTGACGAAAGCTAATAAATCCTAGTATCTATATTTAGCATTTGCTACCTTCATGATTGCCAAAAACAAACTACACATACATTTTTGTACTATGTATATAGCCTCTAAAGCATCCACTGTTATGCAAAGAGACGGTGCTGCTAGAACTCTCTTAATTTAATTTTCAAAACAAGTAAGTACATATTACCTCTACTGCCAAATTCCTGTCAGCTCTATGGTTTTACTGTGATGTGGAAGACCGGTAAGCATGTGAAACTCCATGATCATTCATGGAATGCAGTACAGCAACACATACAATGCGCTGCAAGTTGCCAAAAATAAGACTAGAACTAAAGCAAAACACTTCTCTCTCTCATCTTCCAGCTCAAGTTAGGTGTAAACGGTACCAACAGTAGGTAAAATAAAATTGCAGAAATGTGTTCAATTGACATAGATGGTGTCTTTAATTCTATCATCATGCTTTCTGAAAAATAAAGTGATTTTAATTGCGAGTTCAAAGGAGAGTGTGACAGTGCACCTTTTGTGTTTGGCACTTTAAGGGCAGGAGCGGGCTGAGGCAGCTTGCAGGTGACTGCAGGGCCAATCAGGCAGTCACATGATAGCCAGGTGGCTGCCTTACTGGAGCAGGGCTAAGCAGCCTCAGAATAAGAACAGGCCCTGAAGAGTAGAGCCAGCAATGGCTGTAAGGATGGTGCCAGAATAATGTCATCTAGCTGGAGCTCCCCTGTTCCCAGGAACATACTGGAGGTTCGGGGGAGGAACTAAGGGGATAGAAGAAGTTCCTGGGAACCTAGGGAGGGTCCTAAGCCCATGAGGAAATGGCTATGGGTCATGGAAGAGCAAGGTCAGCCTAGGAAGAAGCTTAGAGCAAGTGGACCTACTGCGTGGCTAGGCAAGCTCCTGATTGGAATGGGCAGTGATTCAGGCCAGGGCTCAGATGAGCCCAGTGGAGTGATGGGCTGCTGGGTATAAGATCTCTGGGGCTCTAGGCAAGCCCAGTCTGAGATGTTTGCTGTATGGTGGGGTCCAGGAGGGACCCCTGCAGCGTAGAAAGGTCAGCTGCTGCCAGACTGACCTTTAGACTTTTGCCTGGTCATTGTAAGGAGGTCAGGGCCAATAGGCCCAAGGGCATGGAAGCCTACCATGATGGGCAGGCCAGGACTGCAGAGAGCTACTGGCACTCTGGCTGGTCTAGAAGCAGGAGCAGAGTCTTGAACAGACTGAAGGTCTCCTCGACTTGGGGAGGACACCACTGCTGAGGGAGGACAGGTGGTCAGCAAGCACACAAGCTGTTATGAAGGAGACCTCCTATAAGGGGTCTTAGTTGGGCCAGAGACTGAGGACATGTGATGTGGAAGTGGCTGTAACAGAGGGTCCAAGAATGAGCAGCTCAGATGGAGGAACATCAAGAAGCCCAGTAAGAGGAGGACCAGGACAGGTAGGCTCGCAGTTGGTTCCAGGGAATGACTTAAAACTGCATCCTGCTGGGGAAGATGGTGTGGTGGGGTTGCCTGTGGCAGAACAGTCTCCAAGAAATGCCACACCAGTGCCTCCCTAATGAAAGGTGAGTATGAGATGCTAGAAAGCCTCAGCCCCTGCTGCCTTGCAGGTGACCCTGTGGAGGGGAAAGGCTAGGGAAGCACACCCTGAGAGAAAAGCAACAGGCTTAGGCAGCAACAGGGAGGCCAGAAGGGCTTGAGGCCCAAGGCCTAAAGAGAGTGAGGCCTGAGTAGGAATGAGGTCCAGTTATGCTGACAAACACCTGAGGCCTGAGTGGGCTATAGGCTGAGAGTGAGGTCCAGACACATCAACAGAGACCTGAAACTTAAGGGGTGGAAGGCCCCAAAGCCCCAGAGAAGGTAGTAACCCCAGGGAGAGGGCAGTGTGTGTAGGGCTAGGAACCCGATGAGAGGCCCCAGTGAAGAAGCCAAAGTATGTTCATGGATGCTTAAGGCAAAGTTTGGGCCAGAGGTGGAGTGCAGCCCAGCAATGGGGCCAGGAGAATTAGAAGTGAGTTTTGGATGCTATGTGCGAAGCATGGAACAGGGTCATGGGGAGATCAGAGCTGTGTATTATGCCCTTGGTATCAGGCCATTAAATGGGCAGCCTTCCACATTTTTTTCATCAGTCTATTTAATACATCAAGGCATGGCAGGCAAGTCAGGGCAGAATGCCCTAGACAGGTGGGTGGGCTGACATTGTGACTGGCCCCAGACATAGCCCCCTGTCAGAAATTAGGGTTTTAATTTTCCAAATATTGTGTGTCTCAATCAAAAATATCTCTACTGAAGAGTTAGTACAAAAAAAAGGACAATTCAAGTAGCAACACAAATGAGAGTGATGTTGTATCACAGGCGTCTCCTC
>JAGPOW010000797.1:16714858-16729924 GCA_030014935.1 Caiman crocodilus | reverse complement strand
CTCCTCAGGTTTACATGTTGGTGATAAAACAATAATAGTTGCTACTTGCAAACTCAATCTCCTTGTCTTCCCCTTAAACTCTGTTTTCAACTTGAAGTGTAATGGATTAATTGATCTGCCTTTGATCCTGAAACCGCAGGGGGAATCAGTTCTCTCAAAGGCACGGACAAACTTTGTACCAAGCAGCTCCTAAACTTGCACAACAAATGATTAGTACTTTCTGATCCCATTTCTTAATGGTAGATGGTCAGCCACATTAAGCCTAAAATATTCTGTAGACAAGATTTTTATGGTGTGTACATTTCCAGGTGTGTTCATTACAAGGTAAGCATCCTTAGCCCCTAGTGTGTTTGCAACTTGATAGCCTGTGCCAGCCCACAAGAACCAGAAAACAAAGTGAGAAACAAAAGTGAAACTGTTTGCCCAACCTGAAGAGACAGCTTCATAATAGTAACACATTCAAATTTATTTGCAAAATGTGTCTTCACAGACAGTGACCTTTTATAAAAGCTTTTGCCTCCAAAAGCTCTTATCCAGTGCAGGTTCTCCTCTCTAACAAGTACTGTTACAAATCTGTGATAAGAGACTTATTCAATAGGGTCTGGCATCACCTGTATATCCAATCCAGTGCTGCTAACTCCTGCAATTATTTTATTGCATGCCTCTCAATATCTGTGGGATTTGTTAAAGCCCTAGCTCCTGGAATCATGAAAATATCTGTGCATTTTAGGCAAGGGAGAAAAAAGTTTCTAGATCTCATAAGGGAAAGCATGATTATAATGTTTTTTAACCTTTAGATTACTTTAAGATTTTTGACTAATTGCATGATTTCAGGGAACTGCATTTTTTTTCCCCTTTTTGAATGCTTAGGCATGAATATGTTGTGAATTTCAACTGCAAAAGTAAGGTTCACAAATGTTTGTAATTGTATACAAAGCATGAGCTTTATTAAAAGTGTGCAAGTAGTTCACTAAAATCACATTGTAACGTGGCAGAACAGGGAAAGCTAACAATGGAGATAGTTCTATGCACCTCACAGGGTGTGTCTACATGTGCTCCCCATGGCACAGTTCTTACTGCGCTGTCATTTAGCACTTGCTTTAGGGAGTACGGAAAAACAACACAGCAACCACCATTACTGCAACATCCTGGTGACAGTTATTTTTAGCAGCTATGTCGCCGTAGCAACGTGCTATGGTGAGGTAGCTCATTGCTACAGTGACCTAACATCAGCATAACAGTTTGTGCCCACCATCAGTACGTCGCCATAGCTTGTGTAGATGCACCCACAGGTGTTGCGCGTGTGTGTGAGAGAGAGATAAAGTTCAGGAGGCGCTCAGATACAGAGGTTAAGGAACTGTCATACATAAACATGTGGCTATTGCAAACCGGCTGCAGCAGCGGGGTAAGCTAGCTATGACTTTCAGTGTGCTTTGGCTACTCTTAGCTAACTGCTTGCATGCATGCTTTGATTCCACAATTAAGTGTAATGCGCTCACCCCACTTTCAATTAGGGGCAATCTTCTGGGTAGGAGCTAAGAACAGCTGAAGCACTCCATATTCACAGTCTCCCTTACCTCCCAGTAATCTGCTTGTGTAGTTATGCTTTCAGAAAGAAAACTTAGTTATGTGCACAACAAACTGAATTAATAATACAACTTGCAAAGGGTAAATTTTTAGCAAAACTGGACTCTGTAGCAGCTCAGTGTTATTTAGGATTTGTTGCGACTCAAGATGGGTCAAGCTGCAAGTTTTTTTTAAATAGTTTACATGGGTTCTGTCAAGCTGGGGAAGGCTCAAAGTGGAATGAGTTCCTTGTCCCTCAATCACACTTTTCCTTCCAAATCTAACAGATGTATGTCCTTACCCCAATCTGAAAAAAACCTGCTTTAATCATGGGTTTTGTTGTTGTTTTTTTCCGAAAAATGACAGGGCTAAATCAAACCAAACCAGAGTATGATTATGGCATGGGGAGGGGGAAACCTGACAGTAATGAATGGATCATAGAAGGCAATAATCTGAGAAAAAAGCTAAATTGTAAGGAAAGAAACAATTACCTAGCAAGAACACTGCACATTCAAAGGGTATAAAAACCTAGGAGCTGGACTCCAAATACCATTTGACTGGTATAAAAGTCATGAGAACATGAAAGAGCGATGGGGAACTGAATTTGGGGGTATTTCATTTGCTCTTTGAATCCTTCAGGGTTCATGCTTTCAATTTTTTCTCTATAACCAAAAGGATATTTTTAACCTAAAAGCTCAGATTCTCACGTAAGAACATTACTTCAAGGTCTGAGGCTTTCATTAAAACAAACAAACAAACAAACAAAACATCAAATATCATGAGATTCATGATAAACTATGAGAGTTGGCAAGATCATTTTCCACTTCAATTAAGCCCTGATCCAAAACTTAAGTGTCATCTGACTTTTTTCTACTGATGTTGGTGGATTTGGGATCAGGCACCTAATTCTTTCTTAATATTCAGTGTAACCCGTAAAATAGGTTTGACAGCAACCCCCAGCCCTCCCCCTCAAAAACCAAAACAAAACCCCATGAAGAGAGTCTATTAACTGTCTAAACATACTCTGATGTCCCGTAGTGGTCACCATGAATTCTAAATCTGTTCACAGAGTTCCCACAAGAAATATAAATATTCTCACTGGTCTAAGAATAACATTTCACAGCTGATCTAGGGACCTAAGAAACCAGTATATTATAATTAGAGGCTTGCTGTAAAAAGCTGGTTATGAATTATGATGTGGGCCAAAAGAGCTACAGAACCAAAGATGACTCGAGACACTTGAAACACGCTCTGAAGGCAGCCTGTTTCTTGGGTTTTGGGGTTTTTTTTATTAAAAACCAACTTGTTTACTCACCTCAGCTGACCTTTCTTGTTCTCTCTCATGTGAAAGTATTTTCAGCTCCTGATTTATTTTTGAAGATAAGATCTTATTGATGAGAAAGTATAAAAAATACTAAAAGCTCTCTTTCTTTCTGGTGCTTTTAATAAGATTAACCGCTAAATCTTTATTTGAAACCATAAGATTCTGGTGCAGGATATGCACACTCGTTGAAGAGCTGTTGACATGAATTTTTATTTTTAGAAGAACGCAGTGTTGGGGGGGTAGTAAGGCAAACAATGTAAAGGCTTTTTTTGAGTTGATCACTACCCCTAGTACAACTACAAGAAGTAAATACCACAGTGACTCAATTGCATTATTTTTATCCCTTGGTCAAAAAATGTTGCATTTACATTATTTTTAAAAATTGAAGGAATTTAGACAGGCCAGACCTGTTTCACAAGTGCTGATGATAATATCAGTTCTCTGTATTCTAAACTGGGAGAAACTGAGGCCAGAGAGGATTAAAGTGCTAGACTGGGTTTCTGGAGATCTGCTTTCTATTCCTGGGTCTATCCCTGATCTTCTGGGTAATCTTGAGCTTTACCTCTTTGCCTCAGTTTCTCCATATGCTAAGTAAGTATAAAGGCATTTTTCTTTGACTTCAAAAATCAATGGATGGAAACCTGTATCATGCCCATAGTCAAGAAATGAGTGTTAGTAAGTCTGTGTCCCAGCATGCTAATTTGCATTTTCACACCCCAAAATAGGACCGCCTAGCCTACATGTACTTTTAGTACATATACCATTTTATTCACAGGAGTTGTTCCAATTACTTCAATGGGACTATTTCCCTTTGGAAAGTTACACTTGGTTTATGCTTTCAAGAATCAGGGCCTAAGTAGTGAAACCCAACTCCCCAGTGCCAACCCTGCCCTTCATAAGTGCTGGGCTGCATCACAGTTTCATAAACTGTGCTAAAGATTAATATGCAAGCTGAATGAAAGCACCCCAGACCCTTAACTGCTGGTAATAGATGCTGAGCTAAGTTGCCATTAGTGTTTTGCTAAACATTTCTATATCTGGAAGACATGTCATGCGAGTCAGATTGCTACTGTACCTGTTCATTCAGTTAAAGGGACTGCTTCTAAGACAGGGGTGGGCCAGATCCAGCCCCCAAGGCCCTTAAAATGATAGAAAATTAATGTTCATCTGCCCCTGGCTGCCTATCATGCAGCCCTCAATGGCTTGCCAAAACTGAGTAAGTGGCCCTCTGCCCAAAATAATTGCCTGCCCCTGTTCTAAGAGGTGAAAAAAATTCTGATTACTGGATACAATCTCTTCTGGCATTTCATCCATACTCCAGAACCTGGGTGGTCATTCAGCAAGGGTGAGGCAGGAGAACCTATTCAAAACCATCTCTTGTATCCCTATGTTTGAGTAAGTCACCATTTTTATATCAAGCTGGAAAACTGAATTGCTCAATCTGCAGACTCAAGGAGGTGAGGTCTTCAAAATCATGTAAAAGAGTTAAAAGACTTGTGTTGTTTTTAGTAATAGAGTGCTCAGCTCCAAGGTGCTTTCAGAACTGGATTATTTGTTATGAAAAGCAATAACTTTTAAGTCACTTAAGAGTTATTTGGAAGCTTGAAGCAAAGTAATCTGAAGACAACGTAGGTTGCCACTAACACACACCAGTCAAGGTCAGAGTTTTGCATATTTCACCTAGTACTGTTACCAGGTATTTTTCTTTGCATGTCATGTCCCAGTATGCTACTTACCATTAGGTTTTCACTTGGCAAGAAAACTTTGCTTGCTCCTGTTCAATTCAGTGGCAAGTTATAGTGCTTATTCTCAAAGTCATCCCTGTAAGAAGCAAGTGGGATGTTAACAAGGGGGTGGTGCTATGAAGAAATTAGGAAGGAGAAAGCTTCTGTTTGCCTCCAATAATCCTGATAAGTAACAATATCAGGAAATTAAATACAGAAAAAACCCCCTGACATTGTAGTTGGCCACTGTTTTGATACAATACCATATTATAGTCTGTAAAACCAAGAAGATAGCCCTTTATATAAACTTAAAGCCAGCTCTTAACCAATAACATGCTTCATTAACTGTATTTCCTCTAAATATAACTGTCCTCTCTCTAGGCAGATTGTTTAGCTGTGGTATTCTGGAAGCCATTAACAAAAATACTTTAAGTTTCGAATTCTAGTTTAAAATTATTTGTTAAATAGTTTGTCTTTGGAATCGCAGGAATGTAGATATGCAAAACAAGACTTTTTTACTTTTTCTCCATTTCACTAACTTTCTAAATATACCTTTAATAGGATTTAAATCAGTTCCCCTCCCCAAAACTCATTAGTGCAAAAACTAGATTACTAAAACATTTTTAGGATTGTTGTTGTAGCCGTGTTGAACTAAGTACATAGGCACACAAGGTTCTTTGGGTAGATGCAGTATCTTTTATTAGACCAACTAAATAATTAAAAAAAATTGTTCTCTGCAAACTTCTGGGCACAAACACCCTTCTTTGGGCAGAGGGAAAGTCTGTTGGTGTTTGTGTGCTTTCTGCCCAGAAAAGCACGCAAACACCAACAGACTTGCCTATGCCTAAAGGGCGTTTGTGCCCAGAATCTTGCAAATAACAATTTTTTCAATTATTTAGTTGGTCTAATAAAAGAGATCACATCTACCCAAAGAATCCTGTCTGCCTAAAACATTTAAAAAGAATCCCTTATTTTTGTTCATTTTTTTCCATTTCAGCTGTTTTCCTTTGTTTATATAGGAATGTAATATATTAATTACTGAAGCAGCATAATAATTTTGGGCCCATTTTAGGTGTCCAGAACTTGCAGGGGAGCTCAAACTCAACATAATCTCCAGTTCCATCTCCACAGGCATCTCTTCCCTGCCCCCCAAAAAATGGATGTTCAAATTTTAATATTTTTCTTCTTGTGTTTGGGCCGGATAAGGAACAGGTAAGTTGAAAAATAGCAGTAGGTCACATACAAGGTAACATTTCTGAGTTACAAAGAGGCAGACCCACAGCTATGCACTTAGGGTAAATATTTCTGCAAAGACATGAAAGGATATATGGTTAATTGTTTATTTTGCTTGTGTTTGCAGCATTCTGTGTTGCCTCATCTACTCCTTTTGCCCTTTTCCACTTGATGTATTAGTTTTCTTTTAAGGTGGTAAACATCCTCCAATATGAAAATAAGCCTCCATTTCAAAACCAAAAGCTTCAGCTGCCTTAAAATCCCAGCTGTTTCACTAGAAATGCTGACTTTGCTTGGAGTATGGACATGCATGTAATGAAATCAAGTATGTACTGCACTTTTCCTTATTCCCTTAGCAGCGCTGGTCTTCTGAGCTGGCAGAGGATGAAACTAAATGGATTTTGGCAATTTCAAAACCCTGCCCCAGGAACAGAGATGGCAAAGGAATAGAGGGACATACTTGCCTACAGTATCATCAAGCCAGGGTTTATTTTGCTTGGGTAACCAGTTGTCTACCAAACCAAGGTGTTAAGAGCAATGTGGGCCTTTGTCTGAGCACAGGAAGTTACAAGAACAGCACAGAAAGAAAAGCAATGTTGGACATCTAAACCTAGATACTGCTGTGTGAACAACAGTGTTGGGTTACATGATCCCTTGCCTTGCCAAAACATGTGCCTATGCTCTGATACTGCTGACAACCCCATTCTAAGCATGCAGCAGATTTCCCTGCTTGCTCTGAAGTAGCAATTCATGGTTGGTGAGTGACCTGTGGTCAATTCATTTACAATAGTTGCCTTGGTAGAAGTTAGGAGTCACAATTTAATAACCCCTGCCTCTCCCTGCCACACACTTCAGTACAGCTGCCTGAGTAAAGTCAAAACAGGAGTCTTGAAGACTTAACACTTCACATCCTTTAGAGGGAGAGAGAATCAGGTTGCTAGGTGAAGTCACACATTTGCAGCAAACAGGCCTTGACTTTAAGTATCCTTCCCCCACTGAATCTTCTCTAACCAGTTAAGTCTTACCTTTCCTGCACCTACAGACACCTCATTTATTGTCATAGCACTTTCTATAAACACCACAAAGTAAATTGAGGTCACACCTCACTTTTTGAGTGTAAACTCCCAAACAAAAGGAACTAGAAGAACTAATGGCCTTTCACATACACAACAAAAAGCCCCAAAACCCACCCCAAAAACAAAAAACAAGTCCTATTGATGCCATACTCTAATAATCACATTCACTTAGTTCATTCATTAGGCAGAACTTAGTCTGGGAATGAGCAGATTGTCTCCTTAGCTAGTGTTTACAACTGAGACAGAGAGAACAGCAAGCTGTCACAGGGCTGGTTTCCATCTATGCCATAGAAACGGTGTGTGAGATGCAGGAACAAAGCTATGATTTGTGGGTTATAGCAGTGGTGTTCCACCTTCTGGCCCCCTGGACCAGATAATGCTGCAGAGCTGGCCTGTAGGTCCTTTTCTTCCATACCCTCATTAGTATGCAAGTTTAGAAGTTTTGGGGCTACTCATGCTTGTTTTACTGTTTGTAGGCCTGTATCTTACTCTTTGGGGGTCACTTGGATGGCATGAGTTGTTGAACGCCTGAATACCAGCCCTGGGTAAGTCTCCCTCCCCAGTGGATTGGTCTAGGTGGTAGCTCCCTTTGCCTAGTTTGCTAATTCATGAAGCTATTAACTGTTTGGGTTTCACTTCATGTTTAACAAGTAAGGTTTTCTTTAAGTTTTGTGTATTTGTCCCTGTCGTTTCCCCCCCCCATGAACCCTGTTTCAGGTGAACGTTGCTTGTGAGCAGGAAAGCCTGTTCACTTTAGGACACCCAGTTAAAATTTATTTTCTGAGTTGTCCGGGGGGGTGAGGGGGGTGTCAAGCTTGATTTAGAAAGTTAATTTTAAAACCCTAAATGCAAACCCAACCATTGTTATTGCCATCCAGAGTCTAGCAGGAGGGTTACAGTTACATTGTGTAAAACATGGTGGCAGCAACTGTCAATCCTCCTGGATCATGGTGTATGCATGAGGGCCACCCAGACCCTTGATGTATATATCTGGGCAGGGATTTTTTGGAGGAGTGGAGGCTGCCCAGACCTTCCATCCTCCCTTTAGGCCAGAGACAGTATCCAAAGACCAGAAAAAGTCCAGATGGTTGGTACCTCCATGGCTGTAGTTGTATAAGCATCTGGAAATTGAAGCCAGGTCTCCTGTGTGGTAGACAAGGATTCTACCACTGAACAGCAGATGTAAAACATATATGTCTGTAAAAACATGTCAGTAAAAAAATAAAAACAGGAGAGGGGAGGGCTAACAACCCTGACTGTCAGCTACAAGCTGTTATGACCTTATTTTCTCACTCATTCAGGAGACAGTACAGCTAGCAACAGGACAGTGAATCCTAATACTAGTGACTCAATGTCCCAGAACAGTGACTCAGAAGAAAGAATGCCACCACTCTCCTCCCAGCAGCACATCGAGGGCTCCTAGGAGTCCTCCCACTCGGAAAGCAAGCACACCTCCCTCCCTGCTCTCCCCCACACTTAGACAGCAGCTCTACATGATACAGAAGTAACCAAGCTAGCTGTGTTCCATAGTTGCTAAAAGTAAGAAATGAGACAAAACACAACCCCAAAAACATGCTGAGAGCGTAATTGAGGTTTACATGAGGCTGAACAAACGTAAAATCTGTCCCATGTCTGTAAAGGTTAAGAGAGAATTATGAAAGGCCAGTTAAAAAATTGGATGCCCACTTAAACAAATGTATAGGCACCGGCTGCCTTAATCTGCAGAAGATTTCTGTCCTTCCTGCTTTTAGAGAGAGACATGTTAAAATGCCAAATGTTTGACACACAGAGAGCAGTCTGCTATTTAAGACATCCACCACATTTTTGTGGAACACAGACAGTGGGAAGAGTATTGCAACAGGTAGACTATAGTCTTAATATTTCCCTGTATTCACTTACTCTAATTCTAGCCCAGATGATTATTCCTTTTGTATCCATGTGATTGAGGGTTTGTTTTTTAAATCAGGCGTACTTCTGATAAATAGGCATTGATGTTTTCCTTCATGGATGAATTCTAGAGGAGGGACCCTGCATTTGTATCATGCTGTAAAAACAGACTCACAGTATGTGCTCCACATGCTTCAAGATGACATGTTTCTAATACCCACGCCCACATTACCGCCCTGCAACTAGAAACATACCCAAGATCAAATTAACTTTAATGTGAAGAGTAAATAAACACATCTTGCCACTGCTCCTAGAAGCCCAGTTCCAAGAAGCTTTAACACCACATGAAAATCATCATTATCTTATGAAAACATTAAAAGCATAAAGAGTTTGGAAAGCAAAGGGAACCAATATTTTATAAACCTATGGATGGGAACCAACTAGACTAGTTTACTGCATAGATGGCTAGTAAATGAAGGCAGAAATGGCTCTTTTGCTATAACAACAGATAGTCCCAAGGCCAGCAACTGGATCTGCACTATATATAACTGAATATTGAAGTCAAGTGGGCTCAGCAGAGATGCAAGGAGGAAGAGGTAGACCAGGGAGCAACTCAAGCCTCAGTTCATCTATACCCTAGGTAACAGCATCCAAATATACTAGTCTCAATCATACACAACTGCAAAGCTTTCACTGCAGCATTGGTAAGATCACTATGCTGAGAAACATTTGAGAAGGACCATAGATTCTATCATCTGATTAGTGGCTAAACAGTAAATACTTTGTTTGAACATCCTTATTTTTTAAGCTGTACGAAAAGAAGTTCAATTCCCTCCTTGCAGGAACTTAGATGCGGATCCATTCTTAGCCAATTTATAAAAAGAAATAACTCCCAGAGGTTTCAAGAGTATGTTTTGCTTGTTTAAGTTATTGCTTCCAAATACCTATTAAACCCCCATTTCATCTTCTGAAATAAAAGTGGCATGGAAACTTAGATCTCTCAAACACTATTACAAATCACCCTCTGATCCCACAGCAACGCAGCGCACCATACTACATCTGAAGAGGTATCGTGCAGAGAACGTATCCAGCACTTATAATTTGTGTTTTAACCTTTTGTAGATGAATGTAATTGTGCAGGGCCCTGTTCAAAACAAAAATTGCACTTCTACTGAGGAAATGTCTTTTATCCCACTTGTAGCTGGATAGGTGTTTTCAAAGAAACAGAGCTGATATCCTCTAACACTAGATTACCCAGAAAGAGTGGAATTTTGGAAGATTTCCCCAAAAACAAAGGTAAAATATCAAGTTAACTGCAACTGGGACCAAGAGGCATTTATTTGAGAGGGTTCTGCAGAGAGCCAAGAGGTGGTATGAAGTTCCTTAAGATGCCTGGCTGAGTCCATCTCAAAACGTTCTTCTTACTAGTATCAGGATTCTACAAATTGTGATATCACTGATACTAGGGTAGCAAAACCCTGGATAGATAGCTGACCTTAAGCTCAATGAAATCTAAGTAGTGATTACCTGACACCCCCAAAGAACAGTTTGCCTACAACAGGGGGTTGTAGTAGTCTGAAGTGTTCTAGCAATAGGATGAATATTAAGTAGATGAGTTAGAATTTGTAATCTCTCCTTGGATTTTAGACAGACTGTAATTTTCCTTGAAATATATTGAAGCTGTAGTAGAACTTCTCCCATATCCAATAGCTCTTGCTCACCTTGACCCTGCCAGACTCCTCCCTGCTGCCCTCTATTGTGCTGCTGGCTCTGCAGATCTGGCCTGGGAGAAATCCCATGGACTAGATGTGGCTTGAAGTGAATTTAATACCCTTAGTCCACAGAATTCTGCACCCCCTCCCCATTAATTTCAATCAGTTAAGGGCATTCAGTGCTTAGCAAGACAACGCTCACGACCTCTACCAGTCTTCTTTGCAAACACCATGTCTCAATACATATACATAAATATAAAACAAAAACAAATATATTGCAAATCCAGCAGACAACCAGTCAATTTATAGATGGACTTTTCTTCTGTTCTTGCATATTCACAAAAGTGACGTTACATTTGTGAATGACGTTACATTTGTGAATGACAAAAGTTCCAAATTTAGGATAAGAAACACCCTTAGAGGCCTGATGAGAACACCACGCTGCAAGAGGAGCAATGAAGGAGATAATAAAGCTTCTTAACAAATAGTCCTCTGACAACCCCCTTGAAAAAAAATGTTATTCAAAAGCCAGCTGAATTTTTGGGCTACTGTTCCAATATGGGGGTTTACAAAAAGGGCACAGACTTCCAGATCAAATTAAAAGCCCACAATCCAATTGTTTCTGATTTAATATGCAACTAAACACAAAAACAGTTTTGCATCTTAATGTTATCCCATAAAAAGTTAAAGCCTACAAAACAAGAGTTAACATTTCTATGGCATCATCATTTAATTTATATTCTGTATGCCGCATATTTCATTATCTATATATTACCACTATCATATATGTGTTTCTATTATGCACAATAGCTAATAGCATTCAATTAAATGCTTGACAAGAAAAACAGAGAGAGAAAAAGACCATGCATTCTTCCCATTCAAACATTTGCACAGTTTGTGCAGAGGCTGTCACTCTAACAGAGCCTTTATTGACAAGAACTGCATTGACGTCCCTCTAGAGTTAGTTAAGAGCACATGCACTCCCTTTTTACCTGTAAGCAAGTCAGTCACGGAAAGAGCTGAGAATTCCTCCTCAAGAAAGAAACAAAAGATGGGGAAATACATGGAGTAATACTCAACTAGACCTTTCTTGGCCCAACAAAATCAAGAGCCCTTTTAAATGGCACATCTACCCTCTCCCCTTAGTAAGCTTTCAAGTGCTCATTACTTAAATTTATCCCACCCAGACGCTGATCTTATTAAGGGCTGACCCCAGGTCCTGTTGCTGAAGACTTTAACCATTTTTGACACAGTCCTGTCAAAAAATGCTTAGAAGTTTTAAGAAGAACATTTTTTGTTTTAAAAGCCTGATAAAAGAAAATACCTGGGTTTCTCCCTCCTTCCTCAAAACGTTCCATCTCATAGAGACCAAAAATGAGAGGTTTCACCCCAAAACTTTTATTTTTCAGGAACTTATGGGCACAAATACTGTACATGGGGGAGTGACAATGGAAACTTTTGTAGCCTTGCATACACTAGATGCTAGGAAATGCTAAAACACCAGGGGGACCGTACATAGTGGATGCGTCTAAGCATGCCCCCCATGGCACACTTGTTAGTGCGCTGTCATTTAGGCAGTACTAAACGATGGTGCAGTAACAGCCATTACTGAGCCATCCCAGCGGCATACTGTTATTTTTTACAGCTACGTCATTGTAGTGACACACTATAGCGAGGTAGCTTGTCGCTACGGTGACATAGCATCGGCATCATGGTTTGCGCCCGCTGACGCTACATCGCCATAGCAATGCACGATGGTGATGTAGCTCATCGCTATGGTAATGTAGAGTCATGTGTAGACACACCCAGTATACAGGATGTTTCTCTAGTTAAAAACACTTCAGGAAAATATACTGCCACCTCAAGAGGTATTTTCAGGACTGAAATTCAAGAACATTGAAGGCAAAGAGAAGAAAGGCAAGTAAGTTAGGTGACTGGGAATACATCTTGGAGTGGAGACAAATAGCAAACAATACAGGTCTGAAAGCAGAGACGTGTAAATAAGAGAGAAACTAAGTGTTTTCCTTTAAATGTCTGCATAAAAGTGAACAACACAGGAAAATGAACAAAAGCTATAATTATCTCTGTTAACAAACAAACCACTTCAAGTGCTTAAGCTTTACTCTTGTGCTGTATGCGATCACTAACACTTCTAAATCAAATTACTGCCTTCAACATAACCAGTGTTTTTACAGACTGCTAGACTGAATTCACCATAGTTGCATTTTTATTTACATCATGTGCCCAGTTAATTCCCCCTCCACCCCCAAGAAAATAACCTAAACACCCACTCAGCCCATCCCTCATCCTGACAAAAGAAGAAAATACTTGTATAGTTGTAGCATGAATGCTGTCAGACCAGGAGAAGCAGCAAGTTTCAGGTGGGCGGGGCTTATATTAACTGGGCTGGATCTGTGGCCTTGATATAGCACGCATCTCCTGACACACAGCTCTGATGGGATGGCAGGCTTGTTTAAAGTTTTTGTCCCCTCTTAGTTTGTCATTATACTTGCAACATGTCGATTAGGCCTAACTGGCAGCCTTCTTTGGACCTGCTAGCCCGATCAGCGCAGCAGATTTCAACAGCCATGATGGCAGGTTGCAGGAACAAGGAGAGGACAACAATAGCTTGTATTAGTAGAGGTCTTGCTCTTCTACTGGTTCCTCACAATTAACTCTCTGCAAGTAATTCCTCATTTGCATAGGAGCTGCATCTTCACGTAGAAAAAAGAAAAAGAGAACAAATGGCAAAAAAAGAGGCACATTGTAGGAAAATAAGGTGAGAACACACACACGTTATAAACTTGCTGGGTTGGCAAGGCACAGCCCAAACGGCTGACACAAGGGAAACCCATCTTCCACCGTCTCTTTGCATAGGTTTCTATTGACTCCAAGTGATTGGGTTGCTTTCTGCACAGTACACAGGCTGCTTCTAAAACAAGCACAAGTCCCAGAAGTATTTGAACCGGTGCTAATGGCTTGATCCCCAGAGAAGATGAACAACCACCATTCTCACTGAAAATAATGGGAATTACAGGTGTTCATCTCAGGATGTGACCTCACTTTGGAAGACAAGGTGCCTAGCATGGCCTAGAACTGGAAGATCAGCTTGTCCACTGCTCAACCTCAGCAGAGCAAACCGTCCTGAAACACAAAGGCAGCAGGAACATTCAATTCTCTCCCACCCACAGAAGTGAATTGGGGCTCCAAGACAGCATGGGTATCAATATGTTGCAAGTATAATGACAAACTAAGAGGAAACATTCATTCTAAATAGACTGAAACAGACTGCTATCCCTCTGAGCTATGTCTCAAAAGTTACACAATCTATCAAGGTCACAGATCCAACTTAGTTAATATAAACTAGCATTAAACTACAGCTCTTTTGTACAGTAAGTGCAACACTATCCTTTAATTCATTTATTTCTGTTTGATGGTTCTGAATTTTTCCTCCTTAAAAACCAATTAGTTTGGAAGAAGCTGTTCCAGCTAATGAGGTAAACTTTTGGCTCTTTCATATCCATGGAGAATTGCCCGTCAAAGTTTCTTAGGACACAATGATCCTTGAGTTTGGGACTGCAGAAAGAGAAAGTGGTCAGAAAGAACCGACGAAAGGAAAACTCGGCTCTCCTGGAATAACCCGGCGAGGGCAAAAGCAGGAGGAGACAGAGACCTTTTCCATCGGGCTCTAGAGGCAAAACAAAACAACATCTCCCAGCAAAAGTCTATTGCTTCAAGTTTCCAGAGGCCAAACTGCAAGTCGGGAAGGCAACCCGTCCTGACCCGCAGATGTGCAGGCCGGCTTCTGAAACGCCGGGGCGTAAATCTGCGCAGTCACTTCTCAGACACGTTAACCATCCAGGAGAAAGTGCCGCAAGACCCCCGGCGCTCTCGCTTGCCACCCCGCGTCCAGCTCCCGCTCGCTCCCACACGCAGCGAGAAGGCCCTAACCCCATGGCACCTGGCTGCGGGGTGGGAGGGGAGCGCCAGCGACCACCTAGCCGGGCACAGGCCCGGCGCCCCTCGGCGTCTGGCCTGGGGAGGAAGAGCTGGCACCGACTTGGGCAGGGCCACGGACTTCCTCGGGTGCCCAACACAGGTTACGCGGCCACCGGCCGCCCGTGCACGGCCGGCAGGGACGACGGGCAGCCCGGGCGCAGCTCTGCCCCTGGGGCCGCCCCTGCTTCCTCCTGGCTGCGGGGAGCGCGGGGCAGGGCGGGGCAGGGCAGCGCGGTCCTTCGGGCAGCGGCAGCACCAGCAGCCCCGGGCGGCGGCAGCGGGGAGCAGAGTTTGCGCAGCGCGGCACTCACCTCGGCGGCGGCTCCGCGCTGGACGCAGCGCCCGGCCGGGCGGGGTAGAGTCGGCGGCTCCGGGCGGGCACCGCACAGGCACCGGTACCAGCACAGCACAGCACAGGCACAGGCAGAGCCCCGCGCGCCGGGGGGCCGGAGCAGCTCGGGGAGGAGGGAGGAGGCCGCTCGGGCGGGCGGGGGGAAGGAGGGAGGAGCGGGCGGGCGCGACACACACAGTTCGGTGAGGGGGGG
>JAGPOW010000797.1:16674870-16714758 GCA_030014935.1 Caiman crocodilus | reverse complement strand
GGGGGGGTGACGTAACCGGAGTGGAGCCCGGCCGGGGCGCATGCGCGGGGCGCTGTCCCTGGACGTCGGCGCCGGGCTGGGTGCCGTGAGCGCGGTGCCCGCCAGCCCGCCCGGTGCTGCCTGCTGGACAGCGGTCGCCTCCGCGCGCAGCGGGCCCGGGCAGCCGTGGCGCAGGCGCAGGGCTCGTTGTGCGCGAGGCTGTCCCTGAGCCCTCACCCGGCCACTGTCCCGCGTGGGATTCACGTCGGGACGGGGAAATCTTCCCGCCTGCTTCCTCCAGCCCCCGGGAGAAAAGCGCCGGCCCAGCCGGCTGTGGTTGTCCACAGACTCCCTGTGAGCCTGGGGCCTGCGCAGCACGGCTGCTCGCCCTGGGAAGCGCTGGTTGGGGACAGATGTTGGCAGGTGCTGAGCATGAGTTGTGCCCAGTGGCTCTGCCCCTCCTGTGTCTGGTGCGGGGCCTCTTCCCCGCGCAGCCGGGTCAGCTACGACCTTGGTGTGCGCCTGACTCTGTGCAACCCGGGCGCTTACTTGTTGCACAAACATTTCAAAACAGGAGAGGCACCGCAGAGAAGGGCAAGCCCGAGGCCTTTCGCATCTTACTCTCTGACCCTGCTTCCACGGACATCAGTGGCAAAACCACTGTTGACCTGAGCTGTGACATGAGGCCCCGAATGAGGCAATTTACAGATTTTCCCATTCTTTTCTAACTCCTTTGACTCCATGCCTAATTCCCCACTTTTAGTGGCTCTTCCCCAACCCCTCTCAAACAGTGATGTGTTTGCAGTTTTTAGTTTGAATCCTTATCTGCATGCCTTTTGGGAAGATAGCAGTTTAGCCCTGGCCTTCTTCTCTTTTACTTTGTTTTATGGTGGGGGGGAATTTTAAAGTAAAACATAATTTTATGTTTTTATAATTAGTATAAAATGGTAGCAATTATTTCAAATAAAGGTAAATAACTTTAAAATACGGGTCACTAGAGAAAAGCACGTGCTTGGCAATGGAAGGTGGAAGCAGATGGGATCCTGAATCTATAAAAGCTCCAACCCAGGGACTCGCAGGTAGCTAGCAGTCTGGGGCTGAGTGCACCCTTTTGGCTTTAGGAATATGAATCCTCATACTGTACCCTATTCAGGACAGGCTCCCAAGCAAAGCCCAGCTGGAATCACTTGGTCTCTACAAGTGTCTCTGTGACCAAGATTTGGCTGTAAGGGGAATCCTGGCAGTGGCAAAGCTCTTGTGAACTTCAGCAAGTCTAGGATTTTCATATTTGGGATCAGTGCTGGGATTAGGTCTTGTAACAGGGAAGTGGGGAGCTTTAAGAAAGACAGCCCAGGGGCAGGAGCCCAGCTGTGGGTGATGAGCTGCGAGTTAAAAGTCCAACAGGAGACGAGACAAAACACTTGAGCTGGGAAGGAGTACTCTGTGGTTAGAAGACAGCCAGAAACCCAAAAGAGTAGGCTGTTAATGGGCTAGAGCTACAGGGGCTTCTCCTGGAGAAAGCTCCATCCTCAAATGGAAAAAGGACTATTATTTGTATTAAGAGGGTTTCCTGCTTTCTTAATTTAGGCAGGGTTGCCAGGTCTTATGGTTTTCCTTGTGCTCAGAGATTTCTGGATTTGAAGCATATTAGTATCTGCTCCTGCAGTCGGATGTGCCTGCAAAGAACTTTTCTGGTGACTTGACTGGGACTCGTGTGACCGAATTCATTCACAGGCATAGTGCTGCAGAAGTAGGTCTTAGAAAGCTGCTCTGTTGGTGTCTTGCGTAGCTTCAGTGACACTGGGGGTTTGGACATATGGCGCTGGCAGCTTGCAGGGCTAGATTGTAAGATGGAAATGCTTAGGAGCTGAGACCACTTGTTATAAGTGCTTGTAGAGTGCTCAGCATTATTTTGGTAGTAAATAGGCATTTGGTGGCATTTACATGAAAAAAAGCTAACCAATGACATACAATTGCTTAAACCTTTGTTTGTTTTAAATCCTAATGAAGCATTCCTAGGACCAGGGGCCACTTTAGTGCAAAGCAGTACAGTGAACCTATGGCCGACCAAAGATCAAACGGGTCACCTTTTTTCTCCTGGGCTTAAAGCTGCTGGGCCAATTTTTGATATCAGTTGTATTGCTGTAAATATAGCAGTTACTTAAATTTTGGGGAAATCTTGAAGATGTACATTGCATGCTACCGAGATGATAACAGGTTTCCAGTTGAGAATCATTTAAGCAAAAGAGAAGCATTATTATCATAATACAGTTTCAGACAACTTTCTTTGGACTATCTGATCACCAGGGTTGCCAACTCTCATGATTTTTGTTGCGAACCTTGATGGGTTTATTTGCCTCCCCTTCTCCCGAAAAGTCCTTTCATTAAGGCATCTTGGCTCTTATTTAAAATTGTATATTGTTTTCTAACTTCTATTTTCAGAGAAGAGTTTGAAAATGAGACAACCTCCCCTCCCCCCAAGGGTCAAAAGCCAGCAAGCAAATTAAAAAAACTCCTCCATATTTAAACCAAGAGATTTTATAACAAAGCTTGTAATTTTGACTCAGGATTTTTTTGCACTTGGAATTGGCAATAACGAATCACCTTTACTTTGCACCTCTCAAGTAAAGTGTCCTTTCCACCCATTCCATTGCACCCCATGCCAATCTGACTTGATCTTTCTCAAGAATAGAAAAAAGGCACTTGCTGTGCAAATCCCTATGTTGTTTTCTGGGGGCTTTTTCTGATCCAAAAACATGCGACTGACAAGCCTTCAGGAATTACAATCACCCTAAAACAAACTACATGAGCTCTGGTTTCACTTTCAGTGTATGGGGATTTTACCTCCACCAGCTGTGCTGACTCCATGTTTCTGTTGGTCTCTCCTGCATTATTATTTGCTGAATCACCTCTTTCAAAAGCCTCTGGAGCTCTTTGCTGATCCATTGAAGAAAATCATAGCCCCTGTAAAGCCATCTGAGAGACAGGAAATGCAGTGCTTTGCCAGGCTTCCCCTGCTGTCTCTTTCTGTGGTTTTAAATGGCTGCTTATCTCTCCTAGGGGGTGGAAGGGCTTGGTGAAATACTTGGGAAATCCCTTCCTCACTCAAACCCTCCTACCCTAGCTGGGAATTCCCTGGGGGAGGGCGGGGGGTCACTCACAGGAAGCAATTGTTAGAGACTGGCTGTTGTGTTCTTCTCAGTTCAAACAGCAGCAGTCTGAAAGTAGCAAGGGCAAGGGGACTAATACAGCTCTCAGACTCACTCCCCCAGGAACCTTTCCTGCAATGTGCCTGTCAAGACAGGCTTTCAGGTCTGATATGTGTCATGGAGATGCAACAGATTTGGCTGTTGATGGGGAAGGCAAGAAAAGTCCCCACTGAATTGTTTGTTCCCTCCCCGCCAAATTCCCCATGCAAGGCCTACATTTCCTGTGGTTTGCCATTCCATTTGCTAAATTTTCTCCTTTCCTGCACTACCTACCAGGGCCTGTAGCCTGGCAATGGTGTGTGTACCCCTCTTCTAAGAACTTCAAGGCTGAATCGGTGTGTCTAGATAGATGTACACAGACAAATTTTGCTAGTTCAGGGTTCAGTCCTGGGCCGTGTCTATGGGAGTTCTGTAGTTTTATATAGGTAATGAGGTATGGGTAATCCCTTTATATGAGTTAGTTTTATATGGGTAATCCCTTTATATGAGTTAGGCTAAAAAGCAACAGTAAAGGGGGCTACCCCTTCTCCTTAGGGCACAAATCAGTCTCTAACTGAAGGGACCTGGAAAAGAGTTCACATGGGCAGCTCAGTCCGTAATTACCACTTCTGTTTCCTGAATTTCTCCAAAGCATCTGGTACGGGCTGCTATTGGAGACAAGACGCTGAGATAGATGACGTACCGGTCTGACCCAGTCTGGTGAGTATCATGTTGCTATTTTCCCAAAAAAAGAGCCCTGAAAGAGCTAATATTAAAACATGTTTTGGAGAAGGAGACTTCCAAAGAGCACTTGACTTGTGCCCTCATTTCTTCTGCTGTGAGCAGAGGTACAGAAATTCACAAGAATCCAGTAGGCCGAGGGCTTTGGAGACCAGATTCTTCTTGAATATTGTGGTCACCTGCCTGTTCACATAAACAAGCTAGCAGAAGCAGGAACAGCATGACATTCATGTGCATGGCCATAAATCACCCTACACCACAATCAGTAGGCATAATTTTAGGCCTACCAGTCTTGACAATGTCACTTTAAAGACAGGTGGGAGGTTGGTTTGCTAGAATGGCTGATGAGTCAACGCAATGTTTCTATATCTAACACGGGGTCGATTCCTCCTGGTGTCATTGTTTATACCTGTGCAAAGTGAGTGGGAAAGGGGAAATGCTACCCCTGGTGTTTGTGAGAAAAGAATTCCAATATGATAGTGTTTTACATGCATCTGGAGCAGCTGTAGTGATGACACAAGATGCCAGGCACCTTGCCTTCACTTCTAATACTTCCAGAAAAAGGTTTGAGCAAATTCTTGGAGGAAAGGTGCAGCAATAGCTATTAAGCACAGAATAAGGAGTTAGGGATACTGCCTCAGACCTTCCTACACCTTCAGTTCTGGAGGCTGCAAGTGAGAGAAGAGCAGTGGAAAAAACCCAGCACCCCCTTTGCCCGTGTGACATAGGCTACTGTATAAGCAGGACCTATAGTCTGACCCAGTAAATGGCAGTTCTTGCGTATCGTGTTCTTCTGTTACTCTGAATCTCTGTCCCTGGACCCCTTCCTTGGCAGCAGGAACAGCCTCCTGCTCCCAGCACTGCCCCTCCTCTTTTCCTGGTCCCTTTTAAAAACTCACTTAGAAACCTTCCCACGCACTGACTTAGTTTTTATCTGAACTTGCGTATCAGCTCCTATAGGCAGGGTCTGCATCTCTCCCCATTTCTGTAAAATAACAGGCCCACTCGCAGTGCTGGACAAATATTAAATACGGTTATTTTCTGTGCTTAATCCTTTGGCATGTTTCACGCAAGGCAAGTTGCGGCAACACCCCTTTCCTGACTTTCTGTTCTCAGCCAGCTCAGCCTGTCCTGCACAGGCCATTTGGCTCTAGACAAACCCTGTTGCTCTGGGTTTGTTTTTTAATGAGTTCAGAGGAGCAGTGGAGGAGGGGCATTTTGCAGTGTTATTGAACAGCGGGAACAGCTCACCAGGAGAAAGAACTTTTGTCTGGAAAGAATAAAAAACAAAAACAGAAAAGCCCACAGAGTCCTCTGCACATTTAGCACAATTATTTAGGTTCTGAATGTGCAGCTCTCTCATTGCTGAGGCTGGCCAAGCAGGGCCACGGGATATTTAAGAAATCGTCACGCTGTCAAAGCTAATACCCTGTCCCTGCTGAATCTACAGACTTAGTTTATTGCCATGTCTGTCTCTTGCTCTGCAGTGGTGCTGATGGAGTCCTGCTCTGGTAAAGGTACAACGAGGTCAGTGTTTCATTACGGCGGCGGGATTGGCAGAGGAGTAAGGGCACAACTGTGTGCATCTGCAACCTGTTGTCTGTTCACCCGCCCATCGGTCTGTGCTGGTGGTCTTGGCATTTGAACATAGCTCAGTAAACACTAGGGAGGGAAAGAAGCTATTTAAGCTAAAGAACAATGTTGGCATAAGAACAAATGGGTCTACAGTGACCATGAATAAATTTAGCTGGAAATTAAAATGTTTGTAACCATTGGAGCTGTGAGGTTCTGGACTAGCCTCCCATGGGGGAGGGTGTGGAAATACTAAACGCTCTTAAGATGGTGGTTAATCCATTTATGGAAGGGATTTTATATTATGGTTGCCTATAGTAGTAGAGGACTGTATGCCATAACCCGCCTGTTGTCAGTCCTGTGTTCCAAGGCTGTTCTGGAGGGTGTTTACAGCTCCGATAACACACCAGAACCAAACAGGGAAGAAAACCTAAGCTCACACAGGTAACCTGTAGGCAGCTATCACTCTAAGGAGGATCTTCGGAGCATTCATATAGTCACTGTCATTTCTTCAGTTTTGCGGAAAGGTGCTGCGTTGCTCAGCTCGAGGGCAGAGAGGCAGTAGGTCAGTTTGCTTGATGTGTTTTGTGCAGACACAGCCTCTTGTCTGAACATGTCATTGAGATGGTGGCTTTGTGATGTGAACCAAACAGGAATGACTTTGTTGTCCGGTTCAGACAGTCTGAGCCGTCTGCCTGTATGCTTTGAATTTGAAAAACTGATCACTGCTTCGGCAGCATATCAGGCAGCTACAACCAGGAAGGAGGCAAAACTGAGGCCAGCCTCTTCTGAAACAGCTGAGGAGTTTATTGCAAGGCCTTTCCTGGCCTCCTTACTTAGTAGCTTCTGTGGAAGACAGCGTGGCGGGGAGGACACGACACACTGAACTTCTCCTAAAGAGATTGCTTTTTTGAAGAATGCAGAGCATTAATGTATTATTATATAAAAACATGTATAACTAATTTTTCCCACTTATTTTTACATTGTATACAAGGAATGAAGGGGTTAGACCCTTTTCCGTGTCGTAGGGACAGGGGTCATTTATCTAAGTCAATGGTTTGCTTGATCCTAGCAGCTCCTTGAGGTAATGTGGTTACAGTAGGCCAGCTTCTGCACCTAGGAGCTTGCCAGGGCATGGTGGGGCTTCCACCATATCTGGCCACCTCTGGCTTCTCAGACTGAATGGCCACTACACATTTACAGCTGGGTCAACCAGACTGGATCCAGATCAACCAGGCTGGCTTAAACTCCCCAGCTCTGGAGGTGTAATGAGAATCCTTTACTGCTCAACCCTCCTGCCTCAGGGAAGAACAAGCAATGGATGGATGTTAAACTCTGATGGTTGTCAGTCAAAGGAGGCAGGATGCTTGGAAACAACAAGACTAGAGCTGGAAACAAAGACGTAATGGGTCACAACACCCTAACAAGAACTCTGCTGCCCAGTGCGAGGGGAGAGGGAATCCGGGACCAGTTCAGAGACCAGACATACTTGTAGGGTTGTAACCTCCCGACCCTCAAGTCTGGTCTTCCAGTTGACTCTCAGAATCTGCCTTGTTGAAAAGCTCGGTTGTGCTGCTGCAAACACTAGCTGGCTGCCTAGCTCTTGGCAGAGTTAGTCTCAAATTGTTCAGACTCATTGAAAGTACTACAGAGAAACAGGTGTACTGAAACCAGAGGGCCTAATTTCTGAGTAGTGGAGCAGCAGGACTCCTCTTCGCAGAGAAGTAGCGAGTACAACTCAGTGGTTCCCTCTGAGGGGGACTGTAGGAAGGTCAGAGACAGCATGCCTGTGACTCCCTGGCAGCTGGTGGCGTGCAACAAAGATGCTGACTGCAACAGTAGTATTTTGCAACAGTGACCACAGCAGCAAAAACAAACTTAATAGAAGGAAACAAAAAGGGGAAAGTGCTCTGAGTTCTTTCAAGTCGAGAGAAGGAAAAGACAGATACGACTGTCCTCCCTCTTGGTTAAACTTTAGAAAGTTTGCCAAGGCAAAGCTGATCTAAATAAGAACATTTGCACAAGGAACCATGGTCAAGACCCAGATGAGCTTTTTGGACAACAGCCCAGTTCTCCAGCATTGGCTGGGAGAGATAGAGGCCTGCATGATCTAGAAGTCTTCAGTGAAGTTGTGCCCACTGCAGTTGGAGCGGCTAATACCATGTTCTTCAGAGCCAGCTCCCCGACCCTAGAGCTGGAGTGACAAACTTCAGCAGAGAGGATTCAGAAGAAGGAACAAGAATTAGAACTGGACTATTGGGTGCAATCTACTCAGGAAAAAGGGAACAGAGGGAGCCAAAACACAAAAGCATGAGCAGCAGCATAGAAAATGTGCTTTGGAAATCAAGAGGCTGTGGGGAATGGTAAGTAATGAAACCATGAAATGCCAACTCGAGGAAGCAGAGATGCTCAATTACTGCCCCAGTTTAATGAGGGTGGGGTTTGAATGCTGGATGGTTTTCAACAAGAGCACTAGGTTGTGCAACCAGTATGCACTTGCATGTAAGCTTTGCTGCTTCTTTCTAAGTGAAGGCCCCCTGAGATGGTGTTCCAGTTGACTGATAAATGCGGGTTTGTTTTTGAGAAGGCTGTCTTGTGTCACTGCGAACATCTGCTGGGTGTTTAGCTCCCAGGAGGATAGTCCTCCAACAGGGAGGGTGTGCTGCTATGGAGCCAGCTGAAAGTCACAGGAAGATGCAGGAATGCTGTAGTCAGTGACCTAGCTTCACATTAACAGAGCAAGGGGCTCACCCCTGTAAAGAGTCCAGGCCTAGGATCAAGCATGAACAAAGTGTGCTCCCAGAATGATTGTACAGAATTGGGGGCACAGCCTGCCCTTTGGATCTGTGACAGCCTCAGTCTCACTTTCTAGGGCTTGGATGGTGAAAATAGCACAGTATAGAGCAAGGTTTCTGTCTCCCCTTCCTGATGTTAGCAGCCCATGTTAAGGCTTGAGGCTATTCACTGAGATCCTGACATGGGGATCTCAGAAAGGCTGAATCCTTCCTATGTACCAGATCCAACTCTGCCTCAGTCCTGGAGCTGTGACCACTGCTTTAACAGGAATAACTGGGAACTAAATATTTAATATTCTCCCCTCCTGCAAAAATGTAATCAAGCGATTAGAGCAGGAGACTGACAGCTAAGAGCCCTCAGTTCTGTTCCTGGCTCTATCACTGACTTGCCGTGTGACCTTGTTCAAGTCACTTCACTTCTCTGCATCTTGGCTTCACCACCCATAGCACAGGAATAAAAGTGCTTCCTTGTCTCCTGGAGCATTGAGAGACTTCATTCAAGCACTCGCTAGTCCTGTATGAAAGGTATTATACCAGTGCTAGGTGCTTATATCAAAAGGGGCCTGCCTAGTAAGAAAGTCTATGCTGAATGCTCCACACAGCCTTGGCTGAGAGGCTAGAAGATGGCTGCAACTAGCTTCTTGTTTCTCACAGGCAGGCTGGCTGATCTCCCCCAGAGTCTCGTGTGTGCAATAATCTCACTGCAGTTGATGAATTTTGATGGAGGTCGAGGTGCTCAGACCAGGGGAAAGATAGTGCTGTTCTGCTAAGTGTTTGTGGCAGCCCAGCCCCTACTGCTGTTGCCTCACTTTGTTGGTCTGTACTCAAAACACACATTGCTTTACTGTCACGCACAGCAGTGTGTGACAGAGTACAGCGTGCCACTCAGACACCTGGGGCTACGTGTGTCGCCTTGCTGCATTGTTGTATACCCAGATCACTATGCCCATATTGCAGCACACTACCTCATGTTTCCCATATCCATGACCTGCTGGAGCAGTGCTGCATAGAGGTGCCACACAGTGCACAGCATGCTGTCACCTTTTGTCACCTACTCCCCCAATCATAGTGTGCACCCTGCCACAGAGCTCAGCACACTGCCTTTCTGTAACATGCTAACAGCAAGTCTGCCCCCCCTGCCCACGACACAGCATGCAGCTGCATCACTGTACAGCACGGTGATGCCAGCCTGCTTCCACTAGAATATGGTGTTCACTACCCTGCTGCAACCCAGCTCAGCTTACCATGCAATAACCCCAGGCCCACTCTACCTTGACTCTCCTGCTACACCCCATACAAAGTGTCATCCCCTTCCTGCCCAGGGGCCACCATCATCTGCTTTAGCGCTGAGTTCTCCTAGTGAAGAAAGGCCCCTGCAGCAGTGGGTGTCCTGGGCTTTGTACCCACTGGATCTGAAAATGCAATTGAGAATTTGATCTTATCCACACGGGAACCTGCACTGCTGTTTGATTGCTGAATGGGACAGGACCTAAAGTCCTCTATTTCTGCTTGGTGCTTGAACAATAGGGCAGATTCTTCACATTCACTGAGCAGGGATAATATCAGCCCTCAGCAGTAAATCATTAAAGAGCTGTAGGAAGGAAACATTTGTTTGCTTTAGAAGCCTGCTACAAGTCCTGCCTGGGCTTTGTTATAGAGTAAGTCAAAGCCTCTCCTCTAGGAGATCCTTTGTCCATTTGGGGATGGAGCATGGTTTAATGACTCAAGCAGGTTGCAAGTAACAATTCACTGCTGTCCAGGGGTGCACACAAACATTCAAATTCCAGTGCTCTCTCCCTTGCTGGCTACGTGACCATCAGCAGGTTACTTACTATGCCTCTGTTTTCCTGTTTGCAAAATGTGTACGAAAGCATCTAGCCTTATCATCAGCTCACGCTGATCACACTTTCGTAGGGGTGCTAATGCTTAGCCAGGGTGCTCTTAGCTTCAGTGCACTGGCAAAGACCTGGATGGAAGATGCTATGGAAATGCAGACAACATCACTACTCAAATTTGTCTTTTACGAGGGACTCTGTTGGAAGGATTGAACACTTTCAGTGCCTGTTGTCATAAGTGGGGACTGAGAGGATGGCTCAGTCCCTTAGAGCAGCAGGTCCATGATTTGTCCTTGATAAGCATGAATTTTGTTACAAAGGAGATGTGCCTTTCATGCATCTTAAAGGTGCAGGGTGTCAGTGACAGCCACTGAGGATTCACTTATGAGACCTTTTCAACACAGACAGTCTTTCTGAGTCTTTTTCCAGCCTCTGCCAATCAGGAGCTGGACACAAGTTCTCGTCCCAGCCCAGTGGCTAAGCGTAGTGATCCATTCCAGTCAGTCCTATTGCATTGCAGACCTGAAGCTAAACCTTGCTTCTCTTGCTCATGGATAGAGTCCATTTATTTTCAGATTATATTGAGCAAGTTTGATGGGACCCAGGAAACTTTCAGCTCTGGTGACTCAAAAGGTTCACAAGATGAGCTAATTTAGTCCTACTTTTGCATATCACAGGGTATGGATTGTAACGTGATTCTTGGGGGTTTTGATGGAGCTTCCTCTTGATTTTTTTTCCCTGGGTGTGCTGGATGCTGATCATCAGAGATGTTGCTGTTAACCAAAAGGATAGGCCAAAGTTGTATGCATCTATGTGATCTGAAATGGCTGAGTGCTGAACAGCTCCACTATACATCCTGCAGCTGCCCACAGATCATGCTCAGGCAGGACGTTGTGGTCTGACACCATCAAGCGCGCTACATGTTTCTTCCCACATCCTACACCAGCCAGAGCAGCAGGAGTGCTGCTCAGCTCTGCTCTCAGCTGGAAGCAGCTTGAAATTTCCTTGTGGGGGGATTTATTTAGTGGTTGGTATCTAAATAGCTTAGAAAATAATGAACAGTGTCCATCACCAATGTGTACAGGAATCCCTCATCTCTGATGTGAGTTTACTCTTGTCCCCTTGGGGCCAGAAGGTAACCTGACTGAAAGTGTCTCCTTCAGTAGAGCCTAAGGTTTTCAAAGCATGGGTTTGTCTGTGATATCTGGAGTACAGCTGACGATCATGATGTCTGTATGTCTAGACAGCGTAGACTCAGTTCAGCTGTACCATGCAGAGCATAGTCTTTACCATGGACACAGGCCTCCAGCAATAAAATATTCCCACAGGAATGACAATCACCTTTTCCACCCAGTAGTGCATGCAGCCTTGGGAAAAGGATGATGTTATTTAGCCCCTGGATTTGGAAATGATATGTTGCAGCAAAGCAGATGCATAAAATAGTGAGTGTCTCTGCTCTAAGAAAGAATAATTTTTCTCACCCAGCACCACGTTTTCAAACATTCATTCAAATGATTCTTGACTAAAGCAACCTAGAAGGCAAGGAGTGGAAGGTCAGGTAGTCTGAGACCCAGTTTGGTTTCCTACTGATGTGCTTATTTGATGTTTGTTGCATCTGGAGTCAGTTTTGTCAGGGTATACTGTTCAGTAATAGATGCCTGGTTAGCTGAGTTGTCACCAAGAGTTTGAGAACAGAGTAAATCAACTCCTTGGGCATGTTGTTTCTGCCCATTATATGGTAAGATGTCTCATTTGGATTATACGTTCATGTTAATAGGCATATCTGAACACATCCTTCAAAAATGCTGCTTAGTACAAAAATCTGGCCTTCTCCTCTGTGCAGGGGTTGGTCCTAGCTATATATTTTTTGCAAGAGTTTCCTCATATGCAAAATGCAATTTTCTGCCTGTATGCCTGGTTTCCTTGCCTCTCATCTTCTTTTCTGCACCCTCCTCAGGTTCACCCAATATGCCATTGTTTCAGCTATACCCTACCCATTCCACATGTTTTTGCATCAGGGTCCAGCTGCTTGTCATCACCTTCAGCTCAGCTGTGACGTCCTCCTCAGGCCATGCACTGCTGTCTTATTAGCCCTCCCTGTACCTCGACCCTGCTCTTGCCTTCCTGCCTATTCTGTGCTTCCCGTATGTCAGGAACATTCCCCGAAACCCTCCTTTCCTCATGAGATCCCATTTGAAAACAGAGGTGGGCAATTGTGAGGGCACCCATCTCAGAATAAGCAGATACAGCTTCAACCCTGCTTCTACTATCAATTCTGTGTGTGTGTGACTCTGGGCATATTGTTTATGCCCTTCCTGTATCTCAGCTTCCTCAGTCCAGCAATAAAAAGGTTGTGACACTTTCCCACATGTTTTACATCCCTTGATCTCTTTACATGCTCAGCCTTATGAAAGTGCCTCCTGGGGCTCTGCTTTCCACTGCTGCTACCTTGTCTAGTGCTGTTTGCTCTCATTTGAACTCTATCTGCTTATTCCTCTCTCCTTTAAGGCCTCATGCTGCTCTTGTTGACCATTGGGACTCTGCCATGGACTTACGGGAAAGTAGGATCAGACCCTTATTTTGTACGGTGTCTGGAAGAGGATCTTGTCTTCCTTTACATTAGCAGAGCTCTACAGACCAATGGTACATAAAGAAATAATATTAATCATTAGGTTTCTTTATTAATCATATCAAATGTCCAAGCACCCACTAATAGAAAGTTCGAGTTCATACATATTCCTCAAACCACCAGCTATGAAGCTGCTGAGTGTGGTGGGGCAATTTCGCTCTTAGCTGTTTTTGTGCAGCCTCTGCTGACTGTGATGGAAGACACAGGTACCCAGCTGTGGACAGTATTTCAGCTAGGACTATGCAGGGGTAGGAAGGTGATCTAAAGGGACACAGATGAAAAAACTTTGCCACCTTGTGGTAAGCTTCAAGCATGGCCTCCGAGTGCCCCGGCTCAGGCAGGGTTGCACAAACATTGCCGGCTTCCATTCATTCCAGCCTAAAGAGACTGCCGAGTTGGTTTTTCTTCATGTGATTTTTCACCCCTTGAACTTCATCTTCCATTTTAGGCTCAGTAATATGCAACACCCACCTCAGAGGCCACAGTGATGGGCACGGGATAGAAGAGGACGCAAAATTTAGCTCCGAGCCTGGGATTTTCATGTGGGCTCTGTATATAATTGGATAATGATACCCTCCTCATCAAAGCATTTTGCTAAGAGAGTAGGCATTATTATCTGCATTATACAGATGGGGAATTGAAGCACAAAGTACTAAAGGAATTTGAGGACTAGGGCTCTAGAGTCCCAGGCCAGTGCCCTGCCTCTAGGCAGGGATCTGGGAGGGCAGGTAGCGTTCAGTGGATTTGGACTGTCCCCTGGCCCATTGTCTGTTCCCTGTCTTGCTATGAAATAACCAACACCATTTGCCCCTGTGGAATCTGCTTCTTCTGGCACAGACAGAAAGACAATTGATTCAGTCTGGCAGAGGGTTTGTGAGGCTTACAGCCACTCTTGTGCCATGAGCCTTAGAGGCCTTTGGAAGCCGAAGAAGAGTAGTCTTCAAATGCCGTCAGTAAGCAACTGTCCTCAGTGCATTGTGGGCCGGGACTGTAGGAGTGCAGTGCAATCCTGTGCATAGGTGTGCAGTGCAGATGTGATCATTTACGTACCTCACTATGAAGTCGGGGTGCTTTAATAAAAAGAGGTCTCAGCACTAGAGACAGACAAAGTGAAATACAGTAACCTTCTGCATCGCCTGCTGGGCACCCTTGGTTTTACATCTGTATGTGTAAAAACTGAATTCAGGCTATGCTAAAGCAAGACTTTGTGATTTGGCCTTGGAGACTTCTCCATGCTGAAGCCTTTTTTCCAAAATGTGCAGAACAGAGCAGATCCAAACTTCCCTGGCAAAGCCAATGCCATCCAGGAAGCCTTGCAAACCAGAAACTCTCAGTGAGTTTATCCATCTCTCACTGCTAAGCAGGTACCTCTCAGAGCAAAGTAGCGTAGCCCCGCGTATTAGCTTCCTAGCAGCTGAAATCTGATGCGAGGCAGACTACAAGCCTCTGGGAGGCAGGTTTTAAAGGCCATTTTTTTCCCAAAGAAACTATGGGACCAGATTTTCCAAACAGCTTCATGTTTAGTGCCTCCCATTGGGATATGGCCAGCTGACTTTTGAGCAGAACTTAGGCTCTTGAGCACCCGTGACAATCCTGCCAGTAATTTGGATGACTAAACAAGAGCGGAGTTCTTCGGAAATTCCAGACTGATGCATCTCACTGCAACGGCATTGCAAACATCTTGTGCAGAAAGCCTTCCTGCAAGGGATCCAGAGGGGAGGGATTTTGCTTGCAGATAAGTGACTTCCAGCAGCTCTGACAAGTGCCAGGGACTGCCAGGGTGCAGGGAAAGAGGCTTGACTGAAGCGAGGCACCATTGCCATCACTCACTTTTGGTGTCAGCTTCCCAGCTCAATGAGATCCTCCCTCAGGGGCTCCTAAAGCCCTGATAGGCTTCTGTAAAGCAGATGAAGGGCAACCCCATAGTGTCACAATGCAGGCCCCTCCCCTTACTCAGGTAAGAACCAGGAAGTGCCAGGTACAGAGGTGGAACGGAAAGAGAAAATGCCAGTTTGTAATAGCAGTCAGCTGGGATTTTAAGACTGTGCTTGTTTCAAAGTCCAGGAACACCTGCCCAGGTAATGGAGATAAGTGCCAGGTGATCAAATGAAAGTCTGTCTAGTGTGATTTGCTGCACACATGTGAGTATGTGAAATTTGGGTTTCATGGCTCTGCTTGGGTTGGCTCTCTTTGGGATGGGAGGAAGAGGTGAACCTTTTGTGGGCTGAAGGAAGGGCATTTGAAGGGGGTGTATCTTCTGTACTAGGTGCACAAAATGGCTCTGGGGAAGTTGCCTTCATAAGAGAGAGGCACTGAGGCTAAGTATGATTTCATGCTTCACCGATATCAGAGGGGGTGATTTTGGTCTCTGTCTTCTTGTTTTCTTAGTCAGTTCCCTGTCTATTTATTGGGCAGTTATGGAAGACCACTGTATTAACCTGGTGGTCTTCTAGCAAATTAGCTGGCTTTTCTTGAGATCCTTCTAACCAGGGAGATGTGTGACTCAAAGTTAATGTTGCTAAACCATCATGTGACTTTTCTCTCTTGTGGTTTTCAGAAAGGGGAGTTTTCACCCAGACTCTAATTTTTAAAGAGCTGTCTTTAGTTTTGGGAGTTGGAGATGGAGATACAGGTCACCAATTCTGACTGCTTCCCTTTTGCCATGTCACATGCCTATCAGCTGAGTTTGGCCTGGCATTTTCTGGGTAGAGCTGAAACAATTGCTTATCATCACTGTGTCTTTCCAAGGGACCAGTAACTGCTTCTTGATCACAATTATGGGGTTACTATGCCCAGGGCAGGCCTGAGGATTTTGAGAAGAGACCAGCAAGATAACTTTTTGTTGCCCCTTCCTCCCCACCTTCCAGTTGACTTAATTTTGATACAAAGCTCACACAGAGGTCAGAGGGGCTAACCTAGCACAGAGCAGGGGGAAATGCCACTAGCTTGCAACTGTCCAGATTGTGGAGAACGACTGGTCTCCAAGCGGCAAGTGATGCTACATGCTGTATGCAGAGATAACTGTGACCGACAGCTCTCTCTGCTCCATAGTGGGCAGCTTGATCAGGCTGAGCCTCAGCCTTGGGGCTTTAAAACGTGATTCCAAAGCCAGGGGCAGTCCGGACAAGCTCATTATGGAGAGAGGTTTCAAGGAAGGGTTCTCCTTGATAGTCCCTTTCAGGGCTGTCTCGCCCAGTGAGATGAACTGATACTGGCACATGGGGCAAGTGCCTTCTGCAGTTACTTGGACTCAATGTTCTGCTTGTATGTATGTTGGATTATTTAAAATCACCTACTATCCTGGTTTGTCTGTAAATGCTAGTTAGCCCTTTAATGGCTGAATTATTGGCAACTATGCAGGCTGCACTTATAGCCCTTGAGAGTAAAGAAATTAAAGATACTAGTCAGATAATGCCTCATTGCCTTGAAGAGTTTACCAAGCAAATAGGGGATGAAAGAAGGGAAGGTGATTTGCAAATCACAAATAAGTGATTTGCTCAAGGTCATCTAGAACCTCAGTGGCAGAGACAGGAATAGCACTCTGGCCTCTGAGTCCCGGCCTAGCGCACTGTCCATTAGCTGCATTGCCAGATCTGAATTTCCAGAGTCCTTTTGTTCCTTTATATTAATACTAAGCTCTTAGTTATCCTCTGCTTTGATAACTGGGAACACCTCCATTTCTGGAGCTCTGTATTCTTTCCTTAATCCAATTTAATGCCTCTGACAAACACCAGCTCACTCCACCCAAGCTTCTCTCCTTAAGCAGCCCATGTCTACATGGGTACTGTGAGAAGGAAAACTGGCTATGGAAGGCTTATGTTGCTATATCTGAGCTCATGCTCTCCTTTTGTCTCCTTTGCCAATACCCAGCTTAGCTCTGCTTCTCACACTGCCCACACTCCTGCAACATCTTCTCGATTTCACGTCACCATGTACTTTCCCATTTACCCACGACACGTAGTAGCATGTAGATCCTTCCCTTTCTTGAAAAGCCATCTGAGAAGTCAGCCAGGCAACACGGTCCGTCCACGGATGACTAGAGCTGGCCCAGAGCTCAGACATGGACAGCTTATAGGCGACACCTCGAGTTGCTGGAGAAGTACCCACCAGTGCTGCCTGCAGAAGATTCTTCAAATCCAGCGGGAAGACGGACACACCAATGTTAGTGTCTTCTTGCAAGCAAACACCACGAGCAGTGGGGCGATTGAACATTATATATCGACTTCGTTGCACCAGCTACATCATCCAGATGTCTGACTCCACAGACGCCCAAAGCAAGTTTTATTCTTCCAGCTCAGTGAAGACGTACACTTAAGAGGAGGGCAAGAGAAAGCAATCGCAGAAGACAAACATCCTTGCCTGCGACGGGTTGCTAATGATGATGAAAGCTGGCAAACATTGGAGACGTTGCTTGTTTGTTTTTAAGATTAGCAAATCTGACATCCTCTGGTGGGGAAGAATAACATTTTGGTTTGGAAAAGGCATCTCTTTGCCTCACAGGAGCTTAGCGCAAACTACAACTCCCATGCTTTAGTAAGTTTGGCTCAATCTCCCAAGATGCATCAGGGTGGAGACTTCTGCTCCTCTCCAAGAGGGTATCATGGGAGATGTAGTGTCGGCAGAGGAGAGTGGGTGCAGAGAGGGGAAAGGTGGCTTCTTGCTGCCAAACTAAAAGTTCCCTGCGCTGCAGTGTTTTGGCTTTCAAGAAAACCCAAGGCTCTCAGGAGAAAATAGACACTGAAGACAAAAAACGAGTTGAAAATCAAACTGCTGAAACGTTTTTCGACCATTAGAACTATTCTAATCCAAGTGGAGACTTCGTGTCACTGCTGAACTGTGCTGCGTCCTCTTTGTACCTGTGGCCAGTCAGCCTTATGACTTAGGCTAAGACTTTCTAGTGACAAGTGACCTTTTTTTTAATGGTATCCAGTTTGACCCTATTCAGGTGCCTTGATTGTCTCAAGCTGGCTGCTGTTTCTAAAAACTTGATGTCTAAATGGCTTTGAGATGGAGACCTTCCCCCAACATAACTAACTACTCTGAAAAATCCTGCTCTGTTGGGCACTGTTCTCTTTCCTAGGTACTGCTTGTGGCTTTCATCGCTGCGATCTATGAGTACTCTGTAGTGCTTTTGTGCAGTGTGGAAGTGACTTGCCAAAATGGGGTTAAATGACTTGGCCAAGATCACTTGGGAAGTAAGTGACAGAGCAGAAATGTACCTACTCGGGGTTCTGAACTGCACGGTTGGTGCTTTAATTCATCATCCTTCACCCCGGGCATCATGCATATCACAATACTGCTGCAGCAGCACTGAGTAACATAAGGAGGTCGTTCTCTTTCAGCATTGGCAAGTGGTGCTGGGAACAGATCCCAGATATTCTAACTTTGTTTTCCTTTCCTCTGTGTCTGTTGTTACAGGCACTGAGACTTGCCCAGATTTCCCCATCTGCAAAATGAGTGAGTTTTTGTCGCCATCTCTTTGTGAGTGTTTTGAAGCAGAAATCTTGGCCGGAGCATGGTTTAATTCAACCAGGCAGAGTAGAAGAGGAGCAGGGGCATCATTGCCTCTGCCCTCTCATAGATGGGAAGCTGAAGTGCAGCGAAAGTGATCTTGCTTCAGCTCATACAGGGAGGATGGCAGAGCCAGGAAACAAATCCGGGTCTCCTGAGTTCTCATCTAGCACCTTTAGTCACAAACACTGTGGATGGGCTGAGGAGAGCCCTCGGCATTGCAGACAGGGTGGCAGTACGCACTGGTGCTGGGCCTGGCGCCTGCTTCCAGGCCTCCCACCACACTCCCCCGGGGGAGCAGGAAGTAGCAGCCAGGGCAGCCCTCTGGCAGGGCTTGCTACGGTTGGGCCTTCTGCGCAGAGCTGGAGGTTTGTATTGCTTCTCTTTCAACAGAGGAGAAGGACAAGCCCCCAAGGGTGAAGCTTGGGGTGTGTGGAGGGGGCAGCCCTCTCCCCTGCCTCAGAAAGGGCTGGGCAGATGGCAGCCCACAGCGCTGTCTGCAGGGTACGCCAAGCCCCCTGGCTTTGCCCTTCTGCAAGGCCAACAAGCCCGGTAGGTCATGGGCACTAGAACTGGCATGACGGCCCCAAATGCTCAAGGGGCAAGATCATTTTCTTAAGTGCGGGAGGTGTTTCTTCCTGCTGACATCCACAGAGATATGGTATGCTGACATCGGCAGAGGTAGCGGTCATGGGCGATGTAAGAGACCAGGTCTTTTTGGAAGGAAAACTCTAAGAGCCTCGCACTCCTGGCTCTGTCTGCAGGATCCTGGCTGGGCCGCAGCAGTCGCAGGCTGCCGGGAGAGCTTCACTCAGCAAGGCCCCAGCAGCAGCAGGCACGGCTCAACCCTGCGTTTCCTACCAAGATCCCTCCCAGAGCCTGACAGACCGTGGTCCCTGATCTTTGCAACCAAAGGAAGCGGATAATCCTGAAGCAATCACGTCTCTTCTGCAGGTCCAAATCAAGAGAAGGTTCGTCCACAGCAGTGGCCCACCATGTGTGCCTGCAGCAGGTTTTTTGCCACGGGCTGCAGTGTATGCCTCTCTTAGCCTGAGGCAATGTGGGAAGCAAAACTCCTGTGGTTGTAAACAACACACATGGGTCTCGAGGGCAACCTGGAAGCCACAGCACTGTAGTGAGAGCCCAGGCCAGCGGTTCAGTGTGGCCCTGACCGCGTATTTCTTGCACATGTGTGTGCATTTACTGGGTCCCATGCCCAAAGCAGCCGGCTGTGTGAAAGCAGAGGATGCAGAGGCGAGCTGTGGTGCTCCCGCACGCCGGCTGTAGGACTGTCTGCACAGCTGCCAGCTCAATAGCACTGAAGAGAGCTGGGCTCAGCAGGTTCCTGTAGTGAGGGGACAGTCCCATGACCCTGTCCCAGCTCAGCACAGCAAGCACAGAACAGAGCTGACGGCGGCACTGAAGCTTCTGGACACCGCCAGGGCATTTTCTCTGGGAATCTGCTTTAGCCTTGGCCTGCACAGCTGCAAAACAAAGCATCTGGGAGGGGTTTTTTTTGTACCTTAAGGGTAGGGAGAGGAGGGGGAACATGGGGATGGGATTGTGGGGTGTGATGTGGACGTTCCTGCCAGAAGGACTTGAGGGATGTCTGGGAACAGGAAGGATGTAAGCCCAGGCAAAGAGCACAGGAGAGGCCAGTTTTGTCCCAGAGAAGAAGGTGCATCTGATGGTGTCTGTCTGTCTGCTTCCATCTGGGTAAGGACTGAGTCTCTCCAGGCTGCATTGGGTTTCTGCTGTCCCGGGTTTCTGCTGTCCCGGGTTTCTGCTGGGAGCCGCTGTGCTGTGTTGCATTGGCTGACAGGATGTGGGAGTGAGAGGTAGCGTTAGAGAGCTCATCCGTAGCTTTATAAGCTCCCTTCTAGCTCTGCCTCCGTGATGCAAACTCCCAGGAGCCTGCCCTGTTGGAACAGAAGTGATGTGGGGATGGGGCTTGGGGCCTGCCTGGCAGCATGATCTTGATTTCTCCTCTTATGGGGGCTCCCCATGTGGAGCCTGGCTTGCTGTGCTTTGGACTGGCTGTCGGGGTTGATGTGTGAGAGTGTGAGGTCTATTGTGCAGCCCATCATGCTGTCACCGTTACAGCACGATGGTTCTCCTTGCCCACTAGGAGAGGAAGTGGGATTTGAATGTGGATATCCCAGAGAGCACTTCCCTCTAAACTTGCTAAACTGGAATAGAAACAGAAGCACTTGTCAATCCTGTGTGTGCCAGCAGGTGGTACTTGAAAGCATAAGTGTAGGTTGGCGTAGTGGTTAAAGTAGAGGTCCAGGTTCCCTTTCAGGTTCTGTCACTGGCTTAGAGTTACTTTAGGCAAGACAGGATGCTTAACCTCTCTGCCATCCTGTGTTTTCAGTGCATTTCTGTCTGGTCCCATTCTTGGTGCATACCAACCTCCTTTCTTCCAGGTGTTCTCTGGGCTTGGTTGACAAGCTGGACACAAGCCCTACAGATCCCAACCTCTCTCTTTGCAACAGCTGAGAGCGGGGCGAATGGGGAAGCTGAGAGTGACCCTGTTGGACACACCACAAGGTCATAGTTCTAGGAACTGAATCTGTCAGGAGCGACTACTGTTCTCATATTATTCTTCTTCTTCAAAGTTATGTTTCCTCCATCACTAGCCCTGTGCACAACCTGTAGATTGTGGCTGTGGCCTTGATTTCTTGTTCATGGGTGGGCCTAAGTTAGAGAAATGGAGTGGAGAGAGAATGCTGGTACTGACCTCAATGCTGCCATGTACCCATGTGTACCTCAATGCTGCCTTGCTTTTGGTTTTGCCCTTAATATACCTTTGGGTTGTACTAACTGGTGAGCTGCTTTGTCTCCAGGCAACATAGGTTTTTGCACAGATCTTTAAGTAGTGGCCCCTGGGAGAGTGTGTACAGATCTCTAGGAGCTGAGGATGATATGGGAGAACAGCTCAGACTCCCTCTCTCCCCAGTTCTTTAGGTATGAGTCCATTGCTTACTACTCTTCAGAATGGAGACCAGGATAAATGCCTGGCTCTTGTGCCTTGCTTAGCATTAATTCTCCTGCTGGACTCCATGTGTTAGCCAAAAGGAGACTGGTTTCAGTGGCACAACTTGCACTTCCTTCTGCAGAGTACTGGCTCGTGATAGGGGACTTTGTGTAAAGCAGGTCAGGTTGTTAGGAACCTCAGCACTGCGTGTGTCACATTTGCATCTGTGCAAAGAGCCAGCAGTACCAAACCACAGAGCACACTGTGTATCTCAAGTGTCTGCAACATCCTGTGCTCCTTTGCACTGTACTGTGTGTAGCTAAGGGAAGATTAATTTCATTTTAAGGACCGAGGGGCTGGAACATGTGAACTAGGGGGGTGAAGGTTGTGGATTGCTCTGGGTTTCCTCCCAAATGTCATTGCTAATGGAAAACAGAAGATGCGGGATCTCACAGTGCATTAGTGCCTAATGGAAAGGACATTCCAGAGCTGGCTGTCTGTGAGTCCTCAGCATGACTTCAGTGCCAAGAAATTAGGACTCTTTGAATGCCCTTTGATTTCAGACCATTGCTTTGTAGGGAGATTTCCCCAATGGGATTGGATGATGACAGTGAAAGGCAACAGCTGTCACTTCACTGGGCATGTGCTAACAACTACTACCTGAGTGGCAATTTCATCTGGCCAGTTGTGCTTCAGCGATGCGTATTTGCAGGGAAGCACTTCCAAAAAAGCAGAGCGGGGTCTTAAATGAAGGAAGTGTTAAATGCAGGGATTTTTTTCAGTGATTTTGTTTCAGTGCTCTTTTAAATCTTCATATGCTTTTCATCCAGTGGCCTCTTAAGGACAGTGATGCAAGCAGAGCAAAGATCCATCCACCAAAGCATGCTGGCTTACAAGATCTTGCTGTTTGTGGTGACTAATGGCTTAATTACAGGGTGAAGGTACACAGAATGCCATGTGTTGTCACTGAGGACAGGGGTGGTGCCATATGTCAACTGTAGACTGCTGAGCATGGAGGGGGCCTGCACCTTCGGTCTGCAGTTCAGCTAGTCTGGCGTGCCAGTTTGTTGCTGTCTAGAGCCAGACGCAGGCCACAGCTCCTAACCAAAGTGGAGGAAAATGTTACCGCATTTGGGATTTGCTATATTTTTCCCTTTATCTTATTGCAGAGCACTTTATTCACCTGTATGTCCTGTTCCCCTCCACAGTCTGCGCTGGCCACTAGCAGACTCTGGTGGCAAGTAGAGCCCCAACAGCAGGAAACATTTTGAAGGTGTAAGGTAAAGAAGGAGGCAGACAGCTTATTCTAATGTCAAAGGCTCTGTCAAAGAGCGTCTGTCTTACAAATTAGAATGGCATGTTCCCTTTGGAAACACCTCTCTGGGCTGAGCAGCCTGTGTCGAAGAGGAAGCAGGTGGTGTTTGGGCTCTGGACTCTGTTCCTGCCTCTGTCAGGCTTGTTCTAGGATCTTAAGCAGGGCCCTCAGCCTCTGCTTCAAATTATTGTTAAGGTCACCTGCCTAACGAGGGCTGGGGATCTTCATGGTAGTGATGTGTAAGATGACTTCCCAGCTGCCCCTTTACACGTTACTGTGTGTATGAAGAGTGTTCCTGCTAGTCATTCAAGTCTCTCCCTGCCTCCCTTGGTTGCAGTCTCAGACCATGAACTACGTGGGGCACCTGGCGGAGACAGTGTTTGTCACCGTGAAGGAGCTGTACAAGGGCCTGAACCCAGCCACCCTGACGGGATGCATCGACATTATTGTGGTGAGGCAGCCGGATGGCTCTTTCCAGTGTTCGCCTTTCCATGTGCGCTTTGGGAAGCTGGGTGTGCTGCGCTCCAAGGAGAAGGTGGTAAGTGGTGCCTCTTTGTATGCTAGGAAGGACTTGTCTACTGATATGTCCCTGAAACTTTACATTACCAGAGGCCTCTCTTAGCGTACCCTCAAGTTTCCCCATAAGGAACCTTGCCATTTAATAATCGGGGATCCTGGTTTTCGCTCATAAAAAATTGCAAATTTTCTGATTAAAGCCCCCTGATCTGTGGTTAAAATGAAAGGCCACTATGTATACAGGCAGTAGTTGAACACAATGGTTTATTGATATATTTACAGTTTTAAAGTGATTTGGAAGACTACCTCAATCACTGTAATAAAATACATTCTAAATATATATTTTGGCATTTGATTTTGGGTTTTTTCATCATGGAAAATCAGAGCTTCTGCTGAGTCCATTCGGTACACCCCAAGAAATTATGCACAGAAAAATTCAAAATTATGCACCATTAATTACTTTTAATTTTGTTTTACAAATTAAACTAAATATAACACTATTTGAACTTTCTTTAGAAATATATGCAGGTACTTTGTATGATTGGGGGTGGGGGTGGGATGTGCATGTGTGGTGTTTGTGGGTGGGTGTACGGTTTGTGGCAGAGTTGTGAAGGGGCATGAGGAGTGTGGGTATGTGTATGGGATTTGTGAGCAGGTGTGGGGTTTGTGGTGCCTGTTGGCGGCTGAGTGGCAGCAGGCAGTGGGTACTTGGAGCACTCATGGCTGCAGCAGGCAGAGCCCCCAGTGGCTTGTGCCTGTGGCTGAGTCCCAGGACCTGCACATACTGGCATGGAGCCAGCCCAGCCCCTTGGCACACACCTTAAGACCAGATTGGGCTGGGTCTGTGCCCACACATGAGGCTCATGGGAGCTGTGTGCCGTCAGGCCAGGCAAGCTCCGTGCCTCCATGGGCAGCTTCCCACTGGAGTGCAAGAAGCCGCATGTGGACACATGGAGCTAGCTGCCCTGGCCTGATGGTTTGTGGACTGGGAGCCATGCACCATTGGGTTGGGCAGGCTCTGTGCCTCCCCATGGGGCTTCCAGCACTCCAGCAGGAAGCCCGCCCAGCCTGATGGTGCGTGCAACTCTGTGCATCCGTGTGCAGCTTCCCACCTGGCCCAATGGTGTGCAGCTCCCAGTCCATGCACCATCAGGCAGGGCTGCCCCTCCATGTGGGGCTTTCTGTGGACACTTTCCCACTTTCTCAGCCCCTACCCATACACCCTTGCCTTAACCTCCACCTGCCCCACTGGCTCTTCCCACAGCCCCCAACCCACTGCTCCCCAGCCCTGGCAGTCACCTGCCCCACAGGGCCCCCTCAGCCCTACCAGTGCCCCCTATCTCCAACCTGCAGCCTCCTAGCTGCACCAGATGGGGCCCCTAGCTGGCCCACAGCCCCCTGCAATCCCCACTTACCTCAAAGTCTCCAGGAGAGGAAGCGAGCCTGAGCCAAACCTTGGCAGACTGGGGGTCTCAGGCCCTGCCCCTGCCCCTTTCCCCTTTCCCTCCCCCTCAGGACAAGGCTTAAGGTTTCCTGTCCTTTTTGCAAGAAGCTCTTGCAGGCTGGAACTCTGCCAGGCTGCAGAGAGCTCTTTGCAAAAGTGGAAAATCGCTTTTTTCTCTGTTTAAAAGGGAAAATTCAAATTTTTTCCACTTCCCCATAGGAAACAGAAAAAATGGATCCCTGGTAATAATATAACCCTGTTGCATCCTGGAGGCAAAGAACTATGCTCCTTCCAAAGCCAGAAGCCAGCTAGGCATCCTTGGCAGAGTCTCTCCCAAGCACTCCATGTCCGTTGTTTAAATGTGAGGGAGGCCGCAGTGATAGTTGACAGTGAAATAAGCTCTGTACCCCCACATACTTGGCGCCTGTGTGACTTCATGTCATGCAAGGGCCCTTCCTGTACTACTGACATGCAGATGGCTTCAATGCCCAGCCCATTCTTTCTCCCTCTTGTTAGGTTGACATAGAAATCAATGGAGAACCTGTGGACTTGCACATGAAGCTGGGAGACAATGGAGAGGCCTTCTTTGTCCAGCAGTCAGAGGAGAATGAGGTAAGCTGTGTCTGGTGACTGGGAGGAGGTGAATGTACCTCTCTGACCCAGTGGGTTTATGTACCCCTGACACAAGGTCCTGTAATCTTACCACCTGGATCTCATAAAGGGGCTACATGTCTGCCAGCAGAGAGGTCTAATGCTCATGGAAGAGGGCAGAAAAGGGAAGGAGGTTGCTGTTATTCTTTGCATTTGTTTTTTTAACTTTCTTTTCTTCTTTGCATAGTTGTGTAGTGCTTTTGATGTCTGTGGTCTTTTAGAATTGTACAAAATCGGAAAGATCTGTGTAGGGTAGGTGAGTTCAGGCCTAGGGCATCACTGACAAACAGCACAGTGATAAGTTGCTTATTCCTTAAAGGCTTTTCTTTAGGTTTGGTCGATGGTCAGACCTGAGAAATGGTCTCAAAGCCTGGTGTTTCTAACAACAAGCAAGGTCTTGAGACAGCAGTGCCTGTGCTTCTGGTAGCTGGACCAGCAGTTTATTTTTCATGAATGTCAAACCATGGGCTCATGCTGCTAGCTTGGGCTGGATTAGAGCCACTGACCTACAGGTGAAAAGGCTGCATGGGACTGCCCCTAAGCCTTTCAGTTCCCCTGCACCAGCCCTGATTCCACCTTTTAAATCCACAGTTGTTCAGAAGTGTCTTTTTAAAATCACAAAAAAGTAGAACTAGAAGGTACCTTGAGAGGTCATCCTGTCTGACTCCCTGGTCAAGATAGGATCATTTCTGTCTAAACAATTCTAAGTTTAAACATGCTCATAGTTAGAAAATTCTTCCTAATATCCAGCCTAATTCTCCTATGTTGTAATCTAAGTCTATATCTGCTGCCTTGGGCTATGTGTCTGTGTCTGTGTAGTCTTGATTTTCTACCCTACAAGTGCTCCCCTTAAAATCTTTGTTTAGCAGGGTTGAACTGGGTATTCATTCAAGAGCACAGGGACTTTGTGGTTATTTTAGAAAAGGTTCCATGTGTGTATTATTTCAGGAAGGGATTTTAAGATGCAGAACCAGGGGGTCAAAGGTTAACAACAATTACCTTTCTGTCTGCCTTCCAGGGAAACATCCCCTCCTGTCTCTGCACTTCACCCATCCCACTGGAAGAAAGCCCAGATCAGACAGCCGGATCATCTCAGGAGCCTGAAGTTTCTAAACTCAGTCTGTCTGGAGAGACAGAAGCATCAACTTCCAACATGACCCTTCGTAAGAAAAGGCGGCGCAAGAAGAAGCCGAAGCGGAAGGAGGCAGCAGACTCCACTCCAGAAGAGCAGGAAGGAACGGAGAGTGAAAGGTCTCTTGAGGAAAAGCACAAACAGCTGACTCCTTCGTAAGTGAGGCCTAGGGTCTGTCTGTCCATCTGGGACTCCTTAAAGGCAGTGAGATGTGGTGGCCTGAGGCCATCAGAATCCAGTCTCACACTGATTTGCCTGTGTGATGCCGGGTAAGCAACTTTCCGTACCAAATGGTGGTGATCCTGCTCCTCTGCATTACCAGTTTGTTACTGTAACACCTTGGGGAAGCTAAGGCAGTGTGCATGTTATGTCTGGATTCTTTCCTCTTGCACATACTGCTAGTATTAGGGTAAAGTCCTGGCCAAATTTATCTGCAAAGCTCAGGACTCAGGGTGGCAAAGCTCAGGATGGGGTTGGCAATTCCACCTTCATCTCTGCTGTTTCTTCTCTTTTCACAGTGAGTCAGTTTATTTCTCCTTCACTGACCTGCCAGAAGAGGAGATTGGGCCCTCACTATCCAAAGAGATCTACCCTTATTCTGATGGGGAGCTGGCTTCACTGGAGAGGTAATAATGGCAGAATGAAGTGATTATGTGGCTTGATGAAAACTTAGAATGGCTTTTGGAAGCTCAGTAGACTAGAAAGCGGCAGGGAATGGACCTTTCTTGGCTCAAAAAGGTGTGAATAGTGTTAAAGAAAGCTCGAAGCCCTGCTCAGGCTATGACCTTGGAGCCAGAGCTGTGAAGTTGCAAGGAGAAATCTGGGTGAATAGAAGAGTGTGGAGAAGGGTCTTGGGAGTAGTATGGTCCAGAGGCACTGGGCTAGAATCAAGGAACAAATTTCTCTGCTTTGACTTGCTGTGTACCCATAGGTAAGGCCCTTCACATCTGTGAAGGGAAGCAGGCACACAGTTTTTGTCTGTTTTGCATTTTTAAATTAAAAGTCCCCTGGTGAGGGAATGGTCTTTTTTCACATGTAATATGGAATCCAGTACAATGGTGCCCTGAGCTCATTTGAGACCTCAGGGTCTTGACCTGAGGATGGTAAAGAGGAGGGGAGTTGTGGTGCTGTGGAAATTGAAAGGGTCTGTCATTTCCTTTTCTTCTCTCTAGCCTCTCCCCAAGCCAACCAGCTTCTCCTAAAAGTGACTCTGAACTGGAGATTAAACCTACTGAGCCATCCCCTCTTGGAGCTGAGTCTCACATGCAGTGGACCTGGGGGAGGCTCCCTCAGGTGAGTGCACAGGGCACAAATAATTCCTGAGCATCATTTCAGAAAGACACAACTGAGCTTCCACACATTTGAATCCCATGCCTGTGGGCTGCCAATGCCTGACTTTGGAAGAAAATATAATTGTCCTGATACTTGGGTTGCCCTTTCATTTTCTCAAGAAGTGAAAATGAACTATGGTTGTTGCTGCCTTTGTTCAAGAGGAACTCTGCATTCTTCATGGCCTGCTTTAAACCCATGTTTCAGTGCATCTTAATCTTCCTTTTCTTGTCTTTAGTGCCTCTGACCCACTGGTCTTGTTCTCTGCTTTTATATGAGGCTGAGACCTGCTGGAGTGAGTCTCTGGATTGGTCTATCCTACATAGTTTTGCTGGAATAGCTATATGCCTTCTAGGAGTATGCTATGTCAGGAGCCTCCCTATGTGGACGCAGATATATTGACAGAAAATGCCAGCAGAACCTGTATGATTGAGGAAGGTGGTGCAGCTAAGCAGGCCCAAAAAGCCCTTTTTTGCTACTATATTATACACCATATCTCTACCACCATAGCTCTGCTGGCAAAGCTCTGGCAGCAGCAGGCCCATAATGTAGATTTTCTGTGTAACCTACTCCATGCACTAGCAGGTACTGGTTTTCTGGATGATGTGGCCGTTGTCTGGAATCAAGATCTAATCATGCAAAATAGCACTACATTAATGCTGCCTGCTTTCTGAGCGCACACTGTGGCTGTCTCTACAAATCTTGCTTTACAAGATTAAAGCAGCTGACTAGATGGGCCTGGAAAGCATTAGCACTTGGGCTTACCAGGTTCATTGGAAGGGAGAGAGAGAATTGGGGATGTGCATGGGTCATCTTAATTCTGTCACTTTCTGACTCTTCAACTTTTTTTTTACTTTCAGTGTTCTCTTTGAATATTGCTTTTTTTCTGTGTCATGTGTGCTTGAGTTAGTTCTTTAGTGATAACCAGTGGCAACATCTCTTCCTGCTTCGGTTGTGCATGCAAGTACATATTATATGCATCTGTAGTCCAGTAACCAAATAATGTCTTGTCTGTGTCCAGCTTCTGTGCTGCACTAACTCTTTGTGAAACCAGTGAAGCTTGGGGTAAAATGCCCTAGTGTGGATGTAGTTATACTGGTGCAAAGGTGCTGATCCCAGGATGGCTTTTTAGAGGAAAGCTGTAGTATTTCAGGTTACATCACATACTCTTTCCCCTAAACTGTGGGGATCCTAGAGAGCATGGTGTAAATACATTTGGCCAGGCTGGGGCACTTGGTTCACCCGATCGTTCATGTATGTGTCCTGACTAATGGCTGCACCGTTCCAGCTAGGGCTTTGAAACCTACTTGGGAGGGGAAGGAGCCTACGCTTGATCCCATTTGGAGAAGAATGTAGTGGGCTGACACTTGTTTTACTTTCCCCACTTCCTGAAGGTGAGTAAATCGGAGCGAGTCGAACCAGTGAAGTCCACAGCATTTGTCCCTACAACAGCAACTGTTGCCACGATGACACCCATCCCAGTGGGTGAGACAACCCACTTCGTAGCCATCACGGCGGGTTTGGAAAGTGACCTGGTCACAATGGATTCTCAGGGCGTGCCCGATTCCTGTACCACACCTGTAATTAGGCCAACACCTGTCTTCCAAAATGGAAATGACCTCCCTGTGCTGAAGGACTTCCACCCTGTGGCTGAGTCTGCAGACACAGCAGAGAGTTCTCTGGAGGCCTCCCCCACCCTGGCAGAGGAGCAGGGAGCAAAGCAGCATCCAGAGGCAGGGGCTGCAGAAGAAGGAGGAGAAGAGACCCTGGAGGCCACAACTGAGCAAGTCCTGCAGCTGGATCCTTCTGGTGTTCAAGAGGCACCTGCCATGAGGCCAGCAAAATTGGAGAGCACCCAGCCTGGTGACAACCTGGAAACCAAACTGGAAAACCAAAGGAAGCAGGGTAAGCAGGGACTTACATTGTTACAGATGTTGCTTGGCCCTGTAAAGCAGGGAATGTCATTGGCCCACTGGTGTGACCCAGTAAGGTACTTGGAGCTTCTCATAGAGCTGTGCCCTATGTTTTCCACCAGAGCCATCTCCAGGTGACTGCTGAGCACTTGGGAACAGGTGGTAACACTGAGCCAAAGCTTACTTTTATACCAGGAAAAAACCCAAGGGAAGATCCACTTGCTTGAGTGGAGTTTCTTGGACTTACCCCTGCCTAGAAAGGCAGAAAGAAATATCAGTCCAAATACCTCACACAGACTTAAGCAATTTGCAGACAACCTCTTGTGAGGTACCTGGAGAAGCGTTTGGCTTGCATTCTTCTCAGCTCGGAGAATGAAAGTAGACAGACCTATCAGTCTTTTTATAACTGGTCCCATTTCTATGTTCTCCTGCATTGGCAGTGTTGCTGCTGCCAAGATTGCTGGAAAATTCTGTCATAGCAACTGAGACACCCTCTTTGGCTTGCTAAAGAGAGAGATGCTATTGATTTTCTCTCTTGTAAGATTCTGGTGGGCTGGAGAAATGCTGGCCGAATTGTATCTCTTCGTATTGTTTGTCTGTTGAGGCTCCACAAAAAGAAGTCATCATCTGGGTCCCAGTGACATCTACCTGGATGATCTCACCAACCTGGATGAAGACCAGGTGGCACTTTATTTCCCTAAAAGGTATTGAGTTTATTAGGCTACTCTCTTACCAATGTCCTGTTAGCTTCTTAACCCTGGAGGGATTGTTCAGTTCCTTGCAGTAAGAAAAGATGGATCTTGCCCTCAACACAAATGAATACCAAATGACCTGTTAGATGTAACAGACCTAAATAAAAACCACTGAGGTCCCACTACAGTATTGACATAATTCTAGTCTGTGCTATTGCTGGGTCTGAAGACTGTTCTAATAGGACTCCTTCGCCATGCTAAATGAAGACTTTAACAGCATCATGATTTCTCAATGCAGTTTAGCTTATGCTTTGTGCTAGAGGCAGAGAAGGCTCTAGGAAACTGCATAGATACTTCCACTATGCCCCCAGTCCAGCATTCATGCAATGGACATTGCTCCAATTTGCCTACCCTGTCCTTAAAATAATGGATCCCACAGGCACCTGCAAGCAGAAGCCATACATATTAGGCCCAAATTTATTCCTAAGTGAGTTGATTAGGATTTCACTCAGCAGGAGATCCTACTCATCTCATGCTCTGGAATGGAGCCATTGAGACCACCTGGTTAAGCTGAGTTTGTAGAAGATGCCTCCATTTGTAGTTTGACACCACATACTTCCATTGCCTATTTGTATGAGTTGCATGTCCATCATACTGTTCATACTTAAAAATGTCCCCTGTAAGGGGAGGGATGGATGTTAGCTGTTGCCCTCTGGCCCTGCTGACAGAGATCTGACTTTCGCACAGTATTGTCACTGCTCCTTCTGTTGTTAATAGTGATATGGAACTCAGCCCAAAGCCCTTGACTGATCCCGGAAGCCTCTGCAGCACCCAGCTGCCAGCTGGAACTGCGATTGACAGTGGCACAGAGAACTTGTCAGACTCCACCTATGAAGGGATGTCCCCTGTTGCACTGTCTCTGTGTGGAGGTCTTGGGGACAACAGGGAGATCTCCCATGGTAGGTGCGAGGGAGAGAAGAGTCTATACTATAGAACTTGCACAGTGCAATAACAGGGATGCCGTTATCAGTTGGGTAGAGTTTGCTGTGAGGGGATGACAAATAGCTCCTTAAGAGGTAGAAATGCTGGAGGGGGGCAGGGTGCCAGAGATGATGTGATCCAGAGCAGAGAGGGGCAGAGGAGGAGAGGAACTAACTTAGGGTTGGTAAACAAAGCGGGAAAGTGAACAGATACATAGCAACATGGCACTGTCCCTGGAGAGTCTAAGCCACCTGGCCATTGCAACTTCTGTCTCGGCAGCCTTTAAATTGCTGTATCTGTGAAGCAGTGAAGGATACAAGCCCAGGTTCCACTTAGGGAATGATCAGGAGCTGGTGTGCTAGTATTTAATCTCCTTTTCCTGTTTCTGTTAGAGAAGTTCATGGAGCACATCATCTCATACCAGGAGTTTGCTAAGAACCCAGGAGTCCTCGATGACCCCAACCTGGTGATAATGATCCACAAGAAGTGAGTAGCCTGGTTCTGGTTTGTCATCTTCTACGTCTAGTGGAATATATAAGGCACCACTCTCAAGAAAACTACTGTCTGAGTCTCCAAGACAGATGCTACTTCTACTGCGGTGGCTGAGTTAGGCTTGAACCCTCTGGGCTGCTCTGTGAGCCATGCTCAGAACTTCACCCTCACAGCTGGGAAATGGCTCCTTCCATGGGTAAATAGTCTTCTTGCATCTTGCAGCTCAGCCAAAATATCCTAGTGGCTTGTTATGGGTCATGTGCTATGACTGGCCAGGATTGAGTGATCAGTTGATTGACTTTTTTTTTTTTTTATCCCTGTCTTTCATTTTCTTTCTGTCTGCCACTGCCCATGTTCAGTCTAAACCCCCTACTTTTCTGCTTGGCTTTGATGCAGGATTTGGCCGAGTGACTTGTGACCAAGCCAGTACTTGGGTATAGGCTTAACATGTAACCAGACTTCGTTGTCAAGGAGTTGCATCCTTTGTTCTGCCAGATTCAGGCCCTGTAAAGGTCTAGCCTCCTAGTCCATCCCCATCCAATGGGGCATTAGCTTTCTGTGGATAGTGACCTTCATTTAACTCTTGCTTCTTCCAGGTATTATAATTGGGCAGTGGCTGCTCCTATGATCCTCTCTTTACAGGCATTCCAGAAGAACATTCCCAAGGTAAATGGCAAAACTACTTGGTATGCTTTGGCTTCAAATGGCTTCTTGCAATCAATCTGGGAAAGAATTAGGGGCAGGGGCCAAAAGTCCTGTTTTCCAGTCTCCTTCTGGCTCCACCCTGTAACAATGCATTGATTATCCTTTCCTTTCACCTAGGCCAGAGCTGAATGTAGGTAGGTACATGCCTGCTTGGCATACTAATATGCCACAGAGTATGCCTAAAGAATGAAATTTTGGTAAGGGAGGCTCTTTCTTGCCAAACTGACCTGTTGAAGAGAGCTATGTTTGTCTAGGGATAGGGCTGAGCCAGGTGCCCGGAGCTGTGCTAGAACTTGGAGTGTGCTCTGGCCCTTGCTAAGTGTCCCCATTTCTGTGCCGTGAAGTTTCTCAGGACTGTGGACTGTGTGGTGAGGAGGGAGGGTTGGGGAAAAGCCTTTCAGCAATGGCTTCAAGTTGTTTTTCCCCATCAGCCCAGGAACCTTCCCATTGCTGTGCTGAGCCCTGTAGGTGAAAGTGTTGCGAGAACATTCACTGTACATGGGATTCCTGTGGGCTCAGAAATGATTTGCCATGCAGCAGGACTCTTCTCTAATGTGCTTTCACTTTCACAGAGCACCGTTGATCAGCTGATGAAGGAGAAGATGCCCAAGAAGAGTGGCAGGTGGTGGTTTTCCTGGAGGAGGAGAGAGTTCCCTAGTAAGGAGGTATGTGTGCACACGTGTGTGCATGCATGCACATACATGGTGGCTGCAATTGCCACATTCCCAGCAGAGATGGACAAGTTGTTTCATCCCTTCTTTGGTCATGCACCCATGCCAAACCACAGAGGGACCTGGTAGTGAGACTGAAGCTGACAGCAAGGGCAATAATATATGAAAGTAGATGGTTGCAATGCATCCCTTGGAGGCCATTCTTATACTTCTAGAAACTCTGATGGTGTTAGAAGCTGGTGCCTGAGCTGTAGAGCAAGCTGTGAGAGCTCTGTTAGGAACTGGATATTAACTCTGTTTCTGGGTCTACACCTGGATTTACTACCCTGGGATGCTGCCGTTAGCAAAGCTACCTGCTACCCTACCACAGACCCCAGTGCATGTTGTCTCTAATAGGAAATATAGTAGGGACTGGAATCAGGGTGGGCATTTCCTGCCTCACCTGCACTAAGGAGCTCTCACTGCAGATCTTCTCTTTTCCCTTCTGTCTTATGTGGTGGGTAGCACAACTCCCTGCCCCCTCTCCCCCGAACAACTAAAATAGGGCTTAGTGGTTTTCATAGGGTGCTTCTCTTCTCCTCTTGTGGTAAGGAGCTGTACAGTACCACTCTGACATACAGAAAAGCATGGTAGCCTATGCTCCTGCCCTCTGAGTGTCCAGCAGGGTTTGTCCTAATGGAGCTAAGGATGAACCTCTCTGTCCACAGCACGAACCCAGTGCAGAACATGCCAGTACAGAAGCGCTGCAGCAGGGCTCCACTCCACAGAGGTAAGCGTTATTTGACTGGCTGCTAGTGAAGGCAGGCATGGCTTCTTTTTGGGCCTTATTATCAGCCATTTTATCTCTTTAAGTGAATTATTCCATCCAAGTTTAACCCTGTGAGTGGAACTGGGGTGTGGAAGGCTGGGGTGTGGTAAGTAACGGGGGGTGGGGCACTTGGCTTTCCATTAGCATCATGACACCATCCATCTGAAATTGCAGATCCTTGTCCCTATGGCACATCCAATCAGGGTCATCATGGTGATCCCATCTGCTTGAACAAAGTTGTCCATGCCTGCTTACTGGTACCATCTGTCTCTGCGGCCATAAAGCAGTATTTGTTCTCTCTGCTTCCGTGCATGTGTAGACAGACTGAGGAGCCTTCATCCAGTGATGAAGAACCTGCATCCCCAGGGACTGTTTTGATAACAGATGCCACAGCACAGAAATATCTTCCCACCTATAAGAAATCTCTGAGACTGTCTTCAGATCAGATTGTACGTTTTTTGTTTCTTTTTACTTTTTGAATAGATTCAGAAGATGACTCTCTTGCTATCTGAGACTGAAATACAGTTCTTTTTACCAGAGCTGTCTCTAGGTTGAGATCATTCTTGAAGTGATGATCTTGACTGGAGCAAAAATATTTAGGCCCTTGAGGCATCCAAGCATGGGCATGTTGGTCTAGGCCAGGAGTGTCAGCCTACAGAGCTCTATCAGCTGGCGTGTGGCTTGACAGTCTGCCTATGGATCTCAGACTGGACTCACATGCCAGCATTTGAAGCACCCTGAACTGGCCCTACATGCTACCCACAAGGCACGGGACAGATCTGGTGTACAGGCTATATGCGGTGCCTACACTGGACTGACCCTGCATTACTCATCTGGCCCATAAGCCTGATGAGCTTGATACTCCTGGTCTAGGCCTATAGTCTCTTTGGATCTCAAGCTAAACAGGTTTAAGTTTTGGCATTAGTTGGATGCGAGCCCCTGTTGTGTATGTCTTCCTTGGAGACTCAAGAGAGACGGCAGCTTTTCCTTTTGAGCCAGCTATGAATTAACAGTCTATTGGGATAGAGGAAGTACCATTTCTTGACTGAGTTGTGAAGCAGAGGTACTGATTGTTGAGGTGGAGGAAAGGACCCCATTACCCTTTCAGCAGGGATGGGTGTCTTTAACCTGGATGTTTTGACCAAATTGCAATGTTAATAATTCCTTATTTGTTCCCTGAAATGGATCCTGGTTTCAACTGGTTACAGTTCAAAGATGTTATTTCATAGGGCTTCTTAGTGAGTACTGTTAAACCAGGGAGGGGCTGTATTTCAGTAGGTGTGGAAGCTGTGTAATTTTGCAAGTACATGCCCACATATGTCCCTTTCTCTTGTATTTCTATGGGAATATAGCTGGCCAGGGTAAAAGTGCAGCCTTGCATGTTACTCCTGAAGCTCTCCTGGAAGGAGTGTTGCTACGTGAATGCTAATGTGTTTCTCTTCTCTGTGTGTAGAAGAGGCTGAATCTGCGGGATGGCCCCAATGAGGTGATGTTTAGCATCACCACCCAATACCAGGGCACATGTCGCTGTGAGGCCACCATCTACTTGTGGAAATGGGATGACAAGGTGGTGATCTCGGATATTGATGGGACCATCACCAAGTAAGGGGCTGCTCTTTCTCCCCTTCTCTGTGGTGTCCTCTGTCAAGGCAAATGCACCATTGAAAGGCTTGTTCAAGTGGTTGTGCTGATTTACCACACCTCTGAGCCCTGTGTTCTGAATCTCTGTTGGTTTGCTTGGCCTAACTAGCCTTTGTCCTTGTAGGTCTGATGCTCTGGGTCACATTTTGCCACATCTGGGAAAAGACTGGACTCACCATGGGATTGCCAAACTCTATCACAAAATCCATTTGTAGGTATTGGATAAATAGGTGCTCTATTCGGGTATCCTTCTTCTGCCCTGTGGGGATGGAGCAGAGTATTGGGAGCCCATGGTTGGGGACTTCTTCCCTAGGGAAGGGGCCTGGCCTGGCTTCCCTCTCGTCTCTTGTATGATTATGTTGAAATTTTCCTCTCTTCAGTGCTGCTGGTGTGGAGGAGAACTGTCTTGTCCTCCCTACCCACCTAGCAGTAGGCTTAGGGATGGTGATGACAGATAAAGCCAGAGTAGTTTAAGGAGCTTCTCAGCTCCCTGGTGGCCTCTTCATGCTTTTTGTGCTGATTTTGCTGAGCTTGGGGTACAAAGATGTCCTGAGAGAAGGTACAAGGGCCCCTGGTGCAGCTTTATGACTGAACTCTGTCTCTGCTGTTAGCACTGTGGGGTTAACAGTGCTAACAAAAATACAAAAGTAATTGGGGTTTCATTCATTAGGAAGGAAGAAGCTGACTCTAGCTGCTGCTCTGCCCCTCTGCAGGGTGGGTGGGTGGTGGTGGAGTGGGTTGTGTGTCTAAATGACCCTGGTTTTCAAATGCTAGGAGTCCCATGTGTGATATGACCACTAAGGGGCACTGTGTGTACATGATTTGACCTGTTTGATGCTCTGATGCATCTGAGTGACTTGAGAATGCTTCCTCATTTAGTGAGCAAAGCACAAGGCGGAGACAGAGTTCTTTTGTCCTGGCTCAGGACTGCTGGAAAAGGGGTGAGCCCTTTTTCACTTGCATGTTTCATTCAGTGGAGGCTGTTCGGATCCACAGCTGAATCATTTTTCCGTACAGGAGAGTTTGTACCCTGCATCTCTGGCCTTCTGTGTGGATCTTGGATGTTTAGTGCCTTTTATTCTGTAATAGCCTGGCTTCACTGCCTTTGTCAGCACTCGGTGCCTGCTCTGCCTGGTAGAAGTGCTGTGTATGCATGAGCTCAGTGCCTGATGTAAACTCTCTTAGAAGATGATGAAATCTTTCATGCTGTAGGTTCACCTTTGTCATTCAAAGCAACAAAAAAGCATCCTCTTGAGGCCACCTTTAGGGTTCTTCCAGCACTTGTGCCAAGCTCTGCTGTGCTGGGTGTGGTAGGAATTTGATCATGATCACTGACTGCTTACTGCTCTGTTCATGTTATCTGCTGCCCACCCTGTGCTCCTAATCCCCTTTGGATATTGCTTTGTGTAATATATCAAACATAATTGCAGGGGGACATATGGAGACCCTTCTTCTGTCTCCTAGAAGTCTTCCAGGTTGGATTTCTCCTGAAAGGAGTGAATGAATTGGGTAGGAGGTAGGAAACATTATAGTGAGTTGGTGGAAACATTATGGTTTGCTATGGTGGAAGCGTCCTGCAGGTCTGCTAAAGCAGTTTGCTGCTAGCTGGAGAAGACCCTGCTGAATGATCATGATCAAATGATCCTTTTCTGCAGAAAAGGACCTGCGGGTTACAGTGGACAATAAGCTGAACATGAGCCAACAGTGTGCCCTTATTGTAGAGAAGGCTAACAACCTATTGGGCTGCATTAGTAGGAGTGTTGCTAGCAAATCGAGGGGAGTGATTATTCCCTTCTATTCTGCACTGGTGAGGTCACATCTGGAGTACTGTTTTGGGCCTCCCACTTCAGAAAGGTTGTGGAAAAGTTGTAGAAAGTCCAGCAGAGAGCAACAAAAATAGATAGGGGGCTAAGACCCGTGACTTGTGAGGAGAGGCTGAGGGAATTGGACTTATTTAGCCCAGAGGAGAGAAGACAGGGATTTAATAGCAGCCTTTAACAGCCTGAAGGGCGGTTTCAAAGAGGATGGAGCTGGACTGTTCTCAGTAGTGGCAGATGACAGGACAAGGAGCTATGGCCTCAAGTTGCAGCAAGGGAAGTTTAGATTAGATATTAGGAAAAACTTTCTCGGAGGGAGGGTAGTAAAGCACTGGAACAGGTTACCCAGAGAAGTTGTGGACTCCTCATCCTTGGAGGTTTTTAAGACCCAGCTAGACAAAGCCTTGCCTGGGATGATCTGGTTGGGGATGGTCTTGCTTTGAGCAGGGGGTTGGACTAGATGCCCTCCTGAGGTCCCTTCCAACCCTAATTTTCTATGATTCTAATGGCATGGTGGCTTTTTTATGAGTACAGTCTGAGCTTACTAACAGCTTCTTCTTGTGGGGCCTGGGCCCAGGTGCTTTGTGATGAATGGCTTGTGCACTCTCCTCTCCAGGTTTGCAGAGCACTGAAGAGCAGCTTTGCTGGGGTGCTGAAGGGGGAGTGGTGGGTTGGATGACCTCAGTGTACAGGTCCCAAATTCCCTCCCCTACTCAATCCTGGCAAGGGGCTTAAAGGAATAGGATCTCACATGGAAAGGAGACAGGCATCTGATTCTTGCTGCCTGCTGTGTTCTAGGAATGGCTATAAGTTCCTCTACTGTTCAGCCAGGGCCATTGGCATGGCGCATATCACCAAAGGGTACCTGAAATGGGTCAACGACCAGGGCTGTGCCCTCCCAAAGGGCCCCATCCTGCTGGCCCCTAGCAGCCTCTTCTCCGCTCTTCACAGGTAACACACCACAGGACAGCTGCCTCTGAACAGCTGTGCTTGTGCTTGCTTCTGCCTCTCTCCATTGGGATAGCTCCTCCTGGGCTCTGTTTTCTATGGGGAGGTTGGCTTTTCCAGGACATGAGCCTGAGGACACTGGCAGACCCCCTGCAATGATGGGAGAGGTGCAGAGGTCCATACAGACTTCTCCACTGTGTGGTGTGTGATCACCATGTGCTTGCCCTTCTTTGCTTTAATAGATCCTATGGGCATATCCTCCCTCCTGCCTGCCACCTATCCCAGGCACAAACCAACCCTGCTGCCAAAACTTAATACCCAGCATCTGGAATATTAGCCATCAATCCAGAACATGTGTGGAAGGTATTATAGACTTTCTAATGCCTTGTTGCTGAGGTACTGAAGCCCAGATACTGGTTCCCTGGAATTGGCCTTGCTGTAGGCATAGGCTGTTAGGTTATCTGCTGTTATCCTGCACTGTATTTGGTTAAACCAGGAGATTTGTTTACCTTTTCTGTCCTACCAGCTAAGGCCTTTAATAGCAAAGAAAAATACCTAAGATGGTCCTGACTTGGAAACCTAGGAAGCCTGGATGCCTGTCGCCTTCACTCTTGTATTCTCTCATCTGATGGTGCCTGGCATTGCAATTCTCTGTAAAATTGCCCCTTGTTCTGCAAGCGCCCCCTCCCTCTGGAGCACCATGGATGCAGTGAGCACTTTCTGTCTCCAGGCATTTGGTGGCCTAGCCCAAGAGGTGGGAGGACTTGATGGGGTTCCTCCTTCCTTGGTGGGATCTTCCTCGTTTAATATTCTAGAGACTTCTAGATAGGTGGAAAGGGTGGCTAAGACTTCCTCTTTGCCATAACTGTTGCTTCACCAGTGTAAGGTGCTCTTACTGTCTTTGAACCTTCCCTCAGAAGCTTTGAAACAGCTTTGTAAGATGTACTGGCTCATAGACCAGCCTTGCCATAATACTCTTATGTTTTATGTTGCAGGGAGGTGATTGAGAAAAAGCCAGAGGTGTTCAAAATTGCCTGCTTGACAGACATTCGGAACCTTTTTGGCTCTGCACAGCAGCCCTTTCATGCCGCCTTTGGGAACAGACTTAACGTGAGTGGCACCCTCCTGGTTGCTAGTGGGAATGACCACCTGGGGGACAAGTGCTTCTGTAGCTCTAATCTGTCTTGTCTGGCCTTTCTTGGGCAGGATGTCTATGCCTACAAGCAAGTGGGGCTGCCAGAGTCTCGTATATTCACTGTGAATCCCAAGGGGGAGCTGATCCAGGAGCTCACCAAGAACCATAAGTCCACGTAAGCCTGCCTGTTGTTCTTATCCTGGGATGTCTTTTCCACCATCTCCCTCTCTTCTCTGTACCAAACCTTGCTCTTCGTGCCCAGCATGGACTGTGAGGAAGATTGCAAAGTCCTCTAGCTAATAGGTGCAGAAGTTCATGCCAGTGAATGTCTAGGACATTCACTGGCAAAGGGGAGAGGGTTCAACTCATTCTTGAACCTGCCTGTACAGCTGGAGCTTCCCAAAGATATTCTTTCAAGCAGGTACACATTAGCATGCCCCCAAGGAAAGCATGAGCCTTTCTCACCAGGGG
>JAGPOW010000797.1:16605473-16674770 GCA_030014935.1 Caiman crocodilus | reverse complement strand
CCCCTGGTGAGAAAGGCTCATGCTTTCCTTGGGGGCATGCTAATGTGTACCTGCTTGAAAGAATATCTTTGGGAAGCTCCAGCTGTACAGGCAGGTTCAGGAATGAGTTGAACCCCCTCCCCTTTTTTGAGAGATTCCCAGTGTTATCTATCAGTGTTATCTTGCTGTCTTCTTAGGAAGAGTTTTCCTCAAGGAAAAAAAGGGCTCCGTGACTAGGGTTGTGTCCTGCAGAGTGAGGCTATGGATTGCCTGTTCTCTCTGGGGCCTTTGTGATAGCAGTGGAGTTAGCACCCACACATGGGTGGGGCCTGGTATGGGCAAGAAATGCTGTGTGCACAAACTGTCAATGTGCTCAAGACATTAAGAAGAAGCTAACTCAGACATCCATTGACCCCAGAGTAAGGATTGTCCTAAGCATCATTTTAAGCTAGCATGTTTTGTACCTGGGTCAGTGAATGAAGGCTGAAGAGGAAAGATTTTCTCTGGTCCTTAATGTTGATCCCTTCCCTTACAGGTATGAACGACTGACCGAGCTGGTAGAACTGATCTTCCCCCCTCTAGGTCAGGAAGGGAGCTTGGCTTTGTCTTGGCCAGAATACAGCCAGTTTGCCTACTGGAGGAGTCCACTGCCTGCCATTGACTTGGAAGACTTCTCCTGACCCACTTACTAATGGAGACATGAAGGAAACCTTTCCTGGAAGGACAGTCACTTGCTGGACCCCAACAAAGCATTTACCCATTCCTTCTGCCTATTCTGCTACTAAGGCATTTCTCTTTTATTGTATGTTGTGGACTGTAGACCCCATGTGAAAGGGCAAAATGGAGGGGTGAAGGTGAGGAGGGAAGACTTGGCTTAAAGAAGAAAATATTTGCTGGGAATGGAATGTGTTGTCTTATTAAGAACCTGGAGAAAGTCCCTGGTTTATAAGTTTGAAATGATTTGTTGTTGCTTTTAAGGGTGGTGGCTCAGTGAGGATCTTCAGTCCAGATGCTGCTAGCTTCACTTCGGGGGATCCCAGGCAGTCCTGATACCTACAATACAGCTGTCTGGGGGCAAGGGGGGGCGGATGGTGATGGTCTCTGTTATGTACCCAGCTGTCTGTGAGCATTTGGAGCTTTGCACAGCTGTGATGTGGCTTAATTTCTCAGTAACTTGTCTAGGAAGGTGCAGACCATCCAGAACAGACTGTCAGTGAGTAACCACATTCAGCCTAATAGTGTCAATAAATAGTGCCTTAAAGTTCTGCATGTCTCTTAATGCTACTACCAGCTAACTTGATGTTAAGGCTCGTATTTCACCCAGAGCATGGGAGCAGGCTTAGGGCTTGGAACCTGGGCCCAGGGGCTGGCACAGAGGTCGCTTGTGAGGCTGCCTCGCATAGCACCAGACTTCTGAGGGCCTAGAAACACTCAGTGGAGCTTTCAAAGGTTCCTGACTATTCTCTAGAAATTTGCTTCTCTACCTCTGTAGCAACTCTTGTCTTGTACAGGAGGGAATACTACCTGGCCTCCCTCCCAAAGGTGGAACGCTTTATTGTAGAGTGCTTTCGAAACCTGTTAATGATGTGAGCGCTAGGCACCGGATTTCTCATCATTCTTGGCCTTTTTCATATCCCTAATCGGAAAAGTAGGGGTTCTTGTGTCCACGGCCTATTGGATCTGGCCGGTGACTGCCTCCAGGAAAGGGGCCTTCTCTACTGCCTTGCCATTTCTGCTTCCCTAGGAGGATCTTCACAATGGGGCCTTCCAAGCACAGACCCCATTTAAGCAGTGGGTGTGGAAAATTCAGGCACATGTAGTTTGTGTGCGCTCAAGTAGTTGATGGCGGAGCCACGTGTGGAAGGCAGGTGTTCCAACCTGTGCCAACACTTGAGGCTGTTTTTAAAACAGTCTGCTCTGAGGAGTACCTGACCTAGGCCAAAAAGGGCATGGTGGGGAGATGTCTGGTGCTTTTTGCTCTTCCATGGCAATGTCTGCCTACTTTATAGGCTTGTTAACAATCTCTACCTGTCCTCCTGGCAGGGAATGAGTTGCTTGTTCCAGCTGCCCTCATTTTGCCCCAGGGAGAGAGTTTGAATTCACGCCTGGCTTCCAGGCCTTCATTAGGCTCCTGTCCCTCTAATTCTCATCTGGGAGATTTTCTGTGCCAGTCAGGGCTTTTCAAGGTGGTGCCAGGGGAGACCATACCTTGAGGCACACTGACTTCCACCCTCCCCCACCTTGCAAATGTGAATCTCAGAATTGCCACAATCCAGAGGGAGGCCAAACAAGTGTAAGGACCTAATTTCTGCCCTTGACAGAGGCTGTGATTTCTTCCTCCAAAACAAGAAAGAGCTGCCACCTTTATGGGTTGTTTTGTGTTGCTAGGATCTGAGCTATCAGAAGAGCCTTTGCCTGGCTCATAATTTTTGCAGGGGCTCAGTTGCATGCATGGTGAGGCAGACTTTGAGCTCAGCTGTCTCCAGAACCAGGCCCTAAGAGTCACGGTGGGGTAGTTGCATGTCTGAAGTCTCCTGAACAATCTGGCCCTTCAGAACCCCCTCCCTGTCTCCTGCTAGGATCTGCTGTCCCATCCCTTTCATTATACAATATAACAGGAGCATGCCAGGCGGATATTGCTAATTCCTGTTAGCAAAAGGCTCGTTTACTGGATGGTGCAGGTAACAAACGCTGCAGTGCTTAGCTTCAATTACTTGTGTTGCAAACAATTTTTCCCTGCTCTCCCTTTGACATAGCTTCCTTCCCGCCTCAGGCCAAAACTAATCTGGAAATAACACAGTAGTCTCTTATTGTAGCTGCCTCTCTCAATAATCCAAGTCTTGTGTTCAGCCCTTGGTATATACTGTCAATTTTTTTCCCTTTCATTCCAGGGGAATCATTTGATACTGGAAACCTCAGCAAGAAGCTTTTATTTTTTTCCAGTACAAACAGTCTTTCAGCATGAAAAATCTGAACAAATGTACAATGTTTTAAAAACAATACAAAATGGCCTTTAATAGGATCTGTCAACAACCACCTGGGAGCTGGCCCAAGGGTGAGCGGAGCCACAGGCGGGATCAGATTCCTTCTTCAAAAGCAACAAATGCCCCATTTTTAATTTTTTTTTAAACAAAGTTACCTTAGCTTTTTGACTCGAGTATCTGAGAACAGAAGTAAAAACTGTCCATGTCTTCAAGTTTCTAATCAGAAATCAGTCCAAATGTAACGCTACTTTGGAGAGGCCAGCACACATTCAACCACTCCTGGCTCTGTCTGATACTATTGCCTCCCCACTTTCCTCTCCTGTTGTTTGACTTTTTATCCCCTCTCTGAGCTGTAGGGATCTGTTCTGATCTACTCTCTTTAAAAAGTGGATTGTCAGACCAAATTTAGAGACATTCCAACTTCCTCTTTGGTTGTTTTGAGGTCTTTGGCCCCTTGTTGAGGCTGTGAAGGCCAGCTTTTCCATAGATCTTGTCCCCACTCTGCTGTCTGTGCTGTTGATGTAAAGGGCCATATCAAGGCACGGCGAAGTAGAGATACAGTTACATGTGAGTTAGCAGTTGTTGAGGAAACAAAATGAAATTTGAGGTCCAAAAAAGCTGTCCTTGAGTGTCCAAGTGCTAGTCAAGACTTGCTTCAGGGCCCCTTTCCCTATGACGACAGGCCCTTGTCTCTGTCATTTTGCTTTCGTTGTGGCATGCAGGCAGAGAAGGGCCTTATCCCTCTGTGACACCAAAGTCCACCTGCACCACTTTGAGAGGCAGAATCAAGCCACTGCTGATTTGAGTGAGCATGTTCTATGAGTTGGTGGGCAGACCCTGGATAAGGATGTGGTGGGAAGCCTGGGTATATGATCTGCAGCCCCTAACGTTCAAATTGAAGAGAAAACAGTTTTGTTTCTGGTAGAAGCTTACGTCTGAAGTTGTATCACATGGGAAAGGATGTCCTTAGCTTGTGTACAGTGCAGGTTGCCCCATGTCTGTTAATCTGAAGCAAAGAGAGCTTTTCTGGGGGCCAGGTTTCAGCCTGGGATCTGCTCTCGAGTATAGTATGCTACAGGGAAGAAACATGGTGATGGAGTGAAAGCAGGAATGAGAATGATCCAGAGCAAGGGGGCAGAAAGGTGAGTGGGAGCAATGCAGAAAGGACAGGCGTGAAAGCTCAAGAGTTTTGGGGGTGGGTGAGAGGGAAGCAGAACTGATGTAGGGCCAGTATGAAAGTATGACAGTTGCAGTAGGACAGATGGGAAAACAATGGCAGTTTTTCTTTCTCCTTAAAGTGCCAACGTTGCTGGAATAGAGACTCCTATGTTTCCTCTTAATGCTTAATGGTGATAAGTCCCATCTTGGCCTAACAATAAATGATTTGCTTGCTGTGACTCAAAGTGCCAGTGGACTTCTGATTTGGAACATTGCAGTCCATACGGAGCAGGTGTCCTCTAGATAGTCCTGTATGAACCGTATTTGAATGTTTTCCTTGCTCCCTGGGGAAGTTCAGTGGGAGAGGAGCCTGCTCTTGGGATTGGAGTGCAGTCCTTGTTAGTGGCTGTTGCACATTTGCAAGGTAGAGGTCCCCGACATCTAGTAGTTCCATTGCAGGCTGAGTCTCCGTTCCAGTCCCAGCTAAACCTTTTGGTGCTGTCAGCAGTTGCTTGCCCACTTGGTGCCCCATCTGGTCCATCTGAACAACTGTGGAAACTGCAAAGACCTCCGAGACTGAGCTTGTAAAAGCAGTTAGAAGAGTCCTGTGTTCAAAGGTGCTATAAGCAACACCACTGTCTTTCCCTCCTAATTGGCACTAGGTAAAGGCATCCACCCTCTAGAGAAGTCACACGTGCAAGGTGCTTCGGGGAGCTGCGGTGCATGAACTGGATTGGATACCGCCTGCCTTCAGTCTGCACGATGACAGAATATCACATACAAGCACACATTAATCAGTGAACAGGTAAATCCTATTCCCCAAAACCTACACTTCAGCACTGTGGGTAGTAAATGCCACTTGATGGACGAAGGAAATTTGTACATATCCCCTCTCCCTTTGAAAACCAGGTGCCAGGGCTGGGGAATCTAACAGCTTCTTGCCTTGGCTTTCCACCTTTGGAGGCCTAGTTGCAAACATGACCCAGGTAATGAGCCAGGACTGTGCACTGTTTGCAATCTTTGCAAAGAATTCAGGCTTCTTACAAGCCTTTGTTCCTGCTGAACTTAGGACTGGGAGAGCTGAGCAGAGAGCACTTGCAAAATGTAGTAGAGTTCTAAAAGGTCTCCCCAGAAATGCTACATGTGGAATAGGTAGAAAGTTACAATGGCACACAGCCTCCAGCTTTATAGACCAAGCTCCAGAGCACAGCAAGTAAAATGAAGAAAGCTGCAATCAGGAGGGAGGGGCGGAAGAGAATGGTGTATACAAGTTTGCCATTTTGATGCATGCACTCCTACAGGAGCTGGCAATGTCTTGTGTGCAGGGAGGGGCACTTTCTTACTCAAACAGATTAATTAGGTAGTTGAGCCCCCAAGGTCTGCTCAGCTGAAGAAAAAGGCACCTACTAAGTCAAAAGAGGGAATCGAATTCTTGGGAGGGGAAGGGGAGGAGGTGCGGTGCTAGAAAGCATTCTTTTAATAGCCAGACTTCTGGTGGTGGCATTGCTATTGGGGGTCCCTGGCTAGCTCTGTGCTAGTGGGTAATATGAATGTGGTCCTTGCTGAACAGAGTTTCTCCAACCCAACCCAACCCACAAATACAGGGTTTTATCCTCCAGAAGCAATAAATCCACAAAAATGAAGCTGAAGCAGGGATCGTCGTGAATCATCCTGGATTGCCATCATCCTGATGACCCTTCTTGGGTCATTGCTCTGGTAGTCAAACTAAAAACCACCCAGCTATGGACCGGCACCTTGCTACAATGTTAGTACAGATGCTGAGTGTCACAGAGCAGTACAGTAATTTCAAAGGGGTAATGTGGGCTGGTACAATCTCACTTTTCTTAGGAAGAAAAATATATATGGAAGAAAAATGGGAGAAGGGATTGTAGCAGCTTTTAATTTATACTTTAATAATAGGGGGAAAAAAACATTGTCCCACTGGAGTCTGTGTGATATAAGTTAATTCTGGTCTTCAAGAAAAAAGATGGGGGTTTCAGTATAGCTAATGCTGCTTTCCCTCCGGAGTGCTTTCCAACTGGCTAATTTGTTCAGCCAGCTCAGTGACTTTGGCTTGGCAATCCAGCAAGTTGTCCTTCAGTACAGTTATTTCCTGAGAGTGTGCAGCCAAAGTCCCATTCATATGGTCCATGTAGCCCCAGAGGCTGCCTGTGTGTTTCTCCAGCTCATCCTTGATGATGTCCAGGCTGCTTGTCACAGAGCCCAGCCTGCCACACATGTTTTCTACCTGGGCCACACGGTGGTCAAACTGAACCATCTCCTTCTGCAGGTCATGCGCGACATTCTTGCAGTTGCTCAGGTCATTCACAATTCTGGTTTTGAGTCTCTCCAAGTCACCCTTGAGGTTCAGAACACGCCTGTTGCTGAAGAAGAGCTGCGAGCCCTGGTCGCTGACCTGCTCCTGGATGGAGTGGACCTCATCCTCAATCTTGCGCTCGTGGTCATCCAGCGAGGAGTTGACATGCAGCATCGTGTTGGAATACTGGGAGACAGAGTCCTTGAGTCCTGTCAGAGACTTGCTGACAGTGTTCAGGTTGATCTTGAGCAGGGTGATTTCACCCTGCAAGGATCCAGCTGCCTCTTCCTCAATCCGCCGCTGGATCTCCAGGATGGTGGCATTCAGCTTGCGCAGGAGGTCATAGTTGCTGTCCATCCTGAGCAGCAGGTCCTGGTTCTTGCTCTGGCAGTCTTCGATTTCCGTCCGGAAAGTCTCCACATCTTTGGAAGAGGAGGTACAGCCCAGGGAGCAGGTGGTCTCCAGGCTGGTGAGCTGACTCTGCAGGACGTCCAGTCTCTCATCTGTTTGCTTTCTCACATTAGTCAGCTCACCCTCTAGCAGGGGCATCACGGATCCATCCATGCCAGCTGGAGCACTGATGTTGCTCAGCTCCCCCACAATGGTCATGAACCTGTCCTCCAAGATTCTCACTTTATCATCGAATGACGTCCTCATGCCATCCACTTCTGACACCACCATGCCCCTCACGCTGTCCTCCAGTGTTGGGCAGCAGCTGCCCATCTCCCTTTCCGTGGCATTGAGCCTGGACTCCATGTCCTCAAAGCGCCCTTCAAAGAGGTTCTCCAGGGTGATGGTGGAGAGCTCTCCATCCAGTTGTGAATGCAAGTTCTTTTGGGACTCAGAGATGCTGTGGAGGCCCTTCTCCAGGATGTTCATGCGCTCAGTGAGGTAGTTTAGGTTGCTGCAGCAGCTCTCAACCACGGTCAATCCTTGGATCTGGGTCTCCAGCTGGGAGATCTCCTTCTTAATCTCTAGTTCCTTGCCATCCAGAGTCTGCTGCAGCCGCAGGTTGGCGGCTTTCTCCTCCTCGCATTGCTGCTGCACCTCCTGGATCCTGAAGTCACAGGTGCTCTGTATTTTGCCCAGCTTCTTCTCAAAGCCATCCAGCAGCTCCCCCCGCAAATGGCTCAGCCGGTTGTCGATGTACTCCTCCAGCATGTCGATGGAGGTGAGGGGCGAAGGCCTGGCTGACTCCAGCAGGTGCTTGATCTGTCCATCGTGGTCCAGAACCATGCCATGTACCTCATCCAGCAGATTTGTCTTGGTTTTCAGGATGTCGCTCACCTCAGTCACTTTGCCCAAGATCTCCCCCACCGGTGGGTAGGTGGCAATGTCTGCTTTGTCTGCTACATCTGCGATCCCTTCTGGTATGACCCCAAAGCCCACTGTGGCATCAGGCACACTTGGGCTGTTCATCAGGGACCCAATCATCTTACTGGTATCCTCCTGGATGGCCAGACGCAGATGGTCCCCCAGTCCATTCACCATATTGTGCAGAGTGTCATAGGATTGTGAGAGGTGCCTCACTTCCTCCTCCAGCCGGTCCAGCCTGTCCCCAAAGATGCCAGGCATCTTCCGACCTGCGTGAGAGAAGAGACATGGAGTAGGGGGAGAAGAAAAGATGGGTTATTGTTGTTCTTTCAGCCTCGCTCCTACTTTAATTGTAACTTCCTGGTGGCCCTATTGCTTGCCCCACTAGCCAAACTAATATCTGAGTGCAATCACAATGGTCACAGGGGGCCATGCATCTGCAGGTGGCTGATAGGTAAAGTTGGCATAACCAGAGGCTTCTGCTTCCCATATCAATTACAGTCTAAGACGTGAAAGGTGGAACAGATTCTCTGTTTCCCTCAAGCGGCCTGGTTCAGCACATGCAGCCTCGTCTGACTTGCTGCTGATGGTGAACAGCGCAGTATTTGGTACCAGTGGTAGCAGCCTCTACTTACTACAGGTATGTAGTAGGAGAGTTTTAATGGTACCCACAAGAATGGGAGTTTTCATTTCTATGTGTATCTATATGTGTCACCGAAGGAACCAAGGATCCAGTACTCAATCCAACACTTGCTGAAGTGATTGGAAGAAACCCATAAACTTCACTGAGTTGTGGATCAGGCTTTTGCTTTCTAAGGTGGCATAGCATCAGGTACATGAAAGAGCAAGTTGTTTGACAGGAAGTTTGGTTTCTAGCAGCCTCCTCCAGGGCTCTTCCTCCTAGGGGAACCTATGTCATGAAGGGAGCCACTTCTTATCGAACTGTGCCTTCTCACGAGCGCCCCTTCTCTGACACATTCAGCAAAGTTTTCTCCCTGAACAGGCATGTCTAATGTGGCTGTGCGGTAGAATAGAGCAATCCCCCGATTTACTGTCTGACAAGGAAACTGCCTGTAAAAATACACTTTTAGAAACAGCAGTGGAGAGTCTGTTCAGGGCTAGCAACTTGAAAGGTAAGAGGTGTAGCTGAGTGACTGGAGAGTAGTCTCCTGACCCTTTGAAAATCCACATGGCCTGCAGGGTATTTCCTGCCCTGGAGGATGAATGCCAATGAGCACCTGTAAAATAAAGATGTTCCCTTCTTTCCAGATGGGAGGGATTTTTAAAGGGCCAGGAATGTACAGTATATTTCAAAATATGCTTCATTAGTTCCAGCTGCCCCTTCTGATGCAGTCTTCTGTGGCTGTCTGGCTGAAGACATGGTAGCATTTCAGAGCACTGCAATGGGAAGCTGCTTGCTTTGTTTCCATTCTGCTCTGGATCTGGTGTCTTTTGTGATAATGCTGGAAGGCAAGTGTTGTGAAGAGGGGCTCATGGTTACAGGTGTCTGGCTTGTGACCTCTCACAGCAGAGGGGGATTATTCCTTTTGGGTCTGAGCTGGGTGCATTCAAGCCATTTTTGCTAAGGAAATTATTTGGCTCTTATGTTTTAGAAGTGCTGAACCTGAGGTTTCAAAGGTGTTAGGAGCCCAGCTATCCCCCCAGACCTGGTGAGGCAGCGCTTAGTGAGTTTAAATTTCAGGTCCCGGAAAATGGCAGGTGAACTGCAAGGTGGGAATATAAATGGGACTGAATTAGGTTCCTGTGCCTCAGACTGTGGGGTCTTCTACTGGAGTTTCCTAACCTCAAAGCTTCTGGCCTGCAAATGGTCCCTCCCATACTTCTGTCCCAGGTCCCAGGCCCTTTCACATAACTGAGATTAGAATTGGGTGCTAACTTGTAGCTTTCTCTCCTGTGCTCTGCCTTTTCACCTTGGCCACTCCCTGGTTTTGCATATGTCCATGTACCACCAATGCCATGATGCCAGCATCACGTTTGGCAAGTCCCTGTTGTCGACCCTTGAGTATTTCATGGGAGGCCACATTTAGATATCTACTTGTTGCAATGTAGTATACTGCCCCCCCCCCCCCCAGCTGACAGTACCCAGTGCATTGGCACTAAAATCTACTTTGCCGAGTGATTATTGGTGAATGCCACACAATGTTGGAATTTCTATTCTCAAGTGACCTGAGCTACAGGGCGTAAGGGTCCAAGCCCCAAAGGCTAAGCTCCAAGATTGCCCAACAACACTGGGCACAAATGCTTTGGGAGCTCTGGAAAATGAGGTCCTTTATCCCAAGCATGTAGGTAACCACTGGCCATCATGCTGCATGGCACGGGTAGCTCAAGTGTGAGCTGGAAAGGCCTTCTTTAGTGGAGAGAGAAGAGGTGCTTGCCCCAAAGCCCATTTGAGTCTTGTCCTGCCTTCTAAAGTTGCTAACAATGAGGCCAACTATGTCCCTGATTTCTGTCAAGTTGACCTGGGTGAGTGAAATCAAAGCAAAGGCAGCTCCCCAGTGACTCACCGTAGTAGCTCTTCTTTGGTCCTGGAAATTGGTCTTGGTGGATTTTTGGATGAGGAGGAACTCTGGGTCCTGGAAACAGCTTCTGACTGGGAGGCAGCTTAGGGCTAGGGTGTTGGGGCAATAAGCCTGGTTGGTCGGTGGGGCTGTCATGGCAGCCTTCTCCCATGAACCCAGGGCAGCACCTCCATGCCAGCTCTGTCACTGTCTTGTAGCCGATTTTGTACCTGGGTCTGATGAAGGTGCGATACCTTGTTGGAGACAGGGAAGGAAGGGAGAGCAGGGTTAGGAGCTTAAATCTAGACTTGGAGCAACTGGTCACAGAGGGAGTAGTCCGATGTAGCCACCAGTTCCATCTTTTGAAATCCTCTGTAAAAGCATGTTGGACATGATAATTATTTATCTTTGTTGGAGTTTCTGTTCCTGGACTGCTCTGGCTCCCTCTTCTCATCATCCCACTGTTATGCAGTTGTCTCTGGGCATGAACACAATACAAACAATACCGTGCTTTGTTCAGGGATTATTCATTGATTTAGCTGTATTCTGGGGGAGCCAACAGGCCTCAGACAAATGTGGAGCCCAGTGTTCCAAGTCATGTACAAACAGGGGAGACAGAAGTCTTTCCCCCAACACAGATGAGATAGTTACAGGAGGAAACGGAGGTGGGAACAAGGGAGAACGTACAGGCGGAGGGATGGTTTATATAATTTTCTTTTCTTTTCACTATGGCATTCTCATTGATTTTAAAAGACTATTAACAGAGCTGTAGTATTATTGGCTGCAGCTAGTGCTTTAGCAACTAGAAGCCACGCAAGACAGAGTCTTCAGTATAGTAGGTGCTATACAAATGCACCCTCAGTGGCAGCTATAGGATGGTTCAAATATCCTTTAAGCAGATGCTCTTTCCTCTATATTCCAAAAAATGTCTCCACGATGGACTAATGTTAACATTAATGCAGCAATGTTTTTTCTTCACCGGGTAGAACGTCTGGCTGTAGGCACTAGAGGGCAGCAGCACCACGGTTGTACTGCTCTAGCAGAAACTGTTCAAGTAGGACTGGCAGATGTGACAGCAACTATCCTCTGCATTTCTCTTGCCCCTTTCCATCCAGGGGTCCCAAAGCATTTTACTAGCATTAATGAACTGAGCTCTTCAATACAGCTGTGAGGCTAAGGGACCTATCCAAAGACAATCCCTCTCTGTGGGTCAGAGCTGCCATAGGCTAGAAACAGACATCGCATTGTCCCTGAATAAGTCATGCCTGTGCTGGTTCTGGAGCAAGAATATCCCAGGACTGGGATGCAGACACATCACTCTTCTAATCTGGTCTTAGTAAGCAGCATAATGCATTGCTGCTTTTCTGATTCACTGATGCAATCCCAAAATAATTGTACACACATACTTCGCAATATCCCTGTTGTTACCTCTTACCTGGGGAACTTTTTTTGTAAGGATTTATCCTAGGACAACAGACATGAGTGTTTTTACAATTGTACATAACATGGATTATGCTGGGATAAATGTGATGTCCATTGTTGCCACAGTACTTTGGAGATGCTCATTATTTGGAGATGATAATTATTAAACATCACATCAGTCTTTCTTTATACAATATAAGCTGCTCACTTCCTGCACGCCCCTAGCCTCATCCCCACTCTGCTTTCCCTCCCCCTCTGCTGAATCGGTGGTATCGCTGTCCGGGATTGCCCCTGCCATCCCCAACCTCAGTTCTAGCAGCATGCCAGGGATGTTGGACTAGCTAGGAGCATGGAACCAATCTGGATGAACTGACCCAAATCTCTGCTCCTGAAGACCAGCTGAGCCAAAATCTTAGTAGAGTTGGTTGGAAAATGGAGTTGCTGCTGCTGAGGATAGCCCAGTATTTGGAAGTGTCCTTTTGTTCCAAATCAGGATGGAAAAAAAATAAAAGAAAATGGAAATTCTGTAATGTTTTGTTCCTGAAACACCAACATGTCTTTGTTGAACCCAGAATAATCCCTCACTTTCCTACAGCCCATTTCACTGGAGGATCTCAAAGTGCTTTACAGAGAAGGTCACTACCATCAGTGCTGGTACATGAGTGGGGCCTGGGAAGCAAAAAAGGGTCTGTCACTTGCCCAGGGGTACCCAGGAAGTTATAACAAAGCTGGGAAGGGAACCTTTCAGAGGAGTTATCTCTGCTTGGTCATGATAGTCAGATAAATGTCATGTGATCTAAGATACTAAATATTTAAAAGTTTGCAATAGAATATTAAACACCATATTCATGTCAAGGCAGGAGAGACCAAATGAAATGTCAAAATGAAATGCTCCATTCCCTTTGGACTCCTTTCACATTATTTCCACAGAAAACATCCATAACATCAATGATTTCCTATGGAACAGCTGAATCTCAGTTGTGACCAAATAACATTTTTGGGCAGAAATGTGTGATGGGTTCTGACTGGTTTTTAGCTGGTGCCCTCAAAACTTCCATCCCACCAGCAAGGCACAGGGTATGTGGTATTTAGGTGCCAGGGGCAAAGGAAATCTTCCACAGGTAAACACCTTGGGCTGTTCTAATATGAGTGTGGACATGCACTGCTACAACAGAAACCGATACATCTAGATAAACTGGGGTTAAGCAATGAGCTGGTACGTCTATCCACAGACACACAGGCACATCTACATTTGTCTTCATGAGTGAAATGCAAACATGCCCTTGTCTGCAGACAGGTGGCTGCATACAGGTATCGATATGTTCACACATACAGCTCTGCACCTTCTCCAAAGGATTGAAGACACAGATCTACTGGAAGAGGGTTGCTATAGCTCAGCTGCTTCCATTGCGTGTGAAGGGAACACGGGGTTGTTTTGTTTCTAATCCATTCAGGGATACTCTGGGAAGGGTTTGATGAGAGGTCAGTCTCTTCACCTTCTCCATGGTAGCTCCCGCGATGCCGGAAGCTGCCCTGTGCTGCCATTTGTTTGCTATTTGGTTGGAAACACAAGTGAGAAAAGAAGAGCAAGTGTTGGAAAAACCAAGGCCTGCTTTATTACTCCTCCCACCAGAAGGCTCCAAGTTACTATGGTATTTTTTATAGAGCATAGAAACCTGCCCGGAAATATCATGGTGAGCAGTAAAAGGCAGGACAGACTGCCGAGCTGAGCCACAACATTGGCACACGCCACTACCTCAGCTCTCCCCAGAAGCCTGGGCTGCAGCTTGATGCTTTCTTTTGCTTGGCAGACAGCTGGGTTGTAAATGGAACAAGAGCTCTTGCTGGAGAAGGGGTGAGCAAGGCGTTGGGCACGTGGGGCGCTGCCTTCCATGCCGTGCTGCCCTCTGGCACCACTGGCAATGAGGAACGTGCAGCCCTTGTGCAAATGAGATAGCCCCCCCAGCTCTCCGAGTGTCAACAACAGGAAGTATTTATTGCAGCTGGATAAACATTTGCCAGTGGCCCCTGTGCCTGGAAAAACTACGTCTCTCTAGCATGCAGCGTTCCAAGCTGTGTAAAAAGTTCAGCTGGCAGGTTCAGCTTCACTCTGACACTGGCCTGAGTTCAGCCCCAAGGTTTAGATGAAAGGCAAGGATGAGGTGGGCCAGGGAAGGAGGAGCACCAGCCTGGTACCACCCCCTTCCTCCCCACAAGTGGGGACTAGGCTGCAGGGGTGGGTACAGTAGGTGCACATCTGGCCTCTGCTGAAAAGCACTGGAACAGCTCAGCTCTGTGTCCTAGGTCCTGGGCTGGTGCAGCTCCTTTTGGTGAAGCAGACTTTGACTCCCATGTTGGTGGCCAGAGCGGTGTTGTGCACAGTGGTGACTGCCTGGAGTTTTGCACTCCGCAAACCTCAGGTGCTTGAGCATAAGCTCTGTCTAATGAGGGGAGCATATAAAGAGCAGGGGTAGGGTATACTCCGCCTCCCTACTGGATGAATCAGGAAGGGGCATTAGAGACCCCGCGGAGCTGTTAAGCAGCACTGATTCATGCCCAGCTCATATGGAATGGACTGGGGGTCTGAGCCCTACCCCAGCTCACATGGATGTAGTGTAGGCCTACATAGCTACAGCATTCAGCCTGTGACAACTGCCAGAGTCCAACAGCATTTGTAGGGAAGGGAGTTAGCAGGGTGCAAAAGGAATATGAGAGTTTTCCTGCTTTTTGCTGGGGTTCATTCATCACTCTCTCACCAAACTGTTGCTGGTAGCAAAGGCTGGGAGTCCAAGCTCCAGGGTTCTGCGTTAGTTCTGCTGCTTGCTGCCCACCGTGCAAGGCCACATTTCCATGACAGCTAGGTCCCCAACAGGCACCCAGTATAAAGAGCTCTTGTGAAAGACCCTCTAAGACCTGGTTTCACTAGTGATGAGCACGTGCAGCTCCCACTGGCTTCACTGGGTGATGGGGAGAGCTCTGCCCCTCTGAAACTTAGACCTTCCACTTCTCCATGCCTCAGTTTGCCCTATTAATGAAAGGGGATGACAACTCTGCTTTGCATCCCTCAGGGCAAGGCCAGGCCTCACAAATGTTTGTAGGGGCCTCTGGATGCTTGGGTGCAGGCGGTAGAGAAGCAAGTCATGTGGTTCTATGGTGGGGTCATATGGTCATACGGTTCGTACGGAGGTGTTTGAAGCACTGACACTTTTCACTAAAAGCCTCTGCTTGCCACAAAAGACTGATTTTTGGTTACTCCCTCTCCCCCCTCATTCCTTATGTCTGGCACACAGAGTATCTTAATTTGCACATGCTGCCACACTCCGTCACCCTTCTAGGCTAGTAGCCTCATGGCCCCATTCTTCTCTAGGCATTGCACTACATCTCCCACAATGCACCATAGTCACAGATTCCCATGATACACTTCTCATTTTAATCAGGGAACATGGTCCCAGGAGGAAGCCCAGCCCATGGAGAAGAGTAAGAATATAAGGAACACTTCTTTCCCCTTCTCTGAGGCTGTCACAAAGTTGCCAGATGCAAATTGGGATCTAGATTTTAATTAAAAAAACCAACATTTTATGGAAAATGCAGTTGAAAACAATATCCTTTCAATTTGCTTTGAAGTTTTCAGCAGAAAAAGAATCCTCGTTTTCCAACCAGCAATACCCTAGCCTTGGGGGACCCATGGTGGGGTGGGTCCTTGCAAGATCAACGAGACAACTGTCCATGGAGAAAGGGAAAGATTGCCTCCACAGAGCACTTCAGTTCACTCATCTTGACACATTGAATACAGCAGGAGAATCGCTGTTTTATCCCACCCAGAGGTTACAGGTGAATGACTAATTCCTGAGATGCACAGGTGGGATGAGGCATCTGGCAGAGGGTTAGTGGGTAAGCATGAGCAGTTTCCCTTTGGAAGTCATCAAATCACAGGTGGGTCTTTGGTCAGCATCCTCTCACCCAGATACGAGAAGAGTGGGCAGGTCTGGTTAGAAGGAAGGGAAGGAGATATGTTGGTGTGAGTGGAGTAGTGCCGAAGGGGACGGAAAGAAGGGGTGATTGTTTTAACTTGTGTGATCTCTGTGGTGCCCAAAAAGGAGTACTGTCAGCTTGTTTCTCCAGGGATAAAATGTTTTCACCTTGAAAGCTCAGTAGCTTGTCTCCAGCTCTGCAGGAACCTGCCCTTCGTCTCCTTAACAGGCACATGGCCCCAGTTGATCCCTCGCCATGCTCTCTTGTGTTCCTTGGATTGGGCCTCAGTCTTCTCTCTCCATGGTGGGAGCTGTGCACTTATGCATAAATGGGCCCTAAGCAGGGTTTGAATTATGCTCTGACTCTTGCGGGGGTGGCAGCCAGAAAGAGCCACTTTCTCTGCCAGATGCAGGGGCAGGCCAGGGGGTTCTCATCTCTTATGAGGGGGTTCAGCCCTCCGCTGCTCCCCAAGCTCCCCCATAATGTGAACCCCAGCCCTAAGAAACAAGGGCTTCTGTTTACAGAAGAGCCAAGCCATTCCTGAAAAGAGATGGCAGATCTGTGAGGAAGGACCCCTGCCTCATGGACACTAAAGCCAGGCAGGGAGACTGGCTCCCTCAGTGAGAGCAGAGGCGCTCAGGGCAGGGCATGGAAAACCTGCAGTCAGGATTCTCTTACCAACCCAGGAGGGAGGTTTCTTCCTGACCACAGACAGACAATGGCTGTCCTTCGTCTTGAAGCATGAGGGTTTATAATTTATCTTACTGAATGCATCTGTGATGGATCCTACCAGTCATGAACACACTAATCTTTTTCTGTGTCTTGCTAAGTTCTGGACTGTGATGTTGTCCTGTAGCAAGGAGTCCCATGGGTTGGTTATGCTTGTAGAGAAAATATGCCCTTAGTTGGTTGGTTCTTGATGTGCTGCCTTTCAGATTTACTCATGGCCCTCCATGCTGTAAGAATGGGTAACAAGGGCTCTTTTGAGAGAGGTAGTTAGCTGTCTTAGTCTGAAGTCAAGCAGAAGGCAGAAGGTAAAGATGCACCTTATAAACTAACTAAATCAGAGATTCATAAGCTTCTGAGAGTCACAGCTCACTTCATCTTTGCATGTCCTTTCATAGCATCTGATGAAAGAGAGAGAGAGGAGTCTACGAAGAGTGGTTGCTCCTTAAGGATGCAATCCTTAAAGCACAAGGGAAGTCCCTCCCAGCCCGAAGGAAAGGTAGCAAAAGGGTTGGGAGATCCTTGTGGCTAAATAGAGGACTCCTGAGCCTCTTGTATCTGAAAAGAGAAGCCTACAAAGACTGGAAGTCAGGTAACATCACCAAGGAGGATTATTTGGCACTGGTCCCACCTGTAGGGAGCAAACTAGGAAAGCCAAGGCCAAAACTGAACTCATATTGGCTACGGGAATCAATGGCAACAAAAAGTCCTTCTTCAGATACATGGGTAGCTGGAAGAAAAACAGGGACAACATTTGACCCCTGCTAAACCAAATGGGGAGCTGACAACGGCAACCAGGAAAAAGCTAATGTCCTTAATGACTATTTTGCATCAGGCTTGCACCAGCCCAAGGGGATCACCCTGCCCAACAAGATGCAGAATTGCAACATGGCAAACACATACTCATCAATCGTGAAGACCTCTTGAAAGGACACCTTGGGAGGCTAGACACCCACAAATCAGTTGGTCTGGATGGAATGCATCCAAGAGTGCTAAAAGAACTGGCTGGCATCATAGCGTGGCCATTGGCAAGGATATTTGAGAACTCGTGGCACTCAGGTGAGGTTCCTGAGGATTCGAAGAGGGCTAATGTGATGCCCATTTTCAAGAAAGGAAGGAAGGAAGATCCAGGGAACTCAGGCCAATCAGTTTGACTTCAATCCCTGGAAAGATATTGGAAAAAATCATCAAAGAAACCATTAACAACAGGCTAATGGAATACAATATCCTGAAGGATAGCCAACATGGCTTCATTGGGGATAGGTCTTGCCTGACGAACCTCGTTCCTTCTATGACCAGGTGACACGTTGCCTGGACAAAGGAGTGGTGGCTAACGTCATCTACTTGGACTTCAAAAAAGCCTTTGACTTGGTCTCCCATGAAGTCCTCATGGTTAAATTGGTGAACTGTGACCTTGACAACCTCATGGTCCAATGTCTTGGGAACTGGCTCCATGGTCAGACCCAGAAAGTGATAGTCAATGGAACCATGTCAACATGGTGCATAGTGACCAGTGTGTCCCCCAGGGCTCCAGACTCAGACCAGTACTTTTTAACATATTTATAACTGATCTGGATTCAGGTATCAGAAGCGGACTGCCTAAATTTGCTGATGACACCAAACTATGGGGATGTATGGTCACACTAGAGGATAGGCTGGTGATTTAGGCCAACATGGATAGGCTTTCAAGGTGGGTGAACCAAAACCTGATGGCACTGAACACAGAGAAATGCAAGGTGCTCCACCTCAGGGGGGAAAAGAATCCACATCACACCTATAGGCTCGGCAGTGCTACACTCACTAGCACCACGACCGAAAGGGACTTGGGGGTCGTGACTGACCACAAGATGAACATGAGCCACTAAGGCGATGCCACAGCCAGCAAAGCAAACAAAACCCTGGCTTGTATCTATCAATGCATCTCAAGCAAAACCCAGGAAGTCATCCTTCCGCTGTACTCAGCCTTGGTGAGGCCATAGAGTACTTCACTCAGTTCTGGGCTCCGCACTTTAAGAAGGATGTGAAAAAGCTTGAGAAAGTCCAGAGGAGACCCACACGGATGATCAGAAGACAAGAGAACAAGTCTTATGGGGAAAGGCTGAGAGACATGGGACTCTGCAGCCTGTAAAAGCAAAGGCTCAGGTGGGGCTTGGTGGTGGTTTATAAATATATTAGGGGCATGCACCAGGAACTGGGAGAATGTCTGTTCACCATGACACCCCAAGGGAAGACAAGGTCTAACGGTCACAAACTCCAGGAAGATCATTTTAAACTGGACATAAGGAAAAACTTCTTTACTGTCCAAGTTCTCAAAGTCTGCAACAGACCCTCCAGAAGTGGTGGTATCTACTTTGGATGCCTTTAAACATGTTTGGATGCTTATCTTGCTGGGAACACTTGACCCTAGCAGACGTCCTGTTCCTTGGGTGGGGGGGGCTGGACCCGATGATCTTGCGAGGTCCCTTCCAGCCTGAATGTCTATGAATCTGTGAAATCTATGACGTGAGCTCTGGCTCACGGAAGCTTATGCATCTCTGATTCAGTAAGTCTATAAGGTGCATCTCTACCCTGTCTTCTACCTAGGAGTGTTGCTTACCCTTTCTGCACTTCCAAGTTGGACATGTCCCCTTGCTTCTCTCTAAATAAAACCTTCTCTCCCCATTCACATGTCTCTCTCCCCTCTAACCTTTTCATTGCCTGACTCTACACCCCCTTCTACTACTGCTCCATCTCTCACCAGAAATGAGCACCACAGTCATGCTTCATGTCATGCTTCATTAGTCATGGCTCTGCTACGGATGTACTGTGTGGTCTTGGGCAAGTCACTCTCCTTCCCTGAGCCACAGGACCTCACCTGTGAAACAGGTTCCCATACTCCAAAGGAAAGTGCAGTATGAGTGGCAAAGGATCTTTTGCTCACTAGATTATTGCCAGGGAACACATGAAGCTGGGAGTTCTGGGAGTTGAACTCTGAGGACAAGATTCAGAGCTAGACTTCCCCAAAGTTCAAGGGGGCTGGGAATTGGGGACCCAGGTTGGGCCTGTCTCCACCATCCACCCATATTTGCTGCAGTCCATGCCACAGCAGGAACAAAAATTCAGTGCAGGTTGGCCTGCTCCTGACGCCTGTGTTACTTTGTACTGTTGGTAGCAGAAGAGTACACTGAAGTCCTGACTGAGATCAGAGCGTTCCTGTGCTACGTGCTGTACAGACACAGAGACAGTTTCCATCCCAAAGAGTTGACCGTCCAAACTGACTAGACAGGCAAGGATGGGCAAGAAGGCAGAGGTCCCAAGAGGTGGCCTGACTTGCCTAAGGTCAGATAGCAAATTAGCGGCAGCGCCAGTGGTACAGCCCTGATCTCTTGAGACCCAAGCTGCTATCCCATCAGCTGGCCCATGCCTCTTCTGGTGTTTCGTTGAGGCAAACCTATGGACTCCCTGCTGTTACTGTAAGTAGGAACCCAGGTAAACCTCATGCAGGCAGGGTGCAGGCAGCCCGGCTCTGGGACAGCAACAGGAAGACTACATGCTTGCAATGTAGTGCGAGTATGTCTCACATGAGGGCAGATGCTTCTCCCAGCTGGGTCTCCATGACCCCACCATCTCCCCAAGGTCACAAGCATGACTATATCCCAAGGATACTCACAGGACTTTCCCTGGGCACTTGGGCCCCCAGCTGCACTTGTGATACTCCGCCTTCACGTAGCTTTCGGCCCCATCCTGCAGGGCACATGTCACGTTCCTCTGTACCACATATGCGCAGTAACTCCTACAGTGGGAATAACAGACCACAGTCAGGAGGGAGCAGCAAGGAATCCTCTGCTGGGGGTGGAGGGGAGCACTGCGGCCAACCCCCATAGAAGGGAGTGGCACAAAAGACCCGTCCAGTCCAGGATTTACCTGCAACTGGCTAATGCCTGCGCCTGAGGTCTCCTATAGGGTTAGGCAGCTAGAGGGCTCCCTCAGTCTGCTCGTTCACTTGGAATAATTAATTAACCAACACCATTGACCTGGAAAAGTCACAGCAAGAGAGCTCAGACTGAAGCCCCCTGCCCCCATGAGCCCCACATCCAACTGTATGCTGGAGTCTGTAGGAAGGAATGGGAAGAGCTGAAAGTTGTGTGGACTTTTTTTTGCCTTGGTGAATCTGAGGCATGCCTCTGAGCACTGCTGTGCAGGCATGGTCCCTGCACTGCCCCTTGCTGCATCAGGATGCAGCTAAAGCAGAAGGAGGAGCTGTGCTGTGCAGTAAGGAGTGAGGTGTTGGGTTCCAAGGCATCAGGAGCTCCTTCAAGACAGGTCCTGAGTCCAGATACCCTGAGCTACATTACCCATCTCTGCAATGTGTGGCCATCCATAAGGCATGGAGCTGGCCCCTCTGGATGGGGCCACTCAGATGCCTGATGAGGATAAGCACCCAGCAGCCCTGCTCCTCAGAACAACCATGTGCAGAAGTCTCCAGTGTCTAGGGCTGCCAGGATTGCACCATGGACACCTGAGTGCCTTTGCTCTGGCTCTCTCAGGAGGTCAGCTCACATGGTCTCCAGAGCTCTCTAGGTTTGGCTGGGTATAAACCCAGGCTATACTTTGAGGCTGCTGCTTCTCAGTCTGGCTGTGACACAGCAGGGAGAAAAAGTAGCAGGGAAAAATCAGTCCAAGATTTCCCCTCCCGTGAGGGGCTCCAGGCTGCGGTTGGGTCTGATGAATTGGGGCCGGTTTTCCCGATGCTAATATAATTCCTTCTGGGACTTCCCCTCCCTTCAGCTGTAACAACCCCAGAAACCACAGAAGGGAGGTGCTGCTGCTTCTAGTGCCAGCCCTGTCAAGCCTCAGGAAACAGAAGGGCTAATGCTTCTCTATTGTGGAGGGGCACGGTGTTTCCCTGCCGGTGAGTAAATGATTTTGGGACTCAGATCTACATTTTTCTCTATATGGACATGAGTGCATCCAGCATCTCTGCTTAGGGTTACAACAGAGATTGAACACTTCAGGTTCTGCTCTCAACCCAGAGCTCAGTGATGCTGCAAGACCTCAACCCAGCCTTCTGCATGTGCTTACAGTGTAGGGAGGGAGCTCTGGTTGCAGGATGCATGCACAGTCTGCGTCTCCATACACCCAGCTCTCTACCTGTCCACAAGTGCTGATGATGGTCTCCCCCTCCCACAAGACCCTTCCTGGCTGGTGGCTGCCCCTTTGTCCTCAGTCACTAGGCTCCTCTTGCCTGCAAGCCTACATTGAGATGGACTGCACAGACTCCATGCAACTGCTTTGTATTTTCGCTAGAGTCCATCCCATTCAGGGCACAAAAACCTAGTGCAGGCTACCCTGCTCCTGCCTCCAGCTAGCAGTCTTCTAATCTATCTTGATGTGTAGGCAAAATTGATCCATGTTCCTTCCCTCCAGCCTCTTAAAAGTCTTTGGCTTCAGCGGGGCCATTGACTCCCTGCTTTACCTGGGGCAGCTTAGGGTGTTATGGCTTGTGTTTTTCAGGGTTGATTGTTTAGCTTTGCTAGTAGGTTAGCCAATGGATTGGTATAGGATGGTTTGGATAGAGGTGATCCCGCCTCTGGTGGGGAAGGTTGGGCTAGATGATGTTTGGAGGTCCCTTCCAACTCTACTTTTCTATGATCGGATTTGAGAACATACTTAAATCACTGAGTGGCCCCACCTGCACTGCAAGACTGAACCACACTGGAGCTTCAGATAGGACCGCTGTTTTGTAACCAGCTCCTCTCCTCTGGTAGTTCTTATGGTGTAGACAGAGTTTTGGCAAAATTTAAGCTGGTTTTGCACTTGTTTTCCAGACCCTGAGAAAACAAGGCCATTAGCTGGGGCCTCTTCACCTGCTCTATCTGTATCTCCCTTATGGGGAATAGCCCCACCCCTAATTAGTAGCTTGCCTGAGTGGTAAAACCCTGGGCAGCTTGTGGTGGCCAGTGACTGAGGCAAATGAGCCCTGAGCTGTGTCACTTGGTGCCAGCGGGACAGTTGATGTGCCCAGCAGGACAGTTCTGCCCTGTCATGTTCTTTCTTTTCCAGTGGCAAAATGCTGCCAAGTCACAGTTCATTTTCTGTGATGGCTCAGCCTCTGATCCCAGTTGGCAGGGTGGAGTAGCACATGCAACAGGATCAAGCTGGGCGCTTGTGGATTGAGGTCAGGAAAGGAAGGCTCAGCAGGAAGGATGCAGGTGTAGTGCCAGGGACAGTTGGAAGCTGGGGCAATTTTAGTACCATGCAGGGAGGCAGAGAGAACCAGATGGGCCATGCTGCCCACAGGGGCAGAGACAACAGAGAATTTCAGAGGAGGATTAAGGGGACAGCAACACAGCAGATGGCTCTGGAGGCACAGAGAAGGCTGCAGGGATAAAGCCAAAGGTTGAGATGGCTGCAGTAAGTCTATGGGAAAAAGCAGATGGGGCTCAGTGAACTCGTGCGGGTAGGAAACAGCACTGTGATGTAAGAAGGTCGTGTTGTCTGATGCTAAACCACAAATTAGGAATGGCTCTGGTTGTCCAAGCATCCCCTGTCTAGGACAGAGGCAGCAAGGAGGTGCAGCATCACAGACTTCACCTCTAGGAGATCATTCTAGTTTGGTCACAAAGGAAGCAAGTTGGGGTTCTCAGCCTAATTCTTAAGGTGCAGTTTTCCAGTCATCCCGTGTTGCGCCATTGCTTAGGCACAGCTGGCAGGGTCTGCTCATGAGAGGAGCAGAGCTAATACAGCAAAGGATAGCCTTCCTGGGGTTGAGGTGTTCTGGGAGGGTGCCAGATCTAGAATAACAATGGGAGCCTGTCAGGAATGAGGAGCATTGGTTAGAGAAGTGGGTATGTGTGTATATCTTGCCCAGACCTGCTTGCACCATGTTTGGCTACATTCAGCATTATCAGCCTCCTCTCCATACAAAAGAGCTGAAGTATCCTGATTTGGCTTCCCATGGAGCATTCTCTCTGCTCCCTCAAAAATGGAGGAAAAAAGATAATCCAGCTTTCCCACTCACTGGACTAAGGCTGAGCTTTCTCTCCCTGTTATTCCAACTTTCATGGGTTGGCTGAGACAGTATGTCAGTGGTTCTCAACCACTGGGTTGAGAGACCAGGGTGCCACAAGATCTTTTTAAGGGTGCTGCAAGCTGTGAGGAGCTAGGCAGATAAATTCAGGCCAGACCTCTGCCCTGCCCCTCTGCAAGGAGGCAAGCGCTTTAATAAATTAGTTTTTTTAATGGGGTGCTGCTCAGTTCACACAAGTTATGGCAGTGTGCCTCGAGTCCAGTAAGGGGTGCCTTGAGTCTAAGAAGCTTGAAAACTGCTGCAGTAGCTGGGCATGTTGGAGCGGAAAGAAGGAGGGGCAGAGCTGGACTGAGGGCATGACTGTAGAGAAGCTGTGATCTACTAGTACTTCCCAGCCCATCTGCCAAGCAGCCCCAGCTAGCTACAGTGCCAGACCAGCCAGAGCAAGGGAAAACATCTTCATTCCCCCGCTGTCACCCACTGGAAGGCTGGAGCACTGGGTGAAGGGTGCAATTCCAGGGGAGGGTAGTAATGAGTTAGCACATGAGCCTGGCCCATCCTGCCATGGGGGAGGAGGAAGATATTTGGAAGCAGTGGCTGCCAATGGTGGCAGCAGCTAATGGGGCAGAAGGAGGTAAACACTATGAGAAGGAGGGAACATGGGAGGGCCTTGTGAAAGGATGGAGTGAAGCACTGCGGGGGGGTGGGGAAGGGGGGCAAACACGTCAAACTGAAGAGCATCCCCTAGGCAGTGCAAGTCCCAGAGGAGCCACTAGCATTTGTCTCAGGGCAACCACTCTTTAAAGCAGGGGTGGGCAAAATGGGGCCCGGATGTGGCCCACCGGGCCATTCTATTTGTCCTGCAGGGCCCCTCAAAACTTTAGAAAATTAATATTTATCTGCCCCCGGCTGCTTGTCATGCGGCCCTTGATGGCTTGCCAAAACTCAGTAAGTGGCCCTCTGCCCAAAATAACTGCCCGCTCCTGCTTTGAAGGCTGTGGTTACCTTTAAAATCAATCCAATCAGCCCTACACAGGACTTAAATTGACCCAAGAAATAGCATCTGGGACCCAACAAGAGGCCAGGGAAAGCAGGGCTACATGTTCCAAGAGTGCAGCTGCCCCAGGCCAGATGAGGAGGGGTCTCTGCTCCATCACCACACCGTCTCTGCAAGCACTGGCAACTTCCCACCAGGGACAACCATCCTGACCCAACCCTACCAGTGCTCTCTGGTGCCCCTTCTGTGTGCCCTGAAGAGCCCTTTGATTCTTTATCCCCACCTCTAACTGGTCACTCCCCCACACACTATCCCCTCGAGAACCAAGCTCCTCCAACCTGTCTAGGTGGCTCCGTCCCCCTGCAGCCCAAGGATGTGCTGCCTGGTTCTATCCATCCACAGGGACAAATTCTGCTTTGGGTGACACTGGTAGGAATCCAGTCAGTCCTTAAGCTTTGCACAGGGCTGCTCCAGCCTAGAAGCCAGCTCCTCTTCTCAGTTGGAAGAAAGGCAGTGCTTGAATTTACCACCAATTTTTAGCCACGATGTCCTTGCAAACTCCTTACAATACCTTATTAAGAAAGCCAGCAAGCAAGGCAGGTAGCCACCCTCCCCAGAACCGCAACCAGCCAGGTAAAACGTGAGCGGACCGGCAGACTTCCTCCAGAGAGATCCCTTCCCTTTTGTCCCCACCTGTGGCTAAGTGGTGTCCAGCTGCAGCTGCTGTTTGAGCCCTGTGCAGCTGGAAAACGTACGGGTGCTTGGCCACCTCGTGCTGGCACTGCCACTATTTATTGCCCCCATCATCCCTCGTAATTCTTCCTAGAGCCGCCTGGAGCCAAAGGCTGGCCCCTCTGCTGCAGCTGCAAGAAAGAGAGTGAGTTACCTCTTTCCAGCCCCTCTTCCAGAAGCTCATTCCAGATTTTTTTTTAAAACCCAATTTAATCTGCTGTTCTGGGCTGGGCCAAGGGGCCCTGGCACCAAACCCCAAAGCAGTGCAGCTGCTCTCCTAGAGCTACGCTTCCAGGGCCCCAGCCTCACATCCCCCCGCGAGACCCGATCCCTCGTGGCTGGGCTCGGCGGTGGCTCTGCATCCCCGATCGCCTGCAGGGAGAGACCCGCAGCAGCGACTTACTTGTGTCTGCCCATGGGCTTGCCCGGGCTGAGCTGCGGGCTGGATCCGGAGGTGTAGAGGTTGTATCGGCTGCTGTAGGGCACGGGAGGCGGGTGGTGGTAGAAAGTCCCTTTGGCATCGGCCAGAGCGATCAGCGTCCCCAGGCAGAGGGAGCGGAGCAGAGCCCCGCACAGGGGTGTCCCGGCCGCGGCGCTCGTCCTGCTCATGTTCCCCGGCCCCGGCGCGGGGCTGCGGCCGCCGGGCGACCTCGCTGCTCCGGCCGCGGAGACCTGCGGGCTCCGCACTCGCTCGCTCGCTCGCTTTTGTAGCCTCCTTGCACTTCCCCTCTGCCGTCTCCGCACCAGCCCCGGCTCCGCTAGGGCAGGGGGAAAGGCGGGTCCAGCTCCCTGCATTAGCATAATACTGCAGCCATCTCCTCCTCCTCCTCCTGCCCTTTGAAATGCTCGCCCGTCAATCAGACAGCAGCCCCCCGCCGGCAGCGCCGAGCCCGAGCTTAGCGGAGAAAGGAAAGAAACAAAAGCAAGGAGGAGACGGAGATGCCGAGGGTGAGGGAGAAGAGCAGGGCTGGAGGGGAGGGTGGCCCAAGCCAGGGTCACTTTTACCCTCTTTTTGCTAGCTGGGTCCTGCCACCCCTGCCAGGGGGGCAGGTGCTGGAGGCAGTCCATAGGCTCTAACCAAAGTCACCTGGGGTCTGAGAGGACGTCCCCTCACCTTGGCAGGGGATGGAGAGCCTGAGCACCAGTTTTGATGGGCAGCCAGGCTCCTCTGACCCAGGTGGTAAAGGGCATCTGCTCTTCCTGGGCATTTAGGAAACTCTCTCTGGTTAGGGAGAGAGGAGAAAGAGAGAGATGTGTAAAACAACTCAGCTTTCAGTCACAAGGCTTTCTCCCCCTCCCTTGCAGAAATGCCAATACAACAGGTGCATCCTAGGCAGTCTGCTGGTGTGTGGCCACAGTGTGCCTAGGTAGGTTATGCTGGATCTGTGTTGCTCCTGATTTCCATGGCTATGGCTGGCACATTCCTGTTGGTTGCATGGGAACCAGGGTGGAGGCAACAATCCCAATGCCCGGACAGTGGCATTTGGCACCAACCTGGACACTGTATTGTTTAAAAGAGGCACCAGACCTGAGAAACTAATTGGGTAGGAGACAGTCGGTAGTGTTTGGTTTGGCCAGATGGTTTAGCATCCTTTGTAAAGGTTCATGAGCGCCTTAGTGAGGAGAATGATGCGTGGAAACAGCCAGCTAAAGTCTGCTGCAGCTGAAAGGGAAGGGACGATCTAAGCCCTCTCGGGACCAGCAGACCTCATGCAGCCAAATGCATTGCCCCGTGGTGCACTACTGCTGGTGGTGCACACTCCTGTGGGGCGCCACTGTCCCATTCTCTGTCCTATGCATTGCTGTGCTTGGCAGCAGTATATATTCATGTCACCAGCCCATTGTGTTCCTTGTGGCCACTGCCCTCAGGTGAGACTTGCCACTGACTGTGGTCTTATCTTCCTGGGACCCCTTCTGCCCTCCAAGCTCATTGTCCATTACTGTACGATTCAGTACAATACATGAAAATGCCTGTCACTTGTAGCATCCCTGCATCTTGACACTATGGCTGTATAGTCAGGCCAGGGAACTGTCTGGTGGGTGGCTATGGAAGGAAAGTGGGTGTAGAGGGAGAAGAACCACTTTCCCACTTCCATAGAAATGCTTTCTCCAAAGTCTATCAGTTCAGAGGCCAAGTGTGGGTCCTGATTGGACAACAACACTCCTGCTGTCCAGCAGGGGTCACTCCATCTCACCAGAAAGGTGAGCTGATTCCAAACCCAGCAAGGAGGATGCAGTAGCGCCAAACAAATAGGGCCAAGGCTGTGTCACACCTTGCCCGCTGCCTGTGGGAGCTACACAAGCTAGTATTCCCCTACCGCTTATTTCTCCCTTGGCATCCCTCAATGCCTGAGGGTAGTGGCACCCACTCAGACAGGTGCAGAGAAACAACAAGAAAATGAATTCCATTTGTTTTCCATGGACAAGTGAGAAGCAGCTTAGCAGCACCAGAGGGGAAAGGATCCAGGCACCGAGACACTGTGTGGGCACAAATAAATGACATACCTGGGCAAAAAGAGCCTTCTATTAGATCAAAAATTGATGCAAACATATTGGCGGGCAAAGAAAATCTTCCAGTGGCCATAGAAAGGTAAGGCAAGAACGCAAGAGAGGAGGAAAGTCACATAACAAACAGTGCGCCCATTTGAATGGCTAGTTCTTCCCGCTGCACGCTGTGCCACATGGCTTCAGTGTTAAGCAGTTTTTATCCCTGAATTGGGTGTTTCCTGCACGGCGCACTTCATGATAAATGAAGGGATTCCCCAATGGTTGGTAGGTCTGTCTGTTTAATTTCTAAACCTCTTTGAGCTCTTGTAGGAAGGAGGATTTGTACAAATTCTGTACAAACAAAAGGAAAGATGTCATGGTGAACTGGCTAAGCACTCCAGTGCCAACACTAAGAATTAGATTTGTTTTCATGGCCCAAACACTTCTTCCCTGTCCATGTGTATTTGATACAGCCATGAAGAACAGCAGACACCACCTGTGCCCAAGACTGTCCGATTTTGTTTTCTTGGAGAAGGAGCTTGGGACCCTGGAATTAAATCCTGTACCATAATGAGCATGGGCAGCAGGGCAGAGGTATGGGTGGTTCTGCTCAGGGTATGGACTGGATGATTGTTTTCTTATTAGGAGAACAGGAAGTTTATTTCTGAGCAGGCTTCAAGCCTGTCTGCCTTTCCCGATACGGGCTGCCAAGAGTTTCCAGGTACTATGACCAAGGGGTATGTAAATGGATGCACTGTCAGTGTGGATTTGATTTAAATCAAATCAATTTAAATCATAATTAAAATCATGATTTAAATCACTGGTCAGGAAGCCTTGATTTAATCATTGTTTTATACAAAAAGTGCATTCTTGTTGTTTGATATAACCTTAATACATATTATTCACAACTCAGAGAGAGATGTAGGTTTTGTTTTTTGAAGGTACACGCTACATATTTTAAAGCAATGATTTATTTTGGTATTTTTTTCAGATTAATTTTGCAGGTACATCAGAACAATGAACTATGATTTGGTTATTTTATTTACCAAAGCTAACTGAAGCAGATACTTGTAAAGTCATTGAAAGGTGAACTATCTCCAGTTTGCTAGATTAATCATGGGTATTTGTGGGATATTTTGCTACTCTATATTAGAGGGACATCAAATGAATGCTGCAGCCCTATGTTATTAGCATGGAGCTTTCTTCACTTTCTTCTAGAGTTCTCATCTTTGATTTCTTCTCTTTTTTATGGCCTGGCAAGCCTGCTGCCATGATAGGTTTTCTCTTCTACCATACCATTCCCTCACTAGAGCTCAAAGCAATGGAGGGGCTATATTCAGAAACTTATCCCTCAACACTTCGGGAATATTCTGCTCAAAATGTTTCTCTTTTGTTTCTACTGCCCCTCCGTCTTTGCATTTATCTCCAGACTCCTCCTCCTTGCCCAGATCTACTTCACCCCCAACAATCCTCTCTTCATGTAACTTCTTGAAACTTTGCACTTTTAGAGAGAGGTAAGGGCTTGACTCTATGTACAAACACTTGCAGATAGACAATAGGGCTGGTGGGTAGGTAATCAGGTTTGTTATTTCCTATCTCATAAGAGTCAATTGGACGTTTATCTTGCTGAGATCCTGTGACCCCAACTGACTTTCTGCTCCTGGGGCAGGGGGCTGGACTTGATGATCTTCCAAGGTCCCTTCCAGCCCTAATGTCTATGAAATCTCCATGTACTACTGTTACCAAGGATGTTATCTTTGGAGACACAAATCCACAATTTGAGAACTGAATCTAAGCATCACAGAAATGCTTAATGGGATCTTTAGACCGCGCACTGAGTCCCATTGGGTAGAGTGGTTTTCTTTAATCCATGGGCGACTGGTGCCTCCTGGCTCTGGGGTGGGGGCACCAGCTGCTGATTGCCGATGGGGGCGGTCCCCCAGTGGCTGATTGCTGTTGGCGGAAGTGCTGCTGGCAAACCAGAAGAGCTGCTAGTGCTTGCAGCCAATTGGTGACTGTGGGGGTGGGTCTTCCAGCAGCTGACCACGGACTGGGGGGGAGTTGGAGTCCAGCTGGCTCCTCAGCGGGGGCACCCACCAACAATCCCCACTCCCTGGCCAATGAGGGATAGTTTTAGAGGGGACACATGCCCCCCCCAGTGCCCTCTGTAGTCGTCACCTATGCTTTAATCTTTACTAATCTATAGAGGAGCCCCTGGGAGCCCCATAAGATTAGGCCCCTAATATAGTCCATGGCCTGTTGTGACCTATTTATAAAACTTTTCTAAAAAGGTTACATGAATATATTTTGTCTCAAACAGTATAAAATTAGAAGTTACAATCCCTATTCCATGGTGAGTTTAAGCTTTAATATATCTTAAGTTAAAACTATCTGTATATAGGGTTATTTTTTTAAGTGTCTTAATAAAAAAATACAATTCAATAAAAGAAATCTCTTTTTTTTTTTTTTTTAAACATCATTTATTTTTATCCACCCTGCATACTATAGAGCAGGTCAGGGGTCTTCCCTGCATACTATGAGATACATAGACTGAATAGGCTCTCTCCCCTCCATCGAATGGGTGATCCAGAAGATGTCCTGCTGGCTCTGCACAGGAAGGCTTCTCAATGACCTTATATTTTCACAGGTGCAGCACATGGACTCTCCTTCTCACCTGGCTTTCTGGCCTTGCTAGGTTTGGGTTCTTGCAGTGGGGGAATAGAAGACGCTCCCTTCTAAGGGACTAGGTATGGTTTGTTCAAAGAAGGAGACTGGGGCAGGATGAGAAGCAGGAGTGTTAACCAACATAGCACAGGGATGCAGAAATAGTCAATCAATAAGCAAAGACCAGACCACTGCAGGGTACCATGGTAAAGCAGGTTTACGGCAGGCTGCTGTTTCTTCCTCTTCGCTCTCCGGAAGCAGGGCTATGGGAGCTGCCTACAGGCTAATTTCACAAGTGGCTGACACCAAACAGTGACTTGTTCTGCCTCACATGGTTTTTAATTAGCACTGGTATGGCCTCATCAGCTTGATAATTGCTCTGTTCATGGGTCAACAAGCCAGTGACTGAGCAGCCTCTGACCTCGGGTTCCCACCTAAGTAAGAGCTTCTGCGTGTGCAGGGTGGGGCCTCAGTGCAAGTTAGTTTCTTAGTTTGGCCTATTGGCTCTTCTCTGGGACAGGAAGCATCCTCAGGCCTGGGGCTTAGCATTTCTCATCAGTGTTCCTCATTCCAGATCTAAACCAGCCTCTGTCCTTCTAGTTGTGGGCACTTAAGATTTTATGTAGTGCTTCACATTCTCACCCAATTGCACCCCCAGCCTGTCCAGGATCCCCATGCATTTCTGTACTGAGCAGCAGCAGCCTCTGATGTTTAGCACCAGGCTCTCACATGGCTCAATCCATTCACCTTCCAGAAGACTAGCAATTGTTGCCCTATTCTTAGGCTCCCAGGTAGCTCTGTCAAGACCCTTGCTCATGATGGACATGCTGAGCTGTCCTTTAACTCTGCTAATGCATTTCTGTCTGGTCTGAGCGCCACATCCCATGCAACTCCTCCTTGCTCACTGGCAACACATGCTGCTATTCCTGGTCCAGAGCTCCCACACAGCCCCTCAGGAGCATCCTCCACTGCCCTATGATGCTCTTGCTTGGGGTCTCTCTTTCTTCTACCCAGATACTGCCAGTGGGGTTGTTTGTGATGGTTTGGCGATGTAGACAGATATTTTGTGGAGTCTAGATTAAGTTTCCCTCCCCTCCTGTCCTAAAGCTCTCCTTTTGACCTGACAGGACAGAGAAGAAAAAAACATTGCATTTTTATCTCTTGTACCTCAGGTACTCATTCTTCCCAATATGGAAAGGTCTATGGCTTCCAGACACCAGATCTCCCAGATCCATATCAGAGGCCTGATCTTTGTGTCCAGATGTCCTGTATTAGCACCTGGCTCTCAGCATTCCCAAGAGGACATGGTACCTTGAGAAGCAGTGCTCCAACAGGTTGCTGCAGGGGCCATGAAAGCTCAGGAAGAGGACTAGGGTGGCATAGTGGGCTAAGGCATGTGGTTAACAGCCTGAGAGGTTGCAAGTTGGAGGCCACATCAGAAGCACTTACCACATGGCCTGTCACATTCCAGTGAAATCTGTGATTTCTGCTAAATACCTTGTCACAAGGACATAAAAAAGGAAAGCTCAGGTAGGTACATGGTATATATTGATGCCAACAGGATTAATGCCCCAACTGACCTCTGGGGTGAGGACTGGATGCAGTTGTGAGCATATTTCCATCTGACCTGTAGTAGCCCCAGGTACACTGAGGTGTGAATGTCCATAAAAACATGTTTTCCTGGTGTAGCTTGAGGGGACTGCATAGACATCTCCTCCAGCTGAAAGAACTGTGAAAGGGTTAAATATGTCAGCATCAAGGGGGCTGCTCTATGTTCTGAAAAGATGCGCAGCCTTACTCTCGGGGAATGCAAATGCACAAAGCCTGAGCAGCTGGACACAGAGAGTACCTTGGGTGGAGCCTTCTCCTATTGTTATTTGTAACTCCCCCTGCCCCCCAACCCCAAGAAGGTATTTGAGTTTATCCAGAAGTCTGGGCACAGGGAGGCTGGAGCTCAGAGGAAAACAAGCCCCCTTTCTTTGTGGGAAAAGACAGCCACTTGAAGTGGTCAGACAGCCTTATCTCTGGCTTGGAAACCCATGCTCTGATCATTTGTCAAGATTAGTGCCTGTTGTAGAAAGGATGGAGCCTTTCCAAATCCCCGGTCAGATCTACTCTCTGTTCCCAAGGCCATTCATAAAAATGCCAGAGCAGCAGCAGCAGGAGCAGCAGCAAGCCACACACTCCAGGATTGTGGGTTGGGAGGGCAGGAACGGGTCAACTACAGCTTAAATAAGCTCTAAATCAAGTGGTTTTATTATTTGCATGCACATTAGCGCCCTTTATCCAGCATAACACAAAGGACAGCCTCACCTTTTAGAAAGAGGAACTTACTCTTTAGCACAGAGGAAGTTGCAGCATGTTTGAAAGAGCATCTGTTAACTGCATAGAGACCCCAGGAAAGGGAGAGCAGAGGTGCTGGGAGGAAGAAAGCAATAGGTACAAATCCAAAGAGCAGCACGTCCACAGGGACAGCTTTGAACTGGCTGCAGGGACATACTGGAAATGAAGAAGGCAAAACACGGAGGTTTCCTGAGGGAGGACCGGCTGAAGGAAGTGGCCCTTAGGAATAATGTGGCCTGGTTTTCTAATGTAGATGAAGCTTGATAACACTTTGGGGGTTTATGTAGTCAGGTGCTGGCAAGGCTGTGCAAGAGGGAAGGACAATAGGCAAGGGCTCGTGGGTTGCAGAAGGGCTGAGAGAGAGCTGGCAGAAGGCAAGGGGGGACCCTGGCATTGTTATAGGCATGATAGTGTCACTAGCTGGCTGACACTGCAAGGGGAATCACTCAGCCTGCTCTATGGTGAATCAGTGACCCTAGTTCCTCAATTGATTGGGATCAAATGGCTTGGGTCAATTATTGGACTCAGCTGGGAAGGAGTTGCATGACTTAAAAGGCTGGGAGTGGGCAGTGAGAGGTGATTGCTTCTTTGGGGGAAGGAATTTTATTTTCTGGTGGGGAGGGAGTGATTGGTGAGAGAAGTTTCTGGGGCCCTGTATGGGGCTAAATCCTAGGGAGGAGGAACCAGTGATGGGGTTAGGAGGGCTGGAAGGCCTCTTTGGATCCTAATTTTTTGTGGGTTTTTTAAGGGCTGTTTTATTTTCTAGTTACCTGAGCTAGAGGTGCTGAGTGAGCTGGTCTGCCAAGGGCCTCCCTGAGGGGGAGGTAGACCTCTGGAATGAAATCTTGATACAAGGGTGAAGGGAGGGAGTGAGCAAAACCCTGGAGGATGGTGAAGGGGTGTTGCAAGAGCTGACTCTGCCATGGGCAGACTAGCAGGAAGAGAGGGATGAAAAAATCTTAAAGTTAAGATCTTGGGTTTAGAAGCCAGGGAGCTCTGTGGCCAGCCTAGGGACTCTTAAAGCACTTGTCAGGTGGCTGTTCGGGTTGCCCAGGAACAGACGAGAGAAGTAGCTAGATGGATATCAGAGCGAGTTCAAGATGTGAAGATCTGGATGGTGCCAGTGAAGCAGGGACACCTCAGGCTGAGGCCAGCCATGCGTCCTCCCAGAAAGAGCACCTGAAGAGGCAAAGCCTTCAGCCCATAACACAGAGGGCAAAGGGGAGCTCCAAGGCCTACAGACACAGAGGAGAGGTCAGCAAAGCACTTGGCAAGTGAAGAGGGGTCAAGTGTTGGCCTCGTAGGGGTGAACTGACTGTACAAACTTCTAAGTTAAGTGTAAACAGACCCAGTTGGGATGGAGTGGCTGCTAAAGCTAAGGGAAGAGAAGCAAGAAGTTTGAATGAGTTTATTCAGGAGCTTTTGTTCACCATAATAAAACCCAGGCCTTATTTAGCTTCAACAGTGGCTCTCAGAACTTTCTGGAGGAGGCTAGTATATGCTGCCCCTGTTTCATAGATGGGGAAACTGAGGCACAGAGAGGGGGTAGGAGGTCACTTGATGTGGAGAAAGCTTGAGGTCACCCAACAGGCTAGTAGCAGAGCCCCAAACAGACTCCCAAGTCCCAGTCCAGTACATTAGTAGGCAATGATGGGCCACATGGAAGGGAGAAATGGGGTTGGGCAAGTTAAGTACAAGACTTGCAGGTGGATCAAGGGAGGATGAAATCCTTTACTTGACTATGAGCCCAAATATCTTGTCTGTTTGAAGATTGACTGTGCTGCAGCTAGACCACATGGATTCACCAATCCTTCTCACAAAGGGGATTCTGGGACTAATTCTACTAACTGCACAGAATGCAAATAATGGCAGCATCTGCAACTTTTGAGCCAGATGTTCCAGAAATAGGCACACACATGCATATAAATGTGACACATCTAGGATTCAGCATGTACAAATGCTGCTTCTCTCTAGTGATCCCATAGGATGTGCCCTTGTTTATCTGTGCTTGCAACTTTGCAGTCCCCTCTCCTAATGCTCTCTTCAGCATGAATGACCTGGAATTCTGCTTTCTTACGATGGGTACAGATGCAGATCTCCCAGCCTGGGTGTTTGTAAGTAGTTTTGAGCATGATCTTGCTTAACTAAGAGAGAAGACTGGGGAGGGCCTCCTGTAGACTTGCATCTGGCCTCCTACAGACTTGCATATGTCCAATCAGACAGCAGCCCAAATAGCAAAGTTGCACTGTAGATCAATATCTGTACCTTTTCCAAGGTGAGTATGGGGGGATTGTGGGGTTTTGTGTGGTCCATTATTAATACAAATGCCACCTGTGGAGGTCAAAGGAAATCCAGAGCTTTATATCAATGTTGTGGATGTTTGCATCCAGGTGTGTTTCACCAAATATCTGCCCAGTCCTAGCTCTTTCTGGAAGACTCTTATCTACAGGAACCATAAGAGATCTGGTCTGTCCCTATAAGTATCTTGCTAAACCATGTCAGGCTTCCCAATGACCAGGTGCAATGCTGGGGGGGCCTGCACAGACCTGCTCTCTGTACTGTGTCTCCAGCCAGCACTGCACTGTAAGAAAGAGAAAGGGCTGCCTTCCAGCAGGAAAAGATGATGTCATCTGCTACAGAAATAATTCAATCATTTCCACACCATTTAAATAGTTCCACCCCATCTCCGTGCTCGCAGTTCAAACACTTCTTTTCATTTCTCCTGGGTGAAGGTTTTTGCCTACGGATTGTGTCACCAGCACAAGCACTAAAGATTCAGTGTTCGTGGTGAAATTGCCCACTGGCATTTAGTTTATACAAAAATCCCAACCTGTCCACCTCCTCTCATCTTTTCTCCCCACACTTGCCTACTAAATCCAGACATTCTCCGAGGAGCATGGAGTTCATCAGGTTGACTAGTGTTCCTGTGTTTCAGTAAGATTAATTTCTTCACTGGGACTTGCTAAGCACGCAGAGATCTTCATAAGAAGCCCAAATGCGAAACACTGACTTTTTTTCCAGCTGCTATTAAGATTCAAAGGGACCCATTAGTTTCCACTGACTTGGGTAGAGCTTTGTCAGAGCCCATAGGCCTACCTGAGGTTTAAATTTTGGCTCAGTACAATTATACTACATAAGAAGCACAATTGCATGCAAAGTTTTATCCCAAGACCATTCCTGATGAGGACAGAAATTCCATTTTTATCTTCCTAGGGGACAAACACGCAGTTTGTTCCAGAAGCACAAGGAAATTCCCTTTTAGTTCTCCACCTTAGGAATGCTCTACAGTCCATTCTCTGGCTGCATACATACATATTTTCCTCCTCCTCCTCATAGGGGCTGTAGTAAGCACCAGTTCTAGAAATCCATCTCAAGAACATTGATTCCTGTCGTGGATGATGCATAGATATCATTTCATGTGGACACACAAGTCTGACCCAGTTGTCACCTCAGGGTCAACCTCATGTTGTCCTTTTCTGTTGTGTAGGATGCTGAGGGTCAATTTCTTCCTAAATCCACGTGAAATAACAGATTAAAGGATTCCTTTACTAGACCAATCTGAAGGGTGACTTCACTAGTTTATATCTTATGGGCAGGGACTTGCATTCAAAAGCCTGAGCTAGAATTGATTCAGTCTTTGCAGGTTAGTCTAACCCAGCTAGTCTGAACTGGTTTGTAACTGGACAGCCATTTTCTCTGGACTGAAGAAATTCAGGCACATGCCTGCAGTGTCTCAGGCTAGAAACTAGGGTAGGGGTAGGTGGTGCTAGAGCAGCCCTCCCTTCCTTCCACAGAGCTGAGCTGAGGGGTGTGTGGTCAGGCCCCAGCAGGACCTCTGATTAGGGAGGTCTGCTAGCACCATCCCAGGCTTTTACCCATTAGGAATGGGTAAAATTCCTAATGGGTGCTCAAGGGGCAAGAGTGCTGCCAGCCCCTGCTAGCACTCTGAGGCAAGGGGGTGGAGGGTGTGCACTGCATACATCTGCTGATGATACGGAGCTTTTCCACTGTCCTCGTCCCTGCTTCTTTATATTGTCTGAAGCAAACTGACAGGTGAGCAAACCAGCAGGGGGCTGATAACAGTGTTTATCACCTCATTGGCAAAACAATAGCCTCTCTCTATTATTCAAACTCTTCTCCTCTTAAACAACTTAACAGCTGACCTGTTGATTAGCTCCAAAAAGCCCTAAAAGGTCACTGTTCTGTCTGCCTGTCCCAATGAAATTGGAGACACTCAAAAACAGAGACACCTCTTGGCATTAGCTAGCATACCACATGCCTAGGGTCCATGGGGTTGGAGTCTGTGCTGTGGGAGATAGGAGAGGAGACTGTCGGGGGGGGGGTCGGGGTCCCTGCTTGTCCAGCAAGCAGTGGGGGGAGTGTTGGGCAGAGGGAAGCCAGACAGACCCTGCTGTGTCTGCAGCCTGTCAGCCTGTGCAGGAGCTGCAGCCAGGGAGCAGAGGGGAGGCGCCATCTCTGCTGTGGAGCAGACAGCCCTGTCCAGACCAGAGAGTATGCCAGGATGCTGAGAGAATCTGGTTTATCTTAAACCAGCAAGAAATCTGGGACAAACATTGCGTAAACCAGTTTGAGCCAAATCAGTTAAGTCTGATACTACATTCAGCCAGGTTTTAGCCATTTTCAAACTGGTTTATGTATACTGAACATCTGTTCTGTTACAGGTTTAAACCAGTTTCTGATCACTTAAACCAGCTTATGTGTAATATCTGTCCCTATGAAGAATAGTCATAGGGAAATCCTGGACAAGAGTGTCATGCCTGGATGGAATGGATTCTGGCAGCTCCTCCAATTGATGGCCCTGACCCAGCAGCTGAGTGAAACAGGTCCACTAATGAGCTCATTGCTGTGCACAGTGGAAGAAAAATGTTGTGAGACTGGAAAGAAACTACTTGTCCTTAGGGCTCTACTGAGAGTTGTGTTGAAGAATGTTAGCATAAATGGACCCTTTATTATTTAAAATATACATTTTGAATGCTAATGCTCAACTGATCTAATTTTAACCTCTGTGCTTTCTCCCTTCTTGCTCCTCATGCTTTAGGGGAGCTCCCTGCAAATGTCCGCAAGGCGCATCCATTCTTTTCCTTCAAAGCCCTCCTTAAAGCTCTCCTTTGCTGGCGTGACCAGAATACCCTTGACAATAGATAGGCTGCTAGTGTTCTGGGACCAACACCATCCCAGTGACAGTCTCTCTGGCCTTGTACAGACATTCAATTTCTCCTGAGATTGGCTGAATTAAAGTGGATTTCTTGTGACTTCGGTGATCCTGATGCCACTAAAAGTCCTAAGATACTCAAGTGCCACTAATTTATTGTTCAGAGCTGTAGGGAAGGCACAACACAGCAGAGAACCTTTTCTAAAGCTCAATGAGAAATTTTACTGGTCCTGTGAAAAGCTGTGTATGTTTGAGCACCATCTACTGGCATTTTATCTATTAACCAAGTGTTTGCTTAGGTACTGACATCTCTCCTCTATAGAATACTTCTGTAACAATTCTAATGGAGGAGAATTAAGAGCAATGAAACTGGACAGATTGCAATGCAAACTGCCCCTCAACCCATCATTGTCCAGGTTACTTCCAGCAAGGCAGGGGTTATTCTCAGGCTATGATAACAATGCTGAGGATTTTTTTTTTTTACAGATAGCACAGAGGAGCTCAATGAAAACAGTCAATAGATGAAGGCAACCTCAGACCTTCCCACTGTAGGCAGGTGTGGCAGTGCTTTGAGAGAGGACTCTAAATTCAGAAATGATGTGTAGGAATTGCATGCAGCTTTCATGATGGTGAAATCACACGTCTGGGAGCGCCTATTTGTTGATATAACCTACCTACATACTAAGGGATGAGGAAGAAAGTGAGAGTGACACAAAGTTGGGCAACTTCCAGATGTCTTCAGACTCCCCTTGAAATCTGGCCCTTGTGATTTGCTGGCTCCCTTTTGCAAACAGCTGTTCCTTTGGGTTCTGCATCTGCTTTTGGCCTTCCACAATATTTCTCTAATTCATTTCTCACTGCACAGAAATACATGCTCTCTGAGGTCCCATTGACCACCACCAAACAAAAAAAAGAGAGAATTTGATACTTTCCTCCAGCTAAATAACTTAGGTTAAGTCTTGGAGAAAGTCCTGAACTTTCAAGGAATTTCCTGATCTTAGGAATCTGCCAAAATTTGGGATGTGCCTCAGATTGACTATAAATATTATGTAGAGTGCACAGGTCAGCATTTTTTGCCCTTCTTTTGCTGGGAGGATGCAATTGGAGAGGATCAAAAAGGCAGGAAGGGAAAGCCTTTTATGACTGTCTAAACATCAGCATGCATCAATATCTTTAGGGAGCTTCACTTGGATTCCTTTTCTGTTTATTTTAGGGATAAGGATCCAAGCTAACAAAGTTAGATGCAGGGATTCAATCCCAAACTGCTTCATTCCACCACCACCGCAGTGCAAATGCATCAGCCTTTCTGTGCATGTGCAAAAAGGGCTAGAACTCAGCAAACAACTGGTTTGTTGGCCCTTTGGCTGAGTCAAAAAACTGGGGAGAAGGGAATGGAAACAAAAATATTAAGAATTTTTTGGTGAGATGAAAAATTGAAAAAAAAGTCTTGGTTTGACCCCAAACTACATTTATGGTGGAAAAATAGGTGAAAAATACACAGGTGGAAAAATAGTTTTGGACACAGTTTTTCAGTCAACTCTAGCAGGGGCAGTCAGAAATTGCACTAGGATCCCAGCTCTGCCATTAACCGGTTATTCACTGTCCCTTCACCCCTGCTTCAATTCGCGCTCCTGAATTTGGGGCAGTCGTACTCCCACAGAGGGGTACTGTGAGGCCTGACATTTGCAAAGTACTTTGGGGATGATCCCTCTACCAGTGATTAGGGCTCTTGGGTTCTTTCCCTCTGGTCCTTTCACTAGGACACCGCAAATGCTTTAGCCTTTGAAAATGAGGAAAAGAAAAACAGCGCGAACACATGTGGCAGGCAGGGGGAAATCGCTGCTGTAAAGTAAGCAGCAAGCTCTAAAGGAGTGTTTGTCTTCAGTTTGTTTAGTTATCCTCTAGGTAATTTTACAGCGGAGGAGGCCAGGCCCTTCAGGCAGTGCACAAAACAATATCCCCACTGTTCCAGCAGCTCTTCCTACTCCAGGCTTCTCAACTGGGCTTAGTGGGCAGGGATTGGGGAGGGGGGGCAGAGAAGCACTTTTATAACAAAATGAAAACGGAGCCAGAAAGCACCATGGAGGATGTCCTGTAATTAAGATATTGCTTCAAAACATCAAGTCACTTGGCTGTCAACTCAAATAAACCTCTGGGTTGACTGGAGTAGGGGGAACTGTTGGAGAAAGTCCAGTTGCATTAAATTCAGTTGCCCCCTGGAAACCCCCTTTTTATCCATTAGACACACTGTATTGCTGGCTAGGGTGCTGCTCTGTGTCTAGCTCTGACTGGATAGGGAATGCACTGGTTGTGCTACCCCAGAAGGCGGCCCAGGAGGCATTGAGTCTCAAGGACACTTCCAAGGGACAATTCCCTTGCTCCACGGGGCAGGAATTTTGTGTTGGCCTATGCACGTAGGGTGGAGGGAGATTCATGTCCATTTCATGCCCCTTTCTTCATGCTTTCATGCAAATAACTTGCATCAATTTCTGGCATCCTGCCCAAGAGAAATAGTAGTGGTTCCTTGCAAGTTGCTTGCAGAAAGGTACAGATATATCACATAGACATGAAGAGAAGACATATTATTTCCCATACGCACGTATTCGCTCCAATGTAATGTAAAGATCTGTCACATTATACGTGTGGCATCTGCACCATTGGCTCAACTTCATAAATAATTCCATATATATTTATAAACTGTGAGATGTAACATTTTTCCTGTTTACTTTTCGCTTGAATTCCTTGCTCATGAAAATGAGAGATGGATCGCAGCGGCTAGACAAAACCATTGTGTAGGAACGCACTGTACAAACTGTCCCAGAAAGATCTGCCAAATGCCAAGCCATATCAGTTCTGATCTGCAAACCCACCCGCCCACCCCCACCCTTACTTATTCCAGTCCTAGCCTCTCTGCTGAGAAAAAAAGAATTGAATACATTTAAAGTCAGGTTGGTGCTTTTGCAGTACACACAAATATTCATTGGGGGAAGCTATTGCACTCATTTTTACTTTGGATGCAATGTGGATTTGAACTCAGGTCAGCAAAGTGGAAATGGAGTAAACATTCATCTCTAGGAACTAAGACTACTATCTCAGCAAACAGGTCCAAAAAAAGCCACTCCCTGTCTGGTCCTAGTTGAGTTTTGCTCACCATACACCTCTTCTCTCGTAGAGCTTGGTCAGTGGAGCATCTTACCTGCTCAAAACGGCTTTTACTGCTGGTTGCAGCATTGTCTGGGAAACCGGGAGACTGCAAGGATAAATCCTCCTGTGGCTTTGATGGGAAAGACCAAGTTGTTCATGCTTCATTGGAATATCAGCTGCTGCTGTTTTCAATACTCCGTGATGCTTATGGGGGGTGGGAGGAGTGGAAGGAGGGAAGCCCTGTGCATCATTAGGGATTTGTTGACTCACTTTGCTATTTAAACCCAGTAGCTACACTGCACTAGTTATTTGAGTTACTCTCATAGCACAGGTAAGGACTGGAAGTCTGGACTCCGGAGTTCTGCTTCTTACTCTGCCACCTCTGACCCCACAATTTTGGGCCACTCACTTGTGATTACCCCGTTGTAACATCCTTGTTAACATTACTTACATGGCAGCGATCATATGAGAGTTTGTGGACTGAAATCTGTAGCACACTTGGTTATCTTCAGTTTAGCAATGGGTCGAATACGTGCAAAATACTTCTGGTATTATTGTCCTCTGGAAATTCCCTAGCACAGGCTATTAGACTTCTCTGCGTGGAAAGGAAATGAAGGCAGCGGATGCCCAGATTTTGCTTTGGATATGGTTATAAACCTCACCAAAAAGGGCCAATATCGATAGGAAGCCAGGGTTAACATCTCTGTAGGGGAAGGAAGGAAAGGAAATGAAAAAGGAGAAAAAGATTTAAAAGTTGAAGGTGAAACTTGAGACTTGGTTTACTGCTATTCAGAATCCAAGTATGCTGTGGCCTACAGCCCTGTGGGCTCCAGGAGGAGCTGGGAAGTAACAGTCAGCCTGCAGCTCCAGGGCTCACTGACCCAGGACCCTGGGGATGCTGCCCTGCCACTCCTGGTTTGGGTCATGACAGGACAAGTTGAGTCTCTATTCTGAATGGTGCTGCCCGTGTGGCTCATGGGCCCACAGCAGGACCAATGGGTAATTTATAGACTTTTCCCCACCTCTCTCTTCTAAGGTGCTGCTACTAGCCAATGCCAGCGGGGCTAGATTTGTGCCTTGGAGCTCACAAGGCCAAATTCATGTCAGGGCCACGGCTGGTTTTTTGAGTCACTCACACAGACATAGACCTAGATACATGTGAATTCTCCTACACAACTCCATTGTTACTCTCATGACTGATCCTCTCCACCAAAGTTAGCAGCAGCTTTGCAGTTAACTTCAAGGAGAGAAGGTTTGGGCCTTACGATGTTCTTCAAGGGAAACCTAGTCTTTTATCTGCTTCTGTGACACATCCCAGTTCCCAAAGGCCCTGCTGCCTCTGTCTTTCTATGTAGTTTTCTTTTCACCAAAAGCTCGACACTGCTTTTCTTTATAACTATGGATTTTCCCATACAGTAAAACTCTTCCACTCTCTCATCTCCCTTCCTGAAGTGCTGCTCCCCAGAGCTAGTCAGCTTGGGAAGTTGAGACTGTGATCCCATCTCTCCAAAACCTAGCACCAGCAGGTGCCCCTCTCCAAATCCTACAGGGGTATTACAGTGAAATTCCCCTTTTAGGAGAGCTGCTTAGATGGGAAGGATTAGTTTTAAGTTGCAATTCTGAGTAAGAACTGTTGTGTCTTGTGGGTCCACAATGGTGGGGAGATTAGAGTAGCAGAGAGCACCAAGCAGCTTACATGGCTGGGAACCTGGGGTGGGGGGCTGGACCCGATGATCTTCTGAGGTCCCTTCCAGCCCTAATGTCTATGACATCTATGAAACATTATTGTTCTGAGCAGGAATCAAAATTGAAAGTAAAACACCATGCCTAAGGAGGAACATAGCTTCTTCATATTTAAAGAAGTGCCATATATAACAGTATACTGAGCTGTGTTAGTAGGATCATTGCCAGCAGATTGAGGGAAGTAATTATTCCCAGCTATTCTGCACTGGTGAGGCCACATCTGGAGTACTATGGATATGGAAAAGTTGAGAAAGTCCAGTGGAGGACAGCAAAAATGGTGAGGGGGCTGGCACATATGATTTCTGAGGAAAGACTGAGGGAACTGGGCTTATTTAGTCTGCAGAAGAGAAGACTGAGAGGGAGGATTTGATAGTAGTCTTTAATTACGGGAAGGGTGGTTCCAAAGAAGATGGAGCTGGACTGTTCTCAGTGATGACAGATGACAGGACAAGGAACAATGGTCTCAAATTGCAGCACAGGAAGTTTAGGTTGGATATTATATTAGGAAAAAACTTTCTCACTAGTGATGAAGCACTGGACTGGGTTACCAAGAAAGGTGGTGGAATCTCCATCCTTGAAGGTTTTTAAGGCCCGGCTTGACAGAGCCTTGGCTGGAAAGATATAGTTGGGGATGGTCCTGCTTTGAGCAGGGTTTGGACTAGATTACCTCCTGACGTCCCTTCTAACCCTATTTTTCTATGATTCTATGATAATGACTAATGTACAATACACCATAGTAATCCATTTCTCCCTGCAAAGTAGAAACAGCCTAAATAATTTCCATTGCTAATAGCCCAAAATGTCCAGAATGGGTTGGTGAACCACATAAGTATGGACCAGATCCTCAACTGCTGTTAAATAGCACAGATCCACCACATCCAATAAAGCTACACCCTAAACGCCAGCTGGATCTCTATATTTTGTGCCAGCAACTTTTACTGCCCGTTCTGATTGGTCTGTATTATGCAAGAGGTCAGAATAGATCATCCAAATTGGTCCCTTTGGGCCCTGCAGTTTGCTAAATCTATTCATAGTCTGTCTGCAGTCAGTTCTGTTTATACCTTTGATCCTATGTATAACCTTTTTGATGTTGACTACAACTGTGGTGTCAATTCTATTTAGAGCCTGTTTCCAGTTGGTGTTATTTATGATGGCAGCTTTTTAAGTGACATTTCTACCTTGCTCTTGGTTAATAAGAAATAGTATTCATAAACATTCATATTATATTTCTGAAGCTCTAATTTCTTTAAAACTGTCCTCCTAATAAAAACAATGCAGCTTTTTACAACAGTGGAAAAACTGATATAAACATTGGCTTTATATGTTGAAATTCATACTGCAGTGGAAATGCTTTTAATCTTCAGCAGTAGATGATCCACATCTAATAGTTATGCATAACTCAGGAAGACAGGTTAGAGAATGGACGTGGTCAGTGCTTGAACAGCACTGTCTTCACTAGCCGACAGCCACAGACCGACCTGGAAAGGCTTGCTTCTGCTCTGGAGTCAGTGGCAACACTGCCATTGACATCATTGGGGCAAATCAAAACCACTGGAGCCATTCTGTTTCTGAGGTGCTGGTTAGCTTGTGGTTATTGCAGGCTAGAACTGAGGGGTCCTGGCTGTCATATGTGCTATGAGTCTCCCTCTTCTAATAAATAATACACCATAATTAGTATTTACACAACAGAGTCACCTGGGGATCTCAAAGCACATTGCAGAGCTGAGCACCATCTCAGCCAGAGAGTAGGTAGGAGATGGCAGCAGAGATAGGAGCAGACATGGCAGTTTCACTGCTCTAACCGCTATACCATAGGGTCTCATCTCAGCTCTGGGTTTCAAGGGAATGCGTTCCCAGTGCCCTCCTTTGTTGCTGCCTGGGAGGCAATCACAATACCAAAAAGGTCAAAATCCACTGCAACAAACAGACCACCTCTCTATGGCTTGGGCTTGAAATAATGTGGGTTACCACTGATTTAGTGAGAAAGCCCTGATTTAATGCAGGCAATTATTATGGTGGGGAGCAAGGCAGAGGAGGCTGAGCTACTGTGACACAACTGGCAAGAAAAAGAAATCAATGTTTAAGTACAAATCCATGGAAATCCTGGATTTTAGACACTGTTGTTTCATTCGTTGCCAAAAGAAGGCCAGAGAGACAGAGGAAATATAGTAATTGGGCAATTTCAGAATCCTTTCTGCAGCTTGTGAATGGGGCACAGTGGGTTGACAGACTGGAACAGAGCAATGCTCCATCCATCCCACGCTTCTGTCTCCATCAGTGCTGTAAGTGCCCTAGGAGTTTATTCTCTGTGACCCGGGGGGAGAAGTGAGTGTCTGTGTTATTTGCGGGGGGAGTGGAAGATGGAACTTGCTCTGGTTAATTGTCCATTTGACTGTTAGTGGATGTGTGCACTGCTCTCTGGCACAGGTGTGTGGATATACTGTAATCCCATCCTCCTTGGGCAGCAATGGAGAGGCTGTATAGGAGATGGCAGAGCCCTTTCAGCCCCTGTCTGGAAATGAGCATCTCAGACTTGCTTGCTCTATGGCAGCATCTGGCTTGAAACCATCTGTCAGATATTCTGGAGATTTTTTTGTTAATAACAGAATATTTATGAAGTAGGCCTGGAAGCCGGGAGAGGAAGGGGTTGCCAGGAAAAAAAAAATCGCATTTTCTTCAAGACCAGGACATACACGTTCCAAACAGCCATTCCAGTAATACAGAGCCCAGCAGCCCTTCTGAGCATCCCCCTCTCCCCAGAGCCCTAGCACCTCTGCGTGACTGCTCTTCCCACATTTCCCCTGTTTGGTTAAGTATTTTAATAAACAAGTGGCGGGGGGATGGCTTCAGCAAATGCAATATCCAGCACTCTGCTTCCCTGCCCTCCTGTGAAACTGGATCTATTTCCTGGGATTACATGCAGCACCTTAAAGAAAATATTTACAGAATTTATATTCACATCCCGTTTGCCCTCTTCTCATGGGGCTCTCATTCCCTCTCTCTCTCTCTCTCTCCCTTTTCAACCCCCTCCTACCCCCAACCTTTACCCCAAGTCCTGGTACAATACCCTCCTTTGTGAGAGAAACAATGTTTACTCTCTGTGAAGGGTGGGGGAATGCAAAGGGAAAACTCTGCCTCCCTTTCTCCCCCTCTCCCCGCTTTTTTCTCTCTGTCCCCGGGCTGCACTTGGAGTTGCAGTGGCTTCTTGAAGGCAGAATAAGGAGGAATTCCATCAAGAATTCAGATACCTAAAGGCCTGGGAGAAGGAGGGAGGGTTTAGAGTATGGAATAAATATTCATGCCGCTGAGAACAGAAACAGCAGGACTGTTCCAAGGACTGATATTCTCAGGACCACAATTGCCGTCGTGAATTAGAAGCTTGTTGCAGACTGGCCACAAACCCCTGCTGTGATTTACAAGGCAAGAGGGACAGGCTGGGTCCAGGACGCAGATCAGTTCACAGCTCTGTATTGGTTTAGGGCAGGATAAGACAAAACCCACGTCTAAGACAAAAGAACAGAAATTGTCCGCCCAGGAGCCAGCGAGCAGAGGAGTGGTGTGGGATGCGAGGGATATTGCGAGTCAGGGTTGGAGAGAGCCAGCATGTGGCTGTAATTACTGGGATACTTGTGAGGACGCTGGTGCTCAAATGTTTAAATGCATAGCTTTCTTTCCCCGCCCTTTCCCAACTTTGGCTGAGTTTCTTCATCAGGAGCCAAGATTTCTCCTGCCGCTCCTTGCTAGAAATACTTCCATTTGAAAAAAGATACTACATAGGATTCAGGACTGGTAGAAGAGCCCTGAGCAGTGGGGCAAGATGCGAAAATGGCACTGAATAGTCAAAGCATCCCTGAATCTAATTGATCTTAAAATGACAAGGGGATGGGGCAGGGAGAGGAAGTGAGTAGAGGTATTAAAAAGTGTAAAGACTTCGCTCTTCATCACTGTGCCTGAGACACTCCGCATTAAAGCTGGAGTTGGTGCTTTCGGATGCTGTTCCCAACTCTTCTGCTCCCTCCACTGCCTCAGCCCTGTTCCCAGGGCTCTCCCGAATTCACTGAGGCAAATGCAAACCCTTTAGCAGCAGACAGTGTCTGGTTCAGCTGCTCTTTCCCATTGAGATGCTTGGCTCTCTGCCAGATTTGCTAAGCCTGTTCCCCTGTGTTAATTGTGTGAAAACAGCAAACAGTTTTCAGGAGAGGACACCTCCTCATGCTAGCGTGCCCAACTCGTCCAAATTTGCTTGAACTGTCCTGAATTTCCGGCCTGTTCCTAAGTGAAATAGAACATGCATCCTGTATTTGAAAATCCGGTCCTTGATGGGTGCCTTTCAGCAGGGCTAATTAGCTGGCCTTCCCTGCCACAAGGGTGTAAATAACTTCCATTTCTAGCAGTCTGTGAGCACCTGGGACTGTCTTCCCAATTTTGTTCCTTTTAGGGCCTGTAGAGTAGAGAACCAAACCTATGAGAGGGGCTGAGGGCATCTCATTTTACCCCCAGCGCTTGAGCAGGTCAATTCAAAGCCTGTTCAGGTCAATAAGCATAGGCGACATGTAAATGCTGACAGTGGAGGGGCACAACTCTGAGCCTCCACCCACTGCATTTAGGGTGGGTACAATTCTGCACTACTGCTGCCACCGCTGCCGTCACTGCTGCCGGGCATTGGGTCCAGCTGGGCTGCAGCCCCATGCCCTGTCGTTGATACAAATCACACCACCACCCCTACTGCTGCCAGGCAGCCCCGCACCCCTCTGTCAGCATAGAAATCTGGGGTGGGGGGAAGCATGTGTCCCCATGTGCTCCCCCCATGTCCTCCCTGACATGTCACTGGTGTCAATAAGGCATCTTTGTACTGACGGCAGTGGCTTTGGCCAGCCCCCTGCAAAAGGACTAGCTGACAGGAACCTAGATACTATAGCAATGAAGACGGTCCTAGATTGCCAGCCAGCTAGACTGATTCTCCAGCAGATTTCGCTATGTTTGCTGTCAGGCTTATCTTCTGAAGACTCGCAAATGCTAGCATAGTAAATAAATAGGGAAAACTGGAGAGAATTGACTACTGACATCAGAATAGCACCTGTTGCATTTGCACAGAAGGCAAGATCCATGCGTTCTCATCCTGATCCCGCTGACATGAGCAGAGTGTGCGGCTGCTCCCTGCCTCCTCAAATGACTATCAAATACCAGACTGGGGTAGAGTGAAAACAAAACGGTCCCAAAAGTCCCATTTTACTAACACCCACCCACAAACAAGGAAAGAGGCATGACAACCTGTGTCTAAAGGGAAATGGAGCATTAAGGACCAATTGAGCCCCATGCATGTTCACAAATACTTCATGCAGAAGGATAAACACTTTAAAAGAAAATGCACAGAGAGCACCATCAGAAGGGATTGTTATTAAATCTAATTTGCACCCTGGGTCTCACCTGGAAGGAGTGTTTCTGGGTCATGGTCTCTAACGTGAGCCTGTCTCATGCTCCAAGTGTGTGTTCAAACAGCTTGGGGAAAATTATTTAGTTTAAAATTAAAAATGAAAATAACTGATAGTGGCATCCTCCCTACCACTCCAGCTTGGTAGGGATGGTGACAGTCCTTAAATCTGCTCCCTACACACTCAGCCTTGCATCCTTTCTACATACCTAAGGAAAAATAAGCATTGCAGTATGTCCAGTGTATGGTCACACATCGCCTCTGTGAGGCATCCTGCAGTGCAGCATTGCTGTGAAAGGCTGTGCCCCACTCACTTGCTTTGGTTCCTTGTGTGCCAGCTCCTGGAAAGGAGGCAATAATGCCACCTCCAAACTATCCTGAGATCAGGTCCAATGCTGCTTTTAGGTGTGGCACAGAAGCAGCTCTTCACCATCAGAATCGCTCACACTGCCAGGTGCCTTGTGGCTGGGTTTTAGTATGAAACACGAGATAGATAGTGTATCGCAGGTCCTGTGAATCTGGAGGTCTGCTCCCTGTGCTGTTTATTGCAAGCTGATTTCCTGGGCACCTCTAGATTATGCAGTCTACTGGAAATGCCAAGAGGCGAATAACATATAGCACATCTATGCTACAGTCACTGCAGCTCACATTGACATGTGAATTATCTTTAAACCTCCTGGTTCTGGTTCTGCTAGCTATGGCGGCACAGAGCTCAGCATGGGCTACTTGCCTAAGTATTTACCCAGCTTCTCAGGACACTTTGCAGCCTAAGCTACAGCAGCTACAATGTGTCGAGTGAAGAAGCTCATGGTACCATGTTGCTGCAGCAATGCACCCCACTCTGACTTGCTACAGCCACAGTATTCATCAGTCCCTGTCACTCCCAAGGGTGAAGAATGTGGGTGGTGAAAGCAAGGCGTCCTTGGAGACTGACCTGTGCCCCGGACTTGCTCTCAGATGTAACATGAAATAGATCAAAGCTTGAATTTTTGCCGCATGTAGGATGTGTTACAAAACACATTTTAGCTTTGTACTGAATTTGGAGTCTGGAAGTCCTGGCAGTTAAATTATTGGCATGTTTTTAATTCAGCTCTGGCCTTTTAAGTCAGGCTGCTGACCTGGGGAGGCGACGTGTTACAGTGAAGTCACTCCTTGGGCTTGGTTATTGCTACTTGATGTTAAGTCAACAGATGCCAAGAGCTGTGTACTCGGCACTTCCGAGAATCAAGCCATTTATTATTTCAGCACCTAACTGTGGTTTTACATATCTGGCTTCATGTCTCTTGGTATGAATGTTTTGAGCCTAAAATCACCCAATAGGTTAAACTGGGGCACTTATGTAAAAAGGCTTAAATGCCTATATATGCCTCCAGCTGCTGCATGCTGGAGCATGCTGATTACAACTCTCCAACAGATTTAGTTAATTGAGCATCTCCGACAAGTTCTATCCCATCAGAGCACATGTAAAAGTGCCCAATGGTTATCTGAAGACCTCTTGCCCGAGAGAAGGGCTAGAAAAGGACAGTGGTCTTAGAACGGCTTGAGAACAGTTTACTTTCCTCACGTGTATTATTTAAGGCACACATATTACTTAAGGAACAGCAAACTAAATGCACACATACCACACATAGCCCCTCTTAGGGTAAACCCCTAATTAATTAGTTTCAGGGAATCCTTAGGAAATGATAGGCAGGGCATAGACTTTGAGCACTGAGCAAGACTTACTACCCTGAGCTTTAGCACAGAGTCCCAGTGCTGGGCACCATATGTTTTTAAGTAGCACTCAGCTGGCTATTACCGCTTTGCTTGGATTCCTGCAATTCTTTATGCTCTTCATTCATTGACTGCACCTCCCATTCAGCAGCTGGGCTAGGAAGAGCTGAGGTTTTGGAACGGGGAGCTGAATATACATTGCAAGATGACTAGGCTCACATCCTGAGGCCCTAGGGACTGGGGGAGAATGACTTGGTAACTTGATGTATTTGCTGCTTGCTTCATACAGTATTACTTTTTCCTTTTTTAACCTCTTTTTCAGTGACCTTTAACCAGCTACTGCAGAGCACTAGGAAATTGTCATGTATGAACCCTGACTTCACAGACTTCATATGCATGTGCTGGAGTTCTCCTCACTGCAGCTGAAAACACAGCTCTGACATCTCTGATTGCATGAGATTCAATTGCCATGAGAGCAGCTAATGCCACCAATCAGGTCAGCCCACCTTGACCTACAGACCCTCCCACACTTCAGCTCTTGGCTAGAGGCTACCAGTGGGTCTTGAGAGGGACATGGGATTAATTTTTATCACAGGGTTTTAGAAATTTGAGCTCGACCTGTAACAAGTACATCAGGAGCTCCCAAAATGAATCCTCAAACTACTGCAGCCAGCCTGTCTCTTTTTATAAGTGACAGTCATAGATAAAAGCCCATGGACAGTTTTGTGTGTATGTGCATGTGTGCTGGGGGGTGATACTTCTTAAGGTATTAAATGGTCACAACATCATTGAAAGTCACACTGCAGAGGAGTGATCACAACTAGAAAACAAACTGGAGCCAATCAGATATGAGCGCAGTGAAGTTTCCACCAACCTGGTAACTAGCAGATCCCAGCTCAGCCAGTAGTTTCTCTGTAGACCAAATCTCTTAACCTTTCTGTGCCTCCATTTCTCCTTCACAGTGGTGTTAAAGGGACTTACTTGTTGGCTCCCATTTGATCTTGGCATAGTGTATTTTGATTGTTTCTGTCACCTCAGCTGCACTTACAGCTTTCTCAGCATCTGGCTGTGAAAATAATAGTACAGTATTGAAGAACCTTTCCTTGTGAAAGGGCCAGTTTAGCATGTTCTGCACAAGGGGACCGGCACTAGTAGGAACAAAGGGCTGGGGAAGAGTGGTGGGAAGAGTGTGCCAGCTTCTCAGGCTTTCTGAATCAAGCCCCAAAGTTGTGAGCTGGATCTTCTCTCTGGTTTGTGGGGGATGAGACGTTCTTCAGACTCATCGTTGCTTTTTTCAGTGGTGTTTTATAGTTACACTCCCAGCACCACAGCTTGGAGTTGTCCAATCCTGGCCAAGCTATTGGGGCTTCACTGCCCAGATGCTAAGTCTCAGTAATGCTGATACTGAGCAGTAAAGCACTTTTGTGCTGGCTTGCAGCTAAAAGCTGTTATCGCATACATCTTAACCAAGGTCCAGTGCTGAAACACAGAGTATAGCTGAGCTAACCAGCCTTGGGGAAGCCAGCCAGCTGTTTATCCAGACTGCATTTATCTGAATGCCCTAGAGGACATGACTGTGTTTTGGGTAAGATGGGCTGGGAATATGCGTGGGTTATATCAACTGAATTATTAAGGTTGTACTTTATCTGTTTGGATGGGCTACTTTACAGGGGCTCTGGCTGAGCAAGCTGCCCGTCACTGACTCAGCATGTATAAATAGCACACAACACAGGCTGCATTTCGCTATCATACAGCAAAGCCAATAAATGCACGTGTAGCTTTTGGTTTCCTCAGGCCCCTGAAATATGTGCATGAACTTAGTCATCAGCAGCCTCCTGTGTTGGGTATCACTGTTTGAAGAGTCATGCAAGGCTTTCACAGGGAAAATTTCATCACCTTCAAGTCATAACTAAAAGCTTCTCTCCCTCCCACCCCGCACTAGTGCAGTAAGTTTTGTTGACTATGTTTTCATAAGTACGGGGTTGAGTGCATGGGAAATCCAGAAATACAGAGAAATACAATACATCTGTGGGATTTGGGGATCATCAGGCTATCATCCCTGTAATGGACTGGGATTGGATGTTAGCCTTCCTCACCCTGAGGAAGCTCTGAACTAGTCCTGAGGGAAATGTCATAGGTTGCCCCTATCTCTATACAGGATTCTTGTAAGGAATAGCTGTTTGTCTGGGTACGTGCACATTTCAGAGCCATCCTAGGAGGGGGATGTTTCCCTTCAAACTTTGGACCAGATCATGGCCCACAAATTCATTTGTGGGGAGGCACTTCCACAGGCTGATTTCTGCCCCCTCTTCACCCCTATGGCAAACGGTTCACCTTTCTAGCACACTGGCTGAGTGGCTGGGGATTCCTTAGGAAGAGGAATCTGTAGGAGGAACTGAGGTTGGTGGAGAAAGAAACTAAGAGCTCCAGTCTGCTCTGTTTCCTCCAATGGAAGACTTCTCACCCCATGTCATCTGCTATCCCCTTCCATCCTTGATCTGCTTTAAGGAGATCTGTATTGGAGGAGGCAGGGTTTGGGATCCAGCTGCTATTCACTGCGTGGGGATGGAGGGGGGAAGAATGACAAATGAGTGAATGCAGCTTGGAGCTGTGCTCCCTGTTCCTCCTGTGCAGCCTTTGGTAACAGGTGTAGCTAGCAGAAGGCTTGAAGGCCTCAGGTGTTTGTAAGCATGATCCATCCAATGAAAAATCCTTAGAAGAACCTTGCAAGGGGAAGTAATTGGATCTTTCCACCCTGTTTCACCACAGGGAAGGGGGCAACTCGGCTCTTTGTGGAATGGGCCCAGCCTAATGCCAGTTCATGTGCTACACTGCCTTACCTGAGACCTAAGTTTAATACCCAGTTCATGAGGGGAAAAAACACTTACCAACATTGCTTATCAGGAAACATGCTTGAAAATGGTTTATCTTTCTGTGGAAAAATGAGGAAAATACAAAAAGAGCAATTTTCAGCTGATTTTTTTCCATAGAAAATGTCTTTTTTTTTTTTTGGCAGGAATTCAAATGCTAAAAAACTTGTAGGAAAACCAAATATTTCAGGTTTTGGCTGAAAAGGTTTGATTTTTCAGGTGATCAGTTTTTTCTTAATTGTTTTAACATATATCAAAATTTTCCATAGGAATGAATATGCTCTATGTGGACATTTTCATTGGGTTGACAACCCAACATTTTGTTGAAAACCAGGTTTCATGAAAAGCAGGCATACTTCTTTGGGCAGATGTAATGTCTTTTATTAGACTAACTGAGCAGTTCAGGGAAAGTTCTTTGGAAGCTTTTGGGCATGAGCACCCTTCTTCAGGCATAGGGGGCCCTCAGTGTTGGGCATTCAACATTTGTATGCAATTGTATGAGCAGTGGAATATGTGTCAGCTCTGAGAAAATGGTGGTGGTGCACTTTTGCACTTAAACACCTCAGAGGTGCTTTAGTTCAGAAGTGCACCGCCATCATTTTCTGTGCATTGATGTGCATTTTGCCACTTGTAAAACTGCATGTGGCACAGCGCAGTTCACCTCAGCTCACGTGCGAAGACTCGATTGATCGAATCTGCTTCACAGCGGTGGATCTCTGGTGTATTGTGGGAATAAAGTGTATGTATAAATGCCCAGGGAGTCTCTGTTGTTCAGAGATCTCCAAGGAATGAAAGAAGCAAAAAGTGTAACAGGAAAATAACGGGTAGGAAAGGGAGTGGAGGAAATGAGGGAGAAATAGTGTCACAGGTAAGTAAGGGAGACTTGGCTATAATTGAGTGCTCCAAGGTAGAAAAGAGGCAGTCTTTGAAAAAGTAAATACCTGGAAATTAGGAAGACAAAGGGTAGAAAAGGAAGGAGAGGGAAAGAAGTGGGGGAAAGAAAAGTGTAAGTGGTAAGGTCAGGTAGGTACTTGGTGAATCAGCTGTTAGGCAGGTTGTAATATCTCATAAATCCATTGTCTATACTGAGTCCATGATTTTTTGTATCCAGTAGGATGATGAAGTGAAGTTTGTAGGCTTGTCTATGAAAGGTGTTTTGTAAGTTCCCTTTGAGGATTAGAACTAGGTGGAAGAAGGCCGGGGCTAATGGGGCTTAGCCCCCAAATGCAGGACAGCTGACCATGAGCTCTGGGTGGCTGCAGCAGAGGTGGGGACAGGTGGGCATTCAGCCATGATCACAGCCCAGCACATGGATAACTATCTGCCCACAAGTGGCTCATCCAGGGGGTGTGGCTCCTGCTGCTGCACACACCTTGGGAGGGCATAGGGGCCTTGTGCCCCTGGATCTGTGCAGGGTGAGGGCAGGCTGCTGCTGTGGGCTGGGGTAGGGGTGGCGCTAGGCTCTTCCCGGTGGGGATTGGGCCAGGCTGTGCTTGCGTCGGGTGGTGGCAGCACTGGGAGGGGGCTACAGCCACCCCAAAATTCACTGTAGCCCCGCCAACCCTCCATCCCAGGGCCGTTGCCACCCACCCCAAGCACAGCACAGCCCCAGCCCCAGCCTGCGGTGGCAGTTCGCCCTCATCCCGCATGCAGATATAGGGCACATGCTTCCCATGCCTTCCCTCGGTGCGCACAGTGGTGGAGATGCCACCCCACCCATGCCAGGCACCCCCCAGACAAGCCACTTACAGCTCTGTTCCATGCCCTGGCCCAGCTGTGCAAGGCCTGCCTCTGTTCCAGCCCCAGCCCCACTCCCTCCCTCACTGCTGTGGGTGGGGGCACAAATCAAGGTCCCAGCGATGAGGGAGGGAGCAGGGCACAGGCAGGAGCCAGGGCTGGGGTGAGTGGGGCTCTGGCTGGTCCAGGTGATGGGACAAGTGGAGGCCCAGTGGGCCTCGATCTGGTCCCCTCCCCCCACCCCTTCCCACCCAAACTTACCTGCTTGCAGGGGGGTGGGTACATGTGTGTGCATGTGCACACTCAGCCCTCCCGCCCCCAAATTGTTTTTTCTTTCTCGGTCTATGATTAGAACTGAGGGATCAGAGAGGGGGTGATTGTCTTGTGAGAAGTGGGCACCTACCGGTAATTGGGTATTATTGTCTTTAATAGATTTTCGATGTGCGCTCATTGTGGTGCGCAGTTGTTGTTTGTGTTCTCTTACATATTTTCCATCAGGGCATATAGTGCACTGGATGAGATATTTAACATTTCTGGAGGTGTAGCTGTAAGATCTGGGAATGTTAATGGTTCTGTTGCGGGGGGTAGTAATTGTGGGGGGAGTGGAGATGTGTTGGCAGGTTTTGCATTTCTTGTCCTGGCAGGGTCTGGAGCCATTCAGTGTGGTTTGGGCCATAGGACGTTTGCTTCTGGTGATGAGGTTAGCGAGGTTTGGTGCTAGTTTAAAGGCTAGGATGGGTGGTTCTGGAAAGATCGCTTTAAGAACCTTTTAAGGTTTCATGGAAATTTTTCAACCAGCCCTACTCAACACTGACCCATCTGGCCCTAAAATAGTTGCCCAAAAGTGATCTAGGTCTTCCCAGGATGGAAGTCACGACAATCATTTGAAAGGGAGGGAGCTTGCTGAAGGATTGAAAGACTCCTGGGGAAACTCCAGAGCTCTAGAGGGAGGATTAAAAGCTCTGGGATCTATATTACTTTTTCTGTTCCCCTTTTGTGTGGTATTATTTGAGAGTTATAAAAAAAAAAAAAGCTGGAAGCATAACTGCATAAATTGCTGTTATTTCCATCTATCCCTTCAGAGCCTGACTTTCTCCTCACCAGATGCACTGTCTCAGAATACCTCCAGCTACAGAGAGGTTCCCCAGGGGCAGGAGCGGCTGAGGCTGCCCTCTCTTCATTTGCCATGTTGAATTTTGCTCATATCACACAGGCGCACACTGAGAAGCAATCATGCTTATTAAGCCAGGTAACAGAGTCATCTGGCCTCTGCAGGCCCCAGCTTAGGGAGATGCCGATCCCTTATTTGCCTCGGAAAATGAAAACCATATACATATATTATTTTGAAACAGTCGGGAAATTTTGCTCCGAGCCACTCTAAGAAGCATTTGGGGCAGTCAGAAGTGACATGAAAGCCAGTCCCCTGGGTCAGATCTGCTAGGGCAACACAAAACAGTCATTGTGCCGGGATTCCTGTCTGGTGTAGTGTATGGGAGAAGCTCGTACACCACCCTGGTGCCTGGCACAGAAGAATATCTGGCCTAGAGAGGATGTCTCCAGCTATTGGAATGGCCCCTGGGGGTCAAAAGCAGCCAGATGCAAGGTAGAGTGATAGCGGAGGCTACTCTAACTCTGAAACTCTTTGAGGTTTTGAGGGCCCTGAGATCAAGTGGCAGAGCTTCTGGAGCTGCAGTTACCACAGACCGGACACAGCCCAGGAGTGTAGGTCTCTACAATTGTTGCACTTAATAAAATTCCCTTAGACCTGCTAACACTCCTGTTTATGCAAGCAACATGGCACTGGGGCAACCTATCCCAAGGAGTTGTTTGGTGCTTTGTGTGACAGTAGCCATGCTGGGAAAACCATCTCAACTTCTGAAGCCCCAGTTGCCTGCAGAATGGCCCAATTCAAGAGGTTGGTGGTCACCTACTCTGGGTTGTGCTTGGCTTAACAGTTGGCAGGCTATCTTATTTCCATTTTCTGCTGGAAGCTGGAGATGTAGTTAGGAAAAGGACTCCCTGGCTGGGAGGTATGCTTCGGGGACCCAGCAGGCCCAAATGCTGTCTGAGGCCACAGTTAATGGACAGCCTCAGAGAACAGTCTGGCGCCTATGACTATGAACCCCACGTGAAAGTTGGCCACTGCCTGAAGAGAAGAAGATGCCTCAATTTGGGACTGCAGTAGAGGCAGTTGATACTCTTACTGGTGGAAATGTGTTTCAATTAATCATCTTAAGTGCCTGTTGTGTGCCCCCTGGTTGTTCTTCTCATTGGCACCTGAGTTCTGCCCATGCCAATGCAGGTGTTAGGCCAAGCGTGTGCCCTGGGCTGCTTTCTGGGTGGGCTCCTGCCTCCCAAGAGCTGACTGGAGCTGGGAACTAACCAAGCAGAGAAGGGAGCTGGGAGTATGTAAGAAGGCATAGCACAATTTACCTTACTCCATTTCTTTTCATCTTATCCAGAATTCTTGGGATGAGCTACTACAGGGGTTTTCAACCTTTTTAACAAGTGCATGCCTTCTGTCTCAAAGTTTCAGCCCATGCACCCCTTTATATTGTTTTCTAGTTTTTAATGGTTTTCTTGTTTCTCATATGCCACCTGTGCCCCCGTGGCAGGAGCACACGGAGCCCCCTCAGCATGGGGCAGCCACGCGGGACCTTCATAGCACGAAGACAACCAGTTGCAGCCGCAGCCACAGCCCTTGCTCGCTGGGGTAGTAACGCTGCAGTGCCCTTGGCTGAATGCATCAGATGGAGGTGAATCGTGCCCTGTGTCATGTCTGTCAGGGACCATGCAGCCACCAACCTGCCCACCACAGCACTCCCAGGAGCAGGCCCAGTGGGGTGAGAGCAGCGCCACTGCCCCCCTGCGGGCTGCACAGGTGCTACCCAGCTGGTTCGGGAGAGGGGGGAGAAGCCTTGCACGTGGCAGCTGCCACCACCACCCACCACCCCGCAGCGCTGCTCCACCCCATTGGCTCTGCCCTGTGCCATTTTCCCACAACCGGCCACGCTTATGGCTCCGCAGGCTGCTGACAGACTTTGCTCCTGGCCAATCGTGTTGCTGGGGTGGGCACAGAATGCACTCCTCCCCTCCTCCTCCCTGCCATTCAGACCCTTGTGGCTCTGTGGGAGCGGGATGGCCAAGGCACCTCCTCGCCATCAGCTATAGGCTGAGGGTAGCGGCCCAGTGGCCACTCAGGAGAGCCAGCTGGGGTGGGAAGGCACCGTGATGTGCCACGTGGGGCCAGCGGCACCTGGTGCGCCCCTTCCCTGGGTGTGAGGCGAAGCGTGGGAACGTGCCGGGGGAGGCGTGCCGCTGTCACGCCCCAGGGTACACTCCATCTTCGCCTGCACGCCTGCTCGTGTAGCTCCAGCCCTGACCCGGCCCTGGCTCCCAGTGGCATGAAGCATGTTGCATACCCCCATGACTTTTTTAAGTACCCCTAGGAGTACGCATACCCCTGGTTTAAAACCAGCGAGCTCCTGCATTGTAGGCTCCTTTTGATGTTGGTGGTAAACAGCTCTAAGGGAGCCAACTCAACCACAACGTGACTTCAGTGCACTTGCATTTGTGGCTGAAGTTGGTCCATGTAATCTTATAAAAGTTAGATCCACTTACACGTCACCTCTGGGAGCTGGGGTGGTCTGGGCACTAAGGTGCATGCAGACAGCCCAGAGGCTGTGAGTTTTAGGCTATAGCAGAAATGCTTATGGCATGGCCCTGTCAGATTCTAGTGAATCTGTGAATCCTGTTAAATACCTTGTCACAAGGACACTAGAAAGGAAGAGACACGCCACCTCTAAATTTGGCCCTAAGGGAGTCTACATAACCCCCAAAGGAGGCTGTGTGTCATGACCTGTACCTTTAAGGGACTGAAAGAGGGCGTACTTTACACAGCACAGATCTCACCGCCTGCATATGGTCCTTTGACTGGGGGGGAGTCCCTTAGATTACTGCCTCCTTGCAGCCTTTCTCCAAATCAGCATTTCAATTCCCTTTTTCCTTAGCTAAAGACCAAGCAATTAATTAAATTTGTTCAGTGATGGCCTTTGTCACTGCTTGACTGCAACTTAGTTAATCAATCAAAATGTATCTCTCTCCAAGGAAATGAGAGGGAGAGGAAAATTAAACCCCATTTGTTCCTCTGCAAGCCAATAATGCTTGTGTCTTTGTGAAGGTGGGCGGAATGACTGATGCATAAGCCCTGGGACTGTATGTCATAGAAAGAGATGTTAGGCGTGTGCGAAACCCATTAGGCCAGCGTACCCCTCTGTTAATGCAGAATTGCTCCCCACAGGCCCATATGAAGGGTATTTGGCAGAAAGTATTCAGGATGCTGCAGCTATTGGTGGGAAGTTGGCATTGTATCACATCTCATAGGTCCATGCTGGAGCAGAGTAGAGAGTCCTGCTTGAGAGGGCACACACATCTCCCCAAGACTGAAAGGGAGTGCTATGTAATATGGAGAAAGGAGTGTTTAGAATAGCAAGACTCCAGCCAGAGACAGGCTCAAGCCAGGTTTAAGAGTGTTGAACAGCCTGAAGGTTGGATGTGTTGAGATCTGAGGTTTGGTTTGGGCCCAGCTCCACCTTCTTGGCATCCAGCCCAGGAGCCACAGTTTAGTAAGGAATGAATGGGAGAAGATTTATATATAAGCTTTTTGCCTTCTCAAGCAGGAGATTTAGCTTAGACATGGGCAAAGAGACGTTCTCCCTCAGAGCACCAGGGCTGGCAGAAATCACTGAGACACAGAGAAAGCAAGTTCCTGGTACCCCTGAACTGTAGCAGAGCTGTTGTCTGTTCAGCTTCAGATACAAAGAAAATAGGTGTATGTTCTATGTACCCAAGAGAGTAGCTCTGAATCTTCGGCGCTGCTATGATCACTACATTACTGCTCAGATAATGTTCCTCACCATCACCAAATAAATCAAGTCTTATTTTCCCTCCTTGGCTACAGCTTTATAGGCAGCTCCAGGACTCCTGGTGGTCATAAAACTTCATCCTCTTACTGAAGGGCCTCCCAGATGACTTGTTATTTAGATTTCTTTCTTTCTTCCTTTCTTCAAACCAAGCTCCTCCAAACATATAAAAGCCTAGGAGCTGGGGAATCACCTTGAAGCTGGCTTGGCCGGTTATTTTTGCTTGTGCCCCTGAGCCATCATTCTATTCCTAGATTGAAATCCAGCACATAGAAGTATGAATTGGCTGTAATAAATGCTGGTTTCTATATTAGTGTGACTATTCAATCTCCCATGAGGTCAAGGACCTTGAAATATATTTTTCCTGGAGACCTTTAGATACCACTCCACTTTCCTCAATGCTCAGCTTTCCTTGCTTTTTTCTTCCACTATCCTTCTTCCTCCCTTCCTCCAGCTATTTCATTTTTCTAGCTGCCATCAATAATATATACCTTCCAGCCACAGAGGGTGAACAGGGAGCAGGCTGCTGACCCTTCCTCAGAGGTGTAAAAACAGCTTTGTTAAAAAGGGATCATTGCTGGGATCTGGTATGAAAACAAAGTGAACAGAGCCCCACAGAGAGTCTCAGCTATGCAGACTGTGAAGCCTACACTGTGCATGAAGCAGCTGTAGCACCAGCGCTTGTTGGTTCACTGCATTCAGTGGAAGCCAACTCCTTGAAATAGCAATTTTGTCTTTTGGGGTGATTTACATCTCCAAGCCCAGGATCTGCGGAGGGTGTTGCTTCTTTTCTGTTCATAGATTTTTGCCATAGGCAGATTGTTTTTGGCTCCTCTCAGCATGACCGGTTATGTTGGGAATAGGTAGATTCATAATCCTTGGCAGGGGAAGTGTCATGATAGCAGTAATAGCCGTAACACTTTGATTTCTCCAGTGTTTTTCCAGCCCGAGATCTTCCAGCACTTTGCCTAGGTGGAGAAACACCATTACCCCCATGCAACAGGGCAGAGTTGACAGTAGAAGCCAGGTGCACTGGCAGCACACTGTTCAGAGGGGCTGGCAGTATGTTTCATCTGTTTAGGGCTAATGCTTTGCAGCCTCTGCTTAGGAGAGGACTAATTCTGTGGGATGCAGTTAGGGAGCTTGGTTACATTGTCCCTTCTGAGGACAGAGCTTGCTGAGAGCCTGTCTTCAACTATAGCCAATCATTTCCCACCCTTATTTTGTGAGCACTACTCTTTTTAAAACATTCAGCCCTGGAAACAGAAAAATGAGCATCTTGGAGCCATCTCATATGCCCTTTGGGTTCTTAATGGTGGGATCTAAGGTAGGAAGGTCATATTATGATAGCACCTAAACCCTATGTAATAGGCATATCTGTGTCCCCCAGCATGAAATTAGTCCCCCAATGGGACGACATGCTGCAACTGATGAATGCAATCAAGCTGAGGATGTAGTCCAACTCACCAGTGTGCACTGCTTTGTACAGCCTCCCTCTGCTTCCAGGGGTCTGAGCAGCAGCTGTCTATCTGATCCTTCTACCCCCCCCCATACAGAAAGTGGACAAAATGGGGTGGGGAATAAGCTGAGCTGGGACTTCATCTCATCAACTTGCTGGCTAGCACAATGGGGCCACATGGGAGTGGAAGAGAAATCTGTCCCTGGTCAGAGCTGTTACCAGATGCCACCTCCCTGGGAGGAGTGGTGGGACTGTGTCTAACTGAGCTCTCTGAGGCATAACTCTTTCTTTAGCATAGCTACAACTGTGGCTGCGCTGCTGTCTGTATTATCATACCACAGGTATTGTGCACAGGCTTTTTTCTGCCTTCCTTGTACTGCATCCTTGGATAGCATATAACTTGGCCAGTACTGCAGTAGGTGTCAGGGTATAGCCAGCTATAGTGTTGGAACAACCTGACAGTGGTCCCCTGGACTCTTGTTCCTGCTGATCCTCCCTTTGGCAGGATGGAAAATGGGGTTTTGTTGCTTGGATAACCAGGTTGATGGCTTCCAGATGGCTCCTAGCAAGGCCTCTGTATTATTATAGCCATGTTCTGCACTCCACTGTATTTCCGTATTGCCTTGTGCCATGGCAAGAAGCACAGATTAACCAGGGTACACGGATGGCAAACATGAAGCTGATAGCTGTGCCCAAGAGCTTGAGACACCCGTTTACTAAGTGTTTTTCTCCCGAAGGTATGAAGTGCTTTTTGCTAGCAAGCTGCTTTCTGCAATCCCATTGGCCTTCTCCGTTTTTAACTTGTTTCTTGACGTTGCCCTGTGTGACCAGCTCCCATTTTCCCTGATGCACATGGCTTGGCAGCCATGTCACTTTGGACGCTTTGGGGTCAGGGTTGATTCAGTCAATATTTTCTATTAGGAATAGTTTCCAGGTGCTTGTTTGCAGAGCCTGCCCCTCCTACTCCAAGGCACGTGGTGGGTAAATTTCTACATAGGCTATTTTGCCTGATATTTAGTTGTGATTGAGGGACTATTTAGCTGCTCTTGCATTTTTAGCTTCTGCCTATTTGTGGTATCGGTATGTGATTCTTACCAATATAGTATCTGGGTACCTGAAGCCAGTAATGGATATTACCCTTACAGAAGCCCCCAAAGTATTCTCCTATTCTACAAGGAAAAGGACCTGCAGCGCAGAGTGGATTGGGTAAATTACTTCTCTAAAGTTCCTCAGAGGGTCAGCATCCGAGGTAGGAATTGTTGCCAATTCTCCTGAGTCCCACGTTCTGCATCTGTTCTTCTTGAACATCTTTCCTTCCCTCCTCTTGAGGAAGTCGTGATTCTCATTACTGACCAATAGAAGGTGCTGCTTCTACACAGGCACATTGTACAAGTCACATGACAGTGGGACTAGAAATCAAATGTGCAAAACAAATTGAAAAGCGACAACTCTTACATCCATCACAGAGCGCCTATGAAACCAGGCAGTCAGAGGCCAGTGCCCCAGGATGTGCAGCCTCACTGAGAACAAAGCTAACACCCCGGTGTTATCTTTTCCCATTTGAAGTTCAGGGACAGCCACACAAAGCTCTAGTACTTTGGTCTGAAATAGCAAAAATCACAGTTCTTTCTCTATTCATTCACTCAACTCTGCCTGTAACCTCATAGTGAGATAAACTATTTATTTGGAAGTTGGGTTGTGACCTAAGCCCATCGGGTCTGGATTGACTTCAGGCTCCGCTGAGTAGAAAGGCTTTACAATCACTGAATTGGAGGCATTTTGATTGCTTCCAGGATTATTGCCCAGCATGTTTATTCCTCAAGCAAGGAAGACTTCATAACTCAGGGACTCCTTTCAGTTCCTGACAATGTATATATATTGAAATCTTATAAGAATAATTACCATATCCAATGATATTCTAGTCTTGCCTTGCCAATATAAACAACTTGCTGGACTCGCTGAATTGCATAGGGTCATCCTGAATAACTGCTCACATGTTCCATTTATTACCTTGAAAATCCTTTCCCATTATTTTTATTTTTTTTAGAAAATGCAATATGTTGAAATGAAAACCAGATACAGCTCCAAAGGAATTTGAAATATGAGGCTGAGTGTATAAGAAGCGGCAAAGAGGTCCTCCGCTAATAGTAAAAGCCGAACTGTTTTGGAGATGAGGAAATAAATGAAGGTCAGGTGTGAGTTGCAGTGTGGGGCTTCGCTGGGGTCAGGTCTCTGTAGACAGTCTCATGTTTTAAGGAAATAGAGTAAGTAATTGCTGGGGTAGTTTATGATGGCACTCGGCAGGATGCACAGGCATGCACTGGGGGCTTAAAGGGGGTAGAGTTTCTCTTGGCAACCCGCTCTAGTATGTTTAGGAGATTCTTTATGCTCATCCCTCATGGTTTGGGGCCATCAGTCACACCATACAGCACTAAATAATGTTGCTTCCATGAGGTCAACCTAAGTAGCTCTACAGAGCTTTTGTGCAGGCTGCAGGAAAAATACTCTAGCACCAGTGGACAAGGCGTCGCATCAACTTCTTGCCCATGGACTGGGGGAAAAGACAAACTTCTAAGTGAAGCAGATTTGGGAGCAAACCATTCAGATTAAGGAGCTTTACACAGTGTCCCAGGCTGTGTGAGAGAGAACGGGGGAAGTTGGCAATAGATAAGTTGTAGGAGCAATATTAGGCAGTGACTTGTGAAGTGCTCCTCCCAAGGTCAGCCAAATTAGACCAGACCCTCACCTGATATAAATCAGCATAGCTCTACTGAAGTCAAGGGAATTGTGCCCATGACTAATAAAAATAGCCCCACAATCTCCACATGCTTGGATATTACACCTTTGTTTTGTGGAACAAGGAGAAGCCTGTCCCATTCCCAGTGTAGCATGTGATGCAGGGATCCTGGTTTTCCCTGGGAAAAATCACAAATCCTATGATAAAAACCCCAAAAGTTGTGATTAAAACAAAAGGCCCTTCAGTTTGTCCCCCCCTCTCAGACCTGCCCGAGGAGGCCCCCAGTTGCCAGGGCTATGGGGCCAGGGATCCAGGGCCACAGCCTCCTGCCCCTGGCAGGAGTCAGTGGCTGCTGCAGCAGAGAGGAGTGTGGAGCTCGGCTCCCCCCTGCTGTGGGCTTGGGCAGGTGGGGGGCTCGGCTCCCCCCGCTGCGCACACTCCCGAGGGGCAGGGGGGACCCACACCCCCCAGATCTGTGTGTGGGGCGGGTGCGGGGTAGGCTGCCTGCTGTGGGCCCAGGCTCCTGCCCTGCTGCTCTTTTCCAGAGCCTCTGCTACCCAGCAGGTGGGACCCAGCATTGCCGCACAGGGGATCTCCTTGCCGCTGGGAACTCCACTCTGTCCTGGCCATGCACCCACTCAGCAGCAGTGAGGGGCACAATCCCATACCACCACCCCCAATCCTGCCACACGCACAAGAGATGCATCGTCAGGGCAGCGCGGGGCTCACAGTAGGAAGCAGCTTCCTTGCATGGCCCTGCTGTGCCCTGCAGTGCTGGGTCACACTCGCTGGGCTGCAGAGACCCCAGGGGAGGGCAGCAGGGCAGAAGCCTTAGCCTGCAGCAGGCATCCCACCCTGCCCCATGCATAGATTTGGGAGGCACAGGTCCCCCTACCTTCTGGGACTGTATGCAGTGGCAGGGAGCCGGCCCTCCTCCCCTGCCCCTCAGACAGGCTACCTGCAGCCCCATCCCACTCTGTGCCAGGGCCCTGTGGCCACACGTATTGTGGCACCGGACCCCAAGCTCCATGCACTGCCCAGCTGGGCAACAACCCGAGACCTGCCCAACTCCTTCCTTGCCTATGGGGACCTCAATCCCCCCCCACATCACTTACCAACAGGAGCTGCTTTCCAGGCTGCCTGGGGCCATGTGCATGCATGCACATGGTGCCCCTTGCCTCCTCCAGCTCCCTCCCAGCCCTTTGCAGGTTGCAACTCTGCCAGCCTGCAGAGAGCTCTTTGCAAATCTGCAAAATCCGTGGTTTCTTTGGTACAATGAGAAATCCGCATTTACATCTGGTAAAGGGGGAAATCCATGGTTCTCTCCATTTTTCATGGGAAACAGAAAACCTGGATTTCTGGTGATGACTTCTCCTTCAGGTGGAAGCAATGTTGCTGGTTATACCTTCACCGAGCTGGCTCCTGTCTGTGACTAACCATGAGTAAGACACTCACTTACCTTCCATCAGGATACAACCAGGATCTGGCAATAGGAGCTGAGGGGTGATGACAAGAGAAGTCAGACATCCCTCATTGTTGTCCTCCGGCTTGTACCAGCACACAGCTGCTCTTCTGCTGCTGCAGGTTCTGAGCTGATCTTGGGATACTTAAAGCTCTGTACCCTGCTTTTTCAGCAATATTGCTTAGGGCTACTCTGGGTGAGCTTACGGCTTGAGGCACAGCATGCTCTGATAGGGTGGCAAATTTGTCAGTCCCTGCAAGTAGGGCTGCCCGATCACTCAGCGTTTCAATTCCCTTTAGTACCCCAAAATGTAGAGTCTTCTCTGAACCACTTGGATCAGCAAATCCACCAAGAGCTAGGATAGTGGGAAGGTTACCCATGCTGGTTTGAGTCTAGAGTGAACTCTGGTGCGTGTGTTATGTTCCGGCTTACTGAGAGTTCCTTAAATCCAGCCCTTAGATATGACCGTGAAGTGCTCAACAAACAACCATATTCATTACTGCTGCACGGTATTTGTATTTCACAGAGCACTGATCCAACTCCCTAAGTAATGTGCTTCAATGTAAAACTGGCAATGAGTTCTCCAAGCCCCATCCCTTCGTTGGTTGCTCCAAAGGTCAGTGATCTTGCTGTGACATCACAGGAACCGGGAGTTAGAAGATTTGGATTCTGTTTCTAGTTTGACCATTGGTTCACCCCATGATCTTGCTCAAGCCACATGGGCCAAAATTTCAGATGTTCAGTTTGAGACACCCAGAATTAGTCCAATTTATTGGATTTAATCCCACTAGGTATCAGTTTTGCCATTAGAAGTGTTAATCTCACTTTCCTCCAGTGCGTGGAGTAAGGCTAAATTAACTAAAGTATGTAAGATATGTTGTGATCCTGAGATGGGAGACATTAGACCAGTGGTTCTCAATATTTTTAGACCACAGACACCCTCCACTACACTCAAAGCACCTCTTGGAAAATGCTAGCTCTTAGCTATCACTCATTTTGTGACTATGAAAAAGATAATAGACCAATTTTTGTTGCAAAGAAAGACTACAACAGGTCAGAAATGTTTCCAGTACTATGGATTCCTACTTGAAATCTCTGAGTTTATCTTGTGAATTGTGTGCAAGTGTTTGCACACACCTAACAGTGTTAATAGAGGAGGCACCCTTAAAAGAATCTTCCAGGAGCCCTGGGTGCCACAGCACCCTGCGTGAGAATCGCTGCACTATACAAATGCTGAGCATTAGCAGTGTAGATAGAAGATGGTGACGCGCAGTATTCAGAGGAATAGTGGTTATTCATCCAATTAAACTAAAAGCACCAGATAAACCCTGTAATATACACAGTCACAATCGAGTCAGCTGTTATATCTATATAGCACAAGCTTTCATGAGCTAAAGGTCACTTCATCAGACCTCTTCATCAGATGGCCTCTTGAAGTGATGTCTAACCTAAAACCTTTAGGTATTTAGGTTCAGACCTCTAAGGGGGCCCTGATAAACAGCATCTCCTATCCCTTGCTGCACCATCCCCCCACCCCGCCAATTAATTTGTAGGTAGCCACAAGATCACTTCTTGTGGAGGCTGAAGAGATCCAGAGCCCTCAATCTCTCCTCATAGGGCTTTGCCTAACCATATGACTGGCCCTCCTCTGAGCCCTCTCGAGGTTGTTCACATCCCTCTTGAAGTGCCATGCCCAAAACTGGTCTCAGTACTCCAACTGTGGCCTGACCAATGCCGAATAAAAGGGAAGTATCGCCTCCCTGGACTTGTCTGTCATGCACCTGCTAATACATGATAGAGTGCGGTTAGCTTTACTGATCACTTTGTCACATTGACGACTCATGTTCATCTTGGAGTCAACAGTGACTCCAAGATCCCTTTCCACTGCTGTGCTGCTGAGAAGGTCCTCCCTTAGCCTGTAAGTGTGCTGGTGATTCCTGCTTCCTAGGTGCAGCACCTTAAATTTGTCCATATTCAACTGCATCCTATTCTGTTCTGCCCACTTTTCCAACCTGTCCAAATCCACCTGGATTTGTTCCCTATCCTCTGGTGTGCTAACTTTACCCCATAATTTGGTATCATCTGCGAATTTGGACAGAGTGCTTTCCACACCCTCATCCAAGTCACTGAAGAAGACATTGAACAGCACCGGTCCAAGGACTGACCCTTGTGGGATCCACTGCGCACATCTTTCCAGGTCAATAACGACCCATCCACCACCACCCTCTGGGAGCAACCCCTAAGCCAGTTTGCCACCCACCTGACAGTATAATCATCTACATCACAGGCGATCAGTTTATCTGTGAGAATATAATGAGATATCATACTGAAGGCCTTCTTAAAATCTAAGTAGATGACATCTACCTCGATTCCTGTGTCTAAGCATTTTGTGACCTGGTCATAAAAAGAAACAAGGTTAGTCAGGCAGGATCTATCTACAATGAATCTGTGCTCGTTGCCCTTTAGCATTGCTTTCCCTGATGGACTCCCACAAATGTGATCCTTAATAGTTTTTTCAAAGGTTTTCCCGAGGATACAGGTGAGACTAACTCTGTAGTTACCCAGATCATCCTTCCTCCCGTTCTTGAAAATAGGGACCACATTGGCCCTTTTCCAGTCCACTGGGACCTGACCTGAACATCAAGTGTGCTCAAACAGCCATGCCAGTAGCTCTTCTATGACACTAGCCAATTCCTTCAGCACCCTTGGATGAAGATCATCCGGGCCTACTGACTTAAGTACATTTAGCCCGTCTAAGTGTCTCTTCACTAAGTTGGTGCTAACAGTTGGTGAGCTGGTTTCTCCTTTATGCCCGTCTATGATCCAGTTGGGAGATTTCCCCTGATCCAAGTTCAAGAAGAGAGGCAAAAAACTGATTGAAGAGATCAGCTTTGTCCCCCGATATCTGTCTCTCATCATAGGCAACCAGGGTGGTCAGGCATGATTTGCCCCTGGTGAATCCATGTTGACTGTTCCTAATCACCTTCTTCTCCTCCAAGTGCTTAGAAATGGATTCCTTGAGGATCTGCTCCATAATTTCTCTAGTGACTGAGGTGAGGCTAACCAGTCTGTAGTTCCCTGGATCCTCCTTTTTCCCTTTCTTAAATATGGGCACTATGTTTGCCCTTTTCCAATCATCTGTGACCTCTCCTGATTGCCATGAGTTTTCAAAGATGATGGCCAATGGCTCTGCAATCACATCAGCCAATTCCCTCAGCACTCTTGGGTACATCCCATCTGGCCCCATGGACTTGCACATGTCCAACTTTTCAAAGTAGTCCCTAATCTGTTCTTTCACCATGCTCACCTCCTCCCTAACTGTGCTGGCTGGTGCAGTAGTCTGGGAGCTGACCTTGCCTGTGAAGACTGAGACAAAAAAGGCATTGAGCACTTCAGCCTTTTCTGCATCCTGTCACAAGGTTGCCTCCCCCATCCAGTAAAGGACCCACACTTTCCCTGATCCTCTTCTTGCTACCAACATACTTGTAGAAACCCTTCCTATTACCCTTTACATCCCTTGCTAGCTGCAGCTCCAATTGCACTTTGGCCTTCCTAACTTCATCCCTGTATGCCCAAGCAGTGCTCTTATGTTCTTCCCTAGTTATTTGTCCAAGTTTCCACTTCTTATAAGCTTCCTTTTTGTGATTTAGTTGAGGTGTCCTGATCTACCTACCTATCTGTCTATATACATACGTTCTTCGGTTAGTCTATAAGGTACAAATCTACCCTGCCTTCTATTTGACTTCAAACTAACACGGCTAACTACATCTCTCTCAAGTGTGACCAGTCCCACACTCTGCCATTCAACTACTCATCTCCTGCCTAGCCCTGCCCTACCAGCCCCCCTTCATGCTTTCCAGCCTAAACTGCACCCCACCACTCAGCTGAGCCACTGCATACTGTGTACTGATCTCCGTTATGTTTGTTGTTCACTTCTTGACATCTTTCAGAACAGGACAGCTGACCTGTGCACTACAGCTTAAAACATGTTGAGCAAATGACCATGCTTCCCAGCTCTCAACTTGCCATGCTGCAGAACTGGATGTAACTCATGACAAAGACCCGCACAACCTTGTCCATGTGGGAATGCTGAATTGCTGTGGGAGTCCTTCCTGTAGTACAACAACCCTCTATATAACCCTCATGACCTGAGTCTTTATTGCTCAGCTTAACTGTCATCACTAAACACAAACCCCCAAATTCGTATGGAATCGGGGGTAGCTTGGTGATCAGGATAAACGACATCCCTCAAAATGTATGTATAAATGTGAGTTTGTTTCTCC